>QJPP01000707.1:0-600000 GCA_003996215.1 Jaltomata sinuosa
CCCCGGCCGCCCATACAACCGAGGAACACAAACAAGTGAAAACAAACCCTCCGGCATCCCATACTACCGGAGCGTACAATCAACAAACAGCAAACAAGGGTGGAACCTCGAACCATGAATGATATGATGCATGAAGATCTCAAGTGCCATAGTATCTCTGTATGTACCTCCTCCGGCGCCGATCCGGCCCAGCAGTAGGTTCCATGGAAGGACTCTGCCCGTATACCTCTACTCCCCCGTATACCCCTCTTCCGGCACACGCAGCCCGTAGCCCCTGGCCCGGATAGCAAGGTCCATGGAGGTCCCCGACCCCATACTAAATCTCAGTATCAGAACATGGTATCAAGAATGAGACCTCAGTCTTCGATATCAGATATAGAAACCAGTCTCGAGTGATACATGCCAGACCCGGTCTCAGGACTAAAATAGTAGGAAATATCCAAGAAATCCCTCGCAAGGGTGCCCGGCGTCTTCCGGTCTAAGACAGTAAAGAAGTCATTAGCTCAGGTGCTACGGTCATACCGAGGCTAAAAATCGATTCTCAATAGTAAGAAAACTCACTAGCACTCCGCGGCCCTTCGCCGAGTTAGTTGATAATGAAAATACGATGATTTTTACCACGAAGGAACAACCATTTCCAAACATTTCAGTCAAAAAACGGGCCCCCCGGGCATGCAAGGTTGAAAAAGCACGTGTCGTAGGCCCGAAGCCAAACCACTGTAAACACTCGATAAAACCTCTTAATATGCTGAAATGATAGTGACATCACACTACAACAATACTGCCCAGCAGCTCACAATCAACCTATCGACCCTGCACAGGCCCACAGCTACTCAGCAAGCATAACCAGCCTAGAAGGATAATTCTATGCCCGGGACTCGCGGACATTCCCAAAATCCCACCTTCTATGTTCCAGAGTCAACAAGGCCTCGCAGGACCACAAGGGTAAATAAAATATATCCGCAAATACTACAAACAACGGAGGAATAAAAATAACGGACATGAATAAAGCGGTCAAGGTCTGTGGTACCAACCTAATAACCCAACCAAGGATGCCCATTAATACAATTTTATTCTATATATGCGGAGTCTAGGGAAATTAAACCGTAACCTACCTGTCGTCCGATGACAAGCTGCTGGAACAACGATGTCCAAGCTCGAACCACTCCGAGAAAATCCAAAACTAAATCGGAATCGGAATCGAATTTGGGACGGAATAACTTAACGTAGATAATTAATGTACTGTGGTAATTTTACCACAATTATATTTCAAGGAAATATTATCAATTGTTGGCAGCAACTAATTACTCCCTTGCCTTCAGTGATCTCTTCAACATTAATTATGTAATGGCAAGTAAAGGAAAGTTAGGCAGCACCCCAATTCAAAGCAACCTTAACGTGCTGCCACCTTACAAGCTTGGTAAGTGTTGTGTTAGCCCTCCACTTTCCACGTGGAAGTGGAGGTGGCAACCAACTCGACCCGTTAAGTATATACTCGGGTATTGCGTAAATTCGGGGTAAAATAAATATAATATTTTAAATATACCATAATTAATAGAAAATCATTTCCAATAAAACCTACTATATTATAATAATAAATTTCAACATAGCTAAATTTACTATCTCCGTTAAAATATTACGGAGTATAAAACCTTTATAAAATAAATACGTATACACTTATATCGTATCAAATATATTTTTCATAAACCTTTAAAATATTTTGGAAAGGAAATAATAATATAATTTTTACCAAATTCCACTTTTAAATAAATATTTCAATTACACGCACGATACTTATAAAATTCTTAAGTTTAGGCTCGTAATTCGCCTACGCACAATTTCGATATTCAAGAATTCTCTCGGGATCCTCCCTTATATTTTATCACTGTTTTGGAACTGAAATGGCATTTTAAAACGTGAAATTGAAGCTTAAATCGGGTTAAACCCGACCCGATTCGCGACCCGGTTCGCAACCCGTTTTCTGCCAGACAGTCCGCGGTAAAACAGACATAACTCTTTGCTCCGAGATTATTTGAATGCGCGGTTTTGTGCGTTGAAAACTAGACTCGTAGACCTTCGATTTGGTATTTCGGGGGACTTCTAACTCTTTATATATTGGGAGAAAATCCCCGAGACATTTGACCCAAAGTTCAGGAAATTTGTTAAAGGTCTTACGATATCTTTTGTCGATTTGCTTGACTTCAAACTCAAACGTGGAAATGACCGGAAGGGTCATTACACTACGTGATCGCGATGAAGGACCCCTGATAGTATATAACTCTTCTCCTTCATTTTCTTCACCATTCCAACTAAATTCCACCATTTTCCATAGAGCTCCAAGCTCAAAATTCAGTGTGGGTTCATCTCAGAGTGCGGGGGTGGTGTTTTCCTTATCCTCGGTCGATTTCCCACCTTCGATTAAAGTTTCTAACCCTTAATTCTGTTAATTTCTTCAATTGATTCTTTATTTGTTCTTGGGGTTTAAGGGCTGTTTTAGGACCTTCCCTTATGAGATTTATGCTCAATTTTTGAGCATGTATTCCTGGCAGCATTGGGAAACTCATGGAAATTTTCATACTTAATTTCAGGTTGCAGGACCCACAGGTCCATTTTTTACCCAGATTTCAACCTATCTAAATTATTAGCTTTATAGGTTTTGTTAGCTTTATATTGATGAGTAGATTATGTTTTTGATAGTTTTATTGATATTCAGGGCTTCTCGAAGCAGTTTGGGCTCGAACGATGACTCTCCTGCAGCTTTTCATCAGATATCAGGTAGGCTATGGCTTACCTATCTTAGACTTGGTCTACATAGAATGTAATTGCACTATTTAGATCATCCTTGGGTTGGGATCACTAGTTTGGCATCCTAGACCTTGTTCGCTTCCTTTCTATTTGTTCTTGTTCCTTCCACTTCCGTATTTGAGTTGTTACGGTAGTATTACCCCTTTTGGCCTTGAGTGGCCTTTGCATATGCCTCTGGACCTTAGTTGAGGGGATATTTGGAAAGGGTCCATGAGTCTCAGACATTAATTCATGACTATTAGTTAGTTATTTGTGCTATAAAAAAGATTGAGCCTGTGCAGGAATGGTAGGTTGATATTAAGCTGATCGGTTATATTTGAGCATGACATCATTATGAAAAGAGTTTTTTGCATTGGTTTATTACTACTACAAGGTTGCGGGACTGACTATCACTAGTTTTCTAAACCTTGCATAGTCCTGAGGGCTCATTTTCAGTTATTAATGGATAAATGGACTTACAACTGGTTTTATGTATCTTCTTGAAGTAAAAGTGATTAGATGATGGTTTTTCACACCGATATCTGACATGATACTAGACTCGGCCAGACCTGATTGATAGACATTGTTTTATGACTAATTTTAGACCTAGATAGACTCTGGGCATGCATGATAAAATCTTGAGAGTTTGTATGTAGCCACGAAGCCCTCCATAGACCTTGCCAATCTAGATTAAGAGCTACGGGCTGAGAGTGCCAGAAGAAGGGTATATAAGGGAGTAGAGGTATACAAGGAATCCCTTCTATGGGTCCTACCTATTGGGCCTATGGGAGCCGAAGAAGGTGTATACGGTACCACTACTACATCATATCATATCATTTATTTTTGCATGGTTCCACCCCTTGTTTGATGTTTGCTAAGTGTACACTCTGGTAGGACGGGATACCAGAGGGTTTGTTTTCACTTATATATATTCCTCTGGTGTATGGGAGCTCATTGGGATTGTAGGTAGATTAGATTACTTACTCCTATTCTCGTTACTTGCTATTTTATGTTTTTATGATCCTTACCTTGTAAGCAGTATTGTTAGCATGTCTATGTTTAGTTGCCTTTCTTTCTCTCCCTTTATTTCAGTTTACTAGTATACCGTGCTGTTCCTTAAGCTTTCTTTATATACTGTTATTGCAAGGACCCAAGTGCATTCTTTACTTTTTCATCTGTGTACTATGATATACCTTCTGTTGCTAGCTTAGTACACTTGTATTCTTTTATGCCTTTTGTTTGTTGCTAGCATCCGGGCACTTCACTCTATTTACATTTGTGACCATTTCCTTTCCTTATCTACTATCTACTTCTTTTACATCTTATATGTGCCCAGTCGGCCTATGATGTCTACTAGGTACCGGTTGCTTATGCAATTGGTGCGCACACTACACTTCTATATCTTTCTAGTGTAGATCCTATTACGGGCCATCATTGTTGACATAGAGTCTCGTGCATCTTTTGGATGATCCAAGACATAGGGTGAGCTCTTGGGGACCGAGGCTTGTCTATATCTCCTCTTTTGGATGTTGACTCTTTTTTTTATTTAGAGACAATTGTATATTTTGCTTTTGTACTCTCTCTGGTACTTTTTTTTTTGGGAGTGGCTCATGTACGATGATACCAGGTTGTGGGATGATGTAGCTTTCTTTATATATATATTCAAGTTGCTTTCCTTTTGTTATACCTTCTTTACCTTCTTTTGCTTATTTTCATGTTTGAGTATGCTTTAATTAGGTAGTAGCCCATTACAAACCATTCCAGGCTAAGGGGATTGATTTGTCTACAGGGGAGTTTTAGGTGCCATCATAACCTGAGAAATCAGGTCATGACAACTTGGTAATAGAGCCTAGGTTCACCGGTGTTATCAATATATGCGCCAATGTCTATTAGAGTCCTGTGGATCGAGGAGAGACATCCATAGCCTATCTTTGGGAGGCTACAGTGACATCCTCAGAAACATGAGTCTTTTCTTACTTCTATATTGTGTGTTTTATCGTAGATGGTTTTCCAAAATCTCATTTGTTCTATTCACTCTTCCACAGATAGTTCGTACGAGATCTTCAGTAGCAGACAAGGGCGAGCCTTTAGTACCAGCACCTTTGGCTCTAGCTAAGGGCTAGGGCAGACATAGAGGTACAGGTCAAGGACGTGCCCGAGTGGCGGCACCGGTTAGAGATCCTGAGGTAGAGCATGAGCCTAAGCCAATTCTGAACTAGCATCCCGTAGACCAGGGAGCATCCCAGGTACCACTGGGACCAGTAGTAGCATTAGTATCAGCACTAGCCCCAGCTCCGACACCAGATATCTCGAGTGTGCTTCGTCAATTATTGAGCATGGTTGAGGGTCAGTATTCTGATATAGCCCAGACATCTGCTCAAGGAGCAGCCCTGGTTGTTTAAAGTTCAGAAGTGCAGCTTGCTACTGCGACTCCCCATGCACAGGTCCTTCTATTTCCTACAGTCACTCAGCCTCTTGCTCCTCGCCCATTCATGTTGGAGTCTAAGCAAAAGGCCTGGGGCCAATTTTTGAGATTATCCATGTCGAGGTTCCCTGGTGCTTTTGGACAAGATGCTTATGAGTTTATTTATACCTTTGAGGAGTTACTTTATCACCTTGGTTAGCTGGATACCCATGTAGTGGATTATACCACCTATCATCTAGAGGGGCCAGCTAAGCTTTGGTGAAGGGCCTAGGTAACTTACAAGACTTCTGAGTGTCCTCAGTTGACTTGCTAAGAGTTCTATGAGGCCTTTATGGCCAAGTTTTTTCCATAGTGTGACCGTGAGTGTTGTAGAGAGAAGTTTACCTAATTGATGCAGGGGTCTATGATAGTGTCTGAGTATGAGACCCTCTATCACCAATTGTCTTTATTTGGGGCTATGATTATTCCTACCGAGACAGATCAGGTTTGTCGATGTTTTTGGGGGTTGAGCACTGAGCTTCATGAGATTATGGAGATACTAGTTTCTAGTGGATGATCGTTTTAGGTTATAGCGGACCATGCTCGTACTATGGAGGATTTGCATTACCAGGACTTGGGGGCCAGAGATAAGAGACCACACCATCATGGAGGTTATAGTGGTTCCCGCTCTAGCAGTAGAGGTTCTTGTCAGTGGGGCAGATGATATCAGCCACAAAAGCATCTGAGGTAGTCTAGACGACAAGTTCAGGCATCACTTCAGGCTTCAGGTGAGCCTCAGTTTGATTATGGTTATGGTGGTTAGCAGAGTTACAGTGGTCATCATGGTTTCAGTAGGCCGAGTTTAGGTCAGTCTTCGAGGGGTACATCATCTGGGACATCAGGTCGCGGTGGTTATTTAGGTCCAACTAGTTCATCACACTAGGGTGGGTAATCAGGGCCTTGTTATGAGTATGGTGTTATCGGTCATTTTACCAGAGATTGGCCCAGTGGGGTACAGTTCAGCCAACTCAGCCTTTTAGAACAGTGCAACCATCGGTCAGAGGTAGGAGTGGCCAAGGTATGGGTGGTGCCCAGCATGATAAGTCAAGTGGTTGGGATGGCAGTAGGTCCAGTGGAGGTAGGTGTCAGTTCTATGTACTCCTTGGTAGACCAGAGGCAGAGGCCTCATATGCGGTGATCACAAGTACTATCTCTATCTGCCGCCAGCCAGTTTAGTATTGTTTAATCCTGTTCTTCATGTTCATATGTTTCTACCTACTTTAATCCTTGTTTAGGGTTGGCTAGTGAGCCATTATATGTTCTCGTATCTATTACTACTACAATAGGCAATTCATTAATAGTTGATTAGATTGTTAGATCATGCTTGATAGCTGTTGGTGATCTTGAGACTTTGGCTGATTTGATGATTTTAGATACGCTAGACTTTGATGTGATTCTAAGCATGGACTGGTTATCCCTCACGGAGCAATTTTGGAATGTTATGCCAAGACCATTACCTTAGTGGTGCCAGGCATATTCCCAGTTGTGTGGTAGGATTCTATTTTTTGCACAACGTCTGGGATCATTTCTTGTCTCCAGGCTAGGAAGTTGATTTTGTGCTGGTGTTTGGCTTATCTAGCATATGTCTAGGATGTTAGTGCCGACACTTCTTCTCCTGAGTTGGTTCCTATGGTTAGAGAGTTTTTAGATGTGTTTCTGACTGACCTGCCAGGCCTTCCTCCTGAGCGTGATATAGACTTTTACATTGAGTTAGAGCCAAGCACTAGGCCTATTTCCATAACTCTATATCATATGACTCCATTTGAGTTGAGGGAGCTTAAGGTTCAGCTTCAGGATGTGTTATTTATGAGTTTCATCAGGCCAAGTGTTTCACCTTGGGGTGCTTCAGTTCTATTTATGAAAAATGAAGATGGTTCGATGCAAATATGTATTGATTATCGATAGCTGAATAAGGTGACTATTAAGAACTAGTATACGATGCCACATATAGATGACTTGTTTGATCATCTCTAGGGTGTAGAAGTGTTCTCTAAGATAGATTTGAGGTCATGCAACCACGAGTTGAGAATTAGGGCAGAGGACATCCCTAAGACAACATTCAAGACTTGTTATGGTCATTATGAGTTCCTGGTGATGTCGTTTGGGTTGACTAATTCCCCCCACAACTTTTATGGACTTGATGCACAGGATTCTCAAGCTATACCTAAATTCATTTGTGATAGTCTTCATCGATGGCATACTAATATACTCATGGGGTAGGGAGGAACATGAGCAACATTTAAGGATTATGCTCCAGGCTTTGAGAGATCATCATCTTTATGCCAACTTCTCAAAGTGCAAATTTTGGCTTGATTCAGTAGCATTCCTAGGACACGTGGTGTCTAAGGATGGGATTAGGGTGTGGACCCAACAAAGATTACAGCCATTCATGATTGGCTGAGGCCTACTACTCCTACCGAAGTTTTCAATTTTGTAGGGTTAGAGGGATACTATAGATGGTTAATCAAGGGCTTTTCTTCCATAGAAATACCTTTGACTAAACTGACTAGAAAGGATATCCCATTTCAGTGTTTTGATTAGTGCGAGGATAGCTTCCAGAGGCTTAAGGCCTTATTGACTTCAGCTTCGGCGTTGACATTTCCAGTTGATGGTCAGAGCTTCTTGTATTGTGATGATTCTCAGTTTGTCTTGGTTGTGTTTATGCAGCAGGGTTGGGTGATAACATATGCATCAATGCAGCTGAAGTATTACGAGCACAACTACCCTACTCATGACTTCGAGTTGGCGGTGGTACTCTTCGCGCTTAAAATTTGGAGGCATTATCTATATGGAGTTCACTATGAGATTTTCACCGACCACCATAGTCTTCAGTACATCATGAGTCAATGAGAGCTGAACTCTATGCAATGAAGATGGATTGAGTTACTCAAGGACTATGACATTAGCATTCTGTACCATCCGGGGAAGGCAAATGTAGTAGTGGATGCCTTGAGCTGGAAGGCAGTGAGTAAGGGCTGATTGGATTCTCTTTTAGTTTTAGAGTGACCATTGTCCTTGGACATCCAGTCCTTGGATAACCATTTTATTAGGCTTGATTTTTCAAATACTATTAGAGTTCTTGCAAATATTGAGATCCGCTCTACTTTGGTTGATCATATTCAGCGGGGTTAGTGTGAGGATCAACGGTTATGTGACATTCATCATCAGGTTTTATGGGGTAATGCCAAGAGGGCTACTTTAGATTCTGATGGTATTTGGAGATTTGATGGTGTCCTTTGTCTTTTAAGATTTGGGGAACATTTGATTCTCCATGAGGCTCATTATTCGAGATATTCCATCCATCCGGGCACATCTAAGATGTATTGAGATTTAAGGCAGCTTTACTAGTGAAGCAGTATGAAGAGGGACATATCAGAGTTTGTATCTCGATGCTTGAACTACCAGTAGGTTAAGTTTGAGCATATAAGACCTGGTGGATTGATTAAGAGACTCTCATTTTCTTAGTGGAAGTGGGAAGAGATCACTATGGAATTCATAGCACGGTTGTCATGCACTTCTCGAGGGGTTGACTCTATTTGGGTTATTATCAATAGGCTGACTAAGTCTGCACACTTCTTGCCAGTTTATTCTACCTATAGTGCAGAGCGGTTAGCTTAGATATATCTTTGTAAGGTTTTCGGTCTATATAGGGTTCCAGCTTCTATTATTTCAGATAGAGATACTCAATTTACATCTCAGTTCTAGAGGACTGTTTAGTGAGAGATAGGTACATAGGTTCAGCTCAGCACTGCATTTCATCCTCAGACAGATGGCCAGTCCAAGAGGACTATCTAGGTCCTAGAGGGCATGTTACGGGCTTGTGTTCTTGATTTTGAGGGTTCATGGGATCAATATGTACCTTTGGCAGAGTTTACTTATAATAATAGTTATCACTCGTGTATTCATATGGTGCCTTTTGAGGTATTGTATGGTAGGTATTGCAGATCGCCAGTGGGTTGGTTTGATGGTTTTGAGTCCCAGCCACAGCGTACAGACATACTTTGTGATTTTTATAGATAGATTTTGGGTGATTCAAGACAGACTTCAGGCAGCCCAGAGTAGGCAGAAGAGCTACGTAGATCGTAGACTTTGTGCCATAGAGTTTAGTGTTAGCGATCGGGTATTTCTTTGAGTATCGCCCATAAAGGGCGTGATGAGATTTGGCAGGCGGGGTAAGATCAGCCCCAGGTATATTATGCTATTTGAGATTCTTCAGAGGGTTGGTGGTGTTTCTTATTAGCTAGTTTTTCCACATATGTTCTCATCTATGCACCCAGTCTTCCATGTATCCATGTTGCAGTGTTATGTTCCAGATGAGTCATATGTCCTATAGTGGGATTCAGTGCAGTTAGATCAGAGATTTGATTGTATTGAGGAGCCGATAGCCATTCTAGCCAGAGATGTCAGGAGATTCAGGTCCAAATAGATTCATATGGTTAAGGTTTAGTTGTGGCACCGTCCAATCGAGGAGGCTACTAGAGAGACAAGGAGAGAGATGCGGGCTCAGTATCCACAGTTGTTTGAGCCTTCAGGTACTCTCTTTTCCTGACTTTTGAGGATGAAAGTCCTTTTTAGTTGTGGATGATATAATGACCCTTCAAGTTATTTTTGTATTTTTCCCTTCCTTGTACTGTTAGAGCTTACTTGTAGTGGCCTCAAGTAATTTATAACTTGTTGGGATTGGTGGTTCGGGGCCCTAGCCATTCATTTGGTCTTTATGACCATTTCCCAGTTTTAGAGCTTTAACTTAGGAAATTGTTGACTTTAGTCAACATTCCTAGTAAATAGGCTCAAAATTGAATTCTGACAGTTCTGTTAGCTCGAAGCGTGAATTTTGGTCTAGTTTGACACTTGGTCGAGGCTAGGAGCTTTCGGTATGGTTTTATCTCACTTTATGAGATTACAGGCCTATTAGAGTTAGAATTTTGGATTTGGTGAACTTTTGATAATCAAAGAATCAGATTGAGAATCCAATGATTCCATCTGCTCCAGAATGTCATGTTTGGGTTAGGTAGGTGGTTAGTTCAGGTCCTGAGTGAGCCGAGCCTATTTTAGGAGTTCGATTAAAGTTTGTAGGTGTTGACTTGGGTCAACATTTTATCAAAACAGCCTCATATGGAAGATTTGTAGATTTCATTGAGTCCGGAATGCCGTTTCCAGTAGGGTAGCATCGTTCATTTATGCGTGCGAGGTCCCAAATGAACCCCGTGAGCCCATCTAGTGATTTTGCAACTTAAGAAAGTTTTTGGTTGTTATTGCAGATACAGGCCTCAACCCTTAATCGTGATCGCAAGGAAGGCCACACGATCACGCTGGTCTGCCTCTTTGGGCATTACGACCGCGAGGTCCCCTTCACGTGATCGCGATGAAGGGCATGTGTACCCAGCACCCTTTGTTTTCTATGACCTCATGGCTAGACCATTGATATCGCGATGTCTACCCAGCATAGTCACCGCGACCGCGTGGGGTCCTTTGTAATATAGATAAAGGACCCGTGGTAGTATATAACTCTTCTCCTTTATTTTCTTCACCATTAAAATCGAATTTCACCATTTAGTATAGAACTCCAAGCTGAAAATTCAGTGTGGGTTCATCTCAGAGTGTGGGGGTGGTCTTTTGCATGTCCGTGGTCGATTTCTTGCCTTCGATTGTAAGTTTCTACTCCTTAATTTCGTTAATTTCTTTAATTAATTCTTAATTTGTTCTTAGGTTTTAGGGGTTGTTTTAGGCCCTTCCCTTACACGATTTATGCTCAATTTTGGAGCATGTATTCCTGGCAGGGTTGGGAAACTCGTAGTAGTTTTCGTCCTTAGTTTTCGTTTGCGAGACCCACAGGTCTATTTTTGACTCAAATTTTGAGCCAACTAAATTATTAGATTTATGGGTATTGTTAGCTTCATATTGATGAGTAGATTATATTTTTGATAGTTTGATTGCTATTCAGGGCTTCTCATAGCAGTTTGGGCTCAAATGACGACTCTCTAGCATCTTTTCATTAGACATTTGGTAGGCTACAAATTAACTATAATGACTGGGTCTGTCATTTTGGGTAGTCCAATCGTGCCAAGTGTTAGAGTTAGAAAACTCCGGGTTTGGGAGTTTGAAATTCTGGGTAAGGCTAGACTCAACTGGTTTTGTTGCGAGGAGGAGTCTAGGGAAATCTGAGTATGGATTGGACTTGGTGTCTTGCGTTAAGTTATTTTTCTGCATAGCCAAGACATAGAGGAGTCTAGGGGACTTTTCGAAATCGAATTTGGGAAAATAGAACTCCTAGACTCGCGTTTGACGTGAAAGGGTTGCTTCAGGTCGTCGGGAGAAGCAAGTGTGTTGTGAAATGGCAAAAACTGGTAGATTTCTGAACATTCTGTCCATGATGAGCGCGACCACGCGCGATAGCGGCCACTGCTATAGCGGTGGAAATTACCGCTATAACGGCGGTCAAAGGGCGGTCAACCTGCTTAAGACCGCTATAGCGATAGCCGACTACTATAGCGGGACCGCTATAGTGGAGAGGGGACCGCTTTAGCGAGCCAACGGGGTTTTAATGCAGAAACATTCCCCAAAACATTAGTTTTTCACAAGTTTGTTTTGGGAGAAGGGCTAGGCGATTCCAGGCATTTTTCCTCATTCTTCTGTCAAAAATCTTCCCTAAGTAAGGCTTTCGTTCCCCAAACTATGTAATACGTTTCATATGCGGTATAATTGCTAGGAGGGAAATTGGGGAAGGGTTGGAATGACCTAGGGATGGTGGAATTTTGGGAAAGAAGGGGATTCCAAGCATGTATGTTCTTTGTTATTGTTAATAGTATGTTATTCTGATCATATGCTATTAAATTCTCTATTTTGTCCATAAAAATGATAGAACTAAGAGATTTAACGGTGGAAAGCCAGAGAAAAGGGTGGGATGATCATGGGTGACCTGGGGTTTGGGGATTTGATATAGTCCGAGTAATGTGTAAGCCTTGTGTGTTATTATATGTACTGTGTGTTATTTTTAGACCAAGAACGATAAAGGAATTCTGGTAAAAAGGACGCAAAACAACTGATCCAGGGCTGCAGGACCGCCAGGAATGCCTCCACGGAGACAAAAATGCACGGTTGCAGCTGTTTGGCGCCCAGGTAGGCTAGGTTTCATGAGTAGTTAGACCTGTTTACTTTTTGTACTTATTGTATAGTAGAAACGGAGAAACCATGTTTTAGTCCTCCGGGCACGGAGTCTGGTAAATTCGAGATTGGTTGTGTTGTTTCTAGGATGTACGGAATGGCTGGTCTTGTGAATGGTATTATGTGTTCAACCTATTCATATTATCGTGATAAAATAATGGGTTGAGGGACTAGCGTTTTGGGAATGTTCGAGGAACCAGGGAAGTGCTTAGGAGCACGGGAAGCGGGAATAGGAAGCTCCTAGGTGGGATTTCAGGAATGTTTATTACTTGGAGCTTAGCAGCGGTCTGGATAAGGTTATTAAAGGGAAGCGTGTCGCATACTTGTGAGTTTATCTAAATAGGGAAATCGCTAGTTACATGTTATAATAAAAAGGGTGAACCGGGGAATAATCTTTGGACGGGATTTAATGATTCACCGATTACCTGGGAATAGGGTAGGTAATGGCTTATGATTTTCAGTGAATGTTGTAATTCATGTACTCATGTCTAAGTGATTGTATGCTTTACATTGCTTAGGAGAGTTGTGTGGAATGTCTAGGTTCATTTTTACAGTTTGTGTTTAACGGTGTTTACTTTTTGGTCTTACAAGTTGTGTGTGTTCATCTATTGACTGTGGTTATTGACTTTCGGTTGGCTCCGGTACCCTGCCTGGTACAAGTTACTATTTGGTTAGCACGGGTACCACACCTGGTACAAGTTACTATTTCATCAGCATGGGTACCATGCCTTGTACATGTTACTATTTAGTTGGCACGAGTACCATGCCTGGTAAAAGTTACTAATTGGTTAGTATGGGTACCACACTTGGTACAGGTTATTATTTGGTTGGCTCGAGTACCACGCCTGGTACGTGTTTACTTTATTGCATATTAAATGTTGACTTGTATTATATTTATTGTTATTGGTTCCGTGAGTGGACCGAGCTGTTCTTATTCAATCGTGATGTCCAATGGAGGTCCTTGAGTGATCGGTAATTCTGTTATATCATGTTATTAGTTTGGTCTTGGTTTAGGCCGGGTTGTTATAGCATGTTATGTGTTTGGTCTTGGTGTAGGCCGGGTTGTTATATCATGTTATTAGTTTGGTCTTGGTTTAGGCTGGGTTATTATATCATGTTATGCGTTTGGTCTTGGTGTAGGCCTGGTTGTTATATCATGTTATTAGTTTGGTCTTGGTGTAGGCCGGGTTGTTATATCATGTTATTAGTTTGGTCTTGGTGTAGGCCGGGTTGTTGTATCATGCTATTAGTTGGTCTTGGTGTAGGCCAGGTTGTTGCATCATGTTATGAGTTGGTCTTGGTGTAGACCGGGTTGTCATGTTTAACACCTAGATGTGTTTGGGGGATCCGGGTGGGTCCGAACTTTGTAAAAGAGGTTATGAGTTCATGTTTTATTGTCATTAAGTGTACTAATGACGGTCAATGATTAATTGTGTTAATAAGCATAAGGATGGGTCTTGGGGTAGACCGGGTAGCCTGTTGATCACTTAGGTGTAGTTATAGGATCCTTGGAGGGTCCGGGATTTGGGATGAAAAAGGGATTTAGATATAACTCAGTTGTTGTCGTTGAAGGGGTCAATTGTTGCTAGGTGAGTTGCATGTGATTGGTAAATATAGAGGAAGACGGAGAGTCTGGGCGTGGTTATTGGTTATTATAACGAGGTGGTAAAGCTGTCCTAGAGGTCCGGGAAAGTGCAAGAAAATGGTAGATAATACTTGGGTATAATAGCGGTTTTGGTTGGGCAGCTAGCTGGGTCAAGTATGAATATTTAGTCAAGGTAGTTAACTGCGGTAAAGGTTAAATCTGACTTGAGAAGTCTATGTGTCAAGGTGAGTTGGGAAGTCTACGTGAAAAGGTGACTTGGGAAGTCTAGGTGACAAGGTGACTTATGAAGTCCTAGATTTCAGGGTCAAGGTTAAAGCTGAAGGAGGGAGCTATAATGTTTATTTCATGTCTTTCCCTGTTTTTCTTATATAATCGTAGGAATGGATTCGGGTCGACCGATGATGCCTACCAGTACGTGTGTTTGTACGGAATCTACTCTTGCTATACCTTTTTGGTATAGTCTAGTTGCAGGTTGGTGATGTTTTATAGGTTCACGGCGATGAGGGTCTCCAGCAACTTCTATCTTCGATTCCATGGCGGAAGTTGGGTCTTTTATCTCTTTGTGTCACCTTGTAGAAGCTTTTGTACCTATTTAGACTAGATCCTAGGGAGGGGTTTAAATATTGTAAAGATTTTTCCGTAATTTCTTATGTAGCCTATTTCTGAACAAGATTTGTAAAGGTGGCTTAATTTAAAGGTTTACTTTAATTCCGCATGTTACTTGTTGGACGGGTAGAAAGGGTTCGTCTATCTAGGTGATTAGAATAGGCACCCACACTGCCTGGTAGATTGGGTTATGACAAATGGTATCTGAGCCAGGGTTACCGATCTCCCAGTACAATCTGGTAGATTAGTGTGTAGACGTCCACATCTAATCCTAGGGAATCTATGAAGCATTCTAGGAAACACTTCTCTTCTTTCATTACTTTTCATGTGGTTTCATTACTTGCTTGTATGAGTTGAGTCCAATTGGTATCTCAACAAGGTGAAGGATGTTATTGGACTCCGGGTACAACAAACAAGCAAGGGAAATTGGAACCGGGAAGGTTCCAATTGGTATCTGGCCTGGGAGGCTATGTAAAGGATGAATGAATCGGCTAACGGTCATCCATGAAGCGAATGAAAGGTGATGAAACTGGTTTGATTGAGTGTTAGATCTTGAGACTCGTGATTGCATGCATTGCATTATTTTAATGACTGCGATTGTGTGGTGTATAGTTACTTGAGTTACTTTGAAATTTGTGGTTGGCAAGGAGTCTTAACTTGGTTATGTGTTAATAATTGAAGAAGTTCTTGTTTTGTTATTCAAGTGGAAAACAGTATGCTAAATGCGGGGCAGGGTCTTATCATTGGTAAAGATGATAAGGGAAAATGATATATATACTTGTGGGAACTCAGGTTTCAAGTGGTTGGTATGTGAATAAGTACCAGGGACAAGGGCTATTATTTCTTAATAGCGGGAGTTATGGTAAGACATGGATGATCGGGCTACTGGTCATCCATGGGACGAATAGAGAGTAAATTAGGTGACTTGATTTTGTTGTAGTCTGAAACCGAATTTTGTGTGTGTTAGAGTGCTTGTATGATTTCTTGATTGATATGTGATTTGTTGCCTTACTGTGAAATTGTGGGTCTAAAGTTCATCATCAATTGAATTGGTATGATTGGATTGGTGATAAAATCCTATGTGTGCAGAGTAAAATTTAATATTACTTTCGAGAAAGGACTCATCATTGGTTAATATGGTGAGGGAAAAAGGATTTACGACTGTAGGGAAGCTTCGGTTTTAGGATAGTCGGGACTTGGTTGGGAACCAAGGGGAAAAAGGGGCTATCATTGCTTGATAGCGGGGATTTTGGTAAGGAAATTTTCTTTTGTGATGACTCCTGATCGTGATTTTAGTAAATTTATTCTGACTTAAAGGTTTGTGATTTGCTTTAGTGATAAATTGTGGTAGCCCCTAATTGTAATGGTTTCCATTTACATTCGGGTATAGAATTATCATTGGTATAGATGGTAAGAGAAAGGGATTGGGAACTGTGACTGTAGGGAAGCTTCGGTTTCAGGAAAGTCGGGACTTGGTTGGGAACCATGGGAACAAAGAAGTCATTAGTGTGTAATGGCGGGAGGATATTATTGGGAACAATTGTCTAGTGTTAACTCTTTGTGATTGATAATATTTTATGTTGAATTGTGATGCGTTTGATGCCAGGAATGGTTTTAAGGGTGGTTTAATACCATGGCGGGATTTACAATACTAGATAATGGTAACCGGGGAAGGGGAAGGATACACTTGCTAGAAATTTTGAATTTTTGGGTTGTTACTATCGGGACAGCCATAGCGGAACTAGACCACTACGGTGATCCCGCTATAGCAGGATTTTTACCGCTACAACAAAAGGACGTGGGGCAGAGTGCCTGCCCTGCTTTCCCTTGTTTTTAATTTCATTCCCGAGGCATTTAAAGGCAATGGATACATTATAAGTTGCTATGTGAAGCAAGGAAAATGTCCAGATAGATAATATAGTATGCATATAAGGTATTTGTCGGGAATTTAGCACCCATGTGCGATAAAAAGGAAAGGGTAGATATGGTAGCCCGGGATGTTGGTAAAATTATGATTGACCATCAGTGGGAATAGTCACTCATGTAGAATTTGATAAATGACCCGTGATTGAGTGAGTAGTGTGGGACACTGCTCATGGGCTTGTATAGTGAGGGTTGTTATTGACTTGTGTTAGTATTGATGATCATTAGTGTTGAGGGTGTGCTCGCAATAGCATTGGTTGGAGTGTAAGTACCCGGATAGACTTTTCCCCTAGAACACGAGTCGCCAAAACCTCAAGCTAGGATAAGTTCCAATGGAATCTTTGTTGTTGCATGATTTAGAGACATATGGTGTCTCGGGGTATAATGTTGATAGGAATAAGGTGATACTATGATATGTGAGGGGAATAGTACTCTGTAGGAAGCTTCTTGAATGGAGTTCGGGCTAGCAAAACTCCGGGCATAGTGGAAAGGGGATTGCCATGGTAGGATCTAGCCCCCTTGGCGGGGAAAAGCTATTATGTTCATTAGGTGAGTTTCTTTTGCTTCGGTGTTTCGATGAGACCCCAATTTCTTGGGCCCTCAGGGAGGGGTAATTTAGTTGCCTTGTGTAGCTCGAAGGAATGGATTCCTTGACAGAGTGGGAGTGAATTAGACTTTCGTTGAATTGGGTATACTAAGGGGTTCGAAAGTTTCGGTGGTTTGCATAAGGTTTTATTTACGCTGTGATGGTAGAGCAATAAGATTGAGGCATGGGCTTGTTCTCTCCTTCCACCGTAGAGATTGTTCGGGGATGAATGATGGGTAAATTGGTATCTGTTGTAATGACTGGTTCCATCTTTATGGGTAGTCCAATCGTGCCAAGTGTTAGAGTTAGAAAACTCCAGGTTTGGTAGTTTTAAATTCTGGGCTAGGCTAGCCTCGGCCGCTTTTAGAGAAAGGTGGAGTCTAGGAAAATCTGGATATGGATAGGACTAGGAGTCTTGGGTTGAGCTAGTTTTCTTCGTAGCCAAGACATAGAGGAGTCTGAGGGACTTTTCAAAATAGAATTTGGGTCAGTAGAACTCCCGGAATTGCGTTTGACGTGAAAGGGTTGCTTCAGGTCATCGGGAGAAGCAAGTGTGTTCGGAAATGGAAAAAATTGGTAGATTTCTGGACATTCTATCTAAAACAAGCACGACCATATGCGATAGCGGCGACCGCTATAGCGGTGGAAATTACCGCTATAGCGGTGGTCAAAGGGCGGTCAACCTGCTAAAGACTGCAATAGCGGCAACCGACCGCTATAGCGGGACAACTATAGTGGAGAGAGGACTGCTATAGCGGACCGATGGGGTTTTAATGCAGAAACATTCCTAAAAACATCAGTTTTTCACAAGTTCATTTTGGGAGAAGGGCTAGGCGATTCCACGCGTTTTTCCTCATTCTTCCGTAAAAAATCTTTCCTAAGGTAAGGCTTTCATTCCCCAAACTCTGTAATACGTTTCCTATGTGGTAAAATTGCTAGGAGGAAGATTGGGGAAGGGTTGGAATGACCTAGGGATGGTGGAATTTGGGGATAGAAGGAGATTCCAAGCATGTATGTTCTTGGGTATTGTTAATAGTATGTTATTATGATCATAGGTTGTTAAATTTTCTGTTATATCCATAAAAATGATAGAACTAGGAGATTTAACGGTGGAAAGCCCAGAAAAAAGGTGGGATGATCATGGGTGGCATAGGGTTTGGGGAATTGGTATAGTCTGGGTAATGTGAAGGCCTTGTGTGTTAATTATATGTACTTTCTGTTATTTTTAGACCAAGAACGAGCAAGAAATTCTGGTAAAAAAGATACGAAACCATGGATCTAGGCCTGCAGGACCGCCAGGAATGCCTCCACGGAGCCAAAAACGCACGGTTGCAGCTTCTTGGAGCCCGGGTAGGCTAGGTTTCATGAGTAGTTAGACCTCTTTACTTTCTGTACTTGTTGTATAGTAGAAACGGAGAAACCATGTTTTAGGCCTCCAGACACGGAGTCTGGCAGATTCGGGATTGGTTGTGTTGTTTCTAAGATGTACGGAATGGTTGGTCTTGTGAATGGTATTATGTGTTCAACTTATTCATATTGTCATGCTAAAATGATGGGTTAACGGACTAGCATGTCGGGAAGATTCGGGGAAGTGCTTGGGAGCATGTGAAGCGGGAATAGGAATCTCCTAGGTGGGGTTTCAAGAATGTTTATTGCTTGAGGCTTACCGGTGGTCTGGATGAGGTCAGAAAAGGGAAGCGTGTCGCATGCTTGTGTGTTTATCTAAAAAGGGAAATTGCTAGTTACATGTTATAATAAAAAGGGTGAACCGAGTAATAGTCTTCGGACGGGATTTAACGGTTCACCGGTTACCTGGATATGAGGTAGGTAATGGCTTATGATTTTCCGTGATTGTTTTATATTAATGTACTCATGTCTAAGTGATTGAATGCTTTACATTGCTTAGGAAAGTTGTGTGGAATGTCTAGGTTCTTGTTTACAGTCTGTGTTGAACGGTGTTTACTTGTTGGTCTTACAAGTTGTGTGTGTTCATCTATTGACTGTGGTTATTGAAATTTGGTTGGCTCGGGTACCACACCTGGTACGGGTTACTATTTGGTTAGCACGGGTACCACGCCTGGTACTTGTTAATATTTGGTTGGCACGGGTTCCACGCCTAGTACAGGTTACTATTTTGTTGGCATGGGTACCATGCCTGGTACAGGTTACTAATTGGTTGGCACGGGTACCACGCCTGGTACAGGTTACTATTTGGTTGTCTCGGGAACTACGCCTGGTACGGGTTTACTCTATTGCATATTGCATGTTGACTTGTATCACATTGATTGTTATTGGTTACATGCGTGGACGGGGCTGTTCTTATTGAATTGTGATGTCCAATGATAGTCCTTGAGTGACCGAGAATTCTGTTATATCATGTTATTAGTTTGGTCTTGGTTTAGGCCGGGTGGTTATATCATGTTATGAGTTTGGTCTTGGTGTAGGCCGGGTTGTTATATCATGTTATTAGTTTGGCCTTGGTTTAGGCCGAGTTGTTATATCATGTTATGAGTTTGGTCTTGATGTAGGCCGGGTTGTTATATCATGTTATTAGTTCAGTCTTGGTGTAGGATGGGTTGTTATATCATGTTATTAGTTTGGTCTTGGTGTAGGCTGGGTTGTTATATGATGCTATTAGTTGGTCTAGGTGTAGGCCGGGTTATTGTATCATGTTATGAGTTGGTCTTGGTGTAGACCGGGTTGTAATGTTTAACACCTAGATGTGTTAGGGGGATCCGGGTGGGTCTGGACTATGTAAAAGAGGATATGAGTTCATGTTTTATTGTCATTAATTGTACTAATGACGGTCAAGGATTAATTGCATTAATAAGCATAACGATGGGTTTTGGGGTAGACCGGGTAGCCTGTTGAACACTTAGGTGTGGTTAGAGGATCCTTGGAGGGCTCGGGTTTTGGGATGTGAAAGGGATTTAGATATAACTCTATTGTTTTCATTAAAGATGTCAATGGTTTCTAGGTGAGTTGCATGTGATTGGTAAATATAGAGGAAGACGGAGAGTCTGGGCATGGTTATTGGTTAATATAACCAGGTGGTAAAGCTGTCCTAGAGGTCCGGGAAAGTGCTGGAAAATGGTAGGTAATACTTAGGTATAATAGCAGTTTTGGTTGGGCAGCTAGCCGGGTCAAGTCTGAATATTAAGTCAAGGTAGTTGACTAGGGTAAAGGTTAAATGTTACTTGGGAAGTCTACGTGTCAAGGTGACTTGGGAAGTCTACGTGAAAAGGTGACTTAGGAAGTCTAGGTGACAAGGTGACTTGGGAAGTCATAGATGCCAGGGTCAAGGTTAAAGGTTAGCGAGGGAGCTATAATGTTTATTTCATGTCTTTCCCTATTTTTCTTATATGATGGTAAGAATGGATTCGGGTCGACATATGATGCCTACCAGTACGTGTGTTTGTACTGACTCTACTCTTGCTATACCTTTTTGGTATAGTCTGGTTGCAGGTTGGTGATGTTTCATAGATTCACGGAGATGAGGGTCTCCAGAAACTTCTGTCTTTGATTCCATGGCAGAATTTGGGTCTTTTATCTCTTTGTGTCACCTTGTAGAAGCTCTTGTACCTGTTTAGACTAGATCTTAGTGAAGAAGCTCTTGTACCTGTTTAGACTAGATCTTAGTGAGGGGTTTAAATATTGTAAAGGTTTTTCCGCAATTTCTTATGTAGCCTATTTCCTAACAAGATTTGTAAAGGTGGCTTAATTTAAAGGTTTACTTTAATTCCGCATGTTACCTGTTGGACAGGTGATAAGGGTTCGTCTATCTAGGCGATTAGAGTAGGCGCCCGCACGGATCGGTAGGTTGGGTTGTGACATTACCGATCTTAGACTTGTTCTATATAGAATGTAATTGCACTATTTAGCTTATCCTTGGGTTGGGATCACTAGTTTGGCACCCCAGACCTTGTCTGCTTCTTTTCTGTCCGTTCTTGTTCCTTCTGCTTCAGTATTTGAGTTAGTACGGTAGTATTACCCCTTTTGGCCCTTAGTGGCCTTTACATATACCTCTGGAACTTATTTGAGGGGATATTTGGGAAGTGTCCGTGAGTCTCGGACATTGATTCATGATTGTTAGCTGGTTATCTGTGTTGTAGAGTGGATTGAGCCTGTGCAGAGGTGGTAGGCTGATAAGAGGAAGCATGGGAACAAGATGAAGAAAATAGATAACAGGAGTAATATATGTACAATTCGGAAGCTAAACCAAACCCAAAACCTGGTATCATAGCGTATAAAAGCCGGATCTACATAAGGAGTACAAGGGTCCAAAATAATATATACAAGTTGTCTCCGAGTAGAAATAGAGTACATAATCAAAAGATAACTAAAAGCTAAGCTCCGGTCGCCAAGAGCTCACCCTCAGTCCAGAATATCACAAAAAATTGCACCTCGCATGAGTCTCCATGATCTAACAGCGATGGCCCATACTAGGATCTGCACCAAAAGATGCAGAGTATAGTATGAGCACCAAATGTGAAGCATAAGGTACCCAATTGGTATCATAGGCCGACTGGGCACAAATAAGATAAAAGCGTAGTAACAGACATAATAGAAGCAAGTAATCAAAGAAATCAACGAATAGTACATAGAAAATAGCCCAGAGGGAAGTCAACAGAACAACATACAAGGTTAGCAAATAGAATATATACGCAACAGGTACAGGTGTAAGCAAGAAATAATGCACCTGGGATCCTTGCAATAACATTATATACATAATAAGTTTAAGAAATGGATGGTATATCGATAACCTCAAGTACAAGGAAGGGAGAAGGAGAGTAAAGATACGCATGCTAGAAAATATGAATCAATAACCCAACTAGTCATACCAATCTCAAAACCAACAAGTAAAAACTCAGTCGTATATAATCTTATAAGCATCCAGAAGCAAGTTCGGGTTCAAGATAGAGACCCAGTCTCGAATATGCATGCCCAAACCCTGTCAAGGACTAAAATAGTGGGAAAATATCTAAAAAAAACCTCCAAGGGTGCCCAGACATAACTGGGTCTAAACATTAGAAAGTCGTCCCAGATGCTCAGTCGGACCGAGGCTAAAACCATTCCAAATTAAAAATAAACTCAACTAGCACCCCGACCCTGCCGAGTATAGCGTTTGTAGTAAAATTGGTGATAGAAATCATAATTTGACCTTCTTTTACCCCAAGAAGATTCACAAGTTAAATCAAACCATTTCAAATTTATTTCCATTGAAAACGGCCCCCCGAGGCCATGCAAAGTTTAGAAAACAATTCCAGTAGTCTCGAAGCCAAAATCGTAGTAAAACATGTATAAAACCTCTTTATATGCATTGAAATGAATGATCAACACAAATAGCCTCCCAACAGCTCACAATCAACCTCTAGGCCCTGCACAGGCTCCAATAGCTCTACAACACAGATAGCCACAAAAACATCATGATAACGATGATCGAGACTCACGAGTACCACCGAATAACCCACCGTCTATATTCCAGAGTCAAACAAGGCCACATAGGGCCATAAGGGTGATAACCTCAACTACTAAGAATACTACACACACAACGGAGAGAAAGAACGGGGGCGAATCACAGAAAAGCATCCAGGGTCTGTGGTACAAACCTAATAACCCAACCCAAGGATGCCAGCTAATACAATTTTATCTGATATATGCCAAGTCTAGGGAGTTTAGACGGCAAACTACCTATCGTCCGACGACAAGCTCCCCGAACAACACGTCCAAGCCCAAATCACTACGAGGGATCCCGAACGATGGTTAAACAATCAAAAAAATAAATAATATGTTAAAATGAGTCTAACAATACCCATATCGCTACAATTGTAGCCGGTTTGAAATCCGAGTCAAAAGCTGGCCAACCCAAAACCAAAAAAAAAAAAAGCACGATGACCACAATGATGCCAAGAAGGTATGCTCCTAAATTGAGAACAGTTGGCCAAGAGAAGGGTGCCAAAACAGACCGCTCAAATTGAGGTTTAAGGATAGAATTTTAAGACTAAAAATCAGAAATTAGGCAAGGAATTACTCACCAAAAAGATGGAATTTAAGCCAATACGGAGAATTCATCAAACCCATGAACATGCATGGGCTACAAGGCAGAATCTACCATAAATTCCAATCTTGGGTATGAGCAACAATGGTGGATTCTCAAGAAAACAAAAAGGGAAGCAAGTTGGGGAAGAAAGCTTACCAAAAATTGAAGAATCAGAAATAATCGATGAACAATTGATTTCCCCAAAGCGAAGACTGATATGGAGCAATTTAGTAGGGAGTAACTTGTGTTTTAGAGTGAGAAAGTTTGAGAGAAAATGCTGGAAAAATAAAATAACATAAATATATAGTTGCAGGGAGCTGGCTAGCGCCAACGGCGCCCAAGCAGCGCTATCGCGCTGGCCAGCCGAAACGCGCTTGAGCACGATCGCGCAGGGCCAGCACCGATGGCGCTGAATGCCTGGCCTGCAACAATTTTCTACAATTTTTTGAAAACTCCACGGGGCATTCCGAACACAATCGGAAACCGATATTCAAAAACCAATAATCCTAAAAGAGTGGAAATGACATTTCAGACTAAGTGGAATCGATGAAACTTCCATACTAGGTCGTTTTGGAGAAATGTTTACCCAAGTCAACACTAACAAAAAGGAACCCAAAGGCTCAAAATGAGTTTGGCTCACCCCGAAACTCGAACCAACCACCTTCCCAACCTAAACTCATCATTCCGGAGCTGGTGGAATCATTGAATTTTGAATCCGGCACTCTGATCATTGAAAGCCACCCAAAGTTATAGTTTCAACTCCAAATGGCGTGAAAACAGATAAAACCACACAAAACCCACACTGGAAGTTCTCAGGCCTCAACTGAAGGTCCAACTAGACCAAACTCAATGTTCCAGAGCTAACAGAACTGTCAGAATTCAATTTCGAGCACGTTAGCTAAGAATATTGACTAAAGTCAATGATATTCTAAGTTAAAGCTCTAAAATAGGAAAAAAAGCAAAACAACCAAGCGAACGACGATGGCACCAAACTACCGGTCTTAGAAATCCATAAATGACTTGGGGCCGCTACAGGAAAGCTCTAACAGTACAATGAATGCGTAAATGCGAAGATGACCAGAAGGGTCATCACAGAAACAGGAGCGCATGTGTAATGATATTCCTATACTATGTGATTGTCTTGAGGTAACCTTAAATTGGGTAAGACTAACATGAGTAGCAGGGGATAAATGATGTGATCTTTATGTCTATGGAACCCCATACTTAACGTCAAGGGTTGAAAAAGAGTTATGAATGATAAAACTTCTGGATGTATGTTCTTGATTGCGTGATTCAACTTAATGTGCATTATTTTATGGTCCTGAGTTATAGTGCAAAGTGGTGTTCTAACGTGAATGGTTCTAGGAGGAAAATATGGTTAATGTCAAAATATGATATATATATATATATATATATATATAACTAAAGTAAATGAACTAGGGGTTGAGTTGTGTGTGCAATGTAGATAAGTTGCAGATATATGGGTCATGATGTGGCATTTATGAATATTGAGCTAATGAACAGGATGGGTCTTCACCCTTAAAGTGGGGGTTAGGGGTCCTTGTGTGGGTAATGTTATTAAATAATCAAGATGAACTGATTTTAGATTTAATTAGAGTTGAGACTTGATTTAGTACTTGTGTACTTCTGAATTGAATGATTTGTTTATTGATCTTTGAACATACTTGTACTTGATGATTATGATCTTGTTGATGCTTGAATGAATAAGATATTGCATATTGAATTTGATTAAAAGTATGTTGTGATGGTAAAGTTTACTTCTGAGTTGGTGCGCTGTGTCACATAATCTGAGAGATAGAGGTTTTGGAACCATAGTTTGTCACGACCCAATTTCTCACGTCATGATGGCACCTACAAATCCCCCTGTAGGTGTACCAATCTCTGTAGCCTAGAACGGTTAGTAATGGACTACTCCCTAAGCAAAGTACACAAGAAGAAATATAAGCAGAAGCAAGACAAGAAAATATAGAAATAGAACAGTCAGAAATAAAAATATAAGGAAGCTACACCATCACACGACCTAGTATCATAGTATAGAAACTACATATACAAAGTACAAGAGGATACAAAAATACGAATATACAACTATCTCTGAATAGAAAAAGAGTACATAGTACAAAAGAAGAGATAAAAGCCAAGCCCCGGTCGCCAAGAGTTCACCATAGTCTCGAATGTCTGGAAGCTGGATGATTCTGTGCGTTCAGCAGCGATAGCTCACACTAGGATCTGCATTAGCAGATGAAGAAGTGTAGTATGAGCACTAATTGCAACGTGTAGCCAATAGGCATCATAGGCTGACTGAGCGCATATAAGATATAAAAGCAGAAAATAGCTGATAATGAAGAAAGTAGTCACGGAAGAAAACAGAGAAAAACACGTGGAAACTAGCAACAAATAGAAGACAAGGAGAATACAAGAGTAATACTCTAACCACAGACGATTTATCATAGAACAAGGGTGAAAAAATAGAGAATGCACATGGATCTTTGCAACAACAATATATATAGAGAGTTTAAGAATATGGAGGTATAGCGGTAACCTCAAATAAAAGGGAAAAAAGGAAAAGAAAATAAGATAATCATGCTAACAATACAACTCATACGATAACAATGATCGGAAAGGCAACCTCTCAAGTACTACCATCAGAGATAATAAGCTAATCCACCAGTGATCGGAAAGGAAACTAATAAGTGCTACATTAGGTGTGAGTAAGCTAATCTACCTACAATCCAAATGGGTGCCCATACACCTGAGGAACACATACAAGTGAAAACAGGTCCATCCCTCCGCCCAGCTGAGTCTAGAATCGATGTGAAGGACCAGCGATAAAATTATCATATAATACCTTTAACTCCAAGAAGATCTATAAAACCAGTTTCAAATCCATTTAGAACCATTTATACTGAAAATGGGCCCTCGGGGCCATGCAAGGTTTAGAAAACTGGTGGTAATGCAAAAAAACTCTTTGTATGATAATGATATGCCCAAACACAATCAATATCTCTATAGCTCACAATCAACCTACTGGCCCTGCACAGTCTCAATCCGCTCTACAACATAGATAACCAGTTCCATAATTGCAAATCGATGTTTGAAACTCACGGACATTCCCAAATATCCCACCATCTATGGTCCAAAGTCATAAACAAAGTCCACAAGGGCCACAAGGGTAATACTAGAAATTGAGATTAAATACTAAAAAGAACGTACGAAATAAAATAGACAGAAAGAACGTGGACAAGGTTTAGAGTGCCAACCTAGTAAACCCAACCAAATGATGCTAAATAGTACAATTACATCCTATATATGCAAAGTCTAAGGTTGGTAATCCATAACCTACCTGGCGTCCAATGATAAGCTCTTGGAAAGCCAAAGCCCGAGCTTGAACTGCTCCGAGAAGCTCCAAAAAGTAATCATACTATCAAGAATGAATTGCACTCATTAAAATGAAGCTAACAATACCCGTATCGCTAAAAGTTTAGCATGGTCAAAAGCAGGCTTGTGGGACCTACAACTTGAAATCGGAAACAAAAATTGTCATGACGTTCCCAACTTTGCCAAGAATGCATGCTTAAAACTTAAGCATTAGTCGTGAAGGATAAATGTCCAAAACAGCCTCTACAAGGCCATGAACAAGGAGAGAATAAAAGGTGGAAATTAACAGAATTAAAGAAGGAAACTTACTAATTGGAGTTGAGAAGAAGACCACGGACCGAAAATTATTCACCACAATGCTTTTGAAATGGATTCGAACTGAAATTTGAGTTTAGGAGCTCAAGGAAATGGGGGAAAAACGTTTTGGGATATGTTTGAAATGAAAATGTAGAAGAAGGCATTAAAGGCTACCAGCCAATGTCTAGGCGCACACGGCAGGGCGCTGCGCACACGACCATGCAAATGCGGCCTGGCGCACGTGTACGCCAAGGCCAAGTGGAGGTCAGGCCAGCGGCATGACAGCTCGCACGCTGGCTGGCCACCACATCCATGGGCACGCGCACGCTGCCTATCACCTGCCTAGGTGATGGGATCAAAGGGGAGGGGTCGACTCGCCTGCTATGCGCATGCAGCTCGCCCATGCGTGGGCTATGGCTTGGATGGTGATGCAGCAGCCACCAGCAACCAACAATAATCTTTGTCCAAAATGCCAACTGATGGACCTCGGGAATGCATCTAGGGTCCCTCTAATGCAAAAAAACTATGCTACTCAACTAAAAATGGCATTCCAAACTTAATGGAATCAACGTAATTCCCAAAGAAGGTTTGTTTAACGAAAAGTGGGCCCTATGACCAAAACCAATCTTTGGCCAACTTTTCAAAAATGAAACCCATTTGCCCAAATGAATCAAAAAGCCTCGAGAGCTGAACCAAAGGTCCCTTTATCCCAAAGTCAACATTCAGAGCTAACAACACTGACAAAATTTCCATCCAAGGTCGTCTTCTCTGAATATTGACCAAATTCAAACTTTCAAGTTCAAATGGCCAGAAAACACAAAAATCTAGATAAAACCAAACCGAAAGCTCCCAGACCCCAAACAGGAGTCCAACTAGACCAAAATCCACGCTCCAGAGCTAATGAAAGTGTCAGAATTTGATTCTAAGCATGTTTACCAAGAATGTTGACCGAAGTCAATGATTTCCTAAGTTAATGATCTAAAATAGGGAAATGATCATAACAACTTAACGAATGGCCCGAGAACTGAACCACTAGACCCCTTAAGTCATAAATGACTTTAGACTGCTACAGAAAAGCTCTAATAGTACAAAAAAGCAAAATGTGGAATGACCAAAAGGTTTATTACATCATACACAACTAAAAAGGTCTTTCATCTGCAAAAGTCAAGAAAAGGGAGTACCTAAAGGCTCAAAAAACTGTGGATACTGAGCCCGAATCTCTCTCTCTCAGTCTCCTAGGTAGCCTCCTTAACCAGACGGTGCATAGCTAGCTAGAATGGCTACTAGCTCCTCAACAAAGGTCAAACTCTCATCTTACTGCACTGAATTTAAATTAAATGCATGTGACTCATACAGAACATACTGCCTCAATATCGAAACATGGAAGACAGGGTGCATAGCATAAAACATCAAAGGCAAGGCTAACAAATAAGCAACACTACCAAACCTCTGAAGAACCTCAAAAAACCTAATATACATTACGCTAAGCTTTCCCCACCTAACAAATCTCATCACACCCTTCATGGGAGACACTTGATGGAATACCAGATCCCTATCAGTGAACTCTAGAGCACAACGTCTATGATCTGCGTAGCTCTTCTGCCTACTCTGGGCTGCCCGAAGTCTGTCATGAATCACTCAGACTTTGTCTAAGGAATCACAAAGCAAGTCTGTACTCTGTAGCCTGTAATCCAAACCATCGAACAACCCACTGGCAATTTGCAATGCCTACCTTACAATGCCTCAAAAGGTGCCATGCCAATGCTCTAGTGATAACTATTATTATAAGAGAACTATGCCAAAGGCACATACTAATCCCATAAACCTCCAAAATCAAGAATACAAGCCCATGACATGTCCTCCAGGACCTGGATAGTCCTCATGAACTGACCATCTAACTGAGAATAAATTGCAGTGCTATGCTAAACCTCTATACCCATCTCTCATTGAATAGTCCTCTAGAATTTAGAAGTAAATTGAGTGTCACCGTCTGAAATGATAGAAGCTTGAACCTCATGCAAATGAACCATCTCAAGAAGATCAATTTTAACCAACCTCTCTGCATTATAGGAAGAATGAAATGGCAAAAAGTGTGTAGAGTTAGTCAGCCTATCAACCATAACCCAAATAGAGTCAAACCCTCGAGAACTGCATGTCAACCAGGCTATGAAGTCCATAGTGATCTCTTCCCACTTCCACTCAGGAATGGTAAGTCTCTGTATCAATACACCAGGTCTCATGTGCTCGAACTTAACTTGCTGAAAGTTCAAGCACTGAGATACAAACTCGACTATGTCCTGCTTTATACCACTCCACAGTAAAGTTGCCTCAAATCTCTATACATCTTTGTTGCACCTGGGTGGATGGAATACCTAGAACAATGAGCCTCATGGAGAATCAACTGAATAAAATCCCCAACTCTCGGAACACAAAGGCAGCTATCAAACCTCAAAACACCCTCATAATCTAAAACACCCTTACTGGCCTCACCCCGTACAACCTAATCACAAATATCGCACAACGGCTGATCCTCAAATTGA
This sequence comes from Jaltomata sinuosa, assembly GCA_003996215.1. Lineage (NCBI taxonomy): Eukaryota > Viridiplantae > Streptophyta > Magnoliopsida > Solanales > Solanaceae > Jaltomata > Jaltomata sinuosa. Next base: position 29,407 of record QJPP01000707.1, read on the forward strand.
TGTTGCTGAATCTGATCAACCAAAATAGAATGGACCTCAATACTGGAAAGAACTCTTGTAGAATCTAACAAGTTAAGCCTAACCAAACAGTTAGCCAAGGATTGGATTTCCAAGGCAAACGATCGCTCTAAAACTGAAAGAGAAGCCAAGCAACCCATACTCACTGTCTTCTGGCTCAAGGCATCTGTGACCTCATTTGTCTTGCTCAGATGGTACAGAATGGTGAAGTTATAGTCCTTCAGTAACTCAATCCATCTCTTTTGCCTAGAGTTCAACTCTCGTTGACTCGTAATGTACTGAAGACTATGATGGTCGGTGAATATTTCACAGTGAACCCTATATAGATAATGCCTCCAAATCTTAAACGCGAAGACTACCATCGTCAACTCTAAGTCATGAGTGGGTAAGTTGTGCTCGTGAACCTTTAGTTGCCTTAATGCAAATTCTATTAGATAACCCTGCTACATCAACATACAACCAAGACCAACTAACAAATAAACACAATACACTGAGAAGCCCTGACCATCAACTAGCAATGTCAACACCAGATCTGAAGTCAATAAGTCCTCAAGCCTCTGGAAACTATCCTTGCACTGATCTGACCACTGAAATCGTATATCCTTACTAGTCAGCCTAGTCAAAGCTACTGCTATAGAAGAAAACCCATCAACGAACCATCTATAATACCCTGCCAACCCAACAAAGTTGCAAACCTCAGTAGGAGTAGTAGGTCTCGGCCAATCACGAACGGCTTCAATATACCCCGGGTTCACTCTGATCCCATTGTTAGACATCATGTGTCCTAATAATGCAAATAACTCAAGACAAAATGCTCGCTTTGAGAACTTGGCATAAAGTCGATGATCTCTCAAAGTCCAGAGTATGGTCCTGAAAAGCTACTCATGCTTCTCTACACTCCGTGAGAATATCAATATGTCATAAATAAAGACTATCAGAGACAAATCCAAGTATGACCTGAGTACCCTGTACATCAAGTCCATGAAAACAGATGGGGCATTAGTCAACTCGAAATACATCACCAGGAACTTATAGTGGCCATAACGTGTCCTTAATGTTGTCTTAGGGATGTCTTCTGCCCTAATGCTCAATTGGTGGTAGCCTGACCTCATATCTACATTAGAAAACACAGTTGAACCCTGGAGATGATCAAACAAGTCATCAATACACAACATTGGATACCTATTCTTCAAAGTCACCTTATTCAACATCTGATAATCAATACACATTTGCATCTAACTATATTTCTTCTTCTTAACTGGAGCACCCTAAGGTGACACACTCGGTCTAATGAAACCCATAGTAACAAGTCCTAAAGATGAACCTTAATATATCTCAACTCAGCTGGAGCCATTCAGTATGGAGTAATAGAAATGGGCCTGGTGCCCAGCTCTAATTCAATGGCAAAGTCTATATCTCTCTCAGGTGGGAGTCCTGGCAGGTCAGTCAGAAACACATCTACGAACTTCCTCCTTCTGAAGGCATGTCCTTGATTACCAAGGCCCTCTTTGATAATCCACAAGAGATGGCAACATACCTAATATTACTCACTCTCTTCATCTATAACAAAACTATGCTCTTCATGGGGACCTTCATTGCCAACACCTGCAAGGAAATTCACATCATCATAACTTTAAATATCTTCAACCATAACAAAATATTCCCTCCGATTGGGGTACTTACTCATTCTATAACCAAATCCTTGACATTTATAGAACTGACGGGGTTTAGAAGAGTTACCTCCTTTATTTTGAGAATGTTTAGGAGTGGGCCTCTCAACTTAATTACCTTTGACAAAGGGCTTCTTCATTTCTTATATGTTTCCCTTGTTCTTTTGCCAATTGTGAGAGAAAGATCCCCATTCTTTATTGTAGTTCCAAGAGCCCTTGTACCCTCTCGACGTGTAAAGTTTCTTTTTTTTGAGCTCCTCTATCTCGATAGTTTCTTCAAGACTTTTATTAGTATCAAGATAGTTGTGGATTTTCATACGGGAAGCAATATGTCTACTCAACCAAGCTGAGACCCGAGTCAGAACATTTAAAGGATCCTTTTCAAAGTCAATACTCATCTTCACAAGTTAAAATTCATCATAATATTATTCTACACTTTTTGTGCCTTGTTGTAAGGTGTATTGCTTCCCAAGTTTTTGTTAGAAATACTATTTGGTGATATATTTGTGCCTCAAGATAGACTTTAACTTTTCCCATGTGGGAGTGGGAGCCAAACCATTCATTCTCCCTGCCTTAACTTTAGTTTCCCACTATGTAGATGCAAACCCCTCAAATTGAGAAACATCATAAGACGTCTTTTGGACTTCAGTTAGACCAACTCAGGAGAAGAAGTGTCGACACTACCATCCTTGACATATGATAGATAAGACAAACACCCACGTAAAATCAACTTCCTAGCCTAAAGATAAGAAATGATCCCAGATGGTGCATGGCTAACAGAACCCTTTCATACAATTGGGGATATGTCGGGAACGGCTATAGTAACAGTCTTGGCATAACAATCCAAAAAATCTTGGTGAGGGGATAACTAGTCTATTCCCAGATTCATATCAAAATTTAGTATGTCTAATATCAGCAATTCAGCCCAAGTCTCAAGACCACCAACAACCATCACACAAGATTTAACAACCCGATCCACTACTAAAAAAATTCCTACTGGGTTAGCAACAAATACAGGAAGAGATAATGTCTCACTAGCCAAACCCAAACAAGGAACAAAGTAAGCAGATACATATTAGCATGTAGAACCAGGATCAAACAATGGTAAAGTTGACTAGAAACAGACAAAAATCATGCCTTTGATCACCGCATCTGAGGCCTCTACCTCCAATCTACCAGGGACCGCATAGAACTGACGTGGCCTACCACCTAACTGACTTCTATCTCGACCACTTGTCTTGCCATGCTGGGAACTACCTCTACCCTGGGTGGCTAGCTAAACTATACCCCATTGGGGGGACTCTTTGGCATAGTGACCTATGATACCATACTCGTAGCACGGCCCTGACGGCCTACCCTATTGAGACAAACTAGCTAAACTTGTATGGCCACCATGGCAAGATGCCCCAGATGTTGTAACCCTCGAGGATTGACCACTATAACCAAGCTGAACACTATCACCCTGATCAAGCTGAAGCCCAATTGACGTCTGAAGATATGCCAAAACTGGCCGGCTAGACTAACCCTAATGTTGGTGTGGCTGATGCCCTTGGCCCCACTGGCCTGCACCTTTACCGCCAAAATGGGAACCAATGAAACTGCCCTGATGGCATAGCCTCTTATCTATAACCCCAGGATCATGACAATGCAAATCCTCCATAATGCAGACATGGTCTACTATAGCCCAAAATGGTTGCCCATTGGCAACTAGTATCTTAGCAGTCTATCGAAGCTTGATCCTCCATCCCTAAACAAACTGACAAACCCTTTCTAGCTCTATTGGAATGATCATGAACCCAAATGGAGCCAATTGGTGATACAGGTCTCATACTCAACCACGGATATAGATCCCTACATCAATCAGGTAAACTGCTCTCTACGATGCTCACAGTCACTCTGAGGTAATAACTTTGCCATAAAGTCCTCATAGAACTCTCACCAAGTTAACTGAGGAGACTGAGATGATCTGCAAGCTACCTGGGCCTTATATCAAAGCTTAGCTAAGCCCTCCAGCTGATAAGTAGTATAACTAACACTGTGGGAATCCAATAATCCAAGATGATGAAGCATCTCCTCGCAAGTAGAAATGAAATCATAAGCATCATGTCCGGGAGCACCAGAGAACCTCAGCAGAGACAATCTCAGGAACCGGCCCAAAGCTTTATGCTTTGACTATGTCATCACTAGGCAAGTAGCAAGAGGCTGAGCAACTGTGGGCACTGACTGAACCTTTGCACGGGAAGCCACAGTAATAGGCTTCTCTTCTGAACTATGAACACCCAAGGCTACCTCCTGAGCAGATGTTCATGCTATGTCTAAAGGTTGAATCCTAATCATACCTAGTAGCTGAAGAATAAAACCCTGAAAATCTAGCGAAGGAGTTGGGGCTGGTGCAGACACAAATGTTGGTACAAGCCCCGATGGTACCTGGGCCGCTCCCTGGTCAATGGGCTGCTGATCTGGGACTAAATCAGGCTTAACCTCAGCCTTGGAAGCTCTAACTAGTACTGCTGCTCAGGAATGTCCTTGAACACAATCTCTAAAACCACCCCAGCCCCTAGTTGGAGTCGGGTGTGCTGGTGTCGAAGGCTCAGTCTCATTTGCTGCTAAAGATCTCGTACGAGACATCTACAAAAGAGTGAACTAGAACAAATGAGATTCTAGGAAACTATCTAGGATAAGACAAATGATATAGAAGCAAGAAAATGATCATATTTACAAATATGCCACTGTAGCCTCCCAAAGATAGAGTACAGACGTCTCCGCTCTGATCTGCAGGACTCTATTAGAGTGGCTTATATACCGATGACACTGGTGAACCTAGGCTCTGATACCAAGCTATCACGACCTAATTTCTCAGGTCATAATGACACCTACAAATCCCCCTTTAGGTGTACCAATCGCAGTAGCCCAGAACGGTTAATAATAGAGTACTCCTTAAGAAAAGCATGCAAGAAGCAATATAAGTAGAAGTAATACAAGGAACTATAGAAATAGAACAAGCAGAATATAAAAATATAAGGAAGCTACACCATCCCACTACCTGGAATCATAGTATAGAAGCAACTAGTACATACACTGAGTACAAGAGGATACAAAAATATGAATATACAACTATCTTTGAATAGTAAAAGAGTACTTAGCACAAAAGAAGATATAAAAGCCAAGTTCCGGTTGCTAGGAGCTTACCCTAGTCTAGAATGTCTTGGATTTGCATGAGTCTGTGTGGTCAGCGGCAATGGATCACACTAGGATCTACACTAGAAGATGCAGAAATGTAGTATGAGCACCAATTGCAAAGAAACGGGTACCCAATAGGCATCATAGGACGACTGAGCACATATAAGATATAAAAGAAGAAAATAACAAATAATGAATAAAGTAGTCACAGAAGCAAACAGAGAAAAACACATGGAACCTAGCCATAGATATAAGACAAGGAGAATACAAGAGTAATATGTTCGCCACAGAAGATATATCACAGAACACAGGTGAAAGAATAGTGAATGCACCTGGATCCTTGCAACTATAATATATACAGAGAGTTTAAGAACATGGCGGTATACTGGTAACCTCAAATAAAAGGGAAATAAGGAAAAGCAAATAACATAATCATGCTAACAATACAACACATAAGATACGAATGATCAGAAAGGCAACCTCACAAGTACTACAATAGGAGAGAATAATCTAATCCACCAATGATCGAAAAGGCACCTAATAAGTACTACATTAGGAGCGAGTAAGCTAATCTACCTACAGTCCCAACGGGAACCCATACACCTGAGAAACATATATAAGTGAAAATAAATGCTTCGACATCCCATACTACCAAAGCATACACTCAACAAACAGCAAACAAGGGTAGAACAGTACATAAGATGAATGATATGATCTGATATGATAAAACCAAGTGTGCTAGTAATACCGTATGTACCTCCTCCGGTGCCTAAAGGCCCAGTAGGTAAGATCAATGGAAGGAGTCCCTCATATACCTCTACTACACTATATACCCCTCCTCCAGCACTCGTAGCTTGTAGCCCCTGGTCCGTATTGGCAAGATCAATAGAGGTCTCCGCGACCACATACAAAATATTAGAATCTTTATATAAGTTCTCAGAGTGTATCCGAGTCTAAATAAGTAAATTCAAAATCCCAATAAGGGTTCCCAGAGTATATCTGAGTTTAAATTCATAGTAAAAACAAGTCTAGCACTCGGCTCAACTGAGTCTATTATCGATGTTAAAAAATAGTGATAAAATCATCATATAATCCCTTTTACTCCAAGAAGATCCATAAAACCAGTTTCAAATCCATTTAGAACCATTTATACTGAAAGTGGTCCCTTGGGGCCATGCAAGGTTTAGAAAATAGGTGGTAGTTAGGCCCGTAGCCATAATATTAGTAAAATAATGCAAAAAACTCTTTGTATGATAATGATATGCCCAAACATAGTCAATAGCTCAACAACTCACAATAAACCTACCGGCCCTGCATAGGCTCAATCCACTCTACATCATATATAACTAGTTCCATAATCACAGATCAATGTTCAGGACTCATGAACATTCCTAAATATCCCACCATCTATGGTCCAAAATCATAAACAAAGGCCACACTGGGCCACAAGTGTAATACTACAAAATGAGATAAAATACTAAAATGAATGTATGAAAACAAATAAACCAAAAGAAAGCGGACAAGGTCCACTCAGGAATGGGAAGTCTCTCAATCTACCAGGTCTCATGTGCTTGAACTTAACCTACTGATAGTTCAAGCACCGAGGTACAAAAGGTACAAACTCCACTATGTCCAACTTCATACCACTCCACCAGTAAAGTTACCTCAAATCTTTATACATCTTAGCTGCACCCAGGTGGATGGAATACCTGGAACAATGATCCTTACGGAGAATCAACTGAATCAAATCCCCCCTTCTCGGAACAAAAAGACGACTATCAAACATCAGAACACCCTCAGAATCTAAAGCAGCGCTGCTAGCCTCACCCCGTATAACTTGATCGCAAATATTGCACAACCGGTGATCCTCAAAATGACATTGCTGAATTTGATCAACCAAAGTAGAACGGGCCTCAATATTGGCAATAACTCTATTAATATCTCATAAGTCAATCCTAACCAAATAGTTAGCCAAAAACTGGATATCCAAGGCCAATAGTTGGTGTGAAACTGAAAGAGAAGCCAAGCTGCCCATACTCACTACCTTCCGATTCAAGGCATCCGCTACCTCATTTGCCTTGCCCAGATGGTACAGAATAGTGAAGTTATAGTCCTACAGTAACTCAATCCATCTCTACTACCTAGAGTTTAGCTCTAGCTGACTCGTAATATACTGAAGACTATGGTGGTCGGTAAAGATCTCAGAGTGAACCCTATATAGATAATGCCTCAAAATCTTGAGCACAAAGACTACCACCGCCAACTCCAAGTCATGAGTGAGGTAGTTGTTCTTGTGAACCTTTAGCTACCTCGATGCTTATTCTATCACCCGACCATGTTGCATCAACACACAACCAAGACCAACTAACAAAGCATCACAATACACTAAGAAGCCCTGACCCTCAACAGGAAATGTCAACATCAGAGTTAAAGTCAATAAGGCCTTAAGCCTCTAGAAACTATCCTCGCACTTATCTGACTACTGAAATGGAGCATCCTTCCTAGTCAGCCTAGTCAAAAGTGTTACTATGGATGAAAACCCCTCAATGAACCATTTATAATACCCTTCTAACCCAACAAAGTTGTGAACCTCGGTAGGAGTAGTAGGTCTCGGCCAATCACAAATGGCTACAATCTTCCCTGGGTCCACTCTGATCCTATCCTTAGACACCACGTGTCTAAGGAATGCTACTGACTCAAGCCAAAACTCGCACTTTAAGAACTTGGCATAAAGCTAGTGATCTCTCAAAGTCTAGAGTATGATCCTCAAATGCTTCTCATGCTCCTTTGCTCTCGGCAAGTATATCAATATGTTGTCAATAAAGACTATCACAAACAAATCCTGGTACATCGTAAGTACCATGTGCATTAAGTCCATGAAAGCTATAGTGGCATTACTCAACCCAAAAGGCATAACCAGGAACTCATAATGGTCATAACATGTCCCGAATACTGTCTTAGGGATGTCCTCTGCCCTAATCCTCAATTGGTAGTAGCCTGACCTCAGATCTATCTTAGAAAACATGACTAAACCCTGGAGATGATAAAACAAGTCATCTATACATGGCATTGGATACCAATTCTTTAGAGTAACCTTATTCAGCTACCAATAATCAATACACATTTGCATCGAACCATCTTTCTTCTTCAAAAACAGAACAGGAGCACCCAAAGGTGACACACTCGGTCTAATAAAACCCATAGCTAACAATTCCTGATGCTGAAGCTTAATCTCTCTCAACTCAACATGATCCATATAGTATGGAGTAACAGAAATGGGTGTGGTGCTCAGCTCTAACTCAATGGCAAAGTCTATATCTTGCTCAGGTGGGAGGTCTGGCAGGTCAGTTGGAAATACATCTAAGAACTCCCTAACCACAGGGACCAACTCAGGAGAAGAAGTGTCAGAAATTACATCCTGGACATATGCTAGATAAACCAAACACTTATGAAAAATCAACTTCTTAGCCTGAACACAAGAAATGATCCTTGATGGTGCATGGCTAACAGAAACCTACCACACAACCGGGGATATGCCGGGGACAGCTATGGTAACGGTCTTAGCATAACAATCCAAAATTATTCGGTGAGGGGATAACCAGTCCATGCCTCAAATAACATCAAAATCTAGCATGTCAAATATTAGCAAGTCAGCCCAAGTCTCAAGACCACTAACAACTATCACACAGGGACTAACAACTCGATTCATTACTAAGGAATAGCCTACTGGGTAGCAATAGATACAAGAACAAGTAATGGATCACTAGACAACCCAAAATAAGGAACAGAGTAGGCAGATACATACGAGAATGTAGAACAAGGATCTAACAATGCTCAAGCTGACTGGCGGCTAACAAAAATTATACATGTGATCACCGCATCTGAGGGCCCAACCTCAGGTCTACCAGGGATTGCATAAAATTGATGACACCTACCACCTGACTGACCGTCATCTCGACCACCTATTTTACCATGATGGGCAGTGCTGGTGGTTGCACTGCTCTTAGAGGCTAAGCTAGCTAAGTGGCTAGCTGAACTGTACCCCATTGAGGGAACTCTCTGTATAGTAACCTACGATACCACACTCATAGCACGTCCCTGAATGCCTACCCTATTAAGATAAACTAGATGAACTGGTATGGGCACCACGGCCTGATGCCCCTAATATTGTACCCTTCGACGACTGACTATTATAACCAAGATGAACACTATGACCGTGAACAAGCTGATGCCCAATTGACCTATGAAAAGATTCCTGAACTGGCCAGCTAGACTGACCCTGATGTTGTTGTGGCCGATACCCTCGGCCCCACTGGTCTGCACTTCTACTGCCAAAGTGGGAACCACTGAAACTGCCCTGATGGCGCGGCCTCTTATCTCTATCCCCAATATCATGACAATGCAAATCCTCTATAGTGCGGACATGGTATGCTATGGCCTGAAATAGTCACCCACTGGTAACTAGTATCTCAACAATCTGTCAAAGCTTGGTTCTCAATCCCTAAATAAATCGATAAACCCTGTCTAGATATATAGGAATGATCATGGCCCCAAATGGAGCCAACTGGTTAAAATGGGTCTCATACTCAGCCACATGCATAGATCGCTGCATCAATCTGGTAAACTTCTCTCCACGATCCTCACGGTCACTCTGAGGTAAGAACTTGGCCATAAAGGCCTCATAGAACTCTCTCTAAGTCAACTGAGATGGTCTACAACCTACCTGAGCCCTCTACCAAATCTTAGATGGGATATCCAGTTGATAAGTAGTATAACTGACCCCGTGGGTATCAAATAACCCAAGATGATGAAGCATCTCCTCGCAGGTAGAAATAAAGTCATAAGCATCCTATCCGGGAGAACTGAATAACCATGGTGGAGACAATCTAAGTAACTGGACCAAGTCCTTCTGCTCTAATTCCATCATCACTGACTGAACCTGTGCATGGGGAGCTACAATAGCAGGCTACGCTCGTAAACGCTGAACTCCCAGGGCTTCCCCCTGAGTAGATATATGTCCTATATTTAAAGGCTGGCCCCTAATTATACCTAGTAGTTGAAGAAAAAAACCCTGGATATCTGATAAAGGAGTTGGGTCTAGTGCAGACACAGATGTTGGTAATGGCCTCAGTGGTACACAGGCCACTTCCTGGTCTACGAGCTGCTGATCTGGGACTAAATCAAGCTTAACCTTAGCCTCAAGAGCTCTAACTGGTGCCGCTGCTTGGGAAAATCCTTGACCCCTACCTCTATGACCACCTCGGATCCTAGCTGGAGTCGGGTGTGCTAGTGTCAAAGGCTCACTCTCCTTCGCTGTCAAAGATATCAATGAACCATCTGCGAAAGAGTGAACTAGAACAAATGAGATTTCAGGAAATCATCTAGGATAAGATGCACGATATAGAATCAAGAAAGGGATTATGTTTCCTAAGATGCCACTGTAGCCTCCTAAAGATAGAGTATGGATATCTCTACGCTGATCCGTAGGACTCTACTAGACATTGGCTCCTATACCAATGACACCGGTGAACCTAGGCTCTGATACAAAGCTATCATGACCTAATTTATCAGGTCATGATATAGCTATAAATCCCCCTGTAGGCGTACCAATCCGTGTTGCCCGAAATAGTTAGTAATGGGCTACTCCAGAAGCAAAGCACGCAAGAAGAAATATAAGCAGAAGCAAGACAAGGAAATATAGAAATAGAACACCCAAAATATAAAAATATAAAAAAGCTACACCATCCCATGACCTGATATCAAAGTATAGAAGCCACTACTACATATACAGGGTACAAGAGGATACAAAAATATGAATATACAACTATCTCTGAATAGGAAAAGTGTACATAGTACAGAAAAAGAGTTAAAAGACAATCCCTGGTTGCCAGGATCTCACCCTAGTCTAAAATGTCTGGAAGTTGCACGAGTCTGCACAATCAGCGATAATAGCTCACTCTAGGATATGCACCAAAAGATGTAGAAGTGTAGTATGAGCACCAATTGTAAAGCAACGGGTACCCAGTAGGCATCATAGGCCAACTGGGCATATATAAGATATAAAAGCAGAAAATTGTAGATAATGAAGAAAGTAGTCATAGAAGAAAATAGAGAAAACCACATGGAAGCTAGCCACAGATAGAAAATAAGGAGAGTACAAGAGTAATACACTAGCCATAGAAGATATATCACAAAACATAGGTAAAAGATTAGAGAACGCACCTGGATCCTTACAACAATAATATATACAGAGAGTTTAAGAACACGAAGGTATATCGGTAACCTCAAATAAAAGGGAAAGAAGGTAAAACAACTAACATAATCATCCTAATAATAGAACTCATAAGATAAGAATGATCGAAAAGGCAACCTCACAAGTACTACCATAGGAGAGAATAAGCTAATCCACTAATGATCGGAAAGGCAACTAATAAGTACTACATTAGGAGCGAGTAATATAATCTACCTACAGTCCTAACAAGCTCACATACACTTGAGGAATACAAGTGAAAAGAAACCTCTGACATCCTATACTACTAGATCAAACACTCAATAAATAGCAAACAAGAGTGGAACCATACACAAGATGAGTGATATGATGTGATATGATAAAACCAGGTATGCAAGTAATATTGTATGTACCTCCTCCAAGGCCTAAAGGCCCAATAGGTAGGATCCATGAAAGGAGTCCCCCGTATACCTCTACTACACCATATACCCCTCCTATAGCACTCGCAACTCATAGCCCCTGGTCCGGATTTACAAGGTCTATAGAGGTCTCCACTACCATATACAAAATCTCAGAATCTCAATATAAGAGCTCGGAGTGTATCCGAGTCTAAATCAGTAAATCTCAGAATCCCAATAAGGGTGCTCGGAGTATATCCAAGTGTAAATCTATAGTAAAAACAAGTCTAGCACTTGGCTCAGCCAAGTATAGTATTGGTGTGATAAAATCATCATATAATCCTTTTTACTCCAAGAAGATCCATAAATCCAGTTTCAAATATATTTAGAACCATTTATACTAAAAATGGGTCCTTGGGGCCATGCAAGGTTTAGATAACTGGTGGTAGTTTGGCCCGCAGTCTTCATAGTGGTAAAATAATATAGAAAACTCTTTCTATGATAATGATATTCCCAAACACAATCAATAGCTCAACAACTCACAATCAATGTATCGGCCCTGCGCAGGCTCAATCCACTCTACAACATAGATAACCAGTTTCATAATCCCAAATTTATGTCTGGGACTCACAAACATTCCCAAATATCCCACCATTTATGTTTTAAAGGCATAAACGAAGGCCACACAGGGCCACAAGGGTAATATTATAAAATGAGATCAAATACTAAAATGACGTATAAAATAAAATAGACAAAAAGAAAATTGACAAGGTCTGGGGTGCCAACATAGTAAACCCAACCGAAGAATGCTAAATAGTACTTACATCCTATATACGCAAAGTCTAAGGTGGATAAGCCCTAACCTCCTTGACGTCTGATGATAAGTTACTTAGAAGCCAAAGACCATGCCCAAACTTCTCCAAGAAGCCCCGAAAAGTAATCACAATATAAGGAATGAATTATACTCATTAAAACAAAGTTAACGATACCCGTATTGCTAAAAGTTTAGCCAGGTCAAAATCTGGGTCAAAAGCAGACCCTCAGTCCCCACAACTTGAAACCAGAAACAAAAGTTGTCACAAAGTTCCCAACCTTACCAAGAATGCATGCTCAAAAATTAAGCATTAATCGTGAAGGATAAAGGGACAAAATAGCCCCTACAAGGCCATGAACAAGGAGAGAATAAAAGAGGGAAATTAACAGAATTAAAGAATAAAACTTACCAATTGGAGTCGAGAAGAAGACCACCGACCGGAAAATATTCACCACAATGCTTTTGAAATGGATTATAACCTAAATTGGAGCTTTGGAGCTCAAGGAAATGGAGGAATTTTTTTTTGGGAAATGTTTAAAATGAAAATGGAGAAGAAGGCTTTTGAAGGCTGCCAGTCGATGCCTAGGTGCACGCGGCTAGGTTCTGCACATGTGACCATGTGCACATGGCTGGGCATGCACACACTCCAAGGCCAGATAGAGGCAAAACCAGCGGCATGCCAGTGCACATGCGGGCTGGCTACCGTGCGCGGGGGCATGCGCATGCTGCCTGCCAACTGCCTACGCGATGGGCACTAAGGGGAGGGGTTTGTTGTCTTGTTGTGCACATGTAGCCTGCCCATGCATGGGTGATGGCTTGGTTGGTGCTGCAGCAGCCACCAGCAAGAAGCAATAATCTTTGGCCAAAATGCCAATGGATGGACCTTCGAGAATGCATCAGGGGTCCCACAAATGTAAATGAACTATGCTACTCAACTTAAAATAGAATTTTGAACTCAACAGAATTGACAAAATTCCCAACGGAGGTTGATTCAATAAAATGTGGGCCCCACACCCAAAATCAACCTTTGGCCAACTTTTCCAAAATAAAACCCAAAGGCCTAAATAAGTTTGGAAGCCTCGGCACCCAAACCAAAGGTCTCTCTAGCCCAAAGTCAATATTCCAGAGCTAAAAATATGGATGAAATATCCATATGAGGCCGTCTTCTCCAAATGTTGACAAAATTCAAACTTTTCAGTTCAACTGGCATTAAAACACTGAAAGCAAGATAAAACCAAACCGAAAGCTCCTAGACCCTGACCAAGGGTCTAACTAGACCAAAATACATGCTTCGGAGCTAACGGAACTGTCAGAATTTTATTTTGAGCATGTTTACCAAGAATATTGATCAATGTCAATGATTTCCTAAGTTAAAGCTCTCTAAAATAGGAAAATGGTCATAACAACCTAATAAACAGTCAGAGCACCGAACCACTGGTCCCAACAAGTCATAAATGAGTTTGAACCACTACATAAAAGCTCTGACAGTACAAAAAATGTGAAAATATGGGAATGATCAGAAGGGTCATTACAAATTTGATATTAGTTGCAGAATTGGGTACCATGACGGTACAAATATTGATATTGATATTATTATTATTTTGTATCGGGTACCATACCAGTATGGTACATGGATTCTGGTGCATCCTCTATAGGTCATGAATAATTTATCATAAATAAGACCCTTCAGCATATGTATATAGAGGAGTGAGTTGTTTGAGTTTTGATATGTTTATATTGAGAGTGATGAGATATAGGAACTATAGGTTAGAGAGATTTTACAGACATGAATCTATGATGTGTTGTGATTGCATCATATAGTAGGATTTTATGTCTTGCTATGATAGTGTTTTGGCGACTGTTATGTCTTTGACTGTGGACATTCAATACATCTGTAAATGTAGTTTATTTGTATGACTTGGGTGATTTTTGTATTATTTGGATTATTAGTTCCTTGTGATTATTTGATTTATTGAATTGTGTGGATAGGTACTAATTAGTTGGTTGAGTCCTCAATTAACTTCTTATTCTGAAAACTAATTATGTGAACCATTGTGTCTTATTACTGGGTGAACTTGGGATATAGGCCAGAATCTATTAATAATGGATTATTTAAATACTAATGACTAATTGATGGTTACATGTGAATTAGGGTGAGAGTGTATGCAATATTCGATACATTTATAAGTATAATGGAATGTGTAGAAACACTTTCTAAGGTTAATTCTAATTTTGCATGCTTGTAGAGGATAAGGTATCATGCGAGAATTAATGGGAGAAAGAGTGAAGTGTGGTGTTATACACTATTGATCAATGTTCTCTGTGAAAGTCGTGATATGTGATTATATGATATTCATTGATTTCTATATGTGTATTGCATGATCTAATCTTAATCGACTGATGATACCTACCAGTATGTGTGTTGTACTGATACTACTCTTTCTACATCCTTTTGGGTGTAGAAATATGATAGGTTGACGTAAGTCTCATTGCTTGAAGTGTCAAGTCTTCATCAGCAACTCTCGTGTCCTCTATTGCATAAGCAAAGGTTATGTTATATATTTTCTTGTAATATTCCCTATTTAAAAGCTCTTGTACATGTCTAAACCATATCCTTAGGGAAAAGTTATATTTACTATTTCAAAAATATTGAATGTTCTCAAGCTTAATAGAATCTATGATTTTGAGTTTTTTCTTGGATATTAGAATATTAAACTACTTAAAACAATTCCCATTTAATGATGATTGGATAATAAGGGTTTATCCTATCAAGTTAGAATCAAGTAGGTGCCTGCACGGCCTACCGTAATTTGAGTCCTGACACTTGGTATTAAAGCACTAGGTTATCAGTCACACAAGTATAAGATCAATGTCAAGTAATGTTTTACATATTAATGTGTTGACGTCCATATCTAATCTTCGGGAAGCTATGAGGCATCTAAGAGTTGTTTCCCTTTTCCTCTTTCCTATCGTGATGTCCCAGTTTATCATCTCTCGGGGTTGAGTCCAATTGATATCTAGTTGATTCTAATTTGTATCTTGACAAAGACAATTGGTATCTACTCTATTCCAATTTGTAGTTGGACGAGTTCAATTAGTATCTAATCAATTTCAATTGATATCTGACCGTAAGAGTTATGTTAGTGTGTTGATTGTGTATTTATGTGATGAGATGATAATAAAGTCATTGTTACTTATGGAAATAATAAGATTGTCATGTGTTAAGAATATGATAAAATTCTAGTGCACTTATATAATGTGGAGGTGATGTATGCATTGGAGTGATACTGAAAGAATATATGTCTATTAAGAAGTTTAGAAATTTATGTGCGTTATTTACTTGCTATATCTGGAGATACAATTTAAGAGCAAGTTGTGCACCTAATTCGTACATGAACCTAGTTCCCAGATTATTAGTCAAAACATTAGAACCAGGTTTCTAACCCAGGATAAAGAGAAGGATAAGGATGATAAGGAGAGGGAGAAAGTGGAGCACAAGCAGACAAGCAGACAGAGTAGGAAGAAGACGAGGAGAATAAGAAAGATAAGGAAAAGGAGAGGAATAAGTAGAAAAGAAAGAAGAAGGAGCAGGAAAATTAGGAGAAAGAGGAGAAGAAGGAGAAGAAGAAAGAGCAGAAGGAGGAGAAGGGGAAAGAGAAGAAGGAGAATGATAGGAGAAAAAGAATTTGGAGAATGAGAAGCAGGAGGAGCAAAATCAAGAGGAGGAGGAGAAAGAGAAAGAGAAAGAGAAGAAGTAGAAGGACTAGAAGTAGGAGGAGCAGGAAAAGGAGAAGGAGGAAGATGAGGAGGAGAAGGAGAAGGAGAAGGAGAAGGTGAAAGAGAAGAAGAAGAAGGAGAAGGAGAGAAAGAGTAGGAGAAGGAGAAGCAAGAGAAGGAGGAGGAGGAGAAGGAGTAGGAGAAGGAAAAAGAGGAGAAAAAGGGGGAGGGGAGAAGAAGAAGGAGGAGAGGGAGCATAAGGAGGGGAAGGAGGAGAATAAGATTAAGAAGAAGGAGAAGAAGGAGGAGAGGGAGAATAAGGAGGGGAAGGAGGAGAATAAGATTAAGAAGAACGAGAAGAAGGAGGAGGAATTCAACGTATTAATACAAAATAAAGTTACACTCTATAATTTATTTTTTCGTATAGTGAGTTGAAAATTTATGATGGATAGTTAGTTAGTTTAATAAAGAAAGAATTGTTATAAGTTAAAAAAATTAATTCATTTAATGACATTAATATTAGAAATTTTAATATATTTTAAATAAGAAAAGATTTAAGAAGCAAAAATTTAATTAATTTTAAAGTATTAAATATTACCTTCACAAATATTGATATTTATGATAGAACTGGTTTTCACATGTGTACACCTTATTAATGGAATATATGTTTTAAATAGTAACCCAAAAAGTAATACGCATAGTACATATCCTAAATCAAATGTTTACAAAGAATAGAATTATTTGACGTACAATGTGTCGGTTAGCCATCGGACTGAAATACCTCATCTCTTCTTATATGAATACAAGATGTAATTTCTCGAATCTATCAGGAACAAACTTCTTTCACATTTATCCCAACCCAACTAATCCAATTTCCTTCGAATCGCTTCCACAACATCAATTATACCAATTTTATCAAAATCAATGTCATCCTCCCTATTTGATTCGAGTCAAACCCTATTCCCACTAGCTTAGTGTCATCACTCTGATTTTCTATATTCTTGTGGAAATTAGCACTTCCACCACCATAACATTAACTTGATGGAACCTTTGCGACTGACTCAGAACCAACACAACTCGTAGTTAAGCAAGACAAAATAAAAATATCTTTTAGGGTTTTACCATCTGAGTTTTAACTAAGAGCTGGTTTGTAGTCCACAGAACCATCCACTAGGATTTCTGAGATATTCTGGATTTTTGTAGCAAGAAAAAACCATAAAGGTCTCCAATTTATGTCTAAATGAACAACTACCCATTAGTTCATCTCCGATTTAAAATAGAAAACAATAAATATTTAATCACAAAATAAAAAAAATTTATTCATACACAAATTTTCACAAAGAATACAAAAAAAGAGGCAGAGAACCAAGAAAAATAAGAACGAAATAGAGAAAACTCTTAAATAAAACTAAAGAGATGAACATTACTATAAACAAATGAAGATATAAACCCAGCAAGAATAACAAAATG
Organism: Jaltomata sinuosa; assembly: GCA_003996215.1. Classification (NCBI taxonomy): domain Eukaryota; kingdom Viridiplantae; phylum Streptophyta; class Magnoliopsida; order Solanales; family Solanaceae; genus Jaltomata; species Jaltomata sinuosa. Next base: position 46,903 of record QJPP01000707.1, read on the forward strand.
ACTATTGGGTTAGATGAATTGGGTAAAAGAATTATATTAAGGGAAGGGGATTTTAATTGGATAAAAATATATATGTTTAGGCACCACCTAAGATAATAAGGGGTGGATATTGTTAAGATTTCATCACCAACTTAATTAATATCTTAGAAATTTTGAAAAAGAATCTAAAATATTCAAGATTTTTAGAGAATTAAAAGGGAGATCTCTTGAATCAGTTTCCTAGTGAGAAAATTCTAGAAATATTTTGAGAGGGTAGCTCTAGAATTAAGTAGTTAGGGAAACATTCTAGAGCATAGTAGTAAATACAGGAAAAATCCCTTCACTTCAAAATAATCAATTAGGACTTGTGTGTAATGATCCTCCAGGTTATTTTCTATTTATCTTGCTTTTTTTCGCGTTTCAAACTTTCCTACAATGGCTACAAACAATTTGTTACTTGTCAGGACTGATGGTTCATTGTCCAAGTCATTCGTTAGGTCATTATGACTATTTCCCTCTTTTAGAACTTGAACTTAGGAAATCTTTATCTTCGGTCAACTTTCTTGATAAACATGCATAGAATCAAATTTCAACAGTTCCGTTAGCTCCAAAATGGGATTTTAGTCTATTCAGACCCTTGGTCGGGGTCTAGGAGCTTTCAATTTGGTTTTGTCTTGGTTTCTTTATTTTCAGGCCAGTTAGGCTTGTAGAGTTAACTTTGGTCAACATTCAGAGAAGTCGACCTCAGATAGAAATTATGTCAGTGCGGTTAGCTCTAGAATGTTGACTTTGGGCTAAAGGGACCTTTGGTTTGGGTTCCGAGGCTTCCATTCTTTTTATTGGCCTTTGAGTTCCATTTTGGTAAAAGTTGATTCTTGGGTGTAGGGCCCACTTTCATTAAAATGTTCTACGTTAGGATTTTTGTCGATTCTGTTGATTCTGAAGCATTATTTTAACTCTAGTAGCATGTTTGGTTTGTGAGTATCAAGTTTTGATTATGCCCAAAATATCCCGTAGAAGTTTTATTTTTTACTTGTTTTGCTGTTATTGGTGGGTCTGAATTTGTGGACTTTTCACCGCATTTCCAATGGCCGCATTTACGGACTTTCTCTCCTTTTACAGAAAGTCCACTTTCATGGACACTGAATTTGCAAAGAAATCTCCGCAATTTCAGAGGCTAGGAGGAATAGTGACCTTTGAATTTGTAGAGGATTTTCCGCTTTTGCGACGTCCGCATTTGCGGAAAAATCTTCATATTTGCGGAAATTTCTGAGTTATATATAACATTTCTAACTTCGTTTTATTCACCTCTATTATGAATATTCACCATTTTTAAGCTCCCAAGGTTGGATTCCAGCTCAATTATTCATCTTTATTGGTCTGGTAAGTCCCCTCTATCCCTCTTCTCTTTTTCCGTTGTTAAATTCTCTTTACTTCCTTTAAAATTCTGTGGGTTTCTCTTCGATTTCTCCTTAAACTAATAGGATTTCAGGGCTCTTTTGATCCTCGAAATGAGTCCCATTTGCACTCAAATTTTGGGCATGGGTTCTTGGACCCGTTGCAAACAAAATGGTGAAAATTGTTTTCTGTTTTATCATGCGATCTCGGAGGGTCGTTTTCCAACCCAATTTCTGGCCTAAATTTCTGTATAGCAATATGGGTGTCATTCTTCTCGTCTTGACACCTGGATTATATTCTTGATAGTGTGGCAGCTTTCTAAGGCTGTTCAAAAGAGAAAGGCAGACGAGTGGAAGTTTATGTCTGCAGTTTGGCCCCGAGGTAGATTACGGTTTAGTTTCCTAGATTGAGTTTATTTATATTTTATATTATATATATTACTGGAATGTTAGGTTCGATTATAGATAGTATTAAGCTTAAATCTTGTGACTTTTATTAAATTGGCCATTTTTGATATTAGATTAGGATTGTTTCCTGTTATCCTTAGTCTAGGAGATTGTAGTATGGTTATAGCCTGTATAGAATCCCTTGTATACTTTTAGGAAGTTTTAGAGGTAGAGTTTATGCTTTTAGTTTCGTAGTTAATTTCCATTTTTTTTGCCTTATTTATCGATTGTGTGTGTTATTGTGGGATTGAGGCCATAGCTTGGATTTGGACGGAGTTTCCAGATCAGTTCTCTTGGTTGGAGGGTATTTTTCCCTCTTTTGCTTTGTTGTGTGCTATATTCTCTGAATGTGGAAATTTACATACTCATATTGCATCTACATGCCTATCGGTATAGAAAAGAATGATTTTTGGGGTTTTTTGTTCAAACATGAGATTTACTATGGTTATCATGATTTTTTTGGATTTTAAAAGAGTTATCTTGGGTTTTACTACTGATTTTGGAAAGAAAAATAAAAGTACTACTTTCATGCATTATTGATAAGCTTGATGATCCCTTTCGGGTGACCAGATGTACCATTTCGTGTTTACCTTTATGCACTTTTTGATAAGCTCAATGCATATTTTTGGGCACCCCACTGTACTATTTTGGGTTTACCTTTATGCACTTGTTGATAAGCTCAATGTTCATTTCCTAGGACTCCAATGCATTATTTCGGGTTTTACTTCTATGCACTTGTTGATGATCTCAAGGTTATGTTCTGGGTGCCCCGAGTATCGGATACTGAGTTCTTACTCGCCTATACTATTATGCACTCATACATCATAGCATCCTCTATCGTATCATATTGGCTGGAGTGTATTTGAATTGACTTTGTTATTATTTCCTTCTTGTTGCTTCCGTTAGTCCTTTTTTCATTTCATAACTAGAGTTAGGTAGATCCCTCTATTTAGCTTACTTTCCTATAATTTATATTATATATTATCTTTTTGTGCTTGGTCGGCCTATGATGCTTACTAGGTTCCTATTATTTTTGTACTCATACTACACTATGCATCTTTTTCTGATGCAGCACCTAGTACGAGTCACCCCCATTGATCCTTCCATCATTCGAGGCCTGCTGCAGTTCGCTTGGCGTGAGCTCCTAGCGTCTTGGAGCCTTTACATGATTTCCATCGATCATCTCTTTCTATATTTTGTATTTTAGATAGATAGAGTCTGTTGTATAGCTACTTCATACTTTAGACGCTCTTGTACTGATGACACCAGGTCCGGGGTTGGTTCTTATATATGTTTTGTCTTCTTTGTCACTTTAGGGCCATTTTTATATATTTAGTACAGTTGGTATGTATATATGTTATTGGCCCTATCTCCCTTATATGTATATCTTCCGCTTTCTTTATATAAACTGCTTTATTTATCTTCCACGTGGTTTGGGTTGACTTGCCTACTGGGGGTTATGTAGGCGCCATCACAACCCAGTTTTAGGTCATGACAAAGTAGTATCAGAGCTTTAGATTCACCGGTCTCTCCAGTACAAGAGCAAAGTATTTAGTAGAGTCTCGTGGATCGGTATAATGGCGTACGTATATTATCTGTGGGAGGCTATATGGCATTATTAGGAAAAGTTCCCTATTCTTGACTCTTTATCATGCGTCCTTGACTCTATCAATTTCTAAAGTTCATTTGTTCCATTCCGTCTCTAATGCCTAGGATGAGTACAACAACGGGTGGCGATGAGGCTTCTGCGCCTGTCGCTTCTGTGTTTCCTCCAGTGCCAGGATTTCATAATAAGAACTTATCATATTAGCTAAGCGTATTTGGGGTCAGCCCAACTTTCGGTGGGATATATGGCTACCTCAGTTCTTCAGAACACCATTGCTAGGACTTTAAGTCTTTCATAAGGTGTATTTGTTTCTCGAGTAGGGGCAGCACCCAATTCTTCGAGTGGTGCACTGGTTAGATTTAAGGTTACAGTTTTTCCTACCTTAGACCTTTTGTATATTGGCTATAATTGTATTTATTAGTATCCTTGGGTTGGGTATTCTAGGTTAGCACCCTAGACCTTGTCCGTTTTTTCTGTCCATATTATTTCATGCTTGGTCTATCACATTTGTTCTAATGATATAGTACTACCCTTATGGCCTCGTGTGGTTTTTGTATATGGCTTTGGACCATAGATTGTGGGATACCTAGGAATATCCGTGAGTCCCAGATATGAAGTTGTGATTCTAGGTTGATTATCTGTGTTGTAGAGCAGTTTGAGCTTGTGCAAGGCCGATAGGTCAATTGTGAGTCATTGGGATAGTCTATTGTTTGTGATCATATCATTCATGCACAGGATTTTCTGCATTATTTTACTACTACTTTGGCTGCAGGTTTACTATAACCGATTTTCCAAACTCTATATGTCCCGTGGGCCCATTTTCAGTATAAAAATTATAAAAGGATTTGAAACTTGTTTTATGGACCTTCTTGGAGTGAAAGAGGTATTATGATGGTTTTACCACTTATATTCTCACTGATACAGACTCGGCTGAGCCGTAGTGCTAGACATAGATTTTACTTTGGATTTAGACTCAGATACACTCTGGGAACCTATTATGGTGGTTTTGAGACTTTGATCACTGATTTAGACCCGGATACACTCTTGGAAGCTACATTTGAGATTCCATGCTTTTTGCATGTGGTCACGTAGACCTGCTTGGATCTTGCCTATCCAGACTAAGGGTCATGAGCTACGAGTGTCGGAGGTGGTATAGACAGCAGTACTATCACACCTAGTTTCATCATATCATTCATCTTGTGTTTGGATCCACCCTTGTTTTCTGTTTGCTCAGTGTGCACTTCAGTATTATAGGATGTCAAAGGGCTTATTTTCACTTGTATGTATTCCTCGGGTGGATGAGCACCTGTTGGTACTATAGGTAGATTAGCTAATGCTATCTTATGGTATTTCTGGTTAGTGACCTCCCGATCTTATGAGTGTAGTGGTTTTGCGTGTGATTTTCTTGATAGTTGAATTCTTTTAATAGTGGATGGGGTGTGTGTGCTTGGGAGGTAACTACATGGGGTATGTTAATTCATGGTTAGGTCTCATTGGCTTAATTTCTGGTTTTCGTTGTGGTTCTAGAATTGGTTTGAGTAATTTAATTTTTAGCAATTTGGCGTAGTTATTGCCTAGTTGATGTCTAGGGTATGCCTGGAATCTTTTAGTTAGGGTGGTGTGGTGCAGGTAGCTTTGTGTTAAGGAAGGTATTGGTTATGCAAGTGGGTATTGGTGGGCTTTGCTTTTTTCGAGAGGTTAGAATCAACCTTCTTTAATTGATTAGTTTAGGAAGTTGGCAGGGGTATAGGTCATTTTTATGGTTTTCCTAAGTTTCCTATTTCGTTGAGTTTAGACTTTAGCATTGTAGTTGAGTTGGGAATTTAGCCTATTCTTGTTTCATCTTATCAAGTGTTGCTAGTAGAGTAATGGAGCTAAGGGAATAGCTCTAGGCTCTCTAGAAAAAAAGTCGGTCAAGTTTTGTATATCTTTGGGAAGGGTTCTATTTGTTTGAGAAAGGAGGTAGATGACTCCTTGTTTCTATGTATAGGTTACTAGTAGCTGACTGGGCTGACAATTGAGGGTATGATTTAGTTTGTGTATTGATGACTTGATTCGACCGACTACAGATTGCAGTGGTGTTGCCCTTAGGTAAATTAAAGGGCAGGATTCCTTCTAGTAGCGATCGAGGTTGTAGGCTTTTCTAGTACTACCTTTGAGGGCTTGTGCAACAACTCTGACTTTCCTTGTTATATTCTTCGTGTGACCCAAGTCCCAGTAGCCTCTACAGATTCGGCAAAGTGTATATTCAGAGCCTAGTTGCCTCCAATTTTTATAATGTTCATCGGTGGTGTATGAGTCTACTCAGGGATTTGACAGAGGCATTATTTGACAATTGGAGTTTGGTTTCAGAATTATGGGCTAGCAGGTTGCTTCTGATGGTTTATGCAAGTTTATCTTCGGGTGCAGCATCTTTGAGACGGAAGAGCAGTGAGTGTGGATAACTTAGCTTTTCTATTTTAGTTTCGAAGTGGCCATTGGCATTGGACATTCAGTCCCTGGCTAACCATTTAATTAGTCTGGACTTACCAGATCCCAGTGGTGTTCTTGGCAGTGCGAGGTCCATTCTACCTTGGTTGGACAGATTCAGTGGCGTCAGTTTGAGAATCAATAGTTGTGTGGTATATGTGGTCAGGTTGTATAGGTTGAGACCTGCAGAGCAACTTTAGATTTTGACAGTACTTTGAGATTGTTGGTCACCTTTGTGTTCTGAGGGTTGGAGGTTTAAATTAGTTGATTCTCCGAGAGGTTGTCTATTACATGGGATTCCAGCATTAATTAGGCTCTTAGTGTGGTCCAGGAGTTATGGTATGTTAAATGCTTCCAGAGTTGGTGGTTTGTGTACTGGTGCAGTAGAGTAGGTGTTTCGAGCCAGAGGGTGAGTTGGGAGATAACAAATTTTTCTATAGCTAGGGGCGACCTTAGACTTCATGCATCCTTTTCTTTTCCTACAAGGTTGTGTGACTTGTTATTCCCGGCATGGTGGACTTCTTTCTGAGGTGAGGCTAGTAAGATGATTTTAAATCCAAATGGTGTTAGAGTATTTAGAGCAGCAATGGTAATCCTAAAGTTTGGAGCTTAGTTGATGGCTATGGACTTCGTGTTAGGCTTACCACACTCATTGCAGAATTTAGGTTTTGTGTTTTGCTCTTCTTGGGCAGGTTTCCCTTGTTCATTCACTCTTAGCCAATTCAGACTTGGCACGGTTTAGCGAGGTTGGTTTCATTCTATAGTTAGAAGGTCCTCCGTTTACAAAGGGTGTTCATGTATTTCTTTCCCAACGCTGGTGTACAAGTTTTAGTTGAGCTCCGATGGTTAGTTCAGTTGGGTTCAGGTATCAAGATTGATCTTAGCAAAGGTATTCATCTATTGGTTGATAGTGAGTCGGGGTAAATTACTAAAGTTTTTGAGGATATGCTACTGGTTGGCATTTCAGATGTAAGAGAACAGTAGACTAGAGCTTAGCTTGAATAGAGTTTAAGTATGAAGGTGACCTTATTTTTTGTTGAGTATAGCGGTAACTATGGATCTTTGGTCGGTTCGTTGATGTTTTGAAAGTGGCTCGAGTTTCTGACTTGTGTGCAACTTCATGGTTATGGTGCAACAAATTCAGATTAGATAGAAGGGTTTTACGGTTCAATGGATTTATGAGTTAGAGGTTTGGTTGGTGATATTCTGTGTAGACCTGGTTGGGGTATCGAGGTTTTGAGTTTTGTGTGTTTATCACCGGGGTTCTCTTGGTTTTGGTGTTGGATCGGTGCATTCCGATTGAGTTTCTTAAGTTTCAGTATGATTGATAGACTTTTAGTGTTGTGGAGTTAAAATTTTGAGCTTAGCTTGGCTAGTAGAGAGTTGAGGTTTTGTAGCTTTCCTTTAGCTTAGATCCATTGGGTGCCGTCTCGTTGAGGAGGCTACCCCGGGTCTGAGAGAGTGGTACAGGCTTAGTATCCATCTTTGTTCAGTCTCTAGGTGTTTCCCTTGCTTTAACTTTGGCAGATGAAAGTCCTTTTAGTAGTGGATGTTGTAATGACCCTCTAGGTTATTTTTTATTTTTTGTGCTTTTTCCATATTTTGAGCTTTCTCGTAGTGGCTACAGGCTATTTATGACTTGTCGTGACTGGCGGTTTAGTTCCTGGGCCATTTGTTAGGTTTTTATGACAATTTCCCTATTTTAGAACTTGAACTTAGGAAATCTTTGGTTTCGATCAACTTTCTTGGTAAACGTGCTTGAAATCAAATTTTGACAGTTCCATTATCAACGGAATGGGGATTTTAGTCTAGTGGGACCCTTGGTCGGAGTCTAGGAGCTTTCGATTTGGTTTTGTCTTGCTTTCTGTGTTTTTAGGCTAGTTAGGCTTGTAGAGTTGACTTTAGTCAATATTCGGAGAAGACAGCCTCGGATGGAAAATCCATCTATGTAGTCAGCTCCAAAATATCAACTTTGGGATAGAGGGACCTTTGGTTTGGGTCTCGAGGCTTCCGGTCTTATTTTTGCCCTTTCAGTTCCATTTTGGTAAAAGTTGGTTCTTTGGTGTGGGGCCCACTTTTCATTAAAATGATCTCCATTGGGATTTTCATCGATTTTGTTGAGTCCAGAGCATCGTTTCCACTCTAGTAGCCTGTTTGGTTTGTGAGTATCAGGTTCCAATTATGCTCGAAACATCCCGTTGAAGTTTCATTTTCTATTGGTTTTGCTGTTACTGGTGGGTCCAAATTTGTGAAATTTTCACCGCATTTGCAATAGCCGCATTTATGAACTTTCTCCGCTTTTGCAGAAAGTTTGCTTTTGTGGACACCGCATTTGCAATGAAATGTCCGCAATTGCAGAGGCAGGGAAGAATAGTCACCTCTGCATTTGTGGCATCTTTTTCAAGCAACTTACACAAAGGGCAAGCCACCTTCGAGCAGTCTTTGATGAAGTGCTAATAGAATCCGGCATGCCCAAGAAAACTCCTTATGCCTTTTACAGTTTTTGGAGGGGGTAGCTTGGATATAACTTTAATTTTAGCTTTTTCAACTTCAAGCCTTTTTTGGATATCTTGTGCCCCAATACTATCCCCTCATTCACCATAAAATGGAACTTTTCCCAATTTAATACCAGGTTTGTTTCCTCACATTGATTAAGCACTACCTCTAAGTGTTCTAAACAATCATCAAATGCATCCCCAACTACCAATAAGTCATCTATGAAGATCTCCATTGTATCTTAGACCATATTTGAGAATATAGACATCATACACTGTTGGAATGTGGCCTAGGTGTTGCAAATTCCAAAGGGCATTATTTTGAATGCAAAATTTCCATAAGGGCATGTAAAGGTTGTCTTCTCTTGATCCTCCGGGGCGATTAAGATCTGGTTCTAGCCAGAATAACTATCAAGAAAGAAATAAAAACCATGGCTAGCCAACCTATCAAGCATTTGATCCACGAACTGTAGAGGAAAATGATCCTTCTCCGTCCATGAGTTCAATTTTTGATAGTCCATGCACACCCTCTCACAAGTATGAGGTCTATCATCTCATCGTTTTCATTCAGTACCACAGTGATTCCACCCTTTTTTGGAACACATTGCACTAGACTAACCCAAGTACTATCAGAGATAGGTAAGATCACTCCAGCATCTAACAACTTGATAATTTCTTTCTTCACTACTTCTTGCATAGGTGGGTTTAACCTTCATTGGTGCTCAATAAATGGGGTGCTCTCCTCTTGGATATTTATCTTGTGTGTGTGATGTGCCGCCTTTCTACGACACACTTGACTCCTTTAAACTAAGAATAATCATAAGTTCTCAAGCAACCATCGTCGTTTTTGATGTTTTATGTTATGTTTACAGGAAAGAGAGACAAACATAGAAACGAAAGGAAATACGAGCAAAAAGACCCTCTGGATAAGAGTGACGGCCACCGTGATGGCCAGTCACCAAGGTGACGGACCGTCAAGACAACCGTTAAGTGAGGCAGCACCACTGCCTAGTGGTGACGGCCACCATGATGGACCGTCACCAAAGTGACGGTCCGTAAGCCTGACCGTCAAGTGAGGCACCACCACTGCCTAGTGGTGACGGCCACCGTGACGGCCAGTCACCAAGGTGACGGTCCGTCAGGGTGAGCCATCAATGCGACACGGAATCCGAACGTTTTATTTTTGGACTTTATTTCCTGGACTACTATAAATACCCTATGTTAGGTTTATTTTATTATTCATTACCCAATAGTTTTAGGAGAGTTTTGAGTGAGAAGTTGAGACCAAAACACATTTTCTTCTTATTGAATCGTGTTCTTGATTGTTCTTGGGATCTTGGTTTCTTGTTCTTGGATAATTGAAGCTTGTGTTGATTATATTGTAAGCATCTTTTCTCTTTATTATGAATATGACTTTCTTCCCTTCTCCTAATAGTATGAGTAACTAACTTCCCACAACTAGGGTTGTGGGAGCCATGGCAAAAGTAGCAATATAGATTCCGGGTAGAGTCGGGTTCAATATATATGATGACATGTTGTTAATCATTCATTCTTAACGTTTTCTAGTGGTTGCAAACATTAGAACATGACTAGGTTTAATTTGCTTGAGTAAAGAGATTACTACGAGGATTCAAGACTACCAACTCTCGTCTTACGATTAATGCTGTAACTAGATTAATCTACTTGATGTTTAGGATTGAAATATAAAAGCTCACCTTTTCAAGATCGAGATAATTGAAAAGGAAATTCGTCTATTTGGTTGAGAAACGTTTAATGACACCATTAATTCAATCACATCGTGACACGCATATAGAAAGAACCCGGTTAAGCTTTGAATCAAAATTGTTACAAAGCCATGGTGACCACTTCCCTCGTTTACTCTCATATTGATTAAAGCTCGTACGTTCTTAGTGTTTTTGTTCACGTATTGATCACACAAACCCCCCCTTTTATTTACCGGAAACTATTGACTACTAGTCATCTAATTCACGAACGACCTAATTTGCACCTTATTCCCTGTGGGATCGACCCCAACCTCTGTTGGGTTCTATATTTGACGACGACCGCTTACGCTTCTTAAATTGAGGTGTAGTTTGGGCGTTATCAAATTTTGGCGCCGTTGCTGGGGAATATGGTTGTTTATTAAGTTTGGTGTGTTTATTTGACTCTTAGTCATATTTCCTTCTTTTATTTTTATTTGTTGTTTTTGTTTGTTACAGGGTACATAGTTGTGCATTCCAAGTACCCGACACTCGGGTGAACCAATATTACCCTACACCACCGAGCTTGCAAGAATGATAAGGCAAAAAATGAATGAGCGACAACAAGAGGCAGCGAGACTCGCTGCAGTTCAGCAAGCCCAACAACGTTTAAATGCTGGTGGTCTTGAGGTCCACATTGAGTTGAATGATGAGGAGGTCGACTTAGATGGAGTTGGTGCCACGGGCGCTATTGCATTTCCTCCACTAGCACACGGGGCCAAGTTCAACATCACTAGCACAATGATTCAGCTGTTGAATTTGAGAGGAGTGTTCCGTGGTATTGCTGGTGACGATCCAAACCGGCACCTGATGAATTTTGTGGGTATCTGCAAGTCGTTCGAATTGCCTGGAGTAAGTCAGACAGCGATCAGGCTCAGGTTATTTCCGTTGTCTCTGTCTGATGAGGCAGCGTTATGGTTGACAGAGCTAACCCCCGACTCTATCACAACCTGGGGAGAGTTGAAAGGAGCTTTCCTAGAAAGGTTCTTTCCTCCCTCTAGGATGATACAGTTGAGGGATGAAATTAGCAATTTCAGACAACAACCTCATGAGGCGTTACATGAGACGTGGTTGCGCTTCAAGAAGAAGCTGACACAATGCCCTAACCATCAGTTGACCGACAATTTCCTGATGCAGACGTTTTACAGGGCACTAAATTTGGCTACCAAGCCGACACTGGATAATGCAGCAGGTGGAGCGTTTATGGGTCTCACTTTTACCGATGCCACAACTATTTTGGACAGGCTCACCAAAACCAATAGGGCCTGGCATACACGTGATACAGAGGTAGCAGCTAGCACTTATGCAGTTGGTATGTCAGCAGAGCAGCGCAGGAAGGAGGAAGAGCGGGACCAAGATATGGCCCATCTGAAGACGCAAATAGACCTACTGACAAAGCATTTGTTGTCAGGAGGTACTGAGAAAGTGAAAGTGGTGGGTGTCCAAGGTAGAGCAACAGAGTTTGAACCTGATGAGGAGGCAAATTATTTGGGTGGTTTCCAGGCGAATGGTCAGGGAAACCAAGGTCGGAACTATCAGAGAGACAACTACTATGAGAAAGCTTGCTACAGAGACCGCGAGCAGGGGAACTGGAAGAATAAAACTGATGGAGGTGGGTTGTATGTACCACCTGGTAACCGGGAAAGAGCTAACACCGAGGCAAGGATGTCCAAACTAGAGAACATGATGGCTAAGATGCTGCTGAAGGTGGAATCTACCGACTCCGCGATAAAGGAGATGAGGACGGAATTATCAACAATGAGTCAAGTAGTGGATTCACATTCCACCTCGATCAAGCAATTGGAACAGCAAGTGGGTCAAATCTCGGCATCTCTAAATCAAAGGAAGACAGGTACCTTGCCAAGTGACACCATTCCAAACTCGAGGAAGGACGGAAGCTGTATGGCGATCACTACGAGAAGCGGTAAAACATTATCGGAATCACATCCGATAATTCAGACTCAGAAAGATGATGTTGCGGATGATAAGGTGGTAGAGGATGCTATTCAAAGGCGCACGGATAAAAGCAAGGAAGTTGAAACGCTTCCAACTATGATGCCTCGGCCACCACCTCCTTTCCCACAACGCTTGAAGAAGAAAGTGGACGATAGCAAGTTCCTGAACTTCATGACCATGCTAAAGCAGATATCAGTAAACATCCCTCTGGTGGACGCTCTTTAACAAATGCCCGGATATGCCAAATTCATGAAGGACTTGATTACCAAGAAGAGGTCAGTGAGCTTTGAACCAGAAGATAACCTCCACCACTGCACTGCTATTTCTTCAAGATCGTTAGTGGAAAAGAAGGAAGATCCAGGTGCTTTTACTATTCCCTGTACTATTGGGAAATTCAACTTTGAAAAAGCCTTGTGTGATCTTGGTGCTAGCATCAACTTGATGCCGCTAGCAGTATACAAACAATTGGGTTTGGGAGCGCCCAAACCAACTACCATGAGGGTGCTAATGGCTAACCGTTCAGTAAAGCGACCAGTGGGAATATTGTCTGATGTGCTGGTCAAGGTTGGTAAGTTTATATTCCCGGCCGACTTTGTGATCTTAGATTGCGAAGTGGACTTTGAGGTTCCCATAATCTTGGGACGACCATTGTTAGCCACTGCAAGAGTGTTGGTCGACATGGAAAGAAATGAACTGACATTCAGATTAAACAATGAATTGGTCAAGTTTGATGCATGTAAATTGATGAAGCCCCCAAGAGACATGAGAGTGGTCTCGGTTATAAATGTTGTTGATGAAGCCCCTACGGATGCGCATATTGAGGAGAAGGGTCCTGTCGAGACTCTAGCTGTCGTGAGAATGATTCTCCGAGAAGAGAAACCTACAGAGAAAGGCGGTGGGAACAAATCAAGAAAAAGAAAACACCGCAAGAAAACCAGCAAAGGAAAGGAGTTAGAAAGAGTAAAGAAGTTGCCGCGACTAGCTGCGGAGCCAATAAAAAAGAAAGTTGGAGCTCAACGGGATGGGGTAGCTGGCACCTATCCCATCGATTTCTCCTGCTTTAGAGACCCTGGCGGTCTCCAACATTATGCCAGACTCTGAGTCCTATGGGCTTCACAGGTATTCCTTTCTCTCGCGATTTTAGCTTTCACATGTATGCATTGGGGACAATGCATGAGTCTAAGTTGAGGGTGTAGGGATACATGTGAGTCTTTCACCACCGAGGATTTTTGTTGCCGTGTTTCTTTTCCCTCCGGTGTGCTATCTAGTAGAACCGGCATGTTTAGGTTGTCGTTTAAATTTTAGTTGTTTTCTAGTGTCTATAGCAAGCATGGCATTTTTTTTGTTGGAAAAGGTACTAAAAGGAGCCCCCTCTGAAAAAGTTGATTTTGTACTTATGTTTGAAACGATTGACTGTCCGGATCCTTGAATGTCATTGTGTGGTTATGATTGGAATAAGTATGCTTAAGCCGAGCTGTCGTTTTGATAGTTGGTAGTGGTGTGGTTTCTTGGTGCCAAGTGTGTGTGAGCATATTATCATAAATTCTTACGCTGTGCATGCATCTAGAACTTGCCCGGTCTATTTTGTTAAGTTTGAAGTTGGTTGCTTAGGAATGGATCACAGGCCCTTTTTGTGTGCAGTCCACTTAGCCTATAAGACCGTCCAAATGCAAATAATCCCTTTGAACCTTGTTTGAGCCATAATTGACCCTGTTCTTTCAATAACCTGTCACCATTCCTTTTGAACTTTGAATCCCTGTTTTGGCCCTGGTCCTTCCTTGGACATCGTGCACCTCAACTCAGGCAATCAGCCTAAGTTGAGGGTGGCTACTATAAAGGTAAATGATAAGAAAAATAGGATGGATAAGATTGGTTATGGATAGAATGAAAATTCCGGGTGTGTGTCTAAGAAAAGAAAGATAAAGAAACGAAAAAAAAAAGGTGAAAAAGAATTGTCAAAATAAAGAGGCCGCACCTGTAGAGAATGAATGGAATAAAAAGGTGAATAAGGATGGACCAAGTAAAGATAAGTGGAAATAGTAGGTCGGTGATTCCAAGGAAGTTTTAGTCACTATTCCCCAAACGTATCCTACCTGCACCCGAAGCCTCATTACAAGCCAAAACAAGTCCTGTAGTGATCCTGAGCGGCTTTCTGAAAAACTGAAATAGAATAGTAAGGGCAAGCTTATGGCATCGCATGTGAATTGTTTGAAATCGTTTGTGAGTGTGAGCGCCTTGCCTAGTCCCAAATCTTGTGTGTGGGACTTCTTTGCGGTGAGGGCAATAAGATTTCTGTATTGTCTATTGACTGTTAGGATAGATGCGCGTGTGTATGCATAATATTCTGTCATATCAGAATGACATGTTTGGATCGTTGCAAATTAACGTTTCATACATTTGTGTGCTACTAGGGAGCTTGACTTAAAATTGAATAAGCGTTGAATGACCATGAGTTGCTAGAGACACGAGTTTGTTTTCTTAGTTGAGTCGTCTTATTGTTTTTCTTTTATGTCATGTTGCTTGAGGACAAGCGAACGTCTAAGTTGAGGGTGTTGATGTGCCGCCATTCTACGGCACATTTGACTCCTTTAAACTAAGAATAACCGTAAGTTCTCAAGCAACCGTCATCGTTTTTGATGTTTTATGTTATGTTTGCAGGAAAGAGAGACAAACATAGAAACGGAAGGAAATACGAGCAAAAAGACCCTCTGGATAAGAGTGACGGCCACCGTGACGGCCAGTCAGAAAGGTGACAGACCGTCAAGACGACCGTCAAGTGAGGCAGCACCACTGCCTAGTGGTGACGGCCACCGTGACGGCCCCTCACCAAGGTGACGATCCGTCAGCCTGACCGTCAAGTGAGGTAGCACCACTGCCTAGTGGTGACGTCCACCGTGACGGCCAGTCACCAAGGTGACGGTCCGTCAGGGTGAGCCGTCAACGCGATGCGGAATCCGAACATTTTATTTTTGGACATTATTTCCTGGACTACTATAAATACCCTATGTTAGGTTTATTTTATTATTCATTACCCAATAGTTCTAGGATATTTTTAGTCGACTTTTGAGCGAGTTTTTGGAGAGAAAACATGACACTACACGTTTTTCTTCTTCATCATCTTGTTCTTCCATTGTTCTTGGGATCTTGGTTTCTTGTTCTTGGATACTTGAAGCTTGTGTTCATTATATTGTAAGAATCTTTTCTCTTTATTATGAATATGATTTTCTTCTCTTCTCCATATAGCATGAGTAACTAACTTCCCACAACTAGGGTTGTGGGAGCCATGGCAAAAGTAGCAATATAGATTCCGGGTAGCGTCAGGTTCAATATTTATGTTGTCACGTTGTTAATCATTCATTATTAACGTTTTCTAGTGGTTGCAAACATTAGAACATGCTAGGTTTAATTTGCTTGAGTAAAGAGATTAAAACCGGGAAATTTGATTAACTACGAGGATTCGAGACCACCACTTCTCGTCTTATGATTAATGTTGTAACTAGATTAATCTACTTGATGTTTAGGATTGAAATCTAAAAGCTCACCTTTTCAAGTTCGAGAGAATTGAAAAGGAAATTCGTCTATTTGGTTGAGAAACGTTTAGATAATACCATTAATTCAATCACATCGTGACATGCATATAGAAAGAACCCGGTTAAGCTTTGAGTCGACATTGTTACGATGCCATGGTGAACACTTCCCTAGTTCACTCTCATATTGATTATTAATCGTACATTCTTATTTGCTTTGATCAAATATTGTTCACACAAACCCCCCCATTTACCGGAAACTATTGATTACTAGTCATTTAATTCACTAACGACTTAATTTGCACCTTATTCCCTCTGGGATCGACCCCAACCTCTGTTGGGTTCTATATTTGACGACGACCGCTTACGCTTCGTAATTGGAGTTGTAATTTGGGTGTATCAGTAGGCTAGGTTTTCTTCACAGAGTAGATTTGACCGCTTTCATTTCCTATTTATTGTGTAGAATGAAAGGGAAAATCTATGTTTAGGCCTTCGAGCATGGAGTCTGGAGGAAGATTGTTGGGTTGTTTGGTTGAAGTGGAAATAGTAGATTTGTGATAATGTGTTGTAATATTCTGGGTGTATACTTATTTTGGTATGGTTTTGCTAATGAAATACAGGGACTAGAATGTCGAGAAAGTTCGGAGAACTGAGAGGGGTTAGTAATTAACTAATGTGCAAGGAACGGAAGTTTTGGGAAATGAATTGGTCTAACTAGAATATCGTAATGGCTGTGTTTCCAAGGCTAGGGGACATCTTCCCATGTTGTATCTCGATCCTAGGAGGAGGGTCAGGAATAAAGGTATCTAATGACATGTTTAAGGGGGTGATTCAGGGTTAGTCTCCGAACAGAATTTAACGGTTCATTGTGCACCCGGAATAAGGTAGGTGATGGTTATTGATTCCTGTATACATTGTCTGTTTTTGTACCTTTGTCTAAGCATTGTACGAGTTGTATGCTTATGGAATGATTTAGAAATGTGTAAGGGTCATGTATTCAGTCTTTTGAATTGAACTGGTGTTATTGCTTATTGGTTTACAAGTGTTGATTGTTCATTATTTGTGACTGTGGATTTCTGTGTGACATTCGGTTGGCTCAGGTACCATGCCTGATACAAGTTTACTAACGGTTGGCTCGGTTACCAAGCTTGGTACGAGAATACTAACGGTTGGATCGGGTACCACGCCTGGTACAGGTTTACTAACGGTTGGCTCGGGTACCACGCCTAGTACAGGTTCTATATCAATTGGCTCGGGTACCACGCCTAGTACGGGTTTGATCTTACTTGCTTTGATTGTATATGCTTACGATGGTTCCATGAGTGGACCAGGTTAATTATTGAATTTGTGAATGATTATTTTGGTCCTTAAGAGGCCGGGTTGCTACACTTAAATGTGGGGATGGTCCTGGGGTGGACCGAGCATCGCATGATAACACTTAGGTATTGGTCTAGGGATCTTTGATTGGTCCGGGTAATGAAAAAGGGTAAATGTCATGTTTATTACTGTTGTTAAATGATTGTTGAACCTGTTCTCTGTGGTTGATGAGTAAAAAGGTAGACTGAGAGTCTGAAGTTATGCTACTGGCTATCATTATATGTTGCACTACTTTACTCAATGCGGGTGTACTTATTGTTCTTTACATGTTGGGTTCCTGAGAGGGTCGGGATGTATTATTATTTGGCGTATAGTTGGTCCTTGAAGGGCCGGGTTAGTGTGCCTAAGTGACAAAGTGGTTCTTCTGAGAACCGAGGTCGTATGTCATTTGCATAGACGATGTACTAGGGATCCTTTCTTGGACCGAGTTATGTAAGAACGATAAATGTTTATTGTCACTGGGAATTGTCAATGTCAGTTAGACTTGTTGTGTACGTTGATAAACTAAGGGAGAGACTTGTGGTCTAGTTATAGCATTGGCTGTTGTCACTTACCGAGTATGGCCCTGGGGGTTATTAGAATAGTTTTGTAATAGTAGGTGACGGTACGACAGTTGTGGTCTACGTCACTAAGTAGTGGGGTTTACTCCGAGTTATTGAGTCATAGTGGTTGACTGGGGTAAGGGAATGTATGTCCGGGTATGGGCATAAATACTGTGTAATGTCAAGATTACTTGGGCAGTCTAGGAGACAAGGTGACTTGGGAAGTCTAGGTCTCAAGGTGACTTGGGGAAGTCTAGGTGTCAGGTATTACTTGGGAAGTCTAGAAGACAAGGTGACTTGGGAAGTCTAAGGTATAGGAAGGTTGTTTCCGAAGCGGGTTTTAATAAAGGTGGATGTGAAAGGGATTGGAGTATTTAACTCATGCATTTACCTTGTTTTCTTATATGATGGTAGGAGTGGATTCGGGTTGACCAATGATGTAACAACCGGGTCCATCGTTACGGGTAGCCCAATCGTGCCAAGTTTTAGAGTTAGAAAACTCTGGGTTTGGGAGTTTGAAATTCTGGGCTAGGCTAGTCTCGGCCAGGTTAGGAGCAAGGTATGGTCTAGGGAAATTCGGGTAAGGATTGGGTTGTATGTCTTGTGTTGAGCTATTTTTCGTCGTAGCTAACATATAAAGGAGTCTGGGGGACTTTTCAGAATTGAATTCGGGTAGGTAGAACTCCCGGAATTGAGGTTGACACGAAGGGGTTGTTTCGGGATGTCGGGAAATAAGTGTGTTGTAAAATAGACTAGTTTTAGAGATTTTATGACTTTCTATCCTGTGCCTACCACTATAGCGGTTGACACTCCACTACAGCGACTTCCGTTGTAGCGAAGAAATTACCGCTACAGTGATAGTCAACGTCGGTCAGCCTCCGCCATAGCGGGCGACTCCGCTACGACGGTACCGCTATAGCGGAGCACACCGCTATAGCGGGCTCGATGAGATTTTATGCTTAAACATTCCCCAAAACATTCAGTTTTCACAAATTCATTTTGGGAGAAGGGCAAGGTAATTCCAGGCGATTTTCCTCCTTTTTCCATTGTTTTTTTTCTTCCCTAAGGTAAGGTTTCTACTCCCCAGTCTTCGTAATACTTTTCCTATGTGGTAGAATTTCTAGGAGGGAACTTGGGGAACGTTTGAAATAACCTACGAATGGTAGAACCCGGGGAAGAAGGGAGATTCTAGACATGGAAGTTCTTGAGTATTGTTAAAAGTAAGGTTTCATGATCTTATACTGCTGAATTCTCTACTTTTATCCGTAAAAATGATAGAACTAGGGAAATTAATGGCGGAAAGCCTGAGCAAAAGGGTAGGATGATCATGGGTGGCCTGAGGGTCTGGGATTTGGTGTAATCCGGGTAATGTGCAAGCCTTGGTTGTTAATTTGAGTACTTGTATGTTGTTTTAGACCAAGAACGAGAACGGAATCCGGAACATGGGAAAGCTCGGGTTGAGTAGAGCTTGGATCATTTTGAGGTAGGTGATGGCTTACGATTCCTGTGAATGTTGTATGTTCTTGTACTCTTATCTAAGTGTTTGTATGAATTGCATTTCTTAGAGGAAATTGTGTAGAATGTTTAAGGGTCCTGTCTTACAGTCTTGAGTTGAACAGTGTGTTACTTGTTGGTTTACAAGTTGTGTGTTCATTATTTGACTGTGGATTGTTGACATTCGGTTTGCTCGGGTACCATGCCTGGTATAGGTATACTAACGGTTGGCATGGGTACCACACCCGGTACAAGTATAACAAATGGTTGGCTCGAGTACCACGCCTAGTACGAATTACTAATGGTTGACTCGGGTACCACGCCTGGTACGAGTTTATTTTACTGTATCATTACATTGTTATTGATTGCATTTTATTGACTGATATTGGTTTCGTGAGTGAACCGGGCTACTTGTTGAATTGTGATATTGGTTGGTGGTCCTTGAGTGACCGGAAATTTTGTTATATCTGTTGAATTGGTCTTGGTTTAGGCCGGGTTGTCTGTTAACACTTAGATGTTATTTAGAGGGGATCCCAGGGTGGGTCCGAGCTAGGCAGAAAGGATGGTTATTTGTATGTGATTGTTGCTTATGGTTATTAAGGGTGGATTTCTTTCGGGAACAAGTTAGGTAGAGACTTGTAGTCTAAGGGAGCCTATTTACTTGTTGCATGTTTTTCGTACTTGTACTTGATTTGTTGTACTGAATTTTACACTGTTTATTTGGAACTGGCTGATGATCCTACCAGTACACAGTGATGGTGTACTAATACTTCACTTGCTTTTCTTTCTTGTGAGTACAAGCAATCTTCCAGCGGCTGAGACGCGACCTCATCTGTACTACCAGCGTTCCCAGACTTCAAGGGTGAGCTGTTCGATCAAGCTGCCTTGAACCTATCATTAGAGTTGTAGCCCATTTGTTTCGGGCTTAAACCATTTTTCTTATGTTTTGGGGTTGCATCCCCGTACTCTAGACTTGGTAGAATTGTTTGGTACTGCGACTTTCAGATTCTAGGGGGTAATTTCCGCAGGTTAATGTTAATGAAGTTATTTTCCTTATTATTGAAATGCTAGTTTACTTTTTGCACTTGGTTTTGAGCTGTTAGAACGGTTAAGTTTAGGAAAGTGATGGTTCCCTCACCCGGGGGTTGGGTGAGTGCCCCTCACGGCGGTCTGGGTCGTGATAAAGATGGTATCAGAGCCCTAGGTTCATTGATCTCGTCATACCAAATAGGTCTAGTAGAGTCTTGCAGAACGGTGCGAAGACGTCCGTACTTTTCTTCGGGAGGCTATGGGGCTTTAGGAAAAACTATATGTTCCTTCTTTCCTTCGTGCTATAACTTGATTCCAATTGGTATCTGGTGATACAAATTGGTATCTAACCTCATTCACTCTTCTGTCCGCAGATGGTTAACACCAGGAATAACGGAGCTAAAGCAGCGGTCCTAGCAACGGGCCTGGCTGTCCGTGATAGAGGCAGGGGAAGGGGTAGAGGACGAGGAGCCACACCTGCCAGGGGTGGGGCTCGAGACGCTGCTAATGCACGTAAGGTAACCCCTCCCCCACCTCAGGAGCATGCTGCTGAAGATGTAGAAGTTGTGGCTCAAGATGATGAGGCGCAAGAGGAGGCAACACCGGTTGGGGGTGCAGGCCTTCCTACTATGACACCAGAAGCCTTTCAACAGGCTTGGAATATTCTGAGTGGGTTGGTTGGTACTGGAGCCATACCCGCAGCTTATGTAAATCAGGCCTTGGATACTCAGCCAACGGTTACTATGACACCTAGGATGGATACAGTATCAGGCACAAATGATTTCTTCAGGCCAATGCTAGGCCCAGTGATGACAGGGAATGAGCATGAGATGCTGACCAAGTTTCTCAAGCTGAAACCTCCTACATTTCAGGGTACGGATAGGGAGGATGCTTATGAGTTTATCTTGGATTGCTATGAGAGGTTGCACAAGTTGGGTATTTTACGCCAATATGGGGTTGAGTTTGTTACATTTCAGCTGCAGGGTGATGCTAAGCAGTGTGGAGGTCTCATGTGGAGTGTCGGTCTTCTGTGCTACCCCCATTGACTTGGAAATAGTTCCACGCCCTGTTCTTAGAGAAGTACATACCCTGTACTTTGAGGGACCGGAAGAAAGATGAGTTTTTGAACTTAGAGCAAGGTGGCATGTCAGTCTCTGCTTACGAGGCTAAGTTCCACGCCTTGTCTTGTTTTGCCACACAGATGTTGGGTTCCAAGGTGTAGGCCTGCTAGCTGATGGATAAGATGCTCCCTAGCCTCTAGGAGCTAAAAACTTATTATGAGCTCCCTGACGACCACCTGTAGTAGCTGGCAGAGCTGACTGAATAGGACGGGCTGAGTATGCCTGCTGATTCTGGCCCCTGGAGTATGAACCACCAAAATTTCCCTCATTTCGGGGCTTCTTGGCTAAAGCCTTAGCCTGCTTCGCTTGCTTAACTACCTCTAACTTCTTCATATAATCCACCACATCATTAAAGCCCTTTCCTGAAGAAGTCATATGCACTGACAATACCTGTAGCTTAGTATTCAACCCTTTCACAAACAACCGGACCCATTCATCTTGACTGTGGTTGCTTTTATTATGGTGATCTGGACCACTTTAAAAGGGATTGCACACTCAAGCAGACATGTAATCAGGTTAAGCAGTAGGCTAGAGAGGTGGTTCAGGCAGGTAGAGGCGGGAATGCTAGAGGTCATCCACAGGGTGGGTGAGATAACTTTCAGGGAGGCCGGGGCGACAAAGGGAATGGCAGCGCGGGCAGGGGTGCAGCGCAGCCGGTCTGGGAAGTTGCCTAGATTGATGATCGGGCTCATTGCTATGCATTTACAAGGAGGCCTGAGGCGGAAGCATCAGATGCGGTGATCACAGGTACCATTCTTGTCTGCGATAAAATGGCTTCGATATTATTTGACCCAGGTTCTACATATTCTTATGTATCCGTTAGTTTTGCGTTGGGTCTGGAATTGGTTTGTGATATCCTTGATTCCCCTATCCATGTTTCTACCCCGGTTGGAAAGTCTGTGATTATGACTCATGTTTATCGTGACTGTTCTATTGTGTTTGTGGGGTTGCATACTTGGGTAGACTTGGTAATCCTGGATATGGCTGATTTTGACATTATCTTGGGCATGACCTGGTTGTCCCCTTATCATGTTGTGTTGAACTGTGACACCAAGACTGTGGCTCTAGAGATTCCGGGTAAGGATAGGCTAGAGTGGGAAGGGGTGTACAGGCCTAAGCCAGTTAAGGTCATATCGTTCGTTCAAGCTAGGAAACTAGTGGGGAGGGGGTATCTAGCCTTCTTGGCTCATCTCCGGGATGATAGTGTAGAGTCCCCACCTATTGAGTCAGTTCCAGTAGTTTCTGCATTTCTAGAGGTGTTTCCAGCGGATTTGCCTGGTATACCTCCGGGCAGGGATATCGACTTCTGTATTGATCTGGATCCAGGCACTCATCCCATTTCTATTCCTCTGTATCGAATGGCTCCGGCAGAGTTGAGGGAACTTAAGACTCAGCTGCAGGAACTCCTAGATAAGGGATTTATCCATCCCAGTGCTTCGCCTTGGGGTGCTTCAGTGTTGTTTGTAAAGAAAAATGATGGTAGTATGTGGATGTGCATAGATTATAGGAAGTTGAACAAGGTGACCATCCGAAATAAGTACCCTCTACCCCGGATTGATGATTTGTTTGACCAGCTTCAGGGTTCATTGGTGTTTTCAAAAATCGACTTGAGGTCGGGGTACCATCAGCTAAGAATTAGGCCTGAGGATATTCCTAAGACTGCTTTTCTAACTCGGTATGGACATTACGAGTTTCTAGTAATGTTGTTTGGTTTGACCAATGCGCCGGCAGCATTCATGAGTTTGATGAAAGGGGTATTTAAGTCGTATTTGGATTCCTTCGAAATTGTGTTCATCGATGATATTTTGATCTACTCCAAGAGTAGGGAGGAGCATGCTAGTCATCTCCGTATTGTGATAGACATCTTGAGATGCCAGAAGCTTTATGCGAAGTTCACTAAGTGTGAGTTTTGGTTGACTTCAGTTGCATTTTTGGGGCATGTAGTGTCAGAACAGGGGGTGATGGTGGATCCCCAGAAAATTGAAGCAGTCAAGAGTTGGGGCCGGCCTAGCTCTGTGACTGAGGTAAGGAGTTTTGTTGGGCTCGCAGGGTACTACCGGAGGTTTGTTAAGGATTTTGCTTCTATTGCTACTCACCTGACCAAGCTGACATAGAAAGATGTACCATTCGTGTGGTCCGACAAGTGCGAAGAGAGCTTCTAAAAGCTCAAGATACTTCTGACGACGGCTCCTATATTGTCCTTGTCGGTTGAAGGTAAAGACTTTATTATTTACTGTGATGCTTCACATTCTAGTTTGGGTGTTGTGTTGCTGCAGGATAAGAATATGACAGCCTATGCATCTAGGTAGTTGAAGGTGCATGAGAGGAACTACCCGACTCACGACTTAGAGTTGGCAGCAGTGGTCTTTGCTCTCAAGATTTGGAGACACTATCTTTATGGTGTCAAGTGTGAAGTGTTCACTGATCATCACAGTCTGCAGCATGTGTTCACTCAGAAGGATTTGAATTTGAGGAAGAGGAGGTGGATGGATTTATTGAAGGACTATGATGTGACTATTCAATATCATCCGGATAAGGCTAATGTGGTGGCAGACGCATTGAGCCAGAATACAGTTAGCATGAGTAGTTTGGCTTGTTTGGGGGTGTCCAAACAACCACTAGCAAGGGAAATTCGGGCCTTGGAGGCCAAGTTCCTGCACTTGGGGGTTTCAGAACAGGGTGGTTTGTTGGCAAGTATTGAGGTCAAAGCCACTTTCATAGAGAAAATAAAGGCCAAATAGTTTCAGGATCCAAAACTGAGTAAGCTTCGAGGTAAGGTGATATCTGGGGAATCCAGAGACGTCACACTAGACTCTGGCGGAGTGCTAAATTTCAGAGGAAGGATTTGTGTTCCTCGGGTGGATGATATAATTCAGAAAATCTTGGTAGAAGCTCATGGTTCGCGGTAATCAATTCATTCGGGTGTGACTAAAATGTACAGAACTTGAGGCAGCGTTACTGGTAGCCCGGGATGAAAAGGGACAGTCGATTTTGTGTCCAAGTGCCAGAATTGCCAACAGATAAAGTATGAACACCAGAGACCTGCAGGACTACTTCAAAGGATGCCCATTCCAGAGTGGAAGTGGGAAAGGATAGCCATGGACTTTGTGGTGGGTCTTCCCAAGACATTGGGGAAGTATGACTCCATTTGGGTTATTGTTGACAGGCTAACCAAGTCCGCTCATTTCATTCCAGTCAGGGTAGATTACAATTCGCATTAATTGGCTAAGATCTACGTGAAGGAGATTGTGAGATTGGATGGGGTGCCACTGTCCATCATTTCGGACAGGGGTACACAGTTCACCTCTAAATTTTGGGACAAGCTACATGAAGAGTTAGGTACACAACTCACTTTTAGCACACCCTTCCATCCTCAGATTGATGGTCAGTCAGAGAGGACAATCCAGGTATTGGAGGACATACTGAGAGTATGTGTGATGGACTTCGAGAGTCATTGGGACCAGGTATTGGATCTACTTGTTGCATGTTTTCCGTACTTGTACTTGATTTGCTGTACTGAATTTTACACTGTTTATTTAGAACTGACCGATGATCCTACCAGTACACAGTGGTGGTGTACTGATACTGCACTTGCTTTTCTTTCTTGTGAGTACAAGCAATCTTCTAGCGGCTGAGACGCGACCTCATCTGTAGTACCAACATTCCCAAACTTCAAGGGTTAGCTGTTCGATCAAGCTGCCTTGAACCTATCATTAGAGTTGTAGCCCATTTGTTTCGGGCTTAAACCATTTTTCTTATATTTTGGGGTTGCATCCCCGTACTCTAGATTTGGTAGAATTATTTGGTACTGTGACTTTCAGATTCTAGGGGGTAATTTCCACAGGTTAATGTTAATGAAGTTATATTTCTTATTATTGAAATGCTAGTTTACTTTTTGCACTTGGTTTTGAGCTGTTAGAACGTTTAAGTTCAGGGAAGTGATGGTTCGCTCACCCGGGGGTTGGGTGAGTGCCACTCACGGCGGTCTGGGTCTTGAAAAATGATGCCTACCAGTACGTGTGTTTGTACTGATTCTACTTTTGCTATACCTTTTGGGTATAGTCTGGTTGCAGGGTTGGTGATGTTTCACAGGTTCAGGATGACGGTGATTCTCCATCAACTCCTACTTTTGCTTCTATGGTGGGAGTTGAGTCTTCTTCATTTTGTATCATCTTGTAGTGGCTCTTATACCGGCTTAGACTAGATTCTAGGGAGGGCTGATTTCAAAAATTGTAAAAGATTTCCGCATTCTTGGAAACATTTTAATGTATTAAAAGGGTTTATTTCATGGTTTACTTCTTTTTCCGCATTGCATGTTGGATCGGGTGGTAAGGGTTCTCTTATCTAGGTGGATTAGAGTAGGTGCCCGCACGGCCCGGTAATTGGGTCGTGACAGGGTCAAATTAAAATATGATTATAATAAGCACCAAAATTTATCAACTTAGAAGAGTAATGTGATCATTTTAACAAAGTCTTACTATGTCTTTATCTATATGACTACAATATGAAATATCAATTAATGCCATCAATATGACTATTAATTATTTTATAGGATATGATGATAAAATGTTGTAGGTGTAATGAAAATAAAGATCATCAAATTTTGCATTAAAGAAATTAATTTTTAATTTCTTAATATTACATATTTAATATAATTAAGAGAGTTAAAAGGAGTGTTTTCTTTTTAGCTTTTTTAATATAGCATATAAATAAGGGGGGGAGGGAGGAGGATAGAGAAAAAGTTGTATTTCTTGGCCAAAGAGATGTGTAACATCACTTTTTTGTTTTTAATTTTATTATTATATAATAAGCATTGAAAATATAATAACTTAATATAATAACTTAAAAGACTAATGTGATTTTTTCTACAAAGTCTTACAATGTCTCTATTTATGGGACCATAATATGAAATACTAAATAATATCATGAATTATTTATTGGTTATGGTAATAAAAAAATATAAAAATAATAAAAATAAAGACCATTAAATTTTACATTAAAGAAATTCAAGGAAATGACTTTTTAATTTCTTAACATTGTATATTTAATATGATTAAGAGAGTTATGGGTGACTTTTTTAGTTTCATAATACAACAAATAAAATAAGAAAAACAATAAAGGAAAATCCAAAAAAAGGAGAAAAATTTAATTGTATTTTTTGGCCAAAAAGAAATGTCACATCACTTTTTCTATTCTTAATTTTATTATTATATGTATATATTATTATTTATCTCTCATTTTTCCTCTTTCCCACTCATGAAATTTATCCAAAAAGCAAAAATTAAGGTTCCTACACAGTTCAATCTGAAAAATATAAGTAAAATAAGAAAATTGAGATTACATTATATAGCTATACACATAATCAACGATTAACTCTTATAAACTCGTGTAATGTCCATCTCCAAAGAGAATTTTTACATGTAAAAAAAAATCAAGTGCTAAAATAATAAACAAAAAAAAAAGCATACTTATTAAGAGAGTATGCTAGTAGGTATCTTTTTTTATCCAAAAATAATTGTGATAATGATTGCAAAAATAATAATTAAACTTAACAATGATATTCATCCATTTTTACCTGCGAAAATTCTAAAGACATAAAAAAAATTGTTATTTTATGATACGACCTCTTCTTGAATTTAACATGCTCATGATATCCATTCCATTATGTTGTTGCTGCTTTTTATTTGTTTTTTCTGTCTAGGCTTAAAATGCCAAAAAATTGAAATAATAATATCAAATTAAGTACCTAACTAATTAGGTAGGAAAATAAAAAGGGTACATAACTGAAAGATTAAACTCACACCATCATATTACACATTTCATGAACTAATGATTTTAAAATACAAAAAAAAAATCTAAAATACTTTATAAATATTATAATTGAAGATGTTATTAAGAGAACTAAAAAAGACTCTTTTGAGTTAGTCAAATTAGTGTCTTATATATATATAAAAGGGGAAAGAAGGACCATGTTATCAACATAATATAATCAAATTATCTAAAAAGTATTTTAAAAAAAAGCAAAAATAGTAATAAAGTTCTCTAAAACTACAAAGAGAAGCAAAGAGCAAGAATCAAATCATTATTTTTAAAAAAAATTGATTCATATCATCAAAAATCTAAATAAATAATATTAAATGTATAATTACAATAGAGAAAGAGTTGTAATCATATTAGGAATATCAAATCATTACCTCGTAAATTCAAACTATGCAAGAATGTCACAATTTTCATTGTAGAAATGAAAATAGAATAACCATCATATATAGCTTAAAGCAGATTTTTATTAGTGTGATTTTAAGGTGTCCTAAACTTTTACATTAAATAATTGAGGGTTATGAATATGAAAGGCTTAAGAGTTATGAGCATTACTAATACTAATTAAGAGTAAAATTTATCTAATTGAAGAGGTATGAATTAATGAAATGATTTTGTAAAATAAAATAATTGAAAGAAATGAGAAAAAAGATAAATACTTTTCTTGGCCATAGAGAGCGCCACTTCACCGGATTGAAGACTCTCCTTTATTATATTATATATTATATATATATATATATATATATATATATATTATTATATATATATATATTTATATATACTAGGAAGAGAGAGAGAGAGGAGAGAGAGAGAGAGAGAGAGAGAGAGAGAGAGAGGGAGAGAGAGAGAGAGAGAGAGAGAGAGAGAGAGAGAGAGAGAGAGAGAGAGAGAGAGAGAGGTTCACAAAATGAATGAATTAACCTACCATAATTAATTACAAATTATTTCACTAAGAATTCATAATTGCACTCCTCGGTATAATTTCAAATTCATTCATTCAACTTTATTTAACTCTTCATGTTAAAATTATAGATACCAATCAACCGAATTAAATTTTTGACTGCTTAATTCATTGATTAATTTAATTTTTTATTCATATGCTTAACTTATTTCATGTGACGAATATAAAATTCACTTGCAGAGTTTTCACCTGAAAACTTATAAACAAACATAAAGGGGTATCATCAATTTCAAGGTCGAGACATGGATTCCATCAACTAATCATTTTCACAAATGTCATTCATCACCATCCAATTCATTGGGAACAAATTAACTCACAAAAGAGTTTCACCCTTTTGATAGATCAAGATAATAAATAAATTATATTGATCATAATAATTATGTCAAGATTAAGAGTATAAGTACATTTAATGATCTAAAGAAGTTATTTCATAAAATTCAGAAGACAAATAACCATCTTTCCTTGGTCCGTTCAACACACAAAGTGTACTAGTACAGGAAGTTGAAATGAGACGTTCCTATAATCAAGAATAAATTATATTAATTATGTGCTGTCACGACCCGATTCCTCGATCATGATGGCACTTACAACCCTCCAGTAGGCGAATCAATTTCCGTAGCCCGGAACAGTGAGTAACGGGCTACTATTTATTAGCGAACAGAAGAAAACATAATATAAGCGGAAGCAAGGGATAACGATAAAGAAATAGAACGACAGGAGTATATATATAACATACGGAAGCTAATCCAAAATCCAAAATCTGGTATCATACTATATAAGAGCCGGATCTACATATAAGGAGTACAAAGGAATCCAAAATAATATATACATAATATCTCTGAATAGTAAGAGAGTACAAAATATAAAAGATAAACTAAAGTCAAGCTCCGGTCGCCAAGAGCTCACCCTCAATCTGGACGATCCAAAAGTCTCCTCGCACGAGTGTCCACGAGCTAGCAGCGATGACTCACACTAAGATCTGCATCAGAAGATGCAGATTGTAGTATGAGTATCAAATGCAAAGCAAATGGTACCCAGTAGGTATCATAGGCCGACTGGGCACATATACGATAAAAGAGCAATAACAAGCAGAGAAGAAGCAAATAGTCACAGAAAGCAATGAAGAAGTACACGGAAGCTAGCACAGAAGGAAGGCAACAGAAAATAACATATATGGCTAGATACTAGAATATATAATACATGCACAAGTGAAAGTAAGAAATGACGCACCTGGGATCCTCGCAATAACAATATAAATAAGAAGTTTTCATAAGAACGGGCGGTTTACCGGTAACCTCAAGTAAAAGGGAAGGAGGAAACAGAATGACAACAGCATGCTCGAATACAAGAATAAGAATCAAGTCAAGATACAAGTACTACTTTCAATAGCCAAATCGAAGTAAGAAATCAACATAAGGAATAATAACTCGACTAAGCAATAATAAGCCTACCTTTAACTCCTACTTGAGCAGACTGTTTTAGCTCGGATTTCATGCCCAAATTCTTCAATTTTTGGGGCATGCACTCTTATGATCATTGTGATCATTTGGTACCCTTTCATTTTTTGCCTCAGGTTGCGGGGCTCACGAGCCCGCCGGTGATCCAAAATTTAACCCGGCTATAATTATAGCAACATGGGTACCGTTAGTCTTCTTTTAACGTGTAATTTATGATTTTGATAGTTTGACTTCCGTTTGAAGCTTCTCAGAGCGGTTCGGGCTTGGACATCATTGTTCCAGCAGCTTGTCATCGGACGACAGGTAGGTTACGGTCTAACTTCTCTTAACTTCACATATATAGGATAAAATTATACTAATTGGCATCCTTGGATTGGGTTTATTAGCTCAGTACCACAGACCTTGACCACTTTTTCATGTCTGCCTCATTCTTTCCTCCGTTATGTATAGTATTTTTTTTAGAATGATATTATCACTCTTGTGGTCCTGTGTGGCCTTGTATTGAATCTGGACCATATATGGTGGGTTCTTTTGAGGTGTCCATGAGTCTCGGACATCATTACTCGATTCTAGGCTGGTTATCTATGTTGTAGAGCGATTAGAGCCTGTGCAGGGCCGATAGGTTGATTGTGAGCCGTTGGGCTGTTATCTGTGATTGATCATGTCATTTTCATGAACAATAAGGGATTTGCGCATATTTTACTATGGTTTTGGGCTTCGGGCCACTATTACTGGTCTCTAAACTTTGCATGGCCTTGGGAGCTTGTTTTCGGCTGAAATAACTTTAAAATGGTTTGGAAATGACACGTAGATATTCTTGGGGTAAAAGAGTGAAAGGATGGTTTTTATCACTCTCTTTAGACTACTACTAGACTCGACGGGGCCAGAGTGCTAGACATTTTTTACTGTTGAGTTGAGTTGATACTAGACACAGAGGGGCTAAGCACTACACTTGTTTTACTACTGTTTTAGACCCGGTTATGTCTGGGCACCCTTGGTGGGGTTTTTAAGACTTATTTCACTATTTTAGACCTGGATAGAGTCTGGGCATGCATATTAGAGATTTTAGGCTATTATCTTGGATCCGGACCCACTCCAGATGGTGATTTGAGTTTGAGATTTAGTATGTGGTCGAGGACCTCCATGAACCTTGCCAATCAAGACCAGGGGCCTTGGGATGCATGTGCCGGAGAAGGGGTATACGATGAAGTTGAGGTACATGGGCAGCGTCCTTCCATAGAGCCTACCTGCTAGGCCTCCTAGGCTCCGAATGAGGTACATACAGATTTACTGTTCCACCCACACATCATCATGAATCATACCATTCATTTGTGTGAGGTTCCACTCTTGTTTATTGTTTGTTGAGTGTACAGTTTGGTAGTATGGGATGCCGGAGGGTTTGTCTTCACTTGTTTGTGTTCCTTGGGTGTATGGGTGCCCGTTGGGACTGTAGGTAGGTTTATTATTGCTTAGTCGAGTTATTATTCCTTATGTTGATTTCTTACTTTAATTTGGCTATTGAAAGTAGTACTTGTATCTTGACTTGATTCTTATTCTTATATTCGAGCATGCTATTGTCATTCTATTTCCTCCTCCCCTTTTACTTGAGGTTACCGGTAAACTGTCTGTTCTTCTGAAAACTTCTTATATATATTGTTATTGCAAGGATCCCAGGTGCGTCATTTCTTACTTTCACATGTTCCTGTATTATATATTCTAGTAGATAGCCATGTATGTTGTTTTATGTTGCCTTCCTTCTGTGCTAGCTTCCGTGTACTTCTTCGTTGCGTTTTGTGACTATTTGCTTCTTCTCTACTTATTACTGCTCTTTTATTGTATATGTGCCCAGTCGGCCTATGATACCTATTGGGTACCATTTGCTTCCTATTTGGTGCTCATACTACACTCTGCATTTTTTGGTGTAGATCCTAGTGTGAGCCATCATTGCTAGCTCGTGGACACTAGTGCGAGGAGACTTTTGGACCGTCCAGACCGAGGGTGAGCTCTTGGTAACCAGAGCTTGACTTTAGTTTATCTTTCATATTTTGTACTCTCTTACTATTCGGAGACATTGTGTATATATTATTTTGGATCCCTTTGTACTCCTTATATGTAGATTCGGCTCTTATATATTATGCTATCAAGTTGGGTTTTGGATTAGCTTCCGTATGTTATATATATACTCCTGTTTTTGCTTTTCTTTATCGTTATCCCTTGCTTCTGCTTATATTATGTTTTCTTCCATTTGTTGATAGATAGTAGCCCGTTACTAACCATTCTGGGCTACAAGGATTGGTTTGTTTACTGGGGCATTGTAGGTGCCATTATAACCGAGGAATCGGGCTGTGACAGCTTGGTATCAGAGCGTAGGTTTCACCGGTGTCATCGATATTGGAGACAATGTCTAGTAGAGTCCTGCGTATCCGGGCAGAGACGTTTGTACTCAATCTTCAGGAGACTATAGTGACATCTTAGGAAATATGACTCTCTTATTGCTTCTGTATCGTGCGTAGTCCTTGGTAGTTTCTTGAAATCTCACTTGTTCTAGTTCATTCTTCCGCAGATGGTTCATATAAGGTCATCAACATCAGGCAAGGACAAGCCTTCGACTCTAGCACCCCCAACACCAGGTAGGGGCCAGGGAGGTTGTAGAGGTAGGGGTCAAGGATGTGCCCGAGAAACGGCACCTGCTAGAGCTCCTAGGGTTGAGATGGAGCTCGAGCATGCTTATGAGCCAGAGTTTGTTCCTGAGCAGTAGCATGTGGACCCGGGGACAACCCAGGTGCCACCAGCTCTAGTGCTAGCTCCAGTATCGGCTTCAGTGCCAGCATCACCCCAAGCTTAGTCTTTAGATATTAGGGGTTTACTTCTATAGCTTTTGGGTATGATTGGAGAGCAGCCTTCTGAGGTAGCACAAACATTCGCTCAAAGGGAAGCCTTGGGTGCACCGAGTTTAGAAGCGCAGCCTGCTACTGCGGATCCTATGCCGAGGTTATTTTGGTCCCATTAGTTGCACAGCCTCTTGCTCCTCGTCCAACCATAATAGAGGCAGAGAAGAAGGCATTGGGTAGGTTTCTGAGGTTGGAACCTCCGAGGTTTGCTGGTACTTTTGGTCAGGATCCATACGACTTCATTACCACTTGTGAGGAGATGTTGCACCATTTGGGTTTGCTGGAGACTCACGGTGTTAGATATACTACATATCAGCTGGAGGGCCCAGCTAAGTTATGATGGAGGGCCCAGCTAAGTTATGATGGAGGGCCCAGGTCGCTTGCAGACCATCATCGCCACCTTTGTTGACTTGGTCCAAGTTTTATGAAGCCTTTATGGCCAAGTTCTTGACACAGAGCGATAGAGAGCATCAGAGAGAGGAGTTCACTAGACTTACTCAGGGTACTATGACCGTCTAGAACTATGGGACTCATTTTCATCAGCTTGCTCTATTTGAGGCCATGATTATGCTTACCGAGCCTACCAATATCCGTAGGTTTGTTCGGGGGCTCCGAATAGAGTTTAGAGAGCCAGCGGAGATATTGGTTGCTAGTGGTTGGTCATTCCAGGCTATTGCAGACTATGCTCGTATCATAGAGGATTTGCATCATGATGACTCTAGGGCCAGAGATAAGAGGCCTCGACATCAGGGTAGCTATAGTGGTTCCCATTATAGTGGTAGGGGTACAGGCTAGTGGGCTGAGGTTATCAGCCGCAGTAGCACCAGGGTCAGTCTAGTTGATCAGTTAAGGCTTCATTTCAGTCTTCTTATGGTTCTCAGCTCGAGTAGGGTCAAGTTGGAAAGCATGGTCACCGTGGTCAGCCTTCGAGGGGTGCATCTTCTGGGGCCTCGGGTCATGATGGCCATATAGGTTCAACTGGTCCATCGCCATAGGGTTGGCCATCAGGGCCTTGCTATGAGTACGGTGTTGGCAGTCATTTTGCTAGAGATTACCCCCAGCGGGGTACAACTTGCTATGAGTGTGGAGTTAGTTGGTTATTTTGCTAGAGATTTCCCCCAGTGAGGTATGATTTAGTCGGCTCAGCCTCTCCATTCAGTTCAGCCATTGGCTCGAGGAGGTGGTAGTCAGGGTAGAGGTAGTGGCCCATGAGGCAGGAAAAGTGGTAGGGATGGTGATCAGTCAGGTGGTGGTCGTCGTTAGTTCTATGCAGTCTTTGGGAGATCAGAGGCAGAGGCCTCGTATGCTGTGATCACAGGTACGATTTTTGTTTGCCATCGCCCAGCTTTTTCATTATTTGATCCTGGATCTACTTGTTCGTATGTATCTGCCTACTTTATGCCTTGTTTAGGGTTGGATAGTGAGCCACTATCTGTGCCTGTATTTATTTCGACCCTCGTAGGAGATTCTTTAGTAGTGGATCAACTTGTGAGGTCTTGTATAATTATTGTGGGTTATTTGGAGACTTGGGGCAATATGTTGATCCTTGATATTGTAGATTTCGATGTGATTCTGGGCATGGACTAGTTATCCCCTCACCATGCGGTTTTGGATTGCTATGCCAAGACCTTTACCATAGCTGTGCCTGGCGTTTCCCTGATTGTGTGGCAGGTATCTGTCAGTCATGCACCATCTAGGATTATATTTTTTCTTCGAGCTAGGAAATTGATTTCTCATGGGTGTTTGGCTTATCTAGCATTTGTCTGAGATGCTAATGCCGACCTTTCTTCCCTGAATTCACTCCTGTGGTTAGAGATTTCCTAGATGTGTTTCCTATCGACCTGCCATGCCTTCCACCTGAGAGAGATATTGATTTCGTTATTGAGTTAGAGTCGGGCACCAGGCCCATTTCTATTTCTCCTTACTATATGGCTCCAGCTTCGTTGTGGGAGCTTAAGGAGTAGCTCTTGGACTTGTTGGCTAAGGGATTTATTAGACCGAGTGTGTTACCTTGGGGTGCTCTTGTTCTGTTTGTTAAGAAGAAGGATGGGTCGATGCGGATGTGTATTGATTATCGACAGCTGAATATGGTTATTGTGAGGAATGGGTATTCGATGTGGCGTATAGATGATTTATTTGATCAGTTTCAGGGTTCAGCCATGTTTTCAAAGATAGATTTGAGGTCAAGCTACCACCAGTTAAGGATTAGGGTGGAGGACATCCCTAAGACAGCATTCAGGACACATTATGGATATTATGAGTTCCTGGCGATTTCTTTTGGGTTGACGAATACCCCTACAGCTTTCATGGATCTGATGCACATGGTTCTTAACCTGTATTTGGACTCATTTTTGATCGTTTTCATAGACGACATTTTGATATACTCATGGAGTAGAGAGGATCATGAGCAGCACTTGAGGATTATACTCCAGACTTTGAGAGATCATTGGCTTTATGCCAAGTTCTCAAAGTGCGAGTTTTGGCTTGAGTCAGTTGTATTCCTAGGACACGTGGTGTCTAAGGATAGGATTAGAGTGGACTCGGGTAAGATTTTAGTTGTTCGTGATTAGCTGAGACCTACTACTCCTATCGAGGTTCACATCATTATTGGGTTAGACGGGTACTACAGACGGTTCGTCGAGGGATTTTCCTCCATAGCAGCACCTTTGACTAGGATGACTAGGATGACTAGGATGACTAGGAAGGATGTCCCATTTTAGTGGTCGGGTCAGTGTGAGGATAGCTTCCAGAGGCTTAAGTCCTTGTTGACTTCAGCTCCTGTTTTGACTTGGCTGGTTGAGAGACAGAGTTTCTCCGTATATTGTGATGCTTCAGGGGTTGGTCTTGGTTGTTTATTGATGCAGTAGGGTAATTAGATAGTATATGCGTAGAGGTAGCTGAAGGTTCACGAGTGCAACTACCCCACTCATGATGTGGAGTTAGCGGCGGTAGTTTTCATGCTCAAGATATGGAGGCACTACTTATATGGGATTTATTATGAGATATTCACCGATCACCGTAGTCTTCAGTATATTACGAGTCAGCAAGAGTAGAACTCGAGGTAGAGGAGATGGATTGAGCTACTGAAGGACTATGATTTCACCATTTTGTACCATTCGGGCAAGGCAAATGTAGTAGCGGATGCCTTGAGTTGGAAGGCAGTGAGTATGGGTAGCCTAGCTTCACTTTTAATTTTGGAGCGACCGTTGGCCTTGGACATCCAGTCCTTGGATAACCACTTGGTTAGGCTTGACTTGTCAGATCCTAGCAGGGTTTTTGCCAGTATTGAGGTTCGTTCTACTCTAGTTGATCAAATTTAGAGCCGATGGTTTGAGGATAAAAGATTGTGTGACCTTCGTGATTAGGTTGTTCGGGGTGAGGCCAGTTAGGATACTTTAGGTTCTGATGGTATTCTGAAGTTTGTCAGTCATCTTTATGTTCTAAGAGTTAGAGATTTGATTCATTTGATACTCTGTGAGGCACATTGTTCTAGATATTCCATTCATCGTGGCGCAGTCAAGATGTACAGAGTTTTGAGGCAGCTTTACTGGTGGAGTTGTATAAAGCGGGACATAGAAGATTTTGGATCTCGGTGCTTGAACTGTCAGCAGGTGAAGTTCGAGCACATGAGACCTGGTGGATTGATGCAACAACTTCCCATTGCTGAGTGGAAGTGGGAAGGGATCACTGTGGAATTTGTAGTTGGTTTGCCTCGTACTTCTCGAGGGATTGATTCCATTTGGGTGATTGTTGATAGGCTAACAAAGTCAGTGCACTTTATGCCAGTTCAGACTACTTATGGTGCAGAGAGGTTAGCTCAGATTTACATTCGTGAGGTTGTTCGATTGCACGGGGTCCCAGCTTCTATCATTTCAGACCGTGAAACTCAGTTCACATCTCAGTTCTAGAGAGCTATTCAGCGAGATTTGGGTACAGAGGTACAGCTTAGTACTGCATTTTACCCTCATACGGATGGCCAATCCGAGAGAACTATTCAGGTCTTGAAGGACATGTTTTGGGCCTGTGTTCTTGACTCTGGAGGTTCTTGGGATCAGTTTGTGCCTTTGCTCGAGTTTGCATATAATAATTGCTTCCACTCTAGCATTGGCATGGCACCTTTCGAGGCTTTATATGGTTGGCGTTGCAGATCGTCGGTTGGTTGGTGTAACACCTTGGAAATCAAACCAGTGTTCTAAGTTGAAATTTCTGAAAAATCCTAGTTTCCAGGAAACACGAGTCCAATCCACGGACCGTGAATTGAACCATGACTCGTGGAATGTAATCGTGGTTTAGACTCTGCAGAAACCAACCTCTGGTTTGAGACCACGAGTACACTCTACGGACCATAGTTTGTTCTACGGACCATAAAGTAGACTCGTGGAACTCAAGCCTGAGATCAGTTCTATTCCCAGAACCACGAGTGAACATTACGAACTATAGTCCATTTGATGGGTCGTCCTCTTTACTCGTAGTTCCTCTTCTGCAGCCTAAATACTGAGGTCCAAGATGATGACTGGGTCTATAGACCATACTCCATTCTACGGGTCCATCCTGTTGACCTATAGATTGGCTTCTGCAGCATGTCCTTTTAACCAGGAACTACGAATGAAAACCACGAGCCGTGGTTTGGTCTACGACTCGTGGAATCCATTCGTCCTCCCTGAAAGTCGATTTTTTCAGCTTTTTTCTAATTATGTTCCAAGGGTATTTTAGTCATAAACCACCCTTTTAACTCCTAAATGATATCGTTTTGACTATTTCTATAATGGTTTCTACCCCCATTTAGCCTAAGTCTTTCATTATCCCTCATTCATCTACCAAATTGGGAAAAGAACTCCTTCAAGCTCCAAGTCTCAAGCTCAAAGTTCAAGTCTCCTTTTCTTTTCAATTTCAAGTGGGTTAGCTTCAATCAAGGTATGTAGGTATTCAACAATGTGTTTCTTCCACCCTTGTGCCCAAAATCCCTAATTTCTATTTTTGATTTCATGAACTTTCAAATTAGGGTTCTTACCCAATTCTTATGGGTTTTGCTATAAATTGCCTTCTCGTGATTTTATTATGAAATTCTATTAAATTGCATGATTTTGCATGAGTTTATACACATGAAAGCCCATTTCATAAATTTAAGGCTAATTATGGTAAATCCTACATGCATGAATTGATTCAAGTAAATTGGGGATTTGATAGCATATTTTCTTGAATCTCAAACAAGTGTATGCCTAGTTCCTATTTTCTATGAAAGTATATGTTATTATGAAATTGAACTAGAGTCATGCAAGTTTCAAGTTACAAATTGTTATGCAAGATAAGACACTCGATGTGCCATTAATGCTCATGAATCATTTTCTAAACTAAGATTCGTGAGTAGCATGAAGATCTAGGTTATGAACAAGCTTGACATCTAGATATGTCACATGTATGTGAGCCTTATGTTATATGTTTTGGGAGTAGTATTTAGCACCGAGTGATGAGGGTTCTACATAACCCAAGTCCAAAACTACGTTGCCACCGTAGGTTGCCCTCCGTGGCTTATTAAAGGATCCTTATGACATGGTTCTAACCTTGGCCAATTAGGAAAACCTTTTTTCAGTATGGGTGCATGACAGTGGACTCCATATAGCTCAGCATGGTTTATGTCGGTTAAGAGAAATTCCCATATGATTATTTTCAAGCTATTAAGTTATATGATACCTTACTTTGAATCTTCACTTTACTTCATGTTTTATTTCTTATATCTTGATAAATTCTTATGCTACCTCCTTTTATGAATGATCTCATCTTAAGAATATTTTAAGTATGTTTTTATCATGATTATGCATATCTCGCATACTCGGTATATTTTATAGTACTGACGCATATTTTGCACTGCATCCTCTTAATGATGCAGATTCAGGTTCCCTCCCTCAAGCACGTGGCTAGAGACCGCAGGCCATTTCCAGTCAGTGTTGGTGAGTCCTTATTGTTCGAGGGCTAGTTATGATTCTAGCTAGTTTTGATTATTTACTTTTGTACCTTGAGTTAGCTAGGGTCTTGTCCTAGCAACTCCTTATGTCATGTGTAGAGACTTTTCAGACATAGACAGTATTCGAGTCTCTTATTTCAGATTGTGTTTCATTTTGACTTATCATTTATGTGTTGGGTTGCCTAACCTTCTATTTATGCTTCTGCCATGTTTCCTTTATGAATGACTGAGTATGCTATGATCAAGGGTTAACTTGGGACACTCGTGGTCCCAGGTCCCGTGTTACATCCAGGGGGTAGCCTCGGGGTGTGACAAACTTGGTATTAGAGCCTCAGGTTCAAGAGTCCTAGGATGTCTGAAAGTCGCATCGAGTAGAGTATCTTTTATGTGTGTGAAGCATGCCACACTTATGAGAGAGAAGTTATGATATGTCTTAGAAAACTTCACTTCTTTCATGATCATATCGTGCGCTAGAGTTTAACTCTAATATCCCTCTAATCCTTTCCTTGTGCATTTCAAATTATGCCTCAATGTGCTATGCTTTACCGAGTTGCTCTGAATGTTGTTCCTCCAGTTTCGGCCCTCGAGGTCAGAAATAAGAAGTTCAGGAATGCCATCCATTTGCTAGCCCAGACCTTGGCCATTCAAGCCAACTAGTTGGCTCCTATCCCCATCCATCCTCAAGGTGGGGTAGCGGCCCGAGTTTGTGACTTTATCCATATGAACCCACCGGAGTTCTGGGGTTCGAAAGTGAATGAATATCCACTAAACTTTATTGATGAAGTGAAGAAAGTCTTTGATGTGATGCAAGTGGATGGTGTTGATAGTGTCGAGTTGGCATCCTATCAATTCAAGGATGTAGCTCATATCTGGTTCACACAATGGAAGGATGTGGTCCCTAGAACTTAGGAGTGTTTCGAGAGGGCTTTCCTCGACTGGTTCTTTCCCCGAGAGTTGAGGCATGCTAAGGCTGAGAAATTTGTGAACTTGAGGCAGGGATCGATGTCAGTCCAGGAGTACAGTTTGAAGTTCACTCAGCTTTCTAGGTATTCCCCATCTATGGTTGCGGACTCGCATGATCAGATGAGTAAGTTTATCTATGGGGTTTTAAATATGGTAAAGAAGGAGTGTTGGTCTGCTATGCTGTTAAGTGATATGAATATTTCCAGACTCATGACTCGTGCTCATCAGATCAAGGGATACAAGCTTAGGGAGATGGCTAGGGAGAATAAGAGAGTTAGATCCGAGGGTTCAGGTTTTGGCCATCAGAGGTCTTATGGTGGACATCGCTCCTAGTTTCAAAAGAAGTCGTTAGGACTCGTTCATTCTTCTGCTAGTGCTCCTACCCAGGC
This sequence comes from Jaltomata sinuosa, assembly GCA_003996215.1. NCBI lineage: Eukaryota > Viridiplantae > Streptophyta > Magnoliopsida > Solanales > Solanaceae > Jaltomata > Jaltomata sinuosa. The sequence goes on from QJPP01000707.1 coordinate 86,542, forward strand.
CCCGAGGCCTCATCATGATCAGACTGGTAGAGGATCTAGTTCCTATTCGCAGTCTTCAGGGAGTGTTGCTAAGGTATCTTCCCACCCTATTTGCAGCAAGTGTGGGAAGAATCACCTGGGAGAGTATCGTTTGGACTTGGGTGTATGCTTTGGGTGTGGACAGGTTGTATACATGATTAGAGATTGCCCTTCGGCTATGAAAGGGCAGGGAGGTAGTAGGGCTCAGTCTGCTCCAGCAGCCTCAGGAGGTCGACCAGCCCAGCAGGGCACAACTTCTATTTCTGGTGGTCAGTGCTAGAACCGCATTTATGCCATGTCCTCTTGTCAAGACCAAGAGAGTTCCTCAGACATTGTCACTGGTATATTAAAAGTTTTCTCTCTTGATGTGTATGCTTTGTTGGACCCCGGTGCATCCCTATCTTTTGTGACCCCTTATGTTGTATACAAATTCAAAATTTGTCCTGAATTGCTTTTAGAGCCCATTTGTGGTTCTACTCCTGTTGGTGAGTCAGTCCTAGCCAAAAGAATCTACTGAAATTGCTCTATCTCAGTCCTTCATAGAGTCACTTTAGCAAATTTAGTAGAGTTGGAGATGACTGATTTTAATGTTATTCTTGGTATAGATTGGTTGCATGCTTGTTATGCTTTGGTAGATTGTCGTACTCGGGTTGTTAGTTTCAAGTTTCCAAATAAACCCGTCTTAGAGTGGCAAGGTAGTCCCACATCTTTGAAAGGTCGTTTCGTATCTTATCTTAAGGCTAGGAAGATAATTTCAAAGGGGTATGTTTATCATATAGTTCGGGTTATGGACACAGAGTCCGAAACCCCATCTCTTCAGTCTGTTCCTGTTGTGAATGAGTTCCCAGAAGTGTTTTTCGAAGATTTGCCCAACGTCTCTCCCGAGCGGGAGATCGACTTTGGAATAGATCTTCTTCCAGCTATGAATCCTATCTCTATTCCTCCCTATAGAATGGATCTCGTGGAACTTAAAGAGTTAAAGGATCAGTTGAAGGACCTTCTTGATAAGGGTTTCATTAGGCCTAGAATTTCTCCATGGGTGCCCTAGTTTTTTTGTGCGAAAGAAAGATGGTTCCCTCAGAATGTGTATTGACTACCGTCAGTTGAACAAGGTCACAATTAAGAATAAGTATCCCATTCCTAGTATTGACGACTTTTTGGATCAGCTTCAGGGTGCTAGGTACTTCTCTAAGATCGACCTTAGATCCGGTTATCATCAGCTTCATGTTCGAGAGTGTGATATTCTGAAGACAGCCTTCAGAACTCGGTATGGTCATTATGAATTTATGGTTATGTCTTTTGGTCTAACGAATTCTCCTGCAACCTTTATGGACTTGATGAACCGCATGTTTAAATAGTATCTGGATATGTTTGTGATTATTTTCATTGATGATATTCTTATCTACTTTTGGAGTGAGGAAGAGCATGTGGATCATTTGAGAGTTGTGTTACAAACTCTCAAGGATCGGAAGTTGTTTGCTAAGTTTAGCAAGTGTAAGTTTTGGATGCAGTCTGTTGCTTTTCTGGGTCATATTGTGACTAGGGATGGTATTCGAGTCGATTTTCAAAAGATTAAGACAATAAAGAACTGGCCTAGACCCACTTCTCCTTCTGATATTAGGAGCTTTTTGGGTTTGGCTGGTTACTACAAGAGGTTTGTGGAAGGGTTTTCTTCCATTGCTGCCCCATTGACTCAGTTGACTCAGAAAAAGTAAAATTCCAGTGGTTCGATCTATGTGAGAAAAACTTTCAGGAATTGAAGACTAGATTGGCCACATCATTAGTGTTGACTCTACCCGAGGGTCTAGATGACTATGTTGTGTATTGTGATGCTTCTAGGATTGGTTTGGGTTGTGTATTGATGCAGCGTGGTAAACTGATTGCTTATGCTTTTAGACAACTTAAGATTTATGAGAAGAACTACCCTACTCATAATCTTGAGTTAGCAGCCGTGATATTTGCTTTGAAGATTTGTAGACATTACTTGTATGGTGTGCACGTGGATGTATTCACCGATCATAAGAGTCTTTAGTATGTATTCACTCAGATGGAATTGAATCTCCATCAAAGGAGATGGCTTGAGCTTCTTAAGGATTACAACATCAGTGTGCTTTACCATCCGAGTAAGGCCAATGTTGTGGCGGATGCACTTAGTATATTTTCTATGGGTAGTGTGTCTTCAGTCGAAGAAGGGAAAAAAGAATTGGTTAAGGAGGTTCATAGGCTTGCTCGGTTGGGAGTTTGCCTTATGGACTCGATAGAAGGTGGTGTTATTGTTCAGAATGGTTTCGAATCATCTATGGTAGCTGAAGTGAAGGCAAAGCAAGACAGTGATCCTATTTTGCTTCAGCTAAAGGGTGCAATCCATCAGCAAAGGGTTGAGGTTTTCTCCCAGGGGGGAGATGGTGTGCTTCGTTACCAGGGTCGAATATGTGTGCGGGATATAGATGGGTTGAGACATCAGATTTTGACTGAGGCTCATAGTTCCAGATATTCTATTCACCCTGGGGCTACCAAGATGTACCGTGACCTACGGAAAGTCTATTGGTGGAATGGTATGAAGCGGGACATAGCAGATTTTGTGGCTAAGTGTCCCAACTGTCAACAAGTAAAGGTAGAGCATCAGCGACCGGGTGGTATGACTCAGGATATTGATCTTCCTACTTGGAAGTGGGAAGCGATCAATATAAACTTTAATACTGGGTTTCATACTCGAAGGCAACACGATTCTATTTAGGTGATTGTCGAGAGAATGACAAAATCAGCCCACTTCTTAGTTGTCCAGACTATTGATTCAGCTGAGGATTATGCCAGACTATATATTTGTGAGATAGTCCGATTGCATCGTGTTCCATTATCTATCATTTCAGACAGGGGTACTCAGTTTACTTCTCAGTTTTAAAGATCATTTCAGAGAGGCCTTGGTACTCAGGTGAAGCTTAGCACAAATTTTCACCCACAGACGGATGGCCAGGCAGAGCGTACTATTCAGACTTTGGAGGATATGTTGAGAGCTTGTGTGATTGATTTCAAAGGTAACTGGGATGATTACTTACCTCTTATTGAGTTTTCCTACAAAACAGCTTTCACTCTAGCATCCATATGGCTCCTTATGAGGCACTTTAAGGCTGGAGGTGTAGATCTCCTATTGGTTGGTTTGAGGTAGGTGAGGTAGCTTTGATTGGTCTAGATTAGGTTCATGAGACTATGGAGAAGGTTCAACTTATTAGGGAGAGGTTTAAGACTGCTCAGAGTCGACAGAAATCATATGCGGATGTGAGGAGAAGGGAATTAGAATTTGAGGTTGATGATTGAGTTTTTCTGAAGGTGTCACCCATGAAGGGTGTGATGATATTTGGCAAGAAAGGGAAGCTTAGTCCCCGTTTTGTAGGTTCTTATTAGATTCTGAGGAGAGTTAGTAGCGTTGCTTATGATTTGGATTTGCCAACAGAACTAGAAGCGATTCATCCAGTTTTTCATATTTCCTTATTGAAGAAGTGTGTTGGTGATCCGATATTGATTGTTCCTTTGAAGGATGTGGGTGTGAAGGATAGTCTCACCTATGAGAAGGTTTCCGTAGAGATCCTTGACCGTCAGATTCGGAGGTTGAGAAACAAAGATGCCGCTTCGGTAAAAGTCCTTTGGAGAGATCAGCTTGTTTAGGGAGCTACTTGGGAAGCAAAATCAGCCATGAAAGCCAAGTACCCTCATCTCTTCCCTTTTGACCCAGTTTCCACTTGAGGTAGTGGTTTCCTCATTAATATGTCCATTCAACTCTATTCCATCACTTCCCCTCATGATCTTAGTATGCATGCATGTTTTTCGAAGTTGATTCAGCCATGTTTTAAGTTACAAGCTCAGTTATCATGTTTATTCTTCAGTTTTTATGTATTATTGATTGGTTTGGATATTTTCTCTTATGTTTTCCCTTGTTTAATCTTTATTCAAGGACGAAATATCCCAAGGGGGAGATATTATAACCCCTCAGAAATCAAACCAGCGTTCTAAGTTGAAATTTCTAAAAAATTCTATGTTTCCAAGAATCACGGGTCCAAACCATGGACCATGGTTTGAACCACAACTCGTGGAATGGAACCGTTGTTTAGACTCTGCAGAAACCAGCCTCGGGTCTGAGACCACGAGTACACTCTACAGACTGTAGTTTATTCTACGGAGCATAATGTAGACTCGTAGAGCTCAGGCCTGAGATCAGTTCTATTCCCAGAACCACGAGTGAACATTACGGACCGTAGTCCATTCGATGGGTCGTTCAGTTGACTTGTAGTTCCTCTCTTGCAGCCTAAATGCTGAGGTCTAAGATGATGACTGGGTGTACGGACCGTACTCCATTCTACGGATCTGTCCTGTTGACCCATAGTTTGGCTTCTACAGCCTGTCCTTTTGGCTAGGAACTACGAATGGAAACTACGAGCCGTGGTTTGGTCTACGACTCGTGAAATCCATCTGTGGTCCCTGAAAGTTGATTTTTTCCAGCTTTTTCCTAATTATGTTTCAGGGGTATTTTAGTCATTACACATCCTTTTAACTCCTAAATGATTTTGTTTTGACTATTTCTAGAAGGGTTTCTACCCCCATTTAGCCTAAGTCTTTCATTATCCCTCATTCATCTACCAAATTGGGAAAAGAACTCCTTCAGGCTCCAAGTTCAAGCCTCCTTTTCTTTTCAATTTCAAGTGGGTTAGCTTCAATCAAGGTATGTAGGTATTCAACAATGTGTTTCTTCCACCCTTGTGCCCAAAACCCTTAATTTCTATTTTTGATTTCATGAACTTTCAAGTTAGGGTTCTTACCCAATTCTTATGGGTTTTGCTCTAAATTGCCTTCTCATGATTTTATTATGAAATTCTATTAAATTGCATGATTTTGCATGAGTTTTTATACATGAACGCCCATTTTATAAATTAAAGGCTAATTATGGTAAATCCTACATGCATGAATTGATTCAAGTAAATTGGGGATTTGATAGCATATTTTCTTGAATCTCAAACAAGTGTATGCCTAGTTCCTATTTTCTAATGAAAGTATATGTTATTATGAAATTGAACTAGAGTCATGCAAGTTTCAAGTTACAAATTGTTATGCAAGATAAGACACTCGATATGCCATTAATGCTCATGAATCATTTTCTAAACTAAGATTCGTGAGTAGCATGAAGATCTAGGTTATGAACAAGCTTGACATCTAGATATGTCACATGTATGTGAGCCTTATGTTATATGTTTTGGGAGTAGTATTTAGCACCGAGTGATGAGGGTTCTACATAACCCAAGTCCAAAACTACGTTGCCACTGTAGGTTGCCCTCCGTGGCTTATTAAAGGATCCTTATGACATGGTTCTAACCTTGGCCTATTAGGACAACCTTTTTTCAGTGTGGGTGCATGACAGTGGACTCCATATAGCTCATCATGGTTTATGTCGGTTAAGAGAAACTCCCACATGATTATTTTTAAGCTATGAAGTTATATGATACCTTACTTTGAATCTTGACTTTACTTCATGTTTTATTTCTTATATCTTGATAACTTCTTATGCTACCTCTTTTTATGAACGAGTTCATCTTAAGCATGTTTTAAGTATGTTTTTATCATGATTATGCATATCTCGCATACTCGGTATATTTTATAGTACTGACGCATATTTTGCACTGCATCCTCTTGATGATGCAGATTCAGGTTCCCTCCCTCAAGCACGTGGCTAGAGACCGCAGGCCATTTCCAGTCAGTGTTGGTGAGTCCTCATTGTTCGAGGGCTAGTTATGATTCTAGCTAGTTTTGGTTGTTTACTTTTGTACCTTGAGTTAGCTAGGGTCTTGTCCTAGCAACTTCTTATGTCATGTGTAAAGGCTTTTCAAATATAGACAGTATTTGAGTCTCTTGTTTCAGATTGTGTTTCATTTTGACTTATCGTTTATGTGTTGGGTTGCCTAACCTTCTATTTACACTTTCGCCATGTTTCCTTTATAAATGTATGAGTATGCTATGACCAAGGGTTAACTTGAGACACTCGTGGTCTCAAGTTCCGTGTTATGATGTGAGATCAAAAATATATATATTTAATCATTATTTGCCTCATATTTAGTCTTTTCATTGTCGTTTTGAGCATTGATTTTATAATTATTCTTATGTTGGGTACTTTTATTTGTAGGATTAAAGTAGTGCGAAGAGGAAGAAATTTGGAGAAGGAACGAATTAAAAATGAAAAATCATATAAGGAAATCAAGCAGGCAGCTTAATGGATTAAATCTAATATTATATTCATAATTATATTCATATTAGAAGCAAAGTTGCGAATTGAAATTGCAATTGAAGAACTTACCTGCCACATGGCATCTTGAGGCGAGCAAATTATTTACGGTTGCGGGTCTCCCAATTTAATTGAGTTTTAGTTTCCCAATTCATTTTAGACTCAGTTATTTTAGTTGAGGTTTTTTTCTATACCTATAAATATCCCATAAAAATAATGTTTTCATAACTTTTGACCTACGGAGAGCTAGGAGCCGCCGTGGAGGCCGAAAAATATTGGTTTCATCTTTTCTTCTTCTTTATTATTTATTTTACGTTTTTCTTTGGATGAATTGTTGTAATTGCTCCATGTCTATGTGGAGTTAAATTTCTCGTTCTAGGATTGTGGTAGCTAATTACATGATTATTGAAATAGACGATTGATTCGATTATTTGTTTTTCATATTATTTGCTCTTATATTCTTGTGCTTACTATTTTAATGCTTAGCTACCATTAAAATAAATCTATAATCTCTTTGTGAACTCGGAAGAAGAATCATTGGGATAGAACGAAGAATATAGGGAGCAAGACCTCTCTTTTGTAACGTAAAGGGTAGGTTCGCGACTAGGATATGAATATACCTAGAATGCCTTATTTAGTTTATACGGGAAGATATATAAATGCGTTCAAAATAAGATGTCACATCCCCGCTCAACGATGTAGTTGTGATTCTATTCTAGATAGGCAATTAGAGTCTCGGAAGACCATAGTTGTAAAATCAACCCCGAAATCAATAACTAGATAAATAAATAAGTCAATGAAATTGCCTACTCCACATGATTGTTAGCGAATACATAATCCTAGATCGATTTCATCATATTGATTTCGTAAAAACTTGCTCTTTGTTTGGTTAATTGGTCATTAGTTAACTTCTTTTTACTTTGGTTAATAAATATTCCTTTGAGTTTGTACGCTTGAATAAATAATTAGAACTAGTTTAATTTAGTAAAATAGTTAATCGACAAGTCCATGTGGGTACGATATCTGGACTTACAATCTTATATTACTTGTACGATCGCGTACACTTGCGTGTGCGTTAGGACGCAATAAGTTTTTGGCATTATTTTCGGGGACTTAGAAATTAATTATTTATCTATATTATACTTTTTCTTTTTATTTATTTAAGTTTTTGTATATATTTTATTTTTATTTATAGATAGTTTTTTTCTACTACTCTTCTTAACATGACATCTAGGGATAAATATTGGTTGAATGATGAATACTATTTATATGTTGGTAATCCTTGTAAGTACTGTGGAGGACCCCACCTTGGTATCAATAACCATTATATTCAAGAGGGCAGGTTGTGCGCACCTACACAACCTTTTGAATTTAATGTATGTCGTATATGTGGTGGTCAGGATGACCATTTGAATGGTTGTCCTAACTCTTATTCCCCTTCCTCGAGCCCCTATTATGATTCTTCTGTTGTTTGTGATATTGGTAGGGGTAATGAAGTGGAGGATGTGAATCATGAGGCTCATCTCATTGATATGCTAAAGCAAATACTGGATAAGCGAGAAGAATTGAGGAAAGACGCAATCAAATTGAGGAAAGACACGGAGATGATAGGTTCCCAACTCACAGAGATACAGACTATGACTGAAACTTGTATTGATCAGCAAGTTACGATCTTAGCCAATACCCAAGATGAACCCCTAGTTGAAGAAGAAAGTGAGTCCCTACTTGGAGAAAGTTGTGAGGAAGTAGACATAGTGAGCCAATCTTGGCTAAGGGGACAAGAGGAAAAAGTTAAAATTCATGAGTTTCTCCGTGATAATCTTACATACATGACGACTATCACGCCCCGAGGTTACCCCCTGGACGTAACACGGGACTTGGGACCACAAGTGCCCCAAGCTAACCCTTGGTCATAGCATTCTCAAGCATAACAAATGATAAGCGGAAGCATAATACGGAAACCCAATAAAGAAACATCAATAAGGGTCTAAGGGCCACATAACATACATTATCAAAAAGGGGAACTCGAATACAAACTATGTCTGAAAGCCTCTAGTCATAACATAAGAGTTGCTAGGACAAGACCCGATCTAACTCGGAGCATAGAAGTAAAGCTAACATAAGGAAAAGCATAACTAGTCCTCGCACTATAAGGACTCACCAAAGTTGTGAGTGGCCGGGAACTCTTGTCATGAAGCTGTGAAGGGACACCTGAAACTGCATCATCAAAGGATGCAGCGCAATATGCGTTAGTACTATGAAATGTACTAAGCATGTGGAATATGCATAGGTCATGATAAAAATATACTTGGAAGCCTGTTTAAAACTGAGATCATGCATAACTTGTGGTAAAACATGCTTAAATTATCCTTGAAGCTGAAATCATGTGGTAATAATAAAATTTGTAATGTAATGACTCAATGCAATATCATAAGCTAAAAACCTAATCATAAGTAGTAAGTCTGAAATCTAAAAGCAAATAGTCAATACATTTTTAAAGCATAAGCTATTTTTGTGGGAGGTTCTATAACCGACATATACCATGTGAGCTACATGAGATTCGATGTATACGCTCCATCGAGAGGACCCAATGTACCTTGCCAGGGGTACAAAGGCATGATTGTAATGAGATCACCTGAAACTGATGCCCAGCACGGGACTTAGAACCTACGGGGGCAACGTAGTTCTGGGATATACATATAGCTCATATAATACCAATGACATATATGATGCCAAAGCTAATTCATAACCAATGACATATCTGAAGTCAAAGTTAGTTCATAAACTGGTGACATATCTAATGTCAAAAATGTTTTAAAAAAATAATCCAATGACATATCTAATGCCAAAGCAAAGTAAAATCAATGACATATATAATGCCAAAGCTATTTTGAAAAGCAAAAGACATATCGGATGCTATGCAATTCAAAGTCATAATCTGAAGGCTTAGATTAGCCATAGTTCAAATCATGCTTTTCGTTCCAACTTCGTGCTTGAAGAATCATACATGCAATTTCATAAGTTCGCAAATGCCATGATATCTAATCATGCTATCTTTCTTTTGAAAATATGTAAATTCATGGAATCATGCTAGAAATCAACTTTCATGCTTGGTCTTTCAAAGCCAAAAAGAAAATCATAATCAAATCGTGAGTAATCAATAAGAAACAATGAAGTTAAACATAGGAACTGATTTCATAAACTTTCCCCAATTTTAGATCAAAACCCTAATTTCATAACTTCATACTTCAAGATAAAAGTTGGGGAATTTGGGCACATGGGTGGAAGGAACCCATTGTTAAAAACCCATATACCTTGGATGAAGATAACCCACTTCAATGGAAAAGAACTAGGAGGCTTGGACTTGAAGCTTGGAGACTTGAGCTTGAGAGAAACTTTGGAGAGAAATCTTCCTTTTTTCTGGGAGAAGAATGAGGAACTTAGGAGAGACTTAGGATAATATGGGTGAAAACCCTACTATAAATAGTCAAAATGGCACCACTTAATAGTTAAAAAGGGTGGAAAATGACCAAAATGACCCTGGACTTAATTTAAGAAAAGCTGGAAAAATTATCAAAGTCAGTGACCACGGGTTGGACGACGGTCCGTCGTCCAGAAGGACGGACCATCTAAGGGAACCATGGTTTGACTAAAAGAGTCTGGGGGCTACTGGACCTCAAGGATTACGGTTGGAACGATGACCCATCATCCAGAAGGATGGGCCATCCTTCGACTCATCGCTTCTGGCACTTGAAAGATAGGTTTCTGAACTTAGGACGACGAGTACCAGAAAAGCTGAGAAGATGGTCTGTAGTCCAGAAGGACGGACCGTTCTTGGACTCATCATTTCTGGGACACTTTGAGGGGTATTCTGGAGATGGGATTACAGGAGAACAGGACAGGCCCATGCTTCCAAATGACGGATCGTCGTCTCAGCCGTCGTCTCTGGAAACTTGAAATTTTCTGAGATTTTTAACTTAGATAGCTGGATACGTATATGGGGTGTTATAATATCTCCCCCTTGGGATCATTCATCCTCGAGTGAAGGCTAAACAAGGGAAACTGGGGAGAAAACAGCCCAACCAACATCATAACATAGAAATCAAAGGGTAATCATGAAAGCTGAGCTTCTTGACTTGAAAATATGATAACCTAACCTCATAAAACATGTATGCATTCTAGGATCATAAGGGAAACCGATGGAATGGAATCGGAGGGACATTCTAAGTATGGAATTCCTTTCTCAAACTGAAACTGTATCGAAAAGAAAAGGATGAGGGTACTTGGCCTTCATGGATGATTCTGCTTCCCAAGTAGTTCCTTCAACTAAGTTCTAAAAGCTGAAGTACTATCGTGGTAATCGACTTCTGATTGAAATTAAAACTGAGTTGATTTCAGACACTTATGTATGCTGGGAACGTAAGATCAGCTAATGGGATAGGAACTGGATATCTAACATGATAGTTTGTCTGGGATGAGAGTAGGAACTCAGCTAAAACTTATAAAGAACAAACATACTCTAGAACTCACAGTTAACCGAAAGGGACACCAAACTGAGAGAAGTAGACATACGAGAAAACTATTCTCTTCTGAATACCACTCCTACCATTTGCAACTAACAACTTCAACAACGCACATAAAGGTACTAAGGTCTGAGTCTAACTACCCGATTCTCCATGTGTAAGCCTATCTCGACTAACCCCTTGCATCTAGAGTTATCTCCTAAGAATGGTATTCTTTCTTATCACAACAACCAACTAATCCAGGGTTCCCCAACCCAAGGGTCACTAGTTGCATAAAACAAATATCCATATGTATCCCATCACGATATTCAAGCTTATAACTATGGTCACTTTATGGTTTCGTAGCTTACCCTATTTAAGACTTTTCTCCTCTCCCTTATCATAACTAGGAATCATAGATTTAGGGACTTCTACAGGGGGACATACCAGACTACCTATAACACCTCGTACCTTTTAAAACCTATGTGACTAAGTAAATATCGACGAAGGTATTTGAGCTCGAGATTGTGAAGGGGTACTTTGGCCTAGAATTTGAAATGGTCAAATGTATATAAGTGTTAAGTTAAAGTTATAAGGAGGAGGGTTTTGAAAATGAGATAAAACAAGTGAGGTACTTGCTCGACTTATCTAAGCTCTTAGGTGACAAGTAGGTGCATCACCTACCTACGCTAACGAACTAAGGTCCGAGGGCCGATTACGGGCAGCAACACCATGGATTATTAGACCTAATGGTAGCCCAAATGAAGCTTAAAGTTGGCCCATCAAAGCACAACCAAATCTGGCCCAAACAACTACAAAAGGTAGCCACCAATATTGACCACATTTTGACCCAAGAGAAGCCCAAAATCAGCCCCAAAACTTAACCCTTTTGAGGCCCAAGCAAAGGGTAATTTTGGCCCAAGTTTCTTGACCCATTTTGGCCCAAATATACTCAAGAAAAGTCGGCCAAAAAGGTCCCTTTATATAGGCCATTTGCTGATCAATGTTGATAACAAAAAGCTGGAAAATTCTCTCTTATCTCATTTCCTTTTTGGCAGCCCTTCTTTCCCTTTAGGGTTCTAAGAAGACCAAGATTAATTGAAGCTTAAGGTGAGTTAAACAACTTGTTATCTTGGTATTAATCTACTACATATAGCTAGGATATCCTATGGTAAGAAAGACATGAACTATGGCAGCCCTTTCTTATGATTTAACACATGGAAATTGTGTAACAATTAAGAGATTTCTTCTTCTCTTGTTGGTGTATGTGTAGGGGGTACTTAAGCTTTTAAAGAATCAATAAAAAGAGGATAAAAACACACCTTCAAGTGTGGTAAGTACTCTGCCCATAATAATATTTTTGGATTGAAGTTCGGATGGACAATTGTTGTTGAATTGTTGTTAAGAACTCACGGGACGGCGATCGGAAGCCGTGAGTTCAATGTGTTGCTATTGTATTTCGGCATGGTGGGTTGTGTAGGGGATGTTTGATGTGTTTTGTATTATTGGAGGCAGTAGGTTGGTGTGTGTGTGATGTGTATTGGATAAGGGGAGAAAGGTGTGACGATACACCTTTAATTAATGCAAAATACGTAAATCTGCCCGGGAAATGTTTAGCTACTGTTTTGGGAATGTTGCAGCAGGTTTAAGAGCTAATATTAGCTTCATTATACCCTTGTGTTGTAGATTAACTTAATAAGGGAAAGTCCAAGTTGTGGTAAGCGCAATCTTCGGAAGGAACGAGGTATGTTAAGGCTTCTTTATTCCTTATCGGCATGAATCTAGAAATAGAACTCTAAATCTCCGAAAGAAGGAATTGAGTATTTTGTTGTAAGAGAGCTGATTTGGTAACTCAACAAGTCTTAAGGAACTAATTTATACATTATGGTGATTCAAGTCGCCTTCTTATAAAAATCTGATTCTTTTTGCACGAAATGTAAGTTATCCTTTTGTCAAGTTTCTTCTTTGTATTGTGATCTCTAATCAAGCTTTAGAAAGTATACAAGGAAAGTTAGAAAGTCAAATCCCCATTTATATGTGTTTGGTATGTTGATTCCAACACCTAGTAAGCCAAGGCTAAAGAAGTTATCTAAATGAACCTTCATAAATAACAAGAATAGCTTTGAAGGTCAATCTAGTAATACACTTATTATGTGTGGTTTGCGTGTTAGTGTGCACCGAGGTGCTACTGCCATATTGAGGCTATTATATACATAGTGTGCACCGAGGTGCTACTGCCATATTGAGGCCATTATACACATAGTGTGCACCGAGGTGCTACTGCCATATTGAGGCCATTATATACATAGTGTGCGCCGAGGCGCTACTGCCATATTGAGGCTATTAAATATAGGGTGCGCCGAGGCGCTGTTGTGGTTAAGTGTGGGTTATAAATAGTGAGTTGCAGCGTGAGTTAATGCATGTGTTGTGTTCTAAAAAGAATAAAGGAGAAAGAGCTTAACGAGTCTTACCAATTACAGTTTACAAGTTTCATATTTTATCTTGTTCAGATTTACTACTTGCGACTTGATTTTATGCTTCTACCTTACATGCCAGTACATTATTGTCGTACTGACGCCCCATTGCCTGGGGGCGCTGCATTCATGCCTGCAGGTCCAGACAGAAACCCAGATAGACCTCTTCAGTAGGAGTTGTGGAGTTCAACCATTTTGGTAAGCTCCATTCTTCCTGGAGCTGACGAGTCAGAGGTCTAGCTTATATTTTTGACCAGGTTATGTATATGTACAGCTTATGGGTAGTCCAGGGCCCTGTCCTGGATATGAGATATTTTACTTACTCCTAGAGGCTTGTAGACGTGTATATGTACATCAGTGTTGGGTATGGCCTTGTCGGCCTTGTTATTAGTTATCTACTATGATAATAGCCTTGTCGGCCTTGAGTTGCTTAACTACTATTGAGCTTTCAGTGTTTCAAATTGTAATTCTTAGAGACCTTGTCGGTCTCAGACCCCCAGCAGGTTCAACAGAGATACACTCTATTTTGGCACCCTCGGCCTTTTGGGGCTCCGAGTGTCGGTCATGCCTCCCATGGTTTGGGGCGTGACAAACTTGGTATCAGAGCACGTCGAATCCCAGGGAGTCTACAAGCCGTGTCTAGTAGAGTCTTGTTTATGGGTGTGTTGTGCACCATACCTATAATCATGAGGCTACGGGACATTTAGGAAATGTTATCCTTCTTTCATTTGCTAGATCGTGCAATAGAGCGAGGTCATAAGATGTTTGAAGTCTAATTCATGTTTTTCTCTTCCTTGTCTACAGAAATGCCTGTGACTAGACAAATGAGTAGCCGACGGGTTGGCACGGATACGGGGGAAGGTACTAGTCGTTCCCCGCCTATCCGATTGGATAGATTTGAGGCTCAAAGTGAATCACCGACACCAGAGATCCCAGTTTATCAAGTACCTGATGAGACTAGAGGGGATCCAGTACCCCTGACCCCACCTGCTCCAGTGGCATCTGAGATAGCTAGAGATGAACCAGCACATGTAGCTCCTCCACCTGAAGCAGAGGACCAGGACATCAGGAGTGCTGTTCGATTATTGACCCAGATGGTAGCCACACAACAACAACAAATTGGGGCATCAACGAGTGCTAGGTCAGGTGGCTCAAAAAGTTCTAGGGCTCGAGAGTTTATCAGCCTAAGTCCTCCTAAATTTACAGGCTCTGACCCACGTGAGGATCCTCAGGAGTTTATTGATCAGACTTATCGAGTACTTCGAGTCATGCATGCAACAGTAGTGGAGGCAGTGGAGTTTGCATCTTTCAGGTTACGAGATGTGGCCATTTTATGGTTCGAGGCTTGGGATCGGTCTAGGGGATCAAATGCACCCCCAGCTGAATGGGAGGAATTTTCAGAGGCCTTCCTAGCTCACTATCTTCCACAGGAGGTTCGAGAGGCCAGACTTGATCAATTTCTAGCCCTTAGGCAGGGCAATATGAATGTTCGACAGTATAGCCTCAGATTTAATTCATTAGCCAGGTATGCCCCCGATATTGTGAGTACGATGCGAGCTAGAGTTCATCGATATGTGCGTGGGCTTAAGGATGAATTGATTAAGGGATTAACAATAGCAGCCACACAAGAGGATATGAATATTTCTAAGATACAGGCTATTGCTCAGACTGCAGAGGATCTTGAAGTACAAATTGGAGATAACCAAAGCCGAGAAAGGGATCAGAATAAGAGGGCTAGATCTACTGGGTCCTATGTAGAGCCACGAGGTAATGTTAGGCCACATTTTAATAGGCGATCACCCTACCCTACTAGTGGTGCCCCATATCAGTTGCAAAGGCAGAGGTATGATCGTTTTTCTCAGACTGGACCAGGCCACAGTTCAGGTGTATCCAGTTCCTATCGCCAGGGGCATTCAGGTCAGATGAGGCCACCTTTGCCACCTTGTGTTCAGTGCGGTAGGAAGCATCCTGGGATATGTCGCCTGGGTTCAGATACTTGTTATTCATGTGGGCATCCTGGTCACTTTATGCGAGACTGTCCGAGTAGAGGTAGGAGTGAGATATCCCAGCCTACAGGGTCGATGGCAGCTTCTTCATCTACTATTCGTCCCCCAAGGACAGGACAACAGGCTACACCAGGTCGTGGTAGAGGTAGAGGAGGAGGAGGAGCATCCAGTTCAGGCAGTGGTCAGAATCGCACTTATGCTCTAGCCGGTCGCCAGGACTTGGAATCATCACCTGATGTTGTTACAGGTACATTGACTATTTTTACTCATGCTGTTTATGCACTTATAGATCCTGGCTCTACTCTTTCATATGTTACCCCGCTCGTTGCTAGTAAGTTGGGGGTAGGCCCTGAGTTATTGCCTAGACCATTTGTTGTATCCACGCCAGTTGGTGAATCTATTATAGCTAGACGAGTTTATCGAGATTGTGCAGTGTGGATTTATGACCATCTCACTTCAGCTGATCTAATCGAATTAGATATGATTGACTTCGATGTCATTATGGGCATGGACTGGTTAGCTGCATGTTATGCTAATATCGATTGTAGAAATAAGGTTGTCAAATTCCATTTTTCGGAAGAAACAATCCTGGAATGGAAAGGTAATGCTGCCACGCCAAGGGGTAGGTTTATTTCCTACCTTAAAGCCCAGAAAATGATTTCTAAAGGCTATATTTATCATTTAGTCCGAGTACAAAGCACAGAGGATGGACCAGTGACTCCTCAATCAGTTCCCGTGGTGAGTCAATTTCTAGATGTATTCCCGGATGAGCTTCCAGGAATCCCTCCAGAAAGGGAAATTGAGTTTGCCATTGATCTACTCCCAGATACTCAGCCAATATCAATTCCCCCTTACAGGATGGCTCCTGCAGAATTAAGAGAGTTAAAGGAACAATTAAAGGATCTACTCGAAAAAGGTTTCATTAGGCCTAGTACATCGCCATGGGGCGCACCAGTTTTGTTTGTTCGTAAGAAGGATGGGTCCTTGAGAATGTGTATCGATTACCGACAACTGAACAAAGTTACAATCAAGAATAAGTATCCGCTTCCAAGGATTGATGACCTTTTTGATCAGTTGCAAGGCGCCAAATGTTTTTCAAAGATTGACTTGCGGTCGGGGTATCACCAGTTACGTGTTAAAGGGGTAGATGTTCCAAAAACAGCCTTTAGGACAAGGTATGGCCACTTTGAATTTCTAGTAATGTCTTTTGGGCTTACTAATGCCCCAGCAGCTTTTATGGACCTAATGAATCGGGTATTCAAGCCATTCCTAGATGTATTCGTGATCGTATTTATTGATGATATCCTGATTTACTCGCGGTCCAAAGCCGAACATGCTGATCATTTACGTGCAGTATTGCAAACACTTCAGAATCATAAATTATATGCGAAGTTCTCCAAATGTGAGTTTTGGTTGACTTCAGTGGCTTTTCTTGGCCATATAGTTACAGACGAAGGTATTAGAGTTGACGGCCAAAAGATTGAAGCAGTAAAGAATTGGCCGAGGCCCTTGAATGCTACAGAGATCCGTAGTTTTTGGGCTTAGCAGGTTATTATCGAAGGTTTGTAGAAGGGTTTTCTTCTATATCTGCACCATTGACAAAGTTGACTCATAAAGCTGCCAAGTTCCAGTGGTCTGATGCATGTGAGCAGAGTTTTCAGGAGTTGAAGGACAGGCTTACTTCAGCACCTGTTTTAACTCTGCCAGAGGGCACAGAAGGTTATGTTGTTTATTGTGATGCTTCAAGGATTGGGTTGGGTTGCGTTTTAATGCAACATGGTAAAGTTATTGCCTATGCCTCGAGACAACTAAGAAAGCACGAACAAAATTACCCTACTCACGATCTTGAATTGGCAGCAGTTATATTTGCCTTGAAAATTTGGCGCCATTACTTGTTTGGAGTCCATGTAGACGTGTTTTCGGACCACAAAAGTCTACAGTATTTATTCAAACAGAAGGATTTAAACCTAAGGCAAAGAAGGTGGCTAGAGTTACTAAAGGATTATGACGTAGATATTTTGTACCATCCAGGGAAGGCCAATGTAGTGGCCGATGCACTTAGCCGCAAATCCATGGGAAGCTTGAGCCACGTGGAAAATAGAAAGATTGAGATGACAAGAGAACTACATCAGTTAGCTAATTTGCAGGTTCGACTACTAGACCAAGGTAATGGGGGAGTTGTTATTCAAAGCACAGCAGAATCCTCACTTGTGACAGAGGTAAAGGAAAGACAATATGATGATCCAGAATTAGTAAGATTAAGGGAGGAAATTCCACAACAGAAGCAACCACTAATAGAGCTTAAGGAGGATGGGGTTCTGAGATATCAAGGTCGTCTATGTGTACCTAACGGCGGGGAGCTTCGGGAGAAAATTTTGGCAGAAGTTCACTATTCCCGCTATTCAATCCATCCAGGAGCGACGAAGATGTATCATGATCTTCGACAGATTTATTGGTGGAATAATATGAAGAGAAATATTGCAGAGTTTGTAGCCCAATGCCCTAATTGTCAACAGGTAAAAATTGAACACCAGAGACCCGGAGGTCTAACTCAAAGTATAGTGATACCTACCTGGAAATGGGAGGTGATCAACATGGACTTTATTATAGGCTTACCCCGTACTTATCGAAAGTATGATTCCATATGGGTGATTGTAGATAGACTTACAAAATCAGCTCACTTTTTGCCAGTCAGGATAACTTATACTGCTGAAGATTATGCCAAGTTGTATATTAGTGAAATAGTTTGACTTCATGGTGTCCCAATTTCCATCATTCAGATAGGGGTGCTCAGTTTACAGCAAATTTCTGGAGGTCTTTCCAGAGAGGCTTAGGTACTCAAATAAGTCTCAGTACAGCTTTTCATCCACAGACAGATGGACAAGCTGAACGCACTATTCAAACACTCGAAGATATGCTACGAGCTTGTGTACTAGATTTTAAAGGGAGTTGGGGTGACCATTTGCCACTAATTGAGTTTGCTTATAATAATAGCTTCCATGCAAGCATTCAAATGGCTCCTTATGAGGCTTTATACGGGCGAAAGTGTAGATCACCAATTGGATGGTTTGAAATTGGAGAAGCAGGATTATTAGGGCCAGACCTAGTTAATCAGGCAATGGAGAAGGTGAAGCTAATTCGAGAAAGATTACTAACAGCCCAAAGTAGGCAGAAATCATATGCAGATGTGCGACGTCAGGATTTGGAATTTAATATTAGTGATTGGGTTTTCCTAAAGGTATCGCCTATGAAAGGCGTTATGCGATTTGGTAAAAAGGGAAAGCTTAGTCCAAGATATATTGGACCATACAGGATCATTAGGAGGGTAGGAAAAGTGGCATATGAGCTAGATTTACCCACAGAATTGGAGACAGTCCATCCTGTATTTCATGTATCGATGCTACGAAGGTGCATTGGAGATCCTTCACGTATTATGCCTATTAAAGATGTTCAACTTTCTGAAGACTTATCCTATAAGGAAGTACCAATTTCTATCCTAGATCGTCAAGTTAGGAAGCTCAGAACCAAAGAAGTAGCCTCAGTAAAGGTGTTGTGGAGAAATAATAATATTGAAGAAATGACGTGGGAAGCCGAGGAAGAAATGAGGAAAAAAACATCCCCAGTTATTTATGACTTGAAGATAGTACAGAGGTAAGTCATATTCTTATATTCTTGATACTCTTCCTACTATGCAAATATGATCAGGTTTGAACATGTGAAAATGATTACATTTAATTGTATATAGCTGTATAGCCCTGTGAGGCATCGTGCTGGACTTTTGCTGAGTTTCAGGTTTTTGGATAGTCCCAATTATAAAGGAAACTCTGCCGAAATTTCAAAAAAAATTCTAAGGGACTAGAGCTCTATATGCATTACCCTCATTCGAGGACGAATGATTCTAAGGGGGGAAGGATATAACACCCCGTACCTTTCAAAACCTATGTGACTAAGTAAATATCGACGAAGGTATTTGAGCTCGAGATTGTGAAGGGGTACTTTAGCCTAGAATTTGAAATGGTCAAATGTATATAAGTGTTAAGTTAAATTATAAGGATGAGGGTTTTGAAAATGAGATAAAACAAGTGAGGTACTTGCTCGACTTATCTAAGCTCTTAGGTGACAAGTAGGTGCATCACCTACCTACGCTAACGAACTAAGTTCCGAGGGCCGATTACGGGCAGCAACACCATGGATTATTATACCTAATGGTAGCCCAAATGAAGCTTAAAGTTGGACCATCAAAGCCCAACCAAATCTGGCCCAAACAACTACAAAAAGTAGCCACCAATATTGACCACATTTTTGACCCAAGAGAAGCCCAAAATCAGCCCCAAAACTTAACCCTTTTGAGGCCCAAGCAAAGGGTAATTTTGGCCCAAGTTTCTTGACCCATTTTGGCCCAAATATACTCAAAAAAGTCGGCCAAAAAGGTCCCTTTATATAGGCCATTTGCTGATCCATGTTGATCACAAAAAAGCTGGAAAATTCTCTCTTATTTCATTTCCTTTTTGGCAGCCCTTCTCTCCCTTTAGGGTTCTAAGAAGACCAAGATTAATTGAAGATTAAGGTGAGTTAAACAACTTGTTATCTTGGTATTAATCTACTACATATAGCTAGGATATCCTATGGTAAGAAGGACATGAACTATGGCAGCCCTTTCTTATGATTTAACACATGGAAATTGTGTAACAATTAAGAGATTTCTTCTTCTCTTGTTGGTGTATGTGTAGGGGGTACTTAAGCCTTTAAAGCATCAATAAAAAGAGGATAAAAACACACCTTCAAGTGTGGTAAGTACTCTGCCCATAATAATATTTTTGGATTGAAGTTCGGATAGACAATTGTTGTTGAATTGTTGTTAAGAACTCACGGGACGGCGATCGGAAGCCGTGAGTTCAATGTGTTGCTATTGTATTTCGGTATGGTGGGTTGTGTAGGGGATGTTTGATGTGTTTTGTATTATGGGAGGCAGTAGGTTGGTGTGTGTGTGATGTATATTGGATAAGGGGAGGAAGGTGTGACGATACACCTTTAATTAATGCAAAATACGTAAATCTGCCCGGAAAATGTTTAGCTACTGTTTTGGGAGTGTTGCAGCAGGTTTAAGAGCTAATATTAGCTTCATTATACCCTTGTGTTGTAGATTAACTTAATAAGGGAAAGTCCCAGTTGTGGTAAGCGCAATCTTCGGAAGGAACGAGGTATGTTAAGGCTTCTTTATTCCTTATCGGCATGAATCTAGAAATAGAACTCTAAATCTCCGAAAGAAGGAATTTGAGTATTTTGTTGTAAGAGAGCTGATTTGGTAACTCAACAAGTCTTAAGGAACTAATTTATACATTATGGTGATTCAAGTCGCTTTCTTATAAAAATCTGATTCTTTTTGCACGAAATGTAAGTTATCCTTTTGTCAAGTTTCTTCTTTGTATTGTGATCTCTAATCAAGCTTTAGAAAGTATACAATGAAAGTTAGAAAGTCAAATCCCCATTTATATGTGTTTGGTATGTTGATTCCAACACCTAGTAAGCCAAGGCTAAAGAAGTTATCTAAAAGAACCTTCATAAATAACAAGAATAGCTTTGAAGGTCAATCTAGTAATACACTTATTATGTGTGGTTCGCGTGTTAGTGTGCACCGAGGTGCTACTGCCATATTGAGGCTATTATATACATAGTGTGCACCGAGGTGCTACTGCCATATTGAGGCCATTATACACATAGTGGGCACCGAGGTGCTACTGCCATATTGAGGCCATTATATACATAGTGTGCGCCGAGGCGCTACTGCCATATTGAGGCTATTAAATATAGGGTGCGCCGAGGCGCTGTTGTGGTTCAGTGTGGGTTATAAAGAGTGAGTTGCAGCGTGGGTTAATGCATGTGTTGTGTTCTAAAAAGAATAAAGGAGAAATAGCTTAACGAGTCTTACCAATTATAGTTTACAAGTTTCATATTTTATCTTGTTCAGATTTACTACTTGCGACTTGCTTTTATGCTTCTACCTTACATGCCAGTACATTATTGTCGTACTGACGCCCCATTTCCTGGGGGCGCTGCATTCATGCCTGCAGGTCCAGACAGAAACCCAGATAGACCTCTTCAGTAGGAGTTGCGGAGTTCAGCCATTTTGGTAAGCTCCATTCTTCCTGGAGCTGACGAGTCAGAGGTCTAGCTTATATTTTGACCAGGTTATGTATATGTACAGCTTATGGGTAGTCCAGGGCCCCGTCCTGGATATGAGATATTTTACTTACTCCTAGAGGCTTGTAGACGTGTATATGTACATCAGTGTTGGGTATGGCCTTGTCGGCCTTGTTATTAGTTATCTACTATGATAATAGCCTTGTCGGCCTTGAGTTGCTTAACTACTATCGAGCTTTCAGTGTTTCCAATTGTAATTCTTAGAGACCTTGTCGGTCTCAGACCCCCAGCAGGTTCAACAGAGATACACTCTATTTTGGCACCCTCGGCCTTTTGGGGCTCCGGGTGTCGGTCATGCCTCCCATGGTTTGGGGCGTGACAAGAGCATACTTAGATAACTAGGTAAACTTGAGTGCGTACTCCTTCACACTCATATCATTCAGCTTCAAGTTAATGAACTCTTGGACCTTGGCTTCCCTGAGTTCGAGTGGGAAAAACTTGTCCAAAAATGCAGTCTTGAAGTGGTTCCAATCCACTAGACCTGCATTAGCACAACATGATTCCTTCCACTGCTGATACCAAGTATAAGACACTCCTTTCAGCTGGTAAGCGGCTAAGTCTGCACTCTCGACTGGAGTGACACCCATAATCTCTGTCACCTTCTGAATGTCGTCAAGAAATTCCTGTGGATCCTTTTCTGACTTGGAACCATGAAACTCGGGAGGGTTCATCCGAGTGAAGTCTCAGATTCTAGCTGCAGCAGAGTTAATCTGAGGTGGAGATGGTGCCATAGCATGCTGGTTGACCTGAGCGGTCATGGCCTGTGCAAGCACCTGAAAAGCAGCCCTGAATTTGACATAAGTGACTTGCTCATTCAAAGGGTCTGCTGGAGCTGCTTGTGCTTGCTCATTCCCGTTTCTCCTTCCGTTAGCTCTTCTGGGAGGCATTTTTGGTAATGCGTAAAGCATGAGTTAGAAGGAAACTAAATAGAGTTCATACTCTAAAGCACGAGATGGAAACTAAGGAAGTAAAGTTTTTCCTAGGGACGCCTCATAGCTTCTCCCCTATTAGTGTGGCATGCTTTACACCCATGAAGAAGACTCTACTCAACGCAGATTTTAGACACCCTAGGACACTTGAACCTGATGCTCTAATACCAAGTTTGTCACACCCCGAGACTACCCCTGGACATAATACGGTGCTTGGTATCACAAGTGACCCCAAGCTAACCTATGATCTGGCATATCTAAACAAATTTAAGGAAGATACAATTGTGCAGAAAGCTGAACTAATTTAAGTATATAAGTTGGAAGACAATCCAAGTATGTTTTGCATATATGAAGAGTATAAAAAAATATAATAAGTCTGAAAGTAAACTGACAACTCAATAGCTGATTCTAGTTCTATGTCTAAAAGCCTCTAACTGAAGTGAGTTGCTGGGACAAGCCCCCAGCTAACTCTAAAAGTCTGAAAACTAAAATGTAATACTGAATGAATAAACATAACTGTCGCCCTCAAACTATAAGGACTCACCACTAAGCTGCTGAGTGAGAACTGGGAAATCATATTAAGCACGGTCTGGATGGTGAGCGCCTGAACCTACATCATGGTAAGATCTAGCACAAAAATATGCGTTAGTACTTCGAATGTATTGAGCATGCGAGATATATAATCAAAGCCATAAATCATGAAAACTGACATAGAAGCATCTACTGAAACATGGACTGAAGGATAACTAAATGAAATGACCAAGTAACTGATCATGAATATCATAACATGCTAAGCTGAACTGAATAACTGAATACAAGGTTAATACAATGTTGAGTCTAACTGTAGGAGCTACTATTAACCGACATATCCCAAGCTGAGCTAACTGTAGGGCCAACCTGTAACCCTGGATGGAAGGGTGTTCATACCTTTCCAAGGATACAAACAAATCTGACATAAATCCACTAAACTGATGTCCACAAGGGACAAGGGTGACCAGCCTAAAGCTGACAGCTGACCCCTTTTATACCTATGGTGGCACCGTAGTTCTGGGACTTAGGGACTTCTAGTAAAGGTCTCAGCCTAAGGCTGATAGCAGAGCCTTCATCCCTTCGTCCGCTCGATATTAAGCCTACTCCCAACTGAATATAAATCAATGAATGCAACTGAAAAACTAGATAGTTCAACTACTGATAATCATCTGAGAATGCAATATAATAATACTGAAAACTGATAGAATTCTGATTCTAAAGCATAACTAACTACAAGATATGTTTAGCATGCATGATCTGAAGGTACTGAGATTATACATGACAGGTCTATAATAAATCTGAGTAGATAACTATCCTAGTTTCCAAAAACGTCTGAGGAATCATACATATCATCATGGATAGTGAAATACACCAATTGCATAAGATTCAGAAACCCTAGGTCTGAAGAACTACTTGAAAACTGGAGAACTAAACTAAGTTTAGGGACTCAATGGGTGAAAGGAATCCACTGATGAAATCCCACATACATGTAAGAAGATTCTATGGAGGAACCTTTGGATTTGGGGCTGTACTTGAAAAGACCCTCCTGCTTGTTCTTGAGAGGAAAATGCTTCTTTTTCTCTTAGATTCTTTTAAGTGTCGATTAGTTTAGGAGTAATGAGGGAAAAAGCGTAAAATTGCCTTTAATTACCCCTAAAATGACCTAGGGTCAGAGTTAAAAGGAATGGGAAAAGATCGGAATGCCCTAAACTTAAAAATAAAAATTGCAGAGTTTCCTTTGCCAGACAGGCTACTTGACCCGGGTGTCAAAAAAGACAGTTAGGTCTGGTGCTCTAGGCAGTCCCCACAATGGTTTCCCATGGCCCATCACATCCACGATGTCCGTGGGGACTGCCCATTGGAATAAAGGAGGCTGGGATAGGGCACTGGTGGTTTCAAATGGCCCGTCAGACTTTCGACGCCCGTAGGGAATTTCATATGCCTGAGTATGCTACGTAGAGCAACTGCTCTCTTTCCACGGGGACTTTAATGGGCCAGCGCATCCACGATGCCTGTGGTTCAGCCCTTGGGGCTTGACTGGTAGATGAAATTTTGCTGAGTTTTCCTGAGTTTTGGGTTTTAAATGCTGGTCTGAATTTTGGGGTGTTACAATATCTCCCCCTTGGGATCATTCGTCTTCGAATGAAGACTAACTAAGCTGAATTTGGAGGGAAAGAGTTGAAGCCCTACCAATTGAATACTAGAAGCTGATATCTGACTAAGTCTAGTCCTAAGGACTATGAAAACATGCTAAAGATACTGGAAAAGCTGTGAAACATGATACTGAGACTGATATGCATATGAGGAAACTGAGGGACTTGAGAGGAACTAAAACCTCATGCTGAAATTGGGTCGGAAGGAAAGAGGTGAGGGTACTTGGCCATCATGGCTGCTTCTTCTTCCCAAGTAGCTCCCTAACCTGACTGATTCCTCCATAAAACTATCACCGAAGGGACTTCCTTATTTCTCAACCTACGAATCTGACGGTCAAGAATCTCCACTGGAACCTCCTCATAGGTGAAGCTATCCTTCACAACCACACTCACTAAAGGAACAATCGATGCCAGATTCCCGACACACTTCATCAACAACGAATTGTGAAAGACTTGATGAACCACTGCTAGTTCTGCTGGCAACTCTAACTCATAAGCAACATTACCAATTCTCTTTAGAATTCTGTAAGAGCCTACATATTAGGGACTGAGCTTCCCTTTGTTGCAAATCTCATCACACCCTTGAAATTGATCACACAAGCCCTCAACATGTCCTCTAAGGTCTGAATAGTATGCTCTTCCTGACCATCCATCTGATGAAATGCTGTGTGAGATTTACCTGAGTACCAATACCTTTATGAAAAGACTTCCATAAATGAGTTGTAAATCGAGTTCCTCTATCTGAAATGATAGACAAGGGGACCCCATGCAATCTAACTATCTTACTGATGTAGAGTCTGGCATACTCCTCTGCTAAATCTGTAGTCTTTACCGCTAGAAAATAGGCTGATTTGGTAACCCTGTCCACTATCACCCAAATAGAGTCATGTTGTCTTCGAGTACGAGATAAACCCGTGATGAAATCTACGTTGATCACTTCTCACTTCCAAGTAGGAATGCTAATATCCTGAGTCACACCTCCTGGTTTCTGATGTTCTACCTTCACCTACTGACAATTGGGACACTTAGCCACAAAATCTATAATGTCCATGTTCATGCCGTTCCACCAATAGACTCATGGTACATCTTAGTGGCACCGGGATGATGGAATATCTAGAACTATGGGCGTCTGTAAGAATCTGCTGTCTCAACTCATCCACATTAGGAACACATAAACGACCCTGGTGGCGAAGCACATCATCTCCCCCTTGGGAGAAAACCTCTACCCTTTGCTGATGGACTGCACCTTTCAACTGAAGTAATATGGGATCACAATCTTGTTTCTCTTTCACCTCCACTACTAATGAAGATTCTGATCCATTCTAGACTATCACACCACCATCTGTCGTGTCCATGAGGCAAACTCCTAAGCTAGTAAGCCTATGAACATCCTTGGCTAATTCTTTTTCTTCTCTTCCTCAACATGTGACACACTACCCATGGACAGTATGCTGAGGGCATCAACCACTATATTAGCCTTACCTGAATGGTAGAGCACATTCATATCATAGACTTTGAGGAACTCAAGCCATCTCCTCTGATAAAGATTCAACTCTTTCTGGGTGAACACATATTGAAGGCTCTTATGGTCTGTGAACACATCTACATAAACTCCATACAAGTAGTGCCTCCAAATCTTTAGGGCAAAAACAACTGTTACAAGCTCAAGGTCATGAGTCGGGTAATTTTTCTCATGAATCTTAAGCTGTCTTGAT
This sequence comes from Jaltomata sinuosa, assembly GCA_003996215.1. Lineage (NCBI taxonomy): Eukaryota > Viridiplantae > Streptophyta > Magnoliopsida > Solanales > Solanaceae > Jaltomata > Jaltomata sinuosa. The sequence continues at coordinate 112,835 of QJPP01000707.1, forward strand.
GGATAAGCTATGACCTTACCATGATGCATCAAGACACAACCCAAGCTAACTCAGGAAGAATTGCATTATACCACAAAGTTGTCTAAACCCTCTGGCAGAATTAGAATGGGAGTTGTAGTCAACCTAGTCTTTAACTCTAGGAAACTCTTCTCACACTCATCTGACCACTGAAACTTAACCTTTTTCTGAGTCAATTTGGTCAATGGGGTAGCTATGGATGAAAATCCTTCAACAAACCTCCGGTAATAACCATCTGAACCCAAGAAACTTATGATGTCTGTCGGAGAGGTGGGTATGGGCCAGTCTTTTACTACCTTAATCTTTTAAGAGTCAACTCAAATTCCCTTGCTAGACACCACATGACCAAGGAAAGTAACCGATTTTAACCAAAAATCACACTTACTGAACTTGGCGAATAATTGGCAATCTTTGAGATTTTGCAATACCACTCTCAAATGGTTTTCATGCTATTTCTCGTTTTGAGAATATATGAGCGTATCATCGATAAAGACAATGATGAACAAGTCTATATACTTCTTGAACACTTTGTTCATCAAATCTATGAAAGCTGCATGAGCATTCATTAGTCCAAATGATATAACTACGAATTCATAGTGACCATACCGAGTTTTGAAGGCTATCTTTGGAATGTAACAATTTTTGACTTTGAAATGACGATAGCCTGATCTGAGGTCTATCTTAGAGAAGAAACTAGCACCCTGAAGTTGGGCTTATAAGATTGACTTTGGTCAATATTTGGTTAAGACAGCCTCCGATGGAAATTTCATCAGCGCTGTTAGCTTTGGAATATTAGTTTTAGGCTAGAGGGTCCATTGGTTTGGGTCTTGAGGCTTCCGGACTTGATTTTAGACTTAGGTTCCATTTTGGTTTTGGTTGGCCTAAAGGTTGATTTTTGGTGCGGGGCTTATTTTTTGTTAAATTGACCTCTATTGGGATTTTTTTCGATTTTGTTGTGTCTGGAAGGTAATTTCTAGTTGAATAGCTCAACTCGTTTGTATTCAAAAGACCCTGGATGCATTCTCGGGAGTCCATCATGTGTTTGTTGCCTAAGCTTGCCTGCTGCCTGCAGCTGGTTGCTGGTGTGAAGCTGCAGCGTGCGCCTCGGCCTCACCTGCACTAGTGCGCCTACTCCTGCATGCCGGTCAACACTAGCATGCCAATACCCCTGCGCATGCCTGCCTCTCTCGCGCCTACGCCTGCCTGGGCTATATGGCACCAGTGCACCTGTGCCCGTCTGGCCGACGCTGCGCCTGGGCGTGGCAGCTTAAGTAGCTGGCCAACCCTCTTTCTCCCTTCATTTCCTTCTTCTCCAAAAATGAATTCTCCATTAAATTAAGACCCAAAACCTCCATATTCATCCTTGATCATTCCTAAAGCTTGGAGGTAATTATATTGTTGATCCGTGATTGTTTGTTGACTTCTAATCCTGTAAGTTTACTCTTTAATTTCTGGTGTTTCTTCCTTAATTCCCTCTTCAAATTCCTTGATTGTGGAATATATTGAGCACCCTTTGCTAGTCCATTTCTGCTCAAATTTGGAGCAAGTTCTCTCGAGAATATTGGTAACACTGTGGTATTTTCATTTCTGGCTTTGGGTTGTAGGGCCCAGGGTCCCGCTATCCAAGTATGCTCCAGCGATAGTAGCTGACTCCAGAGCTCGTATGAGCAAGTTTGTATCTGGTGTATCATATGATGTAGTCAAGGAGTGCAAGACTGCTATGCTAATTAAGGAGATGGACTTCTCCAGATTGGTTACTTATGCTCAACAGATTGAAGAGGAGAAGATCAAAGAAAGGGGAGGAGATACTAAGAGGGCTTGGACAGGTGACTTTAGCTACTCTCAGTAGAGGTTGAAGGGTAGCAACCGCTCTCATTTCCACCAGAAAAATTCAGCTCCAGCTCCATCTTCTGCTAGTGCCTCGATGCCTAAGTTCAAGAAGGATCGACGAGAAAGAGCATCTAGCTCTAAGTCCCAAGGTACGATTACTAGTGGGCGCACTAACCCAGTGTGTAATAAGTGTGGTAGAAACCACTAAGGTGAGTGCATGGCAGGTAGTGGAAATTGCTTTGGGTGTGGTAAGCCAGTCCACATGATGAGGGATTGTCCAACAACTTCTCAAAAGGGAAGGATGTCCGCCCACAGACTCAGACTAGTTCTAAAGTAGCTCCAGCAGGTTACCCTACTCAGCAGGGTGCCTTGTCTAGAACAGGTGGTGGTCAGTGCCAGATTAGGTTATATGCTCTTCAGGCTCGACAGGACCAGGAGGATTCTCCCAATGTGGTCACGGGTATATTGCGAGTCTTTAATATTGATGTTTATGCATTGTTAGATCCAGGGGCTACACTTTCCTTTATAACTCGTTATATAGCAGTAAACTTTGATGTCAGTCTAGAAATCCTCCCAGAACCCTTCTCAGTCTCTACTCCAGTTGGTGACCCAGTTATAGCTAGACGGGTATACAAAAATTGCCTTATCACAGTTTACCAGAAAGTCACCTCAGCAGATCTTGTAGAGTGAGAAATGGTAGATTTTGATATCATTCTAGGCATGGATTGGTTACATTCCTGTTATGCCTCAGTCGATTGTAGAACTAGGATCGTTCGGTTTTAGTTTCCAAACGAGTCAGTCTTAGAATAGAAGGGTAATAACTCAGTGCATGTAGGTCGTTTCATCTCCTACCTTAAGGCCAAAAAAATAATTTCCAAGGGGTATATATACCATTTTATTTGGGTTAAGGATTCAAACTCCGAAACCCCAAATCTTGAGTCAGTTCTAGTTGTAAGCGAATTTCCAGAAGTGTTCCCAGAAGATCTTCCCGGAGTCACTCCAGAAAGGAAAATCGACTTCGGAATATATCTCCTTCCAGATATCCAGCCTATTTCAATTCCTCCTTACAGAATGGCTCCAGCTGAGCTTAAGGAATTGAAAGAACAATTGAAAGACCTGCTAGATAAGGGCTTTATCAAACCCAGCATCTCTCCATGAGGTGCTACAATATTGTTCGTACATAAGAAAGATGGTTCTTTTAGGATGTGCATTGACTACCGTCAGTTGAACAAGGTCACAATCAAGAATAAATATCCCATCCCCAGGATTGATGACTTGTTTGACCAGATTCAGGGCGCTAGTTGCTTTTCTAGATAGATCTCAGATCCGGATATCATCAGCTTAGAGTCAGAGGTAGTGACATCTCGAAGACATCCTTCAGGACTCGGTATGGTCACTACGAATTTATAGTTATGTCTTTTGGACTAACCAATGCTCATGTCATTTTCATGGACTTAATAAATAGGGTGTTCAAGCAGTAACTGGACTTGTTCGCTATTGTCTTCATTAATGATATCCTCGTTTATTCTCAGAATGAGGAAGAGCATGCGAATCATCTGAGGCTCATTCTATAAACTCTCAAGGACCGCCAGTTATTTTCCAAGTTTAGCAAGTGTAAGTTCTGGTTGAAATTAGTTGCTTTCCTTGGTCATGTGGTATCCAACAAAGGGATCCGAGTGGATTCTTAGAAAATTGAGGCAGTAAAGCACTGGCCCAGACCCATCTCCCCGACAAATATCAGAAGTTTCTTGGGTTTGGCCAGTTACTACAGGAGGTTTTTTGAAGGATTTTCATCCATAGCTGCCCCATTGACCAAGTTGACTCAGAAGAAGGTCAAGTTTCAGTGGTCAAATCAGTGTGACAAAAGCTTCTTAGAGCTGAAGACTAGGTTTACTACAGCTCCTGTCTTGACTCTACCAGAGGGTTCGGATGGTTATGTGGTTTATTGCGATTCATCCAGGATCGGCCTAGGTTGTGTCTTGGTGCAGCAGGGTAAGGTCATAGCATATGCCTCCAGACAGCTTAAGGTCCATGAGAATAACTATCCGACTCATGACCTCGAGCTTGCAGCTGTTGTGTTTGCCTTAAAGATCTGGAGACACTACTTGTATGGTATTCATGTTGATGTATTCACAGATCATAAGAGCCTCCCGTATGTGTTCACCCAGAAAGAGTTGAATCTTTATCAGAGGAGATGGCTTGAGTTCCTCAAGGATTATGATATAAGTATGCTCTACCATCCAGGTAAGGCCAATATAGTGGCTGACGCCCTCAGCAGACTGTCCATAGGTAGTGTGTCACATGTTGAGGAAGAGAAGAAAGTATTAGCCAGAGATGTTCACCGGCTTGCTCGCTTAGGAGTTTCCCTTATGGACACATCAGAGGGTGGTGTGATAGTCCAGAATGGATCAGAATCTTCTTTAGTAGTGGAGGTTAAAGAGAAACAGGATAGTGACCCTATATTGCTTTAGCTAAAGGGTGCAGTTGATCAATAGGGAGTTAAGGTTTTCTCCCAAGGGGGAGATGGTGTGCTTCGTTATCAGGGTCGCTTATGTGTTCCTCAGGTGGGTGAGTTGAGGCAGCAAATCCTTACAGAAGCCCATAATTCTAGATATTCCATTCATTCGGGTACCACTAAGATGTACCATGATCTACGGAAAGTCTATTGGTGGAACGACATGAAGAAGTACATCGCAGATTTGGTGGCTAAGTGTCCCAACTGTCAGCAGGTTAAGGTAGAACATCAGAAACCAGGAGGTGTGACTCAAGAGATTAGCATTCCTACTTGGAAGTGGAAAGTGGTTAACATGGATTTCATTACGGGATTGCCTCATACTCAAAGACAGCATGACTCTATTTGGGTGATAGTGGACAGAGTCACTAAGTCAGCTTATTTCTTGGTAGTCAAGACTACCTATTCAGCGGAGGATTATGCCAAACTCTACATTAGCGAGATAGTCAGGTTGCATAGGGTTCCCCCGTCTATCATCTCAGATAGAGGTCCTCAGTTTACATCTCACTTCTAGAGATCATTCCAGAAGGGTCTTGGTACTCAGCTGAATCTCAGTACGACATTTCATCCATAGATGGATGGTCAGGCAGAGCATACCATTCAGACCTTAGAGGACATATTGAGAGCGTGCGTGATCAATTTCAAGGGTAGTTGTGATGATCACCTACCTCTCATAGAATTTACCTACAATAACAGCTTTCACTCAAGTATTTAGATGGCCCCATATGAGGCACTCTATGGGCGTAGATGTAGATCACCGGTTGGGTGGTTCGAAGTAGGTGAAGCAACCTTGGTTGGATCAGATTCAGTACATGAAGCTATAGAGAAAGTCCAGCTCATTAGGCAGAGATTGAAAATATCTCAGAGTCATCAGAAGTCCTATGCAAATGTGAGGAGAAGGGACTTAGAGTTTGAAATCGATGATTCAGTTTTCTTGAAAGTATCACCCATGAAGGGGGTGATGAGATTCGGCAAGAAGGGAAAGCTCATTCCTAGGTATGCAGGTCCTTACAGAATCCTTAAAAGGGTTGTTAATGTGGCATAGTTAGAGTTGCCGGTAGAGCTAGCAGCGATTCATCCAGTCTTTCACATTTCTTTGTTGAAGAAGTGTGTTGGTGATCCGACAACGATAGTGCCTTTAGAGAGTATGGCTGTGAAGGATAGCCTTACCTATGAGGAGTTTCCGGTTGAGATTCTTGACCGTCAGGTTCGTAGGTTGAGAAATAAAGAGGTCGCTTTAGTAAAAGTTTTGTGGAGGAATCAGTCCGTAGAGGGATCTACTTGGGAAGCAGAAGAAGCCATGATGGCCAAGTACCCTCACCTCTTTTCTTCCAATTCAGTTTCAACTTGAGGTAATAGTTCCTCTCCAGTCTCTCAGTTTACTCTTGTGTAATTCAGTCTCAGTACCTTGTTCCCTCAGTTATCCTTGTATTTAAGCATAATTGCGTGTTCATGGGACCCAGTCAAGTTAGATGTTAGTTTGTATAACTCAGTTGGTAGGGATTGCAGCTCTTTCCCTCCAAACTCAACTTGTTTAGTCTTCATTCGAGGACGAATGATCCCTAGGGGGAGATATTGTAACACTCAAGAACTTCTAGCCCAGCCTTAGCTCGGAAAACTTGAAGAAAAATATTTTTCCAACTGTCCGCAGGAATCACAAGTTTAACCCACGACCCGTGGAAGTTTCCACGAGTCGTGGACTGGATTCGTTGAATCAGATCAGAGAACTGACATTTTCTCTATGAACCACGATTGGGTTCTACAGACCGTGGAAGGATCCACGAGCCGTGAACCCAAGTCGTGGGACCAGACCTGAGGCCAACCATTCCTTTGAGAACCATGATTGGGTTCTATAAAGTGTGAAAGGTTCCACGGTTCGTGAACCCAAGTCGTGGAACTCAGACCCGCAGCTAGGCAAAAGACCCAGGAATCATAACAGGGTTCCACAAGCCGTGCAAGTTTCCACGAGTCATGGAACCCATTCGTAGAACCTGAGTCGCGATTTTTCCAGCAGAATTCTTTTATTTTCCTAGGGGTGTTTTGGACTTTTCCTACCTCTTTTAAGGCCTATGCTACGTCGTTTTGGATATCCTAAGCCTGATTAGTTAGCCAAAAACTACATGAAACATCTATTCTCCTAAATTCATCGGACTTAGAAGGAAAAGAAGAGAAATAGGCGATTGTTTTCTCTCAAGAGCAGGCAGAGGTCTTCTTCAAGTTCAGCTCCAAAATCCAAAGGATTTCTCCGTAGTTCTCTTTACCAGGTATGTGGGATTTCACTAGTGGGTTCCTTTCACCCATTAGGTCCTTAGAATTCAGCCAGTCCTTCAGTTTTCTCCATGATTGATTAGACCTAGGGTTCATAAACCTTAGAGTTTTTTTCCTTTATATCCAGATGCTATAATTTATATATGATGCTTAGTTCATATTTTTTGGAGGATTACTACAGTCATGTATAGAATTCAGAACCCTAGCTTGTGATAATTTTCAGTACTTCATAAATTATGCTTGCTAGGCAGATTAGTCAGATAATCATGCTTCAGAAATCAATGTCATATCTTTCAATATAAGTATATTGCATTCTCAGTTAATTATCAGTACTTTGAGCTATCCACTATTTCAGTGCATTGTTTTAATATTTAGTTGGGAGTAGACTTAGTACCGAGCAGACGAGGGGATGATGGTTTAGCTATCAGTTTAGGCTAAGACCTTTAGTAGCAATCCCCAAGTCCCAGAACTACGGCGCCACCGTAGGTATTAAAGGAGTCAGATGTCAGACTAGGCTGAATATCCTTGTCCCCTGTGGACATCAGTAGTGGATCCACGTCAGACTTGTTTGTACCCTTGGCAAGGTATGAACACCTTCCATCCAGGGTTACAGGTTGGCCCCATAGTTAGCTCAACTTGGGGTATGTCGGTTAATAGTATCTCCCACCATCAGATTTCATGTTGCATTGACCATATACTCAGTATTTATGTCAGTATTCAGTTCAACATGTTATATTCATGATTTGTACTTGGTCATTGTATTCAGTCCAGGTTTTAGTTATATTTCAGTGTACCTATTTTTATGCTTAGTTCTTTATTGCCCAGCTTAGTACATATCCTGCATGCTCAGTACATTCAAAGTACTGATGCATACTTTTGTGCTACTTCATTTCATGATGTAGGTTCAAGCGCTCAGCATCTTGACCACGCTTAGTTCGACTTCTAGTCCGTACTCAGCAGCCTCACTGGTGAGTCCTCATAGCTCGAGGGTGATAGATATGCTTTATTTTCGGTCCTTATCTTTTAGTTTGTGATTTGTTAGAGTTAGATGGCGGAATGTCCCAGCAACTCCTATCAGTTAGAAGGCTTTCAGATATAGACTAAATTTCTGCAGTTGTTAGTGTTGTTTTGAGTCAGCACTATTCTATTTATATATTTCATATATTCAGACTTTTGGGATTCTTCCCATTTTAGTTATTAAATTGCTTTTAGCTTCCACATAGTGCATGTTTTAAAAATTGAACTTGTATAGATATGCCATGCCATGGGTTAGCTTAGGGTAACTTGTGACTCTAAGCACTGTGTCGCATCCAGGGGATAGCCTCGGGGCGTGACAGATAAAAACACCCTTAATTGGGTGAAGTGGGAGGAATTTCCCGCATGGAAAGGCCTAGGCATGCCACACACTTCAAAGAGGAGTATGAAGTGTTCCAAGCAGCCTCCAAAGCGCTATCAGAAGTGCGTGTCATGGCCTCCATCACACTTTTTGGACAGTTCCTCACTAAAATGCCCATAACTTTTTGCTCTGGATTCAGACTGATGAATGGTCAATGGCATTGGAAAGAAGACTCAGAAACCTTCAATTTGGTGGTTATGGGCCATGTAACTCTTCATATTATAGGAGTAATACTCATTTGAAGTTGACCTTTAAATGAACTTATACAAAAACTTAATTGGTAGAAAAGCTTTCAACTTAACTTTGTGTTAAAGGTTCCTTAATATCTTAATTCATATCCAATGCACTTTTCACATTTAAGAATTGATCTTAACACCTAGTTACAATAAAATTAATTAGATTCTGGTCTAACTACATACTTAAAATGGTTCATATATTAGCCTAAAGGTTCAAGGTGTTATAATATTTCTCCCTTGGGATCATTCGTCCTTAAATGATGGTCTTGGCTAGAAAGAGAACACATGAGTTAAATTATTTGTCATTGACTGCTACAACTGTACTCATCGATATGGATGAGTTGTACTAATAACAAGGGTTTGGCAACCAACTAGTAAGAATTCAAAAGTACAATTTATAAACACAAGAATAATCACACAAAGGACATAAAGCATGAGTTCGTAGGACCTAAAGGCGTATAGACATGAAGAACTACATAGGAACATGGTCTTGACCATAGGTTCCACTTAATCTAAAGTTACATGACCAGAAACAAGGGTGTGTTGGACATGAGAATAGGAGTATTTCCACCTTAAACGATATGAGTAATAGCCCTTAAGCTTAGAAATACTTCTCAACTATGTTTTCTCTTCTGAATACCACACTTCATCATTTCCAACTTACAATTCCCAGGCGAACATATAACTACTAGAGCGTGAGTTTCACCACATATTTTTTCCATGTTCAAGCCTAACCTAGAGGTACAAGGTGCTACTTATAATGTGATCATGATAGTCTAAGTCACGAGATTCTATATTCTATATCCCCTTACAAACTTCCATCCCTAGGATTACTACTTCTTCTTACCACCTTAATCAACCAACCTTGATCTCTAGTCAAGGAGTCACTAGCCACATAATGCCATTGTCTATATGCTTATCAACCACGATGTTCAAACCTATCACTAGATACACTCTAAGGCTTTTTTGTAACTAAACTATCTAAGGATCTCCCCATGCACTTCTAAAATCAGCAACTTCAAGAACTTCTACACAAAGATACACCATATATCCCCTACCTAACTACTACACATAAAAAATCCTCAATTCGCTCTTCCTCCACACTTATAACCTTAGATGGAATAAAGACACCACAAACAAGGAGAATCTACTCTTTCCCATATAAATCATTACTTAGTTGCTTTCATCACCACTATCATGTCATAAGGAAAATCACCGAAGGAATAAAGTATGAGCATTATGGATAAATGGATACTATTCTATTCAATCATGACTTATATTTATCGTGACCTTGCCACTCAAGATGGGAACTGAGGAGTAAAGTATGATATGCACAAATACTTCATATATCAAACATATAAAGCATGAATAAAGATTCATTCTAAGTATAAATATTCAATAATCATCCATCACCATCATAGGTCGACATACGTAGGGCTTTGAACAAAGAGATCATAAGCACAAATTGTTCAAAAAATCTGATTTGAGTATATACATGATGTAGCATGATTTCACTAGCTATTAAGGATATATCATGAGTTCATAGGACTGAGCATACTGAGAGACATGCATACATATATCATGAGCCGTATAACATAGTGCTTGAAATTCCTAGATTTATGGAGTAAGATTGAGATCATTGAGTGAAGCTATTACTTCTTATTCTAGGAACTGAGCATGGATGTGAATTAGTATGGAGTGCATGAACCTCAGACATAGGCATGACACTATTACATAAGACAGGAGTAGAATGTCATTTTGACTAAAGTACAAGGGATATGTTGAGATAGGAATGGATCGATGTCTCATCAACACTCTTTTTTGGAACTCATCACTACTTGAAACTCAAGACTTGTCTTGGTTCAATACCTCATCATCTCCCTATTAGCTCATAGGTCGCTATCCTAGGTCTATGCATATATTCTCTAAACTGAGCTATAAGTACAACACTCTGCACGGTCAAGGTATCACTATACACACAAATGCTTAAACTCTCCTTGTAAGACTATATTTGTAGATACAAAACCATTGCTAGGACTTCTTTATGATAAACTTCTCTTAACTTTCTCTTGTTTTTATGGTCATCATTCTATAACTTATGCTCCTATTGGCATACATAACCACTTCCTCTAGCACATAACAATTTGGCCCTCTCTTTTTAGTCTAGTGATATCACACCTCTAAATTCATGTCTTTTTTTAAAATAAATTTTGAGCTCGTAGCTCTTTTATTGATCAAAAAAATTCAAACAACAACAAACAGAATACAAAAATGGGCTCAACTGATCCTAAAAGGAAATAAACAAAAAAGTCCTCATTTGACCCGATCCTTAAGGGACCAAGTTTGATAAAAGACAACACCCTATAAAATAGGGTTTCCTATTGGGATCCTTGTCCTTTGTTGAGAGAAAATGATGTCGCTGATGCTTTTTTCCAACTCTACACTCCGTCTCATCTTTCTTTGGATCATCAATCAACCTAGGCCCTTTATTAGAGATTCTAAGCTTGTTTTGCAGCTCACAGAAGTGAGATTTATTGTTCTTACATTCTTTTCTGTTTTGTCATCAATAACTGGCCTTCTTCTTGCAAGTATGTTTTCTGGTGGATTTAGGTTCCTCACAAACCCATGAGAGGTGCAAAGTCTCGTAACTTAGAGTTGTAGCTACATGTGAGTAAATCTTTTTTTGATTATCCCTTTTCTGCCTCTTGTTACTGATTTTTTGCTTTGTGTGTAGCTGAACCAGAGGTGGAGAATTCCAAGTTTCTCCCAATCTCCTTCCCTTGTAGCTCTTTTTTGGATGCGAGTAACAATAACTCCATATGACTCAAATGCCCTCATTTTTGCTGGTGACCCTTTTTGTAAGTTGTCGTAGCTTAGGCTAGGTAGCTTTTTATTTCTCATAACTTTGTGGCCCAAGTAGTGGAAAAAACAATTCTTGTAAATATCCTAGTTGTGAGACCTGATGCTCTGTCTTTCAATTTTGATCATGATGATCTGTAGGAGTATTAATGATCCTTGTTTTAATCCTCAAATTTGGTATTTGAGTTCTCCATGTTAATGATCTATCTGCATTTGCTATGAAGCTGCTGAAAACTGTGATATTTGACTATTCCTTCTTGATTGAATGCCTGATTAGCTAGAGTATCTGCTAACTGATTTGCCTCTCTAAATATGTGTAATCCAGATTTGTACTTGGCCCATCATGTCCTTAATTTCCTCAATTATAGTAGCTAGCTCCTAGGATATCCTACACTCTCCTAGTAACATCTTTTTTAAAATAAGAGAATCAGTTTCTATTATGATGTTACTCATTAGTTCAGTAGTACAGTATTTGAGTGCCTGTAGGATGGTTATGGCTTCTGCCCTCATGTTTTTTGTTACCCCTAGTTCCTGGGTTTCTGGATAAATGAGATTCCCATTGATGTCTCTGCTGAAATACCCATAAGAAAGAAATGCCAAAACACTTAGTGGAACTCTAAAGCACTAGGGACTACTGGCAGAATGAACGAGAGCCTTGAAAATCAGGACTTAGGATGACGATAAGGGAGACAAAATAAGTTGATTACTGCTACTATAAAATTGCAATAGAATGATCATCCATAAGCAACATAACGAGGCTGAATCCAAAGATAGCCTTGGTAGCGAAAGAAATTCCTAACCCCCAAAGAATTAAGTCCTAAGTCAAATATACGATTGTGGGAGAAAGGCCGACCCCGCAAGATGCTATGCCCTAAGAAATCAAGAGACATCCTTAGTTAGTGGTTCAATATATAAAACTTAATTTAAGGGATTCCCCTCAAGAATCAGGTATAAAAAAGAGCTCGACGCCCTAAAAGCGGATGACGATGCATCATCACCCGATCTGATGGTGAGTGATCACAGAGATGCGCCACAAATACCAATTAAATAACCATCTTCAATCACCACTCCAAACTTAATCTTACGCCCTTGGCTAAACCAAATCCATTGAATCGTGTCTCAAAAAGTGGAACCTTTCCATACCCTCCCTCAACAGGAGAAGAGGAATAAAATTCCTGGTCGTCACCATAAAATAATAAGGGCGGTAAGTTTAGATCCTCGATGCGTTAGCCGTATCAAGATAATGAAGGAACAAGAATAAAATGCCAAAATCTTAAGAGCGTAAAAAAAATTAAATACACAAGAAGACAAATAATTCATAATTCATAACAAACCTATAAAAGGGCTTACACTTGATGTTCATGAAAAAAATGGGACTAAATTTACAATAATCTCACCAAAGTGTCTAATCGACTAAGATTCCCACAAGAGGGATTACAATCCTAAATATGGAATAAAAAGGGAAGAGAAATCATTCGACAGAGTCCTTCCCATACCATCACGCCAACCCCATCTATCGGAGAATTCAAACAAGCTCGTTAATCTGATAACGCTATCCTTCGAAATATTTGATAGGTTGATTAGCCTGATCGCAATATGAAAGGGATAATTTTCAAAATTCCTCAAAAGTTTAATCTTTTATTGTTCATTGCTTGACCGTCAATGCCCGATACCTTTGCCTTTGCACCATCAGCATACGCCTAGGGAGAAAAGGAGAAGTGGAGCATTGCGGACAAGCACAAAGATGAAGGTGAGGCTCCCTGGAGGCTGACCAAAAGCACAGAGCAGCCCTAACATCAATAAACCCTAGGTACGGGAGAATTTAATGCTAATCACAGAATTTTCCTGAGTGAGGCAATGAAGTATATCAAGCAGTAATAACTGCCTTGCGGGCAATGCATAATCCCAGTGGTAGAAATTAGGCATCCAAAACTCAAGAAATTCAAGATGCCATAGAACACTGCCTCAGGCAGCTCAAATGGCTGATCTATCCATCCTCACCCTTATCTTCACCCCTAGCTATTATGGAAGACTAACTCCAGGGTCAAAGAAAAGGAGGAAGAAGCAGTAAGGGGAAAGAGAAGAGTAAAAGCATTTCTCGACTAAGAATAAAAGTTCCCTTTGTGATCTTTTTGAATAACATATCCAAAAAATGAAAGATGATGGGAAAAGGAACTGGGCTGAACTTGCTTTTATAGGCCAAAACCTTTTAAGTGCTCTCAGCAAACTGCCTCACCCGAGGCTAGTTAATGAATGAAATATTACATTAGCAGTTAAAACTAAAAGATGTGGCCCGATAGTTGCAAAAAACAAAGCATTCAGAACTTTCCTTTCTAATCCTTATAGAGACTATCTAGTAACTGAGAAAGATCTTCTCACGCCTCGAGGTAAACTCAAAAGAAAAAACAATGAAAAGAATGTTAAACTTATTTTATTATCATCATTCATCAAAATCCCTGAGGGGTATATACAAGGGAAGACAAAAAGGCCCCTCCTAAAGAAACTATCATAAAACTAGAGGCTCGACAAAGAACTCTACTCGCTAGAGTCACTGTCTTGAGGGTCATTAAGCATTTCCACATCTAAGAAGTCCTTTTCAAATGCAGACACGGGGCACTCAAGGCACCCAAAAGCCTGAGCAAGGCCCATTAAGTATCGAGGCTCAGAGATTTTCTCTTCAATGTTGGAACCACTTCTTCAAGGGATTAAAGTTTGGATCTCTATATGACGAGTGCTTTATCCAAGTCTGACATGTGCCTCCTGATGTGTCACCATTTTATGGCACTTTCGACGTCTCTAAACTAAGAACAATCGTACGTTTTCAAGCAACCGTCGTCGTTTTTAATGTTTTATGTTATGTTTTCAGGAAATGGAGTCAAACGTAGAAAAGGAAGGAAACCCGATCAAAAGAGCGTTCTGGATAAGAGTGACGGTTCAAGTGACGGTTCGTCGCCCAAACCGTCACCCTGAGGCAGCACCACTGCCTAGTGGTGACAGCCACCGTGATGGTCCATCAAGGTGGTGACGGTCCGTCACCCAAACCGTCACAGTGAGGCAGTCCGCTACGCAGAATCCGAACGTTTTTGGGACTTTATTTCCTAGACTCCTATAAATACCCTATGTTAGGTTTATTTTATTTGTCAAGCTTTTACCAATAGTTCACCCAATAATTCTAGGAGAGTTTAGGCGAGTTTTGAGAGAGGAAACACGCTACACACGTTTTCCTCCTCCTTCAATCTTGTTCTTGATTGTTCTTGGGATCTTGGTTTTCTTGTTCTTGGATAATTGAAGATTGTTTTCATTATATTATAAGAGTTTCTTCTCTTTATTATGAATATAACTTTCTTCTCTTCTTCTTCTAGCATGATTAACTAAACTCCCACAACTAGGGTTGTGGGAGCCATGGCAAAAGTAGCAATATAGATTCCGGGTAGCGTTGGGTTCAATATATGTCGTCACGTTGTTAATCATTCATTATTTAACGTTTTCTAGTGGTTGCAAACATTAGAACATGCCTAGGTTTAAATTTTCTTGAGTAAAGAGATTAAAACCGGGAAATTTGGTTAATAACGAGGATTCGAGACTACCAACTCTCGTCTTATGATTAATGCTGTAACTAGATTAATCTACTTGATGTTTAGGATTGAAATATAAAAAGCTCACCTTTTTCAAGTTCGAGAGAATTGAAAAGGAAATTCGTCTATTTGGTTGAGAAATGTTTAGATGATACCATTAAGTCAATCACATCGTGACATGCATATAAGAAAGAACCCGGTTAAGCTTGAATCAACATTGTTACAATGCCATGGTGATCACTTCCCTAGTTCACTCTCATATTGATTATTAATCGCACATTATTATTTGCTTTGGTTAAATATTGTTCACACAACACCCCCCAATTTACCGGAAACTAACGACTACTAGTCATCTACTTCACTAACGACTTAATTCGCACCTTATTCCCTGTGGGATCGACCCCAACCTCTGTTGGGTTCTATATTTGCCGACGACCGCTTACGCTTCTTAAATTGAGGTGTAGTTTGGGCGTTATCAAATTTTGGCGCCGTTGCCGGGGAATACAGTTGTTTATCAAGTCCGGTGTGTTTATTTGACTCTTAGTCATATTTCCTGCTTTTATTTTTATTTGTTGTTTTTGTTTTTACAGGGTACATAGTTGTGCATGCCAAGTACACGATGCTCGGGTGAACCAATATTACCCTACGACCCCGAGCTCGCAAGGACGCTAAGGCAAACCATGGCTGCACAACAAACAGAGGCAGCAAGGCTCGCTGCAGAACTGCAGGCCCAACAAAACGTGAATGCTGGTGGTCTGCAGGACGATGTCACGCTGAATGAGGAGGATATCGACTTGGATGGAGTTGGCTCTACGGGCGCCATTGCATTTCCTCCGCTAGCACCCGAGGCCAAGTTCAACATTACTAGCACGATGATTCAGCTGTTGAATTTGAGACGAGTGTTCCGTGGAGCTGCTGGTGATGATCCAAACCAACACTTGATGATTTTTGTGGGCATCTGCAAGTCGTTTGAGTTGCCTGGAGTGAGTCAGACAGCGATCAGGCTCAGGTTGTTTCCGTTGTCTCTGTCTGATGAGGCAACGCTATGGTTGACAGAGCTGACCCCCGACTCTATCGGAACTTGGGGAGAGTTGAAAGGAGCTTTCCTAGAAAGGTTCTTTCCTCCCTCTAGGATGATACAGTTGAGGGATGAAATTAGCAACTTCAGACAGCAACCTCACGAAGCTTTACATGAGACTTGGTTGCGGTTCAAGAAGAAGCTGACACAATGCCCTAACCATCAATTGAACGATGAATTTTTAATGCAGACATTCTACAGGGCACTGAATTCGGCTACCAAGCCGACATTGGATAACGCAGCAGGTGGAGCGTTTATGGGTCGCACGTTTGCCGATGCCACAACTATTTTGGACAGGCTCACAAAAACCAACAGGGCCTGGCATACACGTGATACAGAAGTAGCAACAAGCACCTATGCCGTTGGCATGTCAGCAGAGCAACGCAGAAAAAAGGAAGAACGAGACTAAGACATGGCCTATCTAAAAACGCAAATGGACCTGCTGACCAAGCATTTGATGTCAGGAGGTATTGAGAAGGTGAAAGTTGTGGGGTCCCAAGGTAGAGCAGCAGAGGTTGAATCTGATGAGGAGGCGAACTATTTGGGGGGTTTCCAGGCCAATGGCCAGGGAAACCAAGGTCAGAACTATCAGAGAGACAACTACTATGAGAAAGCTGGCTACAGAGATCGCGACCAGGGAAACTGGAGGAATAACACTGATAGAGGTGGGTTGTATGTACCACCTGGTAATCGGGACAAAGCTAGCAACGAGGCAGGGACGTCCAAACTAGAGAATATGATGGCGAAGATGCTGCTGAATGTGGAATCGACTGACTCTGGGGTAAAGGAGATGAGGACTGAGTTATCAGCATTGAGACAGTTAGTGGATTCACATTCTACCTCAATCAGGCAATTAGAGCAGCAAGTGAGTCACATCTCGGCATCGCTAAATCAAAGGAAGACAGGTACCTTGCCGAGTGACACCGTTCAAAATCCGCGGAACGATGCGAGTTGTATGGCAATCACGACAAGAAGTGGTAAAACGTTACCGGAATCACATCCGGTAATTCAAACCCAAGTTGATGTAGCGGATGATGATGTAGAGGAGGCTACCCAAAAGCCCGCGGAGGAAAGCAATGAAGCCTAAAAGCTTCCAACTATGATGCCTCGGCCACCGCCTCCTTTCCCGCAATGTTTGAAGAAGAAAGCGGACGATGGCAAGTTCCTCAATTTTATGACCATGCTCAAGCAGGTATCAATAAACATCCCACTGGTGGAAGCGCTTGAACAAATGCCCGGATATGCCAAGTTCATGAAGGACTTGATTACCAAGAAGAGGTCAGTAAGCTTTGAACCAGAAGATAACCTTCACCAATGCAGCGCTATTTCTTCAAGATCATTAGTGGAAAAGAAAGAAGACCCAGGTGCGTTTACTGTTCCCTGTACTATCGGGAAGCTCAACTTCGGAAGAGCATTATGTGATCTTGGTGCTAGCATCAACTTGATGCCGCTAGCAGTCTATAAACAATTGGGTTTGGGAGCTCCTAAACCAACGTCCATGAGAGTGTTGATGGCTGACCGTTCGGTAAAGCAACCGGTGGGAATATTGTCTGATGTGCTGGTAAAGGTTGGTAAGCTTATATTCCCAGCTGACTTTGTGATCTTGGATTGCGAAGTGGATTTTGAAGTTCCCATAATCTTGGGACGACCTTTGTTAGCCACGGCAAGAGTGTTGGTCGACATGGAAAGAAACGAACTGACCTTCCAATTAAATAATGAAGTGGTCAAGTTCGATGTGTCCAAATTGATGAAGCAGCCAAGAGACATGAAGGTGGTCGCGGTCGTCAATGTTATTGAGGAAGCTCCTGCGGATGTGCATCTTGAGGAGAAGGGTTTGGTTGAGACCCGAGCTGTTATGAGAAAGAAGTTGGGATCGCAAGAAGAGAAACCTGTAGAGGAAGGCGGTGAAAATAGATCAAGGAAACGAAAACACCGCAAAAGAACTTGCAAAGAAAGAGTGAAGAAGTTGTCGCGACTAGCTGCGGAGCCGATAGAAGAGGAAGTTGGAACGCAACAGAATGGTGTGGCCTGCACCTATTCCATTGATTTCTCCTGCTTTGGAGACCCTGGCGGTCTCCAACATCATGTCAGAATCTGAGTCCTATGGACTTCACAGGTATTCCTTTCTCTCACAGTCTTTAGCTTTCTCATGTATGCATTGGGGACAATGCATGAGTCTAAGTTGAGGGTGTTGGGATACCTGTGAGTCATACACCACCGAGGGTTTTTGTTGCCGTGTTTCTTTTCCCTCCGGTGTGCTATCTAGTAGAACCGGCATATTTAGGTTGTGGGATACCTGTGAGTCATACACCACCGAGGGTTTTTGTTGCCGTGTTTCTTTTCCCTCCGGTGTGCTATCTAGTAGAACCGGCATGTTTAGGTTGTCGTTTAAATTTTAGTTTTTTTTAGTGTCTATAGCAAGCATGGCATTTTTTTTGTTGGAAAATATACTAAAAGGAGCCCCCTCTGAAAAAGTTGATTTTATACTTATGTGTGAAACGATTGACGGTCTGGATCCTTTGTTGTCATTGTGTGGTTATGATTGGAATAAGTATGTTAAGCCGAGTGCTGTCTTGATAGTTGGTAGTGGTATGGTTTCTTGGTGCCAAGTGTGTGTGAGCGGATTGTTATAAATTCTTACTCTGTGCATGCATCTAGAACTTGCCCGGTCTATTTTGTTAAGTTTGAAGTGGTCGCTTAGGAGAGGATCACAGGCCCTTTTTGTGTGCAATCCACTTAACCTATAAGACCGTCCAAATGTAAATAATCCCTTTGATCCCTGTTTGAGCCATAATTGACCATGTTCTTTCAATAACCCGTCACCATTCCTGTTTAACTTTGAATCCCTGTTTTGGCCCTGGTCCTCCTTGGACATCGTGCACCTCAACTCAGGCAATCAGCCTAAGTTGAGGGTGGCTACTATAGAGGTAAATGAGAAGAAAAATAGGATGGATAAGTTTAGTTGTGGATAGAATGAAAATTCCGGGTGTGTGTCTTAGAAAAGATGAAAAAGAAACGAAAGAAAAAAAAAGGGGGAAAAGAAAGATAAAGAACGAAAAAGAAATAAAAAGAAGTATCAAAATAAAGAGGCCGCACCTGTAGCTAGAAAGAAGGGAATAAAGAGGTGAATAAAGGATGGAAAAAGTAAAGTTATGTGGAAATAGTAGGTCGGTGATTCCAAGGAGGGTTTAGTCACTATTCCCCAAACGTATCCTACCTGCACCCGAAGCCTCATTACAAGTTAAAACAAGTCCTGTAGTGATCCTGAGTGGCTTTCCGAAAAACTGAGATAGAATAGTAAGGGCAAGCTTATGGCATCGCATGTGCATTGTGTGAAATCGTTTGTGAGTGTGAGCGTCTTACCTAGTCCCAAATCTTGTGTGTGGGACTTCTTTGTGGTGAGGGCACCAAGATTTTTGTTTTATCTATTGACTGTTAGGATAGCTGCGCGTGTGTATGCATAATATTCCATCATATCGAAATGACATGTTTGGATCCTTGCAAGTTAATGTTTCATACATTTGTGTGCTACTAGGGAGCTTGATTTGAAATTGAATAAGCATTGAATGGCCATGAGTTGCTAGAGACACGAGTTTGTTTTCTTTGTTGAGTCGTCGTATTATTGTTTTTGTGTCATGTTGCTTGAGGACAAGCGAACGTTGTAAGTTGAGGGTGTTGATGTGCCGCCATTTTATGGCACTTTCGACGTCTCTAAACTAAGAACAATCGTACATTTTCAAGCAACCGTCGTCGTTTTTAATGTTTTATGTTATGTTTTCAGGAAATGGAGTCAAACGTAGAAAAGGAAGGAAATCCGATCAAAAGAGCGTTCTGGATAAGAGTGACGGTTCAAGTGACGGTTCGTCGCCCTAACCGTCACCCTGAGGCAGCACCACTGCCTAGTGGTGACGGCCACCATGACGGTCCGTCAAGGTGGTGACGGTCCGTCACCCAAACCATCACAGTGAGGCAGTCCGCTACGCGGAATCCGAACGTTTTTGGGACTTTGTTTCCTAGACTCCTATAAATACCCTATGTTAGGTTTATTTTATTTTTCAAGCTTTTACCAATAGTTCACCCAATAATTCTAGGAGAGTTTAGGCGAGTTTTGAGAGAGGAAACACGCTACACACGTTTTCCTCCTCCTTCAATCTTGTTCTTGATTGTTCTTGGGATCTTGGTTTTCTTGTTCTTGGATAATTGAAGATTGTTTTCATTATATTGTAAGAATATCTTCTCTTTATTATGAATATAACTTTCTTCTCTTCTTCTTCTAGCATGATTAAGTAAACTCCCACAACTAGGGTTGTGGGAGCCATGGCAAAAGTAGCAATATAGATTCCGGGTAGCGTTGGCTTCAATATATGTCGTCACATTGTTAATCATTCATTATTTAACGTTTTCTAGTGGTTGCAAACATTAGAACATGCCTAGGTTTAAATTTGCTTGAGTAAAGAGATTAAAACCGGGAAATTTGGTTAATAACGAGGATTCGAGACTACCAACTCTCGTCTTATGATTAATGCTGTAACTAGATTAATCTACTTGATGTTTAGGATTGAAATATAAAAAGCTCACCTTTTTCAAGTTCGAGAGAATTGAAAAGGAAATTCGTCTATTTGGTTGAGAAACGTTTAGATGATACCATTAAGTCAATCACATCGTGACATGCATATAAGAAAGAACCCGGTTAAGCTTGAATCGACATTGTTACAACGCCATGGTGATCACTTCCCTAGTTCACTCTCATATTGATTATTAATCGCACATTATTATTTGCTTTGGTTAAATATTGTTCACACAACACCCCCCAATTTACCGAAAACTAATGACTACTAGTCATCTACTTCACTAACGACTTAATTCGCACCTTATTCCCTGTGAGATCGACCCCAACCTCTTTTGGGTTCTATATTTGCCGACGACCGCTTACGCTTCTTAAATTGAGGTGTAGTTTGGGCGTTATCACCTCCATAGGTGATACTTTTTATTTTCCTCTTCAATTGGCACATGCCTTCATTACAAAGGGAATCTATTTAAATCAGGGAAAGTATCATTATCAGCCCCCAACTCAAGATGATGAATCCTCTCGGTAAGGATAGACTCATTGAGAGCGAGGGCCTCAATACATTTATCTTGGAAAGCTTTGAGCCCTTAATAATGTGTTGCCTCCTCTAATAGATTTGCGACAATATGAACATGGTTGACTATCTCATCCCTAGTCTCCAACAACTCAGCTATCAGGACCTTGATCTCTAAGTCTCAGAGGGCTAGTAAATTGACAGTTATTGATGGGTCACAAGACATAAAGAGTCTCTCTTACAAAGTGTCGACCTTCATTGAGAGCGTGGTTTTCTCCCTCAGATAATGTTTAAGGTTGTTAGAAGTTAGCACGTGGGCCTGATTGTGAAAGAATCGAGAGAAGGTTTTTTAATAAGAGAATTTGCAAAAAAAGAGGAATCCAAAAGGACTTAGAAGTTCCATACCTATGCAGTGACATGAGCAATGTTATTCAGGTAGCACTAGATGGCAACCTGATCAATCCATTCCCAATCACTGTGTAACATAATAGGGTGCAGGTAACTAGCTACCACCCACATTGGCCTCCACAATAGATCAACATTTGAAGGGATCCTCAAGTGGACATACCACCACCGAGAAGGATTGAAGATAGGGATGGAAATATATTTGACAAGCCATGAGGATCATTGTGCATTCAGGACTCCCTAGGCGTAGCACCACCTGAGGAATAGAGACTGCGGGTCAGAGAAGGAAAAGGATGAATATATGAACCAAGAATAGGGGATGAGCACTCTAAGGGTAGCATATTTGCTTGACCTGTCGGAATTTACCTGGTGCCCAGTTTTGGCGTGGAACCCCCTACATGACAAGGGCTCATTAAGAGGGGTGGAGAACATTGAAAGAAAGGATCAACACTAGTGACTAGGTCCATCTCTCGGAATAACCCATGGGCATCTAACATACCATTCACGTCAGCCCCCAAGGACCTATCGCCTACCACAAGAACTTCATCAAGCAAGCTTTTGTCACTAGCATCTTTATCAACTGAGACAACTGTCGCTGGCAACACCTTTCTTTCTTGGGATCCTCCACCGGAGTCCCTGTCTAAGGAATATTGGCCAATCGTAGAGGAAGATGCAACCACTTGGGGAGGAAGAAAAATAGAGCCACCTGTTAGGCCTGAGAAAGAAGAGAGAAGCTAAGGAAAAATAAAAAAAAATAGAGTAGCCAAAGACAAACAAGATAGAAGGAATCGAACCATGGGATTTGGATCTCCACTTTTGCTCGAAAGCAATCATCGCCCACAATCAACCTTTAATGGTGTATATCTCCAAAATCTTGGTCACCTATGCCTTGGTTGGAAATCACAATTTTGGCAATGCATACAATGCAAACTTGAGGAACAATTTGTCATATGGAACCCACCAAGGCCAAAATCAATTCAGGAACCAAGGTCAGAATCAACAGTTTGCTAGAAACAATAAGCCTGCGGCCATTCCAAGCAACATAGGGGACATGCTGAAGTCAATCATGGAAAGCCAAGCTAAGTACAAAGCGGAGATGAAAGATCAAAAAAACTGCCATCCAAAACTTGGAAAAGCAGTTGGGTCAGCTAACAGGAGCACAGAATATGAGACCTCAGGGGGGTCTTCCAGGTTATACTGACCCAAATCCTAAGCAGGTGAATGCAGTCACCACCCGAAGTGGGCTAGAACTGGAAGAGCTGGTGCCGAAAAAAGTGGATCCCAAGGTGGTTGAAGTTGCAACCGGAAAGGCTAAAGCTAGTGCAGAGACAGAGGTGAAAGAAGATAAAATTATTGTGAAGCCTCCTCCACCGTTCCCATAAAAGTTGATCAAACAAAGGGAGGAGGCTGGTTTCAAGAAATTTCTTGACCTTTTGATGTAGGTACACCTTAATCTCCCCCTCATAGATGTTCTTTAGGGAGTCCCAAAGTATACAAAGTACATCAAAGATATTATGGCAAAAAAGAATAGGCTGACCGAATATGCCACAGTCGCTCTCACAGAGGTATGCACGTCTCAAATTCAAAACAGGTTGCTAACCAAACTAAAGGATCTGGGAAGTTTCACTATTGAGATCACCATTGGCCAGAAAGTTATAGAACGAGCACTATGCGCTCTTGGGGCAAGTATCAACCTAATGCCATCTTCAATCTTTAAAAGATGGGATTGGGTAGTCCTCGCCCCACTACAATTGTTCTACAGTTGGCAGACAGATCTTTGGCTAGACCTGAGGGCATAATTGAAGACGTATTGGTGCAGATTGGCTCGTTGATCTTTTCGGTGGATTTTGTGATCTTGGATTTTGAACCAGACCCAGAAGTTTCATTTATTTTGGGATGTATGTTATTAGCTACAGGAAGAGCGTTAATAGATGTGGCAGAAGGGTAACTCACCATGAGAGTGCATGACAAGGTGGAAGTCTTCAATGTTTACAAGGCAATGAAGTTGCCTGCATTATATGAGGACTTATCGGCTATCACTGTGGTGGACATAGAATCAGGGATACAACTCATAACCTCCAAAGATCCATTGGACAGGGCCCTCACAGGGACATATTTGTATAGAGATAGAGTGGCACATGAAATGGTTCAATGCTTGGAAGCATCTTGGGGATTGTCTAGTACTACCAAAATTGGAATTTTGGCTCTACATCTTTATTTCACTATACTCACCTCCACTTTCATCTACCCTTCTTTTTTTTCCCTTTTTTTCATACTTTTTGAGTTCATAGTGCATTAGGGACTTTCATTTGGATCAAATTCATAGGGTATCAACAAAGTGGATTGGCTCATTATGCAGCTTAACAAAAAAAATTGGCTTCAAGGCTCAAAGGGGCTTCACTAGTGGCAATGTCAAGGTGGCACAAACAAGCATCCAAGAAACAAGAGAAAAATGGCTTTTCAAGAAAATGACTTAATCATATTCCACAAATTTCATGCTCGTCAATGCTCATACACACGCATGGCAAGTTCTAGATGCTACTTTATGCAATAAACCAATCAAAAAACTCACACACGGCCCCATGATGCATATATGGGACTATTACACTTGCATGATCATACACAAACATATTGAGTGAACTTACACAATTAAGCTCATTTCCTTCATCTTTCGAGTCTAGTTAAAGAGCCTATGTTTCTCTTATGAAGTTCTCACTCACTTGCTTGGCTTTACATAAACTACCCATGACGTCTAGCTAAGGCTCCAAGTGGGACTTCTAGGTTCCAAAGGCAAGGCTTCTAATCCTACAATCCTATGACTAATTTTCCCTTAAGACGGTCGTCATCCATCCATCATCGAGACAAGTCATTACTACTATGACTCACCTAAAAAAATCTAACCTAACTAAAAAATCTACTCGGTTCAAAGGGCCAATCCTCAGGGAAAGAACCAAAAATAAAAGCCGAGGAACCCAACCTAAGAAAAAAACAAACTTAACTAAGCATACTACCAACCATCCTTCTCAACAGCTAAAAACCAGTCACACGACGCTCACCGCACTCAAAATATAACAATGAAAATCAGAGGAAGTCTCTTCTCAAAAACTTGATAGGTGACTTCCCACTCACACGTAAGTGTACGTGGTCGTCCAAGTAATATAGACTGGTTAGTCTGGATATCGTACCCAATAGACTTATGACTTAACAAATATTCTAAATTATTTGTATACCGCTGAAATAGACAGGTAAGAAAGTAATTGAAGTAAGAGTTTTGTAGTAATTAAAGATCTAAAACAAAATGACAGAATTAAATACGAGTAAGTAGTGATTCTTTTGTTCCAAGTTTAGAAAGAATTCGAGGGTTACAGCTTATTTACGCAATCATAAGTAGTAGTCACTTGAATCAACTTGTTCGTTCACCTAGTTGTTGATTTCGAGGTTGATTTTACAACTATGATCTTCCGAGCCTCTAGTTTCCTATCCAAAATAGCATCACAACTACATCGTTGAGTAGGGATGTGACATATTATTTTGAAAGCATTTATATATCTTCTGGTAGGAACCAAGCAAGGCATTCTAGGTATATTCCTATCCTAGTCGGTAACCTACCCTTTACGTTACAAAAGAGAGGCCTTTCTCCTTATATTCATCGGTCTACCTTGTTGATCCTTCTCCCGAGTTCACAATAATGTTCTATATTTATCTTAATGGCAGCCAGGCATCAAAATACTAAACACTGAAATATAAGAACAACCAATAATGGCAAACAAACAATCAATCCAATTTCATACTAAATACTCATGTGTTTGTAGCCGTAACCCCAGAACTAGGGTTCTTATCCACTCATGCTAATCAAAAACACAAATAACAATATTTTCATCCAAAGTTATGGCTAAGAAAAGGAAGAAGAAAAGAAACCTTATAATGAATTCTAATCTCTGTGTTATGTTCTGAAAATATGACGGAACCCTTACAAAATACGCACAAGGTTCTATTTATAGGGGCTTGGGAAATAACCTCTTTTCCTTCTTAGAGTCGGAATTGGAGAAAGTTGGAGAATTTTGTCAGGACAGGGCTGGCGGTTGCGCCATTAATGCACCAGGTTGACCCCTCTGAAGTTTGGGGGCTGGGGCAGCATGCCAGTGATGCGCCACTGCCTGTTTTCTCTCTTTACGTGCTTCCGATCATTCCGCTACATTGCATCCATGCTTCATTCGTCCGTTTCATCTTTCCATAGTTAATTTCCTATGTTATTTTACCTGCAAACATCTAATCATGTGTCTTAGTACAACATATAGCAATTCAACTCAAAACACACACTATATGGTAAGTAATGTTCTTAAAACATAAGGTAAATATGGGTAAAATATGATAAACGGACATATAAATATTCCTAAGATCAATCAATGAATCCAAAGTTGTTGTATCTGGCAGCCACTTTAGAGGTTGAATAGAAACAAAAAGGGCAAATAGTGTAATTTAAGAATTACACATGGAACGAAAGAGTCAAAAATAGAGATACACTCACGATGGGAGTTCTCAGGAAATGAGGGAAGATCCTTGTATAGGTCTTCAGATTCCATGACAACAAATATGTTGGTCCAACCTCTATCATAAATGTTTTCCAAATTTTGGAAGAGGGTCCTCCTTCCTCAATGCACCAGCTTCACTACACCACTGCGGAATAAATAAGGCAAATATAAAAGAAGAAAATGGTCCAGCGATAAACTTTTTCTAGCTTTGAGCGAGAGTATATGAAGGCAAGCCACCGTACTCCATACGTCGGGTCCAACTTAACCTAGACTCATCTAAAATCTTATACAAAAGATCACGATCAACTTCATAATTGACAGTCCAAAACCCAGAGTGAAAGGATATGTATGGAAAAAGGAATAACCTAGCCTGGTTGAAACAACGTTCTCCAAATGTCGTGGTGCCTCCATGTGAAAAGATCCAAGAAACTCGCAATCACTGCAGATGATAGGGATGTCACTTCCCTTCACTAGGGAACCTAGGTCGTTGGCCAACCGAAGTTTGGGATCTTTGATAGAAATAACTTTGAAGTCATCACCAAAGTGGAACATTCTTGGAAAGAGTTGCTGATAAACGATTCAGACGCATCGAAAGCCATTCTTGAAATATGACAAAAGAATCACGATCGCCGGAGGACAAAAATATGAATTAATTAGAAAGAAGAGACTAAAGAACATTAAGGGAAAGGTTGAAATATAAACAGTAGCAATCATGGGAAAAGGGGAAAAGCCTTTTTGCATTAGGGTAGGCACTATATCAGATGATGTACACCTGGCAGGATAGGCATTAGTGATGAGAGACGCTTAGAATTCTGGGATAGTATTAGATAGTCTTGATTGGAGGTCTTTTCTGCTCCTTGGATTTCGCTGGCATGACACCCAAGAAGCAATGGGACTATTTGTATTAGGTAAATATCCTCAAAGGGAATGGAGAGATGGAACCTCTCATGATAGGATATATCAAAATTGTGGAAAGGTGTTTTAGATGACCAGAAAACCTTCTGCCAAGACATGTTTGGAGGAAACCTCACTCGATGGCATTTCCTCATTCTGATGGATAAGTGATGGTGGAGAAAAAGGATAAAGGAACTAAAGTGTCAGGCCTGTTAGGTGCACAGACGCGTAGAGCACCTGTCTGGCCTAGGCTACAAAACAGGTTGGCGCCTATAATGGATAGAACACTTGGTGTTGCCTCATTAGCAATTGTACGATTAGGGCTCCGGAGGGCAGACCACCCTAATTGGCAACTAGCCTTACATTATGGATTTTCTTTCATATGTATGGGAGACGGAATCTATAATCTCATACTTACAATACAATATAATTTTACTTGCTCTCTAATCTTTAGTCTTTTCATTAATTGTTTGCTTGTTTTAGACCCTCGTTGGAGGATCCTGACCCTCGAGGAACTCACCAAGGGCTCCATTCTATAGATCTTTTATTATTTATCGTTTTTCCTTACTTTACATTCATTTGACATTCATTACTTTGTCACCTATATAATTGATCCATTGGTAATAGATCCAGAATAGAACTAGATCTAATACGCATGCTCTTGACCTCATCTACAAATTTAACTGTACTATTTTTAGGGTAAACGAAAAGCCTTTAGGACTTTGGAGAAGATATTGAGGTGAGAATGTTGATTTTTTCACCGAGATGTAATTTCTTTAAGTAGATATAGGGTTCTGTCGGATGAAACTATTAACATCCTTGTCATTGTATTCCTTTTCAGGTCTTGCTAATCTTTTCTTTATTATTTGGTCATCATCATTTTCATGATAGACCGAAGTGCAGTAGCCATTCTTTTTGCCTCCGAATTTCTCACTTGTAAAGTTTAAGATGTGACACAAGAGAAGTTTTGTGTGTGTGTACAACTATCAGTGATGAACGATATCTTTCAAATTTGCTCTAGACGTATGCTTTCTCAACCCAATGACGGACACCATTTCCAAAAGCAAAGGGTGATCAGTATATAATTTTTTCAATGAAGTATGTTCAACTGACCACCATTAAGTCTATATTAGCTACGTTATTAGAGTGGAGGGAGGGTTAGAGAGGAGAATCCAATCATATGTAAAAGCCTTTTGCGAGGATAGTTTAGCCTTTTATAGGACTATTTGAAACAAGATGAAAGAATGAACTGATAGGATTGGACAGGTCCGACTCAACAAGATTAGGGGCTTAAAGCCAAACTTCAGAGAGATGCCCTATTATTTTTTCTAAAAAATAAAAAATAAAATTTCATATATATTTTATTTAAAGTCTACTTTTCTATCATTTTTACATGCTATGTCGTTAATTACTATTTTATAATCAATAGCTTCTAATAATTCATTTTCAATTAATAATATAGCTAATTCATTCAATCTCTCTTGAGACATTGTTGATCTTAGATAAGATTTTATCAATTTTAGTTTTGAAAATTTCTTTCGGCTAACGCAACAGTTACGAAAATTGTTAACATTATTCTATAAGCAATATACATATTTCAAAATGTACATCTCAAGGGATTCTTTTGGGATAAAAAATACATAAAATACCCCATAAACTTGGTTATGGAACTTACTTTAGCACTTTAACTTTACAGGTAATTATTTACCCCCCTAATTTTGTTTCAAGTGAATTTAATACATCCCCATATGTATAGAACAACACTTATAGGGGGTGTAACGACCCAACCTCTCCGTGAGTGGCACCCACCCAACCCCCGGATGAGCGAACCAACACTTAGTATAATCTAGCAGTTTAAAACCAGTGCTTAAAATAATGTAGCATTCAGATCTAAAAATACTATTATGAAATAAAAGCCTGCGGAAAATTCTACCCTAGAACTTGAAAGTCATCGTACCAAAACAATCTACCAATGTCTAGAATGTGGGGATGCAACCCCAAATAAATAATAGTCTAAGCCCGAAATAAGCGAGATATAACTAAAAGAAAGAAACTAAGGCAGCTCGACTGAAGCAACTCACCATTCATGTTTGGAAATGCTGGGACTACAAGTGAGGTCGTGCGTCAGCCACCAGAAGATTGCTTGTACTCACTAAAAGAAATGCAAGTGCAAAATCAGTACACAATACCGTGTACTGGTAAGATCATCAGCCAGTTCCAAATAAGCAGAATATGAACAGTAACTAAAGCCAAGTAATGCACAGGAAACATGTGAACAAGCCAACAAATATAGCTAGACTACAAGTTTCTCCCTAGCTTATCCCTCACATGTAATCTACTTCACAACCATTGAACATTCAATGATAATAACTTACATATATCTCTTTTTACATAGTCCGGACCCACTCTGGGATCCCCCTAACAACACCTAAATGTTACACATGCAACCCTACACCAAGACCAAACACAGATCAATATCATAACCTGGCCGTTCAAGGACCATATGCAAATGTCACAATTCAAGAAACACAACCCGATCGACTCATGGAACAGTCAAAAAAATACAATAATTCAATAAACAAACTCGTACCAGGCGTGGTACCCAAGCCAACTATTTATAATTCCCGTACCAGGTATGGTACCCAAGCCAACTAAATAGTAACCTGTATCATGCGTGGTACCCGAGCCAACCAAATAGTAACATGTACCAGGCATGGTACCCCAGCCAACCGAATGTCACACAGAAAACCAACAGTCACAAACAATGAACAAAACACACTTGTAAACCAACAAGCAATATCACCCAGTTCATTTTACAAGATTGTTATCCGGACATTTATACATTCATAACTATTCCCTAAGCATGAAACTCATACAATACTTAAGAAAAAGCACACGAATATACAATGCATAAAGGGAATCAATAACATCACCTACCTCGAGTTACTCAAAGCTCTATTGAACCAGAGTTTTCCCCTTCTCAGGATACCTTGCTTGTTCTTGATCTAGAAACAATTATACAAGAACTATAGTCAATTCTCTGGCCTAAATACCCGGATTATACAAAAATCCCAATCTCCAGGCCAAACTATGATCATCCACCCATTCTCGGGCCTTTCCACCATTAATTCACCTAAGACTACCATTTTGATGGATACATTTAGAGAATTAAGGCCACATGATCATAATCCATCAACAAAAGCAAGACTCAAGAACTCTAGCACCCTAGAATATCCTTCTCCCCTGGATTCTACCATTCCTAGGTCATTCAAAACCTTCCCCCAAGTCCCTAACTAGCAATTCTACTCTGTATAAAAGGTAACATAAATTTAAGGGAGTAGAATCCTTACCTTTGGGATGAAAAATATAGGAAAATCGCCCAGAATCGCCTTGCCCTTCTTCCAAAATGTCTTTGATGAAAATTGATTAGTTTGGAAAAGTTTCTGCATTAAATCTCATCATGCTCCTCTATAGTGATCCACGCACTGCTATAGTGGTACCGCCATAGTGGAGCCACCCGCTATAGCACTGTTGACCGACGTTGACTCCAGCTATAATGGTATTTTCACTGCTATAACTGAGGTCACTATGGTGGTGTGTCAACTGCTGAGGAAGTTGACACAGAACAGAAAGTCGTAAAGTCCCCCCAAAATGCCCATTTTACAATACACTTAATTTCCTGACATTTTGGAAAAAATCCTTCACGTTCGCCTTCATACCGAGAGTTCTACTTACCCGAATTTACTTCCAAAAAGTCTCCCGGACTCCTTTATGTCTTAGCTAAATGGATAACTATCTTGACTCAAGATACGTTACCCAATCTTCACTCGTATTGCCCTAGACCATACCTCAGTCCAAAATCGATCGAGACTAGCCTAACCCAAAATTTTCAACTCTCACACCCGGAGTATTTCTAACTCGAAACTTGGCATGAAAAGCTTAACCATAATGACAGACTTGGTCATTACTAAGAGTGGGTCCTGAACCGGTAGGTGCCGGTACCGGTTCAGGACCGTCCCGGTCCGTTACCGGTCCGATTCCGGTCTGATGGACTCCGGTTCTGTCCGGTGTAGGGGTTGGTCGGTAGGGGTAACGGGACGGAAGGGGTAAAATTACCAGATCGTCCCGGTCTAGTCCGTCTCGGTACCAGTCCGATCTGGTCCGGTTCGATCCGGTGGGAAAGTTTCAAAAAAAAAAATTTTTAAAATTAAATAGTCGTTGGGTTAGCCGTTGACAATGGCCAGTGGGCCCCACCCAATGGCTATTTCATCCAAAACACCCCCCCTTCCCCCCAAACTTTTTTTAATACCCCAAAGTTTTTAAAAGTACATTTTAGTCCTAAATTTTAACTATAAAACCCCCCACCCCTTCATTATTTATTACACAAAATTTCTTCTTCTTCATCTACTCTCTCAACTCTCAATCTTCTACTCTTCTACTCTCTATTCTCTAATAGTCTCTATTAAATTGTTAATTTTATTTGTTGGATTATTTTGGAGCAATTTTCAAGCTTCAAGTTTCATCTATCAATTTCGGCTTTTGGTTATACACGTCTGTTTTTACGCAGACGTTTGGTACATTCGTTCCAACTTTCATCTCTTTACTTATTTATTTTTTTGCATTTAATTTTTGTATTTATTTATTTGCTTACTTTTAATATTTTAATATGGAATCCGGTGATAAAAATGTCGGCCAAGGTAAAAAAACACTTTTTGGTAGGTTGACTAATGCAGTAACCGGAAAAACTAAAGTCGGTAGTTCTTCTAAATCCAAATCTAAAACTAGACAACAGCCTCAATTAAGAATAAATACGGATGATTTTACACATGTTGATGAAACTCCTTTTAATATTGATAGCAATACTCAATTAGATCATGAATTTTTACAGACAAGGTTTGGTAATTTTAATGAAGAACTAGATGAAGAAGTAGAATATGATAATGAATATGATGGTAATGATACTTATGATGATGATGAAACAGAGCCGCCTACGGCTACTAGTCCCACTCCTGCTCCCGCTCTCGCTGCCACTCCCACTCCCCCTGTACATCCTACTAGGGCTAAGTCAAAGGCTGAACGTCTTAAAAAATCTGTTGTGTGGCAATTTATGATTCAAAGTGAGGATAAAACTCAAGCTATTTGTAAAATATGTATATATATTTTGAATCATAAAACTACGGGAAAGTCGGGTGGGACGGGACATTCAAGAAATTATTTAATGGGATGTAAAAATGAATTTTTGCAAGCTCAGGCTATAGCCGATGCAAAACAATATGGTACTCCCCTTCCCGATGCATCTGTAGGAGTAGGGGCCTCTAACATGATCCAAACACAGTTAAACTCTTCTAATGTTGCTGGCCCTAGTACACATCGCAGTTATAGTAGAGAAAGAGATCTTTAAGAATTAGCTAAAATGATTGTTCTTTGTGGCTTGCCTTTTAGTTTTGCTGAAAATCCCGGTTTTGTTCATTATATTCAAATAGTGTATAATTCTTCTTTCACTGGTTTTTCAAGAAATACTATTAAAAAAGCTATTTTTAATTATCAAGGACAACATGTACAATATCTTCGTTGTTTATTTAACTATAATACTTGTAGAATGGCTATCACTTCTGATATGGGTCGTAGTCCTAATGGTAACGATTATTTCACTATTACTGGTCATTGGATTGATGAAAATTGGAACATGCAAAAAAGAATTTTAGGTTATAAATGTTGTGAAATGCTGAAAACCGGTAGTTACATAGCTCAAACTATTATAGATGTTTTACAATTTTATGGAATTTGTAATAAAGTAATTAGTGTCACCCTTGATAATGCTTCTAATAATACAAATGTTGTTGATAAACTAAAACCGATAATTTGCCCTATTTATAATGACGGTTTTCATATTAGGTGTGTTGCACACATATATAATTTAATTGTTAGAGATGGTATAGCAATGTATAATAATGGTTGTATAAAATGTGAAGTTGCATGCCATTTTATTTTTAAATGTCAAGTAAAGTCTAGACGTGTAGAGTTTGAAAATCGGTGTCGTGAATTAGAACTCCCCCCTAGAAAAATTCCAAAAACAGTGTCTACTAGATGGAATTCTTTATATGAAATGCTTAAAGTTGCTTATGAATATAAAAAGCCTTTACAAATGGTTTGGAATGCTCACAATTCAGATAATGATTATAGAATTACTGACACTGATTGGAAAGAAGTATATGAACTTAAAGATTTTTTAAATTTTTTTTATTTAGCTACAAAACAAACATCTGGACTTTATTATCCAACTATTTGTTCAGTTTTACCAAATATATGTGCTATTTCTGATAAAAAATTTCAATACAAAAATATTCCACGGTTTAAAGATTATATTAATGCAATGATTAAAAAATTTAGAAAATATTTTATTCCTATTCCTCAAATTTATTTAACTGCTTGTTTATTAAACCAACTTACAAAGAAATAGGTGCATCACGAATGGTTGAAAGAATATATTCAAATTTAGATATTTTAGAGATTATATATCAGTAAAGTATCCAAGGTGACGAAGTTGCCAAAGAGGACAAAATACCTAGTTTGTCCGATGTTAAAGATAGCATAAGAATTGAAGCTAGAAAATTGTATGACTTGTATAATTCTAGTAGAATAAATGATGAAGTACATAATGTAGAACCTTCAAGTTCTAGGCGTAGATATTCAAATGAAGATGATATTGATGATATGATGGAAAATTATCTTGGTCTTACTTCTAATGAAAGGAATGATTTTGATGAATATCTTAATCAGGGAATGGAAAGCATTAAGGATGCACAAGGCAAACCTCAACTTTTGGAATGGTGGAAGACTCGCGGCAAGTCATTTCCAAAACTTCAACCGGTGGTTCGAGATTTGCTAGCTATTCAAGCATCTTCAGTAGCTTCGGAGGGCGCTTTTAGTGCAGCAAGATATCAAATTGGGGAGCATAGGTATTCATTAGCATCAGACAGCTTGGAGATATCGGTATTGTTTAGAGATTGGATCAATGCCGAGCGAAGGAATTATGGGCGTCCTAGTTTACCTGTCCAATTTGAATATGATATAGATAATATTTTGGTAAATTCTAGTGAAGACGGCATGGATGCATTGGAGGATCAAGCACAACAACCACTTTCAGAAAATGTTACCAGGGAATTGTTAGAAACTCTACGTCAAGACTATTTTCAAGGATTCAAATATTAGTATGATAGTTCGAGGCCTAATTCAAACAGAACCCTTCCTAGAAGGTGCCTGCGTAGATTAGGTCCTCTTCTAATATTTGTAATACAAATTGTATTATTTAATTTTTAAGAATAAAATTATAGGTTGTTCGCCTTAAATTTTTTTAATTATTGTCTTCAATTTAATACAAGTCTTTTTTATATATTTCAATTTTTAAATGTTTCAAACTTAAGTTACAATTTGAAATTTTAAAAAGTTTAACAAATGAAAGTTTGATATAGTTTAAAAAGTTTCAAACTTAAGTAAGTAAGTTATTAAGTTAGTTATAGTTTAAAAATTTAAATTTAAACCTTTAAGACTTAAGACTTAAGAGTTTAAAAAGTTTTTAAGAGTTTAAAATTTGAAATTTAAAGTTTTAAACTTTTAGAGTTTAAAATTTAAACTCTAAAAAAAGTCTAATTTATTAAGTTATACTTTTAGAGTTTAATTTGGTTAGTTATAAAATAACTTATAAATTTTGAAACTTTTTCAATTATAAATAACCAAATTTTAATTTAATTAAAATTTTAAAAAAAAGGAAGCGGGACCCGGTATACCGGTCTGGTCCCGATAAGTACCGGTCCGGGACGAAAAGGGAAAATTCCTGGTACTACCGGTACCGGTACCGTCCCGGTTCCCGGCCAACCGGCGGAAGATTACTCCGGTACGGGTACCGGTCCGGTTCCGGTTAATACCGGTATCAGTGCTGGTGCCAGCCATAGTCATTACAACATATACCAATTTACCTATCATTTGTCCTTGAATGATCAAACTCAAAAATATAGAAATAAAGAAATGAAAGGGTAGTACCTGAATCCTCAAACAAGTGAGGGTACTTGTCCCGCATGTCCTTCTCAGTTTCCCAAGTGGCTTCCTCAACTGGCTGATGCTTCCACAGAACCTTTACCATACTGATCACCCTTGTCCTCGATTTCCGGACATCCCGATCAAGAATCACAATCGGTTCCTCTTCATAGCAAAGGTCCTTATCTAGTAATAGTTTATCCCACTTGATGATGTAATCTCCATTCCCATGGTACCGCTTCAACATGGATACATGGAATACTAGATGGCCACTGGATAAACTAGGTGGAAGTGCTAACCTATAAGCCACTAGCCCTATAATTTCGAGAACTTCAAATGGACTAATAATCCAGGGGCTGAGCTTTCCCCTCTTATCGAAATGCATAACTGATAAGTTGATATTCTACCTACTTATTTAGCTTCTAATCTTATACCTTTGCTAGTATAAAGTGGATAAATAGTGCAATTTGACAAAAAAATCTTCTATTTTAGAGGTTTCTGTGTTTAGAAGTGTTCGGGAAAGATTCAAGTGACAAAAAGTCAAATAGGAGCTAAAAGAAGTTGCTCATCACTAACACCAAGTTACTCATCGCGACCGCAAGAGTAAATCACGCAACCACGATACACAAGGAGAAAGCTAAAACTATGTGATCACGAAGTGAAGCCACGTGACTGCGTGGAGGAAGAAGTCAGAACTACGCAATCGCGAGGTTGAGACCATGCGACCGCGTGGAGAGAAAACATAGAACCTCGCGATCGCGAAGCATGATCACGCGATAACGATGAAGGCATCATCAGCTACAGGACAGATTTGGAAATTCCTACTTTTGGAAACCCCAATTGATACAAAATACTCCTCAACCATTTTGAAAGCTATCTTTGGCTATTTTCACAACTTTTGTCAAGCTTCGAGAGCAAGTTCATCAACCAACACCATATGAGTGAAGATTTGGATGCTCTTTATTATAAAATCTTTAGTTTCCATTCTTTAACTCTTGCTCTTAATTGTTATTTTATTGGTGTAATTGTTGAATTGAGATTTGGGTTTGTATTAGAGATAATACTTGTTTGGGTATTAAATTCATATATAGATTTTGGTCTTGTTTGATTATTTGGGTCTATTGAATCCTCCATTATTTGAAGTTATAGTCAATGGTTGCAAAGACTTAGCTTTCTAATTTGGGTTGTTGCTTGAGAGAGAATTTCCTTAAATTTGGGAAGATTCAATAGTGGGGATTTGGGGATTCCACTCTAGACTAAGGTTAGAGAGATTGGTTACCATAAACTCCCATCTAAGAGTTGGGGTTAGAAATAACCCAACTCACCCAAGTTAAATTAGTTGGTTATTGCTTACTTGTGGTGGTTCGAGAGAACACACGAGATATATGCTCGATTGGTCAAAAGATGGTTAGGAATACCTTTAGCCAAGACTACCTAGGTGTTTTAATCGGGTGCAAGTCTTGTGAATTGAATTCCCATTCCCAAGTCTCTCTTGTTGTCCTTGCTTGGCGAAAGCAAGGTGAAAGCCATTGATCAACCTATCTTTTATTTGATTTTCTTTTATCTTTAGTTGTAGGCTAAAACCCCCCTTTTTAGATATTTTTTCCCCTTTTTGTTACTTGAACTTCAATAAGTTGCTTGGATTCTTTATTAGCTCGATCACGACTACATTGTTCCCTTGGGTAAGACCCCGACACTCATTGGAAATTATAAATTTTGTTTTGCTCTGACGATCGCCATAACCTCCAACTTTGGAGAGCATGATTTGAGCGTTATCAAAATGGCATTGTTGGCGGGAAACAATTTGGCATATTGAGTTAGTTTAGAATTTGAGTTTACTTACTCTAGTTCAATTTTGTGAATAGTTGTTTTTCTTTTGTTTAGTTTTAGTTTGTTGATGGCATCATGGCTTATTTGAATGCTAGAAATGTTGATAGTTGCATCCTAATTTATATTCCCGACTATTGTGTTTATTGTGGAGGACCCTACCTTGGACGAAGGTGTACAATTGTCCCTAGGAGAGGAAGGTATTCCCCTTCTCGCTCCTATGATGGGCGCAATTTCTATTTGTGTGGTGGTCATGATGAACATTAGATTAATTTCCCTAATGACCATCCTCTTCCCACCTCTTATGCTAACCATGTTTCTAGAGGTGCTTGTGACCCTAATAGGAACCATGATGTGGCAAGCGAAGGAGGCATGTATGCAAAGCTCCACACCCTCTTGGCCTCACTAGAAACCCAAAAGAAGGGTGTGAAAGCCATAAAGCAAGGCTTTGTGGATGCAAGGGCTAAAGAAGAAGAGGAGAAAAATTATGCCACACAACTTATGACAGATTTATATACTCCTATCGGTCAAATTGATGAAGAAAAACCTCCAAGTCGAGCAAATGAACATGTCTCAAACATCAAGCTTAATCAAATTCACTTTGGGGAGGATGATGAAGATTTGCAAAACATGGAATCACCCGAAAGTGAATCCGTACCGGTAGTGCTTGAACCCCAACAAGAAGAGAAATTTGTATTGAGTGAGGTTGTGAGCCTAGAATGGGTGTTAAACCAAGCTCTCCAACTTGAGGCCTATGGATAACAACGCGAGAGAATGCTACCAATATTCGAGGTATTGTTGAAAAGGCATGCTAAGAGAAGTCAGAGAGGATGCTTGAAATTGCTATCCAAAATTTGGACATCGATTTGAATGCTCGTGTTGACACATGCACAATTATAGGTAGTAGTTTTGAGTTGCTCCCTATCGAAGAGGAAGACACAGGGGAGGCTCGTATCTTGAAGGTGTTGTGGAAACGAACTAATCCATACAAGGATCACGATGTCGAAATTAAACGAATGATACTAGAGTTTCAACGGTTCATCGTGAAAGACTCTAGTTCATTCGAAAGTGAGGATGCTATAAATGAGACAAGTTTGAAGGTGGAGAAGCCCAAATCTTACTCCAACTACTTGTCAACCTTGAGTTTGG
Organism: Jaltomata sinuosa; assembly: GCA_003996215.1. Lineage (NCBI taxonomy): Eukaryota > Viridiplantae > Streptophyta > Magnoliopsida > Solanales > Solanaceae > Jaltomata > Jaltomata sinuosa. The sequence goes on from QJPP01000707.1 coordinate 150,529, forward strand.
TTGAATGGACGAGAGTCAAAGTAATCAAGCTTTTGGAAGACCTTGGAAGAAGGATGGATCAAAGTTTATCCAGTTTTAAAGTTGTCATGGAAAGAAGGCAAGGAGAACTTCCTCACTTGAAGGCTAAAAAGTGCAAAATGTGACACCAAGAAAATGGCCTTCTCATGTTCACACCTTCACCCCGTGACTTTCACCGGAAGTTCGATTCAAATTTGGGTCAAAGGTTCAAATCTTCCAAGTGGAAATATGGATTGCGAGGTAGCTGGCGATGCGCCGCGAAGTTAAATTGTGTGCTTGATGGGAGGAAACCCATTATTTTTATGCTTTACTTCAATTTTTGTTTCTTTTTGATATGTTTTAGGTGACCAAAGGAATGAGAAGAGGAATGTAGTGTTGAGACGCACCAAAAATACCTCTGAAAAATGTGCGTTTTGCACGTGAAAGAGTGACCATCGCACATGCCATCGCACAAGCAAACAGTGAACTGAGCAAAAATACTGGCATGTGCAAAGGACATGCATTTTGCACCTCCCAAAGTGCCCATCGCACCTGGCTTTGCACGTCAAAATAGTGCACTATGTGGAAATTCAGAAAACTCAGATGATGCTAAGGCATCGCGATCGCGAGACCTGACCCTCGCGATCGCGATGAGGTAAATTCTTTCTAACTCTTCGCAATCGCGTGAACACTTCGTGATCACATGGAGTCGGGTGATTTTAACTCCTCGCAATCACGTGATAGAGCCTCGCGACCGTGAGACACTGACCAGTTTCTAGGTAATAAAAGTTCAGAGGAGCAGTTTCAAAAGCAAAATTTGCTTTGAAACTTGGCTGCTTTTCTCTCCTAAAGGCAAGAATAATACACTCCATCAACTTCAATTCCATAAGCATCTTTGTAACTCCTCAGGTATGCACTCCATTTTATCTTCTTTAATCGACCCTCATTGTGCTTGTAAGTGCTCTAAACTCCCAAGTGGATATTAATCTTTTACTTTCTTTATAATGTGCAAAGTGGGTGTGTGGTATGAAATTATGGGTGAAATCTAGTTGGACGTTAGAAATATATTGGTTTGCTGATTTTGGGGTAAAAGGTGACACCCATATGTTGTAACCATGGTGTGCAAAGCACCTGTTCGATGAAAAGTCTGAAAGAATTTTTCTAGGAAAAAAGATGACCATCGCGATTGCGATGCCCAACACCGCGATCGTGATGACCAACTTCACTGAGCTTCACGATCGCGATGTCACATTCTGCGAATGCGATGACTTAAATTTCTAAAAAAAAAATTGGTCTTCGCAATCACGATGAAAAATCCTGCGATTGCGATGACCAGTTTTAGCAGTCCCCAAAATAGCAACTCTGCCCAGCTCTGTTCGGGCTTGTTTTGGCTCATTTATTTGGCCTAATCACATCCCAACACATTATTTTACGTGCCTATATTCGTGTTTGATGATTTTGTTTCTTGTGTAGGTACTTTAAGCTTGAAAATGGCCGAAATTGAACATGAAGATGCCAACCAAGTGGCCTATGAAGTGTATTTTGACCAAGGAACCTTTGTCTCCCTCAAATGCTCCCAACTATATGATTGTCACTTGACAAAACCAATCACGAGGGAGCAAGGTATTATGTTGGATGGATTGGAAGAGAAATGGGCTGACTTCCATGGAAAGTTGGTTACTAGTGGATGGATATGCTTTGCCACCGAACCCATCAAGGCAAACTTTGCCGTAGTACGTGAATTTTATGCTAATGCGGCCGAGACAGACTTTGCCAATGACTTGGTTGTGATGGTTCGGGGCTGTCACGACCCAATTTCTCAATTATGATGGCACCTATAACCCCCGGTAGGTGAACCAATCCCCGTAGCTCAGAAGAGTTAGTAATGGGCTACTATCTAATAAATAAGGGAACAAGACGAGGAGAATAGATAAAAGGGATATAAATATATACATATGCGGAAACTAAACCAAACCCCATGACCTGGTATCATAGTATAGAGCCAAAACTAGATACATGGAGTGCAAATGATCCAAGACAATATATACAGATGTCTCTGAATGGTAATAGAGTACATGAAGCAAAAGATAAACTAAAGCTAAGCTCCGATCACCAAGAGCTCACCCTCAGTCTGAAGTAGTCCCCAACAGATCTCCAAGCACGAATCACAGCGATCTAACGGTGATGGCCCATGCTAGGATCTGCACCCAAAGATACAGGGGGGGTAAGGTGAGCACCAAATGCGAAGCATAAGGTACCCAGTAGATATCATAGGCCGACTGGGCACATATAAGATAAAAGCGTAGTAACAGACAGAATAGAAGTAAGCAGTCACAGAAATCAACGAAAGGTACATAGGAACTAGCCCAGAGGGAAATCAACAGAACCACATATGAGGCCAGTAAGCAGAATATACACACCATAGGCACAGGTGAAAGTAAGAAATAACGCACCTGGGGTTCTTGCAATAACAATGTATACATAATAAGTTTACGAAATGGACGGTATACTGGTAACCTCAAGTGTAAGAAGAAGAGAGAAAGAGTAATGATAGGCATGCTCAGAGACATGAATCAAACTCAACTAATCATATCAATCTCAAATCCAGAAACTAACAGTCTAGCAGTTACCAATTTTATACTTAACCGTAACAGGGAACAATTCTGTAAGTAAATAGCAAAATTCTACCTACAGTCCCCCGGCCGCCCATACAACCGAGGAACACAAACAAGTGAAAACACACCCTCCGGCATCCCATACTACCGGAGCGTACAATCAACAAACAACAAACAAGGGTGGAGCCTCAAACAATGAATGATATGATGCATGAAGATCTCAAGTGAAATGGTATCTCTGTATGTACCTCATCCGGTGCCGATCCGGCCCAGCAGGTAGGTTCCATAGAAGGACACTGCCCGTATACCTCTACTCCACCGTATACCCTTCCTCCGGCACACGCAGCCCGCAGCCCCTGGCCTGGATGGCAAGGTCCATGGAGGTCCCAGACCCCATACTAAAGCTCAGTATCAAAATATGTCATCCGGAAGCAAGTCCGGGTTCAAGATAGAGACCCAGTCTCGAATATGCATGCCCAGACCCTGTCCAGGACTAAAGTAGTAGGAAAATATCTCAAAAACCCCTCCAAGGGTGCCCGGGCATAACCGGGTCTAAACAGTAGAAAGTCATCTCAGGTGCTCGGTCCAACTGAGGGTAAAATCATTTCAAGTAGTAGGAAAACTCAACTAGCACCCTGGCCCTACCGAGTCTAACTTTAATCGTAAAATTGGTGATTTAAATCATAATTTTACTTTATTTAACCCAAGAATGTTCACAAGTTTAATCGAACCATTTCCAATTCATTTCCATCAAAAATGGGCCCCCGGGGCCATGCAAGGTTTGGAAAATAGTGCCAGTAGGCCCGAAGCCAAAACCGTAGTAAAACATGGAAAAACCTCTTTATATGCATGGAAATGATATGATCAAGAACAATAGCTGCCCAGCAGCTCACAATCAACCTATCGACCCTGCACAGGCCCACAGCTACTCAGCAAGCATAACCAGCCTAGAAGGATAATTCTATGCCAGGGACTCGCGGACATTCCCAAAATCTCACCTTCTATGTTCCTGAGTCAACAAGGCCTCACAGGACCACAAGGGTAAAAATAATATATTGGCCAGTACTACAAGCAAAGGAGGAACAAAAGTAGACGGACATGAATAAAGTGGTCGAGGTCTGTGGTACCAACCTAATAAACCAACCCAAGGATGACCATTAATACAATTTTATCCTATATATGTGGAGTCTAGGGAAAATAAACCGTACCTACCTGTCGTCCGATGACAAGCTGCTAAAACAACGATGTCCACGCTCGAACCGATCCGAGAAACTCCGAAATGAAATCAAACTCGAAATTAGGCTTGAATATCTTGACGTAGATAATCAATTTCCTTTTCGGTGATCCAATAAATTATCAAGATCTTTCTTATTGGAATCAAATTTTAATGTGACAAATGAATGATATACTGTGGCAGTTTTGTACCAAAATTACGTGATTTTAAAAAATGGGTGGGTACAATTTCCTTATTGGGAAACATATGAAATAGTTAGGCATACTAACATTAGTTGGCAGCAACTAACTATAAAGGTATTGCTCCCTATTTGCATGACTCCCACGTGGGTGTGTGGGTGTCATCACCACACCTCCTCTTATCCACTTATTGATAGGTGGATCCATGTTACGTACGTACTCGGGTATTGCATAAATTCGTGGTATAATAAATATAATATTTGAATATACCATAATCATTAAAAAATTATTTCGAATAAAACCTACTATATTATAATAATAAATTTCAACATCACTAAATTTACTATCTCCGTTAAAATATTACAATGTATAAAAACCTTATAAAATAAATACATATACAATTATATCGTAATAAAATATTTTTCATAAACCTTTAAAATATTTTAAAAAGGTAATAATAATATAACTTTTTACCAAATTCAACTTTCAAATAACATATTTTCAAATACACGCGATGTTAATAAATTCTCAAACTTAGGCTCCCTTATGTTTTCTCACTATTTCAGAACTGAAATGGCGTTTTAAAACGTGAAGTTGAGGCTCAAATCGAGTTTGACCCGACCCGGTTCGCGACCCGGTTCGCAACCCAGTTCCTGCCAGACAGTCCGCGGTAAAATAGTCATACCTCTTTACTCCGAGATCAGTTGGACGTGAGGTTTTGTGCATTAGAAATTAGACTCGTAGACCTTAGATTTGGTATTTCGGGGGACTTCTAACTCTTTATATATTGAGAGAAAAGCTCCGAGACATTTTACCCAAAGTTCAGAAAATTTATTAAAGATCTTTCGATAACTTTGCCGACTTGCTTGACTTCAAAACTTATAATGCGACCAAAAAAATGGACCCGACATGAAATACCGGTCCTGACAAGCCTTAAGTGACTTGGGGCTGCTACAAACAAGCTCTAACGGTTCAAGGAAAACGTATACGTGGAAATAACCGGAAGGGTCGAATACTGTCGAATAATGAGGACTCACAACCACTGACTGGAATGGCCTGCGGTTTCTAACCACGTGCTGGAGAGAGGGAACTTGTGTCTGCATCATCAAGAGGATGCAGAGCAAAATATGCGTCAGTACTATAGGATATACCGAGTAAGTGAGATATGCATGTGATATGATGAAATATACTTGGAGGCATGCATAAAACTGAGATCATGCATAATTTATGATAAAACCTGCTTAAAATATCCTTGAATCTGAAATCATATGATAATAGTAAAATCTGTAATGTAATAACTCAATGCAATACCATAAGCTGAAAACACAATCAAATCATGTCATAAGTAGTAAGCCAGAAATCTAAAAGCAAAGAGTCAATACAATCTTTTCATGAAAACTAGCTTCTGTGGGGAAATATCATAAGTAAAGCTTGAGTCATGAAATAGATAACTTGATGCATAAAACTTTCTTACGGGAGTTTCTTATAACCGACATGAGACCATGTGAGCTTACATGGAATCTAACTATATAACCTTAGTTAGCAAAGCTGACTTTGAACCTTGCCAAGGAACAAGTCACCATACCCAACTATATAACCCTAGTTGGTAAAGCTGTCCTATGCCCCGCTAAGGCAAGGACACCATACCTAAAGACGTCGATCCACTCTCATAAGCCTTTAAGGAACATATCATATCATATCATAACCTACGCTGGCAACATAGTTTCTGGGACTAAGGGTATTCTTACCCCATCCACTCGGTGCTAAGTACTACTCCCAAAACATGTACATATAGCTCATCATATCATAAGGTCATACTCTCATGACAAATCTTACTCAAAAAGCATGAAAACACATCGGGCATCATGCAACTTTCATAGCTTAGGTAGGCACATCTAGATACCAAACCTTTCATAAAACATAGAGACATATCATATGTCATATTGTTCATACTTCCAAATCCTTAAAACTTAGCATAGCCATAATTCAAAACATGCTTTTCTTTCTAAATTCATACTTGAAGAATTAGGCATACAATTTCATAAATACATAAAGGCCATGATATCTAATCATGTTAAATTTCTCTTGAAAACATGCAATTTCATGAAATCATGCTAGGATTCAACTTTCATGCTTGGATTTTTAAAACCAATGAATATATCATGAACAAATCATGTAAAATCAATAAGAAACCATGAATTTAAATATAGAAACTGATTTCATAAGTTTTATCCAATTTGGGTAAGAACCCAAGTTTCATAAATTGAATAAGGATTAGCCTTAAAATCATGAATAGGAAACTCCTTATAAAAATCCATAAAAAAAATTATGCAATTTAGTGTTAGAATCCATAGAAGAATCATGAGAAAATAATTTATAGAAGAACACATGAGAATTAGGTAAGAACCCTAATTTAGAAATTCATAAAATCAATTTAGAAGATTGGAGTTTTGGGCATAAGGGTGAAGGAATTCCCTTATTGAATACCCACATACCTTGATTGAAGCTTTCCAAATTTGGGACGTGAGGATGGAGACTTGAAGATGGAGTCCTTAGCTTGAAGCTTGGAGAATGGAGACCCTTTTCTTCTCTTGGAACTTGATTGAGAGAATGAAAAATAAGTGGAATAAAACCCCTTCTAATTTGCCCAAAATGACTTAACTTAGGAGTTAAAAGAGTGGAAAATTACCAAAATACCCCTAGGAAAAGAATTTAAAAACTTCAGAAAATTTCGTCAAAGGCTTCCACGGACACAAATCACGGCCCGTGGAATGAATCGCGGTCCGTGGAATGGAAGTTGTGGTTTCAAGGGACTTTTCAGGGCTTTGGACTGATTTTCACGAGTTGGTTTCATGACCCGTGGAAACTTCCATGACCCGTGGAACCTTCTCGTGATTTTCAGGTAAAAAACTAATTTCCACGAGTTGGTTTCACGACCCGTGGAAATTTCCACGACCCGTGGAACCTTCTCGTGGTTGTTGTTTGTCATTTTGACAGACATGCACCCTTTAGTAAAATACTGATAACGTTTTGCTTCGGACTTGGATTAATGCGCGGTTAGAGGCGTTGGAAAGAAGATTCAAATACCTTTAATTTGGTGGATACTAGGTCACCTAACACTTAATATTATAGGAGTTATGATCATTTGAAGTTGACCCTTCAAAAATCTTACACTAAAACTCAATCGGTAAGGAAGCTTTCAACTCAACTTTGAGCTAGAGGTTCTTTATGACCCTTATTCATATCTAATGCACCTTTAAAACTTCATAATAATTCTTAATACTTAGATACATAGAAAATTTATCTAGTTCGAGTCTAACAACATATGAAGAACGATTCAGATTTGGCTTAAAATTTCTGGGGTGTTACAATATCTCCCCATTGGGATCATTCGTCCTCGAATGAAGACTTCTAAGTTGAGAGTGGAGGGGGAAAGGGTTGAAATTCTATCAACTGAGTTTTAAAAGCTGAAGTATTTACATGATAACTGATCTCTGGCTGAATTATAAACTGAGCTGAATTCATGAGGCATGTAAGCATACTGAGGGCATGAGAACAACTGATGGTGTATGAAACTAAATGGCTAACATGATAACTGATCTGGATTAAGAGTAGTGTCTCAGCTGAAACTCATAAGCAACGAACACATTCTTAGAAATCATAGATAACTGAAAAGGATGTCAAACTAAGAGGGGTAACTATACGAGGAAACCATTCTCTTTTAAACTGAACTTACTACCTGCCTTGACCATGTTCAAGCCTATCTTGACTAAATCTCTTACATCTAGAGTTACCTCCCAAGAATGGTATTCCTCCTGATCATGAAAATCAACTAAGCTTGAGCTCTAAACAATGGGTCACTAGGCATACAAAGCAAAAGCCCACATGTATTTCATCACGACTTTTAAGCCTATCACTATGATCACCCTATGGTTTGTAGCTCATACTATCCAAGACTTCTCCTCTCTTCCTAGCATATCTAGGAGTTGTAACTTGAAGAACTTCTACAAAGGGACATACCAAAATTCCTCATCTAACTATTTCACATGAATAATCCCCACCTAACTTTTCTTCCACGCTTACAACCTAGTACTTCCCATCTAGTCTACTACTTAGCTTCCTCTACTAACAACTATGACAACACAAGCCAAGATCACTGAGAGAATAGAGTGGGAGAATGAGCATCACGAATGAAGGAATACTGATCGGTCTTGACTTATACTTAGTTTGATCTATCCACTCAAGGTGGGGTTTGAGAAGTCAAGTGAAAAGGGCATGAGTGTCTCACATCCTAGACATACAAAGTACGGTTAGAGTAAGGATATCACAAGCATGAATTATTAGAGAAATTTGGTATGAGCATATACATGATGTAGCATGATTTCATTAGCCATTAAGGCGTATCTTGAGAACTGAGTATGTAGACTGAGCATAGTGTAAGACATGAGCTTTCATATATGTCAAGTATTATGGTGTAAAGCTGGAATTCATAGAATCATAGAGTAAGATTGGAATCGCTGTCTGGAGCAATTTCTGTTTGTTCTGAGAGTTGAGTATGAACGTGAATCTACATGAAGTCTGTGAATTTGAATTAAGAGCATGGCACTGGAATACAAGACATGAATGAGGTGTTGTAATGAGGGAAGTATACTTAAGGTGCTAGGATAGAAATAAGTCTCCGCACCCCTTCTAACATCAGTATGACACCCATTAGCATCACTACCTGAGCCTCAGAATCTAACTAATTCTATATCCCACCATCTCCCCCCTAGATTCATGCTACATTCTAAGTCTATGGACCTCTCACTAACCTCTAAATGGAACTATGATTACTTTACTCTAACAGAGCAAACACTACTCTAGGAGTTAATCTGAATATACACTTCCTTCTATAGTCTAAGGATCACCCTTACCTAAAAATCTTGGCCTCAACCTTTATATCTCAAATAAGGGTTGTACATATCACACTCAATAACTTCCAACCTATTCCTTGCAAAGACATGTCAAGCTTACATGGTTCTAACTCCCAAAGCTCTCTCTTTCTACTACCTACCAAATCAAATGCGTTAAAGCCTATACCGAGAGGCTCAAAATTGCCTATCCTTCTATAACTCACATACATATATATCATTCTTACACATTCACACTTGTTGCAACTCATCACTTAAACTCTTGCATACATTATACCAAGCCTACCAGAAAATACCACAAAACTGTCATTCTCACTCTCATACTATCATCATTTTGTTCACATCCTATACCTGGTCTATACTAGCACAAGAAATTACCACTCTTTAATCCACACCAAGGGATGTATCATCCCATTACCCATATAGTAAAACACAACTCTTACATACTCCAATCAACTATCATTCCCCCGTCTAGGCTACCATCCTTCTGACTTCATATTTCTGGCTCTAGGTTCGTTCTACTACTAATGGATTACAATACAACATCTGTCGGGTGGAAACAGTACCCAAGGATCTAGGTACAAATCTTCTCCTCTTACGAAATAATTAGTAACAAGGTTATGAGGATCTGAGAGCACCTCGCTAAGAGATAATCTGAGATTTACTACTTCTGGCACCGCAAATATGAGGTAAAGCAGGTGGAATTGGCACAACACCTAAATTTAGAGAATAAATATAGTTAAACTCTATCGCACGATATTGAATATGAAAGAAGCAAAGTTTTCCTAAGACACTTCATAGTCTCTCTCTCATAAGTATGGCGCGCTTCACACCTATGAAAGAGACTCTACTTTATGTGGCTTTCAGAAACCCTAGGACTCTTAAAATTGTTGCTCTGATACCAAGTTTGTCACGCCCCAAGGCTACCCCCTATATGGAACACGGGACTCAAGACCACAAGTGCCCCCAAGTTAACCCTTGGTCATAGCATAACATAGGCATACATGAGGAAACATAGCAGAAGCATAAATAGAAAGCTAGGCAACCCAATTCATAAATGATAAAATCAATAAGAAACGTAATCCAAAAAGGAAGACTCGAATACTGTCTATATCTGAAAAGCCTCTACATGACATAAGGAGTTGCTAGGACAAGACCCTAGCTAACTCAAAGTATGAAAGTAAACAACCATAAAGAATACTAAGATCATAACTAGCCCTCGAATAATGAGGACTCACCAACACTGACTGGAATGGCCTGCGGTCTCTAACCACGTGCCTGAGAGAGGGACCCTGAGTCTGCATCATCAAGAGGATGCAGCACAAAATATGCGTCAGTACTATAGGATGTACCAAGTATGTGAGATATGCATGTGATATGATGAAATATACTTGGAGGCATGCTTAAAACTGAGATCATGCATAATTTGTGATAAAACATGCTTAAAATATCCTTGAAGCTGAAATCATATGATAATAGTAAAATCTGTAATGTAATGACTCAATGTAATACCATAAGCAGAAAACATAATCAAATCATGTCATAAGTAGTAAGTCTGAAATCTAAAAGCAAAGAGTCAATACAATCTTTTCATGAAAACTAGCTTCTGTAGGGAAATACCATAAGTAAGGCTTAAGTCATGAAATAATTAACTTGCATAAAACATTCTTACGGGAGTTTTTTATAACCGACATGAGACCATATGAGCTTACATGGAATCTAACTATATAACCCTAATTAGCAAAGCTGACTTTAAACCTTGTCAAGGAAAAAGTCACCATACCTAACTATATAACCCTAGTTGGCAAAGTTGTCCTATGCCCCGCTAAGGCAAGGACACCATACCTAAAGACGTGGATCTACTCTCATAAGCCTTTAAGGCACATATCATATCATATCATAACCTACGCTGGCAACGTAGTTTCTGGGACTAAGGGTACTCTCACCCCATCCACTCGGTGCTAAGTACTACTCCCAAAATATGCACATATACCTCATCATATTATAAGGGCAGACTCTCATGCCAAATCTTACTCATAAAGCATGAAAACACATCGGGCATCATGCAACTTTCATAGCTTGGGTAGGCACATCTAGATACCAAACCTTTCATAAAACATAGAGACATATCATATGTCATATTGTTCATACTTCAAAATTCTTAAAACTTAGCATAGCCATAATTCAAAGTATGCTTTTCTTTCTAAATTCATAATTGAAGAATTAGGCATGCAATTTCATAAATACATAAAGGCCATAATATCTAATCATGCCAAATTTCTCTTGAAAACATGCAATTTCATAAAATCATGCTAGGATTCAACTTTCATGCTTGGACTTTTAAAACCAATGAAGGAATCAAGAACAAATTATGTAAAATCAATAAGAAATCATGAATTTAAATGTAGAAACTGATTTCATAAGTTTTCCCAATTTGGGTAAGAACCCAAGTTTCATAAATTGGATAAGGATTAGCCTTAAAATCATGAATAGGAAACCCCTTATAAAAACCTATAAAAAAATCATGCAATTTAGTGTTAGAATCCATAGAAGAATCATGAGAAAATAATTTGTATAAGAACACATGAGAATTGGGTAAGAACCCTAATTTAGAAATTCATAAAATCAATTTAGAAGATTGAGGTTTTGGGCATAAGGGTAAAGAAATTCCCTTATTTAATACCCACATACCTTGATTGAAGCTTTTCTAATTTGGGTCTTGACGATGGAGACTTGAAGATGGAGTCATTAGCTTGAAGCTTGGAGAATGGAGACCCTTTTCTTCTCTTGAAACTTGATTGAGAGAATGGAAGATAACCTAGGCTAAGTGGGAATAAAACCCCTTCTAATTTGCCCAAAATGACTTAGCTTAGGAGTTAAAAGAGTGGGAAATTACTAAAATACCCATGGGAAAAGAATTTAAAAACTTCAGAAAATTTCATCAAAGGCTTTCACGGACACAAATCACGGCCCGTGGAATGAATCACGGTCCGTGGAATGAAAGTCGTGATTCCAAGGGACTTTTCAGGGCTCTGGACTGATTTCCATGAGTTGGTTTCACGACCCGTGAAAACTTCCACGACCCGTGGAACCTTCTCATGATTTTCAGGTAAAAAACTGATTTCCACGAGTTGGTTTCACGACCCGTGGAAACTTCCACTACCCGTGGAACCTTCTCGTGGTTGTTGTCTGTCAATTTTGAAAAATAGACACCCTTTGGTAAAACACTTATAACTTTTTACTCCACACTTGGATTAATGCGCGGTTGGCAGCGTTGAAAATAAGATTCAAATACCTTTAATTTGGTAGGTACTAGGTTACCTAACTCTTAATATTCTAGGAGTTATGATCGTTTTAAGTTGACCCTTGAAAAATCTTACACTAAAACTTAATCGGTAAGGAAGCTTTCAACTCAACTTTGAGCTAGAGGTTCTTTATGACCCTTATTCGTATCAAATGCACCTTTAAACCTTCAGAATAAGTCTTAATACTTAGATAAATAGAAAACTTATCTATTTCGAGTCTAACAACACATGAAGAACGATTCAGATTTGGCTTAGAATTTTTGGGGTGTTACAAGTACCAACCGAAGTCATGCGTGGTGCTTGAAATGGGTTTTCCCTTGGCTTGTGGTATTGTCATTTGCACTTGTGTTGTATGCCTCTTGAGTTAGAATTTTTAAGTTGCTTGAGGACAAGCAATAGTTCAAGTTTGAGGGTTTGATAAGTTGGTATTCTACCTACTTATTTAGCTTCTAATCTTATATCTTTGCTAGTATAAAGTGGATAAATAGTGCAATTTGACACAAATTTCTTTTATTTTAGAGGTTTCTGTGTTTTAGAAGTGTTCGGGAAATATTCGAGTAAAAACAAGTCAAATTAGAGCTAAAAGGAGCTGCTGATCACTGACACCAAGTTACTCATCGCGACCGCGAGAGTAAATCACGCGACCATGATGCACAAGGAGAAAGCTAAAACTACGCGACCGCAAAGTGAAGCCACGCAATCGCATGAAGGAAAAAGTCAGAACTACGCGACCGCGAGGTTAAGACCACACGACCATGTGGAGAGAAAACACAGAACCTCGCGATCGTGAAGCATGATCACGCGACCATGATGAAGGCGTCATCAGCTGCAGGACAGATTTGGAAATTCCCACTTTTGGAAACCCCAATTGATACACAAGACTCCTCAGCCATTTTGGAAGTTATCTTTGGCTATTTTCACAACTTTTGGCAAGCTTGGAGATCAAGTTCATCAACCAACATCGTAGGACTGAAGATTGGGATGCTCTTTATTGTAAAATCGTTAGTTTCCATTCTTCAACTCTTGCTCTTAATTGTTATTTTATTGGTGTAATTGTTGAATTGAGATTTGGGTTTGTATTAGAGATAATACTTGTTTGGGTATTGAATTCATATATAGATTTTGCTCTTGTTTGATTATTTGGGTCTATTGAATCCTCCATTGTTTGAATTTATAGTCAATGGTTGCAAACATTGACTTAGCTTTCTAATTTGGGTTATTGCTTGAGAGAGAATTTCCCTAAATTCGGGAAGATTCAATAGTGGGGATTTGGGGTTTCCACTCTAGATCAAGGTTAGAGATAGTTTGGTTGCCGGAAACTCCCATCTAAGAGTTGGGGTTAGAGATAACCCAACTCACCCAATTTAAATTGGTTGGTTATTGCTTACTTGTGGTGGTTCGAGAGAACACATGAGATATATGCTCGATTGGTCAAAAGACGTTTAGGCATACCTTCAGCCAAGACTACCTAGGTGTTAATCGGGTGCAAGTCTTGTTAATTGAGTTCCCATTCCCAAGTCTCCCTTGTTTTCCTTGCTTGGAGAAAGCAAGGTGAAAGTCATTGATCAACCTATCTTTTATTTGATTTTTTTTATCTTTAATTGTAGGCTAAAATCTCCCTTTTTAGATATCTTTTCCCCTTTTTGTTACTTGAACTTCAATAAGTTGCTTGAATTCTTTATTAGCTCGATCGCGACTATATTATTTCCTTGGGTATGATCTCGACACTCATTGGAAATTATAAATTTTGTTTTGCTCTGACGATCGCCATGACCTCCAACTTTGGAGAGCACAATTTGAGCGTTATCAATAACCCCTTTTATTGGTGACACTTTCAATAATACTTGTGCACCAACCTGAAAGCCCATATCTCTTACCTTGTGATCCGCATATTCCTTCTGCCTTCTCTGGGCTGCTAGCAACTTGGTCTGAATGCTCCTTACCTTTTCCTGCGCTTCCCTTACAAGGTCTACACCCAGAGGCTTCACATTGCCTTCCTCAAACTACCCTATGGGTGATTTACATTCCCTACCAGACAGTGCCTCGAATGGTGCCATGTCGATACTGGAGTGGTAGCTATTATTGTATGAGAACTCACACAATGGCAGAAACTGGTCCTAATGACCTCTAAAGTCAATCACACATGCTCTCAGCATGTCTTCCAATACCTGGATTGTCCTCTCTTACTGGCCGTCAGTCTGAGGATGGAAAAATATGCTGAAAGTGAGTTGAGTGCTCAACTCTTCATGTAACATACCCCAAAACTTAGAGGTAAACTGCGTACCCCTGTCTGAAATGATGGACAATGGTACCCCATGCAGTCTCACGATCTCCTTCACATAAATTTTAGCCAGTTGCTGTGAGTTGTAGTCCACGCTGACCAGAATAAAATGAGCTGACTTGGTCAGCCTGTCCACAATGACCCAAATCGAGTCATACTTTCCCACGGTCCTTAGAAGACCTACTACAAAGTCCATGGCTATCCTTTCCCACTTCCACTCGGGAATGGGCATCCTCTGAAGTAGTCCTGCAGTCCTTTGGTGCTCATATTTGACCTGCTAACAGTTCAAACATTTGGACACGAATCCAACTATGTCCCTTTTCATCCCAGGCCACCAATAAAGTTGCTATAAATTCATGTGCATCTTGGTTATGTCCAGATGAATTGAGTACCGCGAACCATGAACCTCTGTCAATACCTTATGAATTATGTCATCAACCCGAGGGACATAGATCCTCCCTCTAAAATTCAACACTCCGCCAGAGTCTATCATGGCATCCCTGGACTCTCCGAATATGACCTTGCTCCGAAGCTTGCTCAACTGCCAATCCTGAAGCTGCTTGGCCTTTATCTCCTCTATGAATGTGGGTTTGACCTCGATACTGGACAACACCCCACCCTATTCTGAGATACCCAGGTGCATGAACTTAGATTCCAAATCCTAAATCTCCCTTGCTAATGGAAGTTTGGACACTCCCAAACAAGCCAAATTGCCCATGCTTCCAGCTCAATGCGTTAGCCACCGTATTAGCCTTACCCGGATGGTACTGGATGGTCACATCATAATCCTTCAACAACCCCATCCACCTCATCTGTCTCAGATTCAAGTCCTTCTGGGTAAAAACATGTTGCAGACTGCGATGATCAGTGAACACCTCACACTTGACACAATAAAGATAGTGTCTCCAATTTTTTAGTGCAAACACCATCGCTGCCAACTCCAAGTCATGGGTTGGATAATTCCTCTCATAAACCTTCAATTACCTAAAATCATATACTATCACATTACTGTCCTGCATCAACATAGCACCCAAACCCGAATGTGAAGCATCACAGTATACAATAAAATCCTTACCTTCAACCGGCAATGAAAGGATGGGAGCCGTGGTAAGAAGTGTTTTGAGCTTTTGGAAGCTCTCCTCACACTTGTCGGACCACACAAATGGTACATCTTTCTAAGTCAACCTTGTCAAGTGAGTAGCAATGGACGCAAAATCCTTGATAAACCACCTCCAAGCCCCACAAAACTCCTCACCTCGGTCACAGAGCTAGGTCAGGCCTAATTCTTAACTGCCTCAATCTTTTGGAGATCTACCATCAACCCCTTTTCTGACACTACATGCCCTAAGAATGCATCTGAAGTCAACCAAAATTCACACTTGGAGAATTTCGCATAAAGTTTCTGGCGCCTCAATATTTCCAACACAATACGGAGATGTTAAGCATGCTCCTCTCTACTCTTGGAGTAGATCAAAATGTCATCAATAAAAACAATGATGAAAGAATCCAAATAATACTTAAACACCCCATTCATCAAACTCATGAATGTTGTCGGCGCATTTGTCAACCCAAATGACATCATTAGAAACTCATAATTCCTATACCGAGTCTGAAAAGCAGTCTTAGGAATATCCTCTGGCCTAATATTTAACTAGCGGTAACTTGATCTCAAGTAAATTTTCGAGAACACAAACGCACCCTGTAATTGGTCAAAAAGATCATCTATACGGGGTAGAGGGTACTTATTCCAGATGGTAACCTTATTCAACTGCTTGTAGTCTATGAACATTCGCATACTACCATCCTTATTTTCCACAAACAATACTGGAGCACCCCAAGGTGAAGCACTGAGACGGATAAAACCCTTATCTAAACGTTCCTGGAGATGAGTTTTAAGTTCTCTTAACTTTTCCAGAGCTATGTGATAAGGAGGGATGGGAATTGGGCGAGTGCCCAGCTTAAAGTCAATACAAAAATCAATATTCTTGTCCGGAGGCATACCAGGCAAATCCATCGGAAATACCTCCTGAAACTCTGAAACAACTGGAACCGACTCAGTAGATGGGGACTCCACACTATCATCCCAGAGATGAGCCAAAAAGGCCAAACACCCTCTCCCCACTAGCTTCCTAGCCTGAATAAACGATATGATTTTAACCGGCTTAGGCCTGTAAACACCTTCCCACTCTAGCCTATCCTTACCCGAAATCTCTATAGCCACAGTCTTAGCATTACAATTCAATAAAGCATGATAAAAAGATAGCCAGGACATGCCCAAAATAACATTGAATTCTACCATGTCCAGAATTACCAAATCTACCCAAGTCTGCAACCCCACAAATACCACCGAACAAGTACGATTAACATGAGTCACAAATACTGACTCTTCAACCATGGTAGACACATAGATAGGGTAATAGAGGACACAACATATCAAATCCAGACCCAAAGCAAAGTTCACAGACACATAAGTGTAAGTAGATCATGGGTCAAGTAGTACAGAAGCCATTCTATCACAGACAAGAATTGAACCTGTGATCACCGCGTCTAATGACTCTGCCTCAGACCTCCCTGGAAAAGCATAACAGTAATCCTGGTCATTAATTAAAGCAACTTCCTTGGCTGGCTGCGCTGCACCCCTGCCCGCACCGCCATTACCTATGTCTCCCCGACCTTCCTGAAAGTTGCCTCTCTCACCCTGTGGACGACCTCTAGCATGACCACCTCTACCTGCTGGGACCACCACTTTGGACTGCTGCTGAGCCTGATTACCAGTCTGTTTATGAGATCACTCCCTTTTAAAGTGGCCCAGATCACTACAATGGAAACAACCACGATCAAGTGTAGGCCTGTTGGCGGATGTGTAAGAAGCTCCCTGGCCTCTAGGAGTTGAGAACTGTTGAGTAGCTCCCGGACGACCACCTATAGCAGTTGGCAGAGCTAATTGAATAGGTCGGGCTGAGTATACCTGCTGATTATGGCCCGTGGAGTACGAACTACTAAAATTTCCATCATTCTGGAAATTTTTGGCTAACACTTTAGCCTGCCCCACTTGCTTAACCCCTTCTAACTTCTTCACATAATCGGTGACCTCATTAAAGCTTTTCCCCACTGAAGTCATGTGCACAAATAACACCTGCAAATCAGTATTCAAACCCTTCACAAACAATCGAACCCTCTCCTCTTGGGTACCCAACAACTTTGTAGCAAAATGAGACAAGGCATGAAACTTAGACTCATAAGCGGAGACCGACATACTACCCTGTTCCAGAGCCAGGAACTCATCCTTTTTGTGATCTCTCAAAGTACGAGGTACATACTTCTCTAGGAAGAGAGCATGAAACAGCTCCCAAGTCAGTGGAGGCAAGGTCGATGGCTGACATTCCACATGAGATCTCCACCATTGCTTAGCATCACTATGTAGCTGAAAAGTGACGAACTCAACCTCATGCTATTGCACAATGCCCAGCTTGTGCAGCCTCTCATAACAATCCAGTATGAACTCATAGGCATCTTACTTCTCAGTACCCTGAAACGTAGGAGGTTTCAGCTTGAGGAACTTAGTCAGTATCTCGTGCTCATTCTCTATCATAACTAAACCCAGCATTGGTCAAAATAAATCATCTGTGCCTGACACTGCATCCATTCTAGGAGCTAGTAGCCGTTGGTTGAGCACCCGAAACCTGATCTGTCGTACCTGTGGGATTGGCCCCAGTACCAACCAGCCCACTCAAAAAGCTCCAAACCTACTAAAATGCTTCGGGCGTGACAGGGAGAAGGCCTGCACCTCCAGCGGGTGTCGCCTCCACCTGCTCCACACCCTCCTCAACAGCAACCTCGGCTTCCTCTTCAACTTGATCCTGGGGTAGGGGAAGGGTCACCTCTCATGCTCCTATAGCTGTCTGAGCTCCACCCCTGGAGGGTGTTGCTCTACCTCGGCCGCTACCCTTTCCTCTACCTCTAACAGTCGGGCTCGCTGCTGGGACCGCTGGTCTTGCTCTGTTGTTCCTCTTATTAACCATCTGCGGACAGAAGAGTGAAAGAGTTAGATACCAATTTGTATCACCAGATACCAATTTGTATCACCAGATACCAATTGGAATCAAGTTATAGCACAAAGGAAGGAAGAAGAGATAGTTTCCTAAAGTCCTATAGCCTCTCGAAGAAAAAGTACAGACGTCTTCGTACCGTTCCGCAAGACTCTACTAGACTCATTTTGGTATGATAAGATCAACGAACCTAGTGCTCTGATATCATATTTGTCACGACCCAACCCCACCGTGAGTGGCACCCACCCAACCCCCGGATAAGCGAACCAACACTTAGTATAATCTAACAGCTTAAAACCAGGGCATAAAATAATCTAGCATTAAGGTCTAAAAATACTATTATGAAATAAAAGCCTGCGGAAAATTCCACCCTAGAACCTAAAAGTCATCATACCAAAATAAAAGAAAGAAACCAAGGCAGCTCGATCGAAGCAGCTCACCCTTGATGTCTGAAAATGCTGGGACTACAAGTGAGGTCACGTGTCAGCCGCCAAAATATTTCCTATACTCACAAAAAGAAATGCAAGTGCAGAATCAGTACATAATACCGTGTACTGGTAGGATCATCAGCCAGTTCCAAATAAGCAGAATATGAACAGTAACTAAAGCCAAGTAATGCACAGGAAACATGTGAACAAGCCAACAAATATAGCTAGACTATAAGTCTCTCCCTAGCTTATCCCCAACATGTAATCCACTTCACAACCATTGACAACAGTCAATGACAATAACTTACATATATCTCTTTTTACATAGTCCGTACCCACCCCGGGAACCCCCTAACAACACCGAAATGTTACACATACAACGTTACACCAAGAGCAAACACAGATCAATATCATAACCTGGCTGCTCATGGACCATATGCAAAAGTCATAATTCAAGAAACACAACCCGGTCCACTCATGGAACCATCAAAAGAATACAACAATTCAATAAGCAAACCCATACCAGGCATGGTACTCGAGCCAACTATTTATAATTCCCATACAAAACGTGGTACCCGATCCAACCAAATAGTAACCTGTACCAGGCGTTGTACCCGAGCCAACCAAATAGTAACCTGTACCAGGCGTGGTACCCGAGCCAACCGAATGTCACACAGAAAACCAACAGTCACAAACAATGAATAAAACACATTTGTAAACCAACAAGCAATATCACCCAGATTATTTTACAAGACTGTTATCCGGACATTTAGACATTCATAACTATTCCCTAAGCATGCAACTCATACAATGCATAAAGGGAATCAATAACCATCACCTACCTCGAGTTACTCAAAGCTCTATTGAACCAGAGTTTTCCCCTTCTCATGATACCTTGCTTGTTCTTGGTCTAGACACAATTATAAAAGAACTATAGTAAATTCTCTGGCCTAAATACCCGAATTATGCAAAAATCCCAATCTCCAGGCCAAACTATGATCATCTCACCCATCCCGGGCCTTTCCACCATTAATTCACCTAAGACTATCATTTTTATGGATACATTTAGAGAATTAAGGCCACATGATCATAATCCATCAACAAAAGCAAGACCCAAGAACTCTAGCACCCTAAAATCTCCTTTTTCCCCTGATTCTACCATTCCTATGTCATTCAAAATCTTCCCCCAAGTCCCTAACTAGCAATTCTACTCCATAGAAAAGGTAACATAAAGTTAAGGGAGTAGAATCCTTACCTTTGGGATGAAAAATGATGGAAAATGGAGGAAAATCTCCCAGAATTGCCTTGCCCTTCCCCCAAAACGTCTTTGATGAAAACTGACTATTTTGGAGAAGTTTCTGCATCAAATCCCGTCACGCTCCGCTATAGCGATCTAGGCGCTGCTATAGCGGTACCATCGTAGTAGAGCCACCCGCTATAGCAGTGCTGACCGATGTTGACTCCCGCTATAGCAATTATTTCTCTGCTATAGCAGAGGTCACTACGATGGTGAGTCAACCGCTGAGGCGGTTTACACTGGATAGAAAGTCGTAAAGCCCTAAAATTATCCATTTTACAACACACTTAATTTCCTGACGTTTCAGAACAATCCCTTCACGTCAGCCTTCATATCGAGAGTTTTACTTACTCGAATTCACTTCTGAAAAGTCCCCCGGACTCCTTTATATCTTAGCTAAACAGAAAACTAGCTTGACTCAAGATACATTACCCAATCCTAACCCGGATTATCTTAGACCATACCTCGCTCCAAAATTAGTCGAGACTAGCCTAGCCCAAAAGTTTCAACTCCCACACCCAGAGTATTTCTACTCAAAACTTGGCACAAAAAACTTACCCGTAATGACGGACCAGTCGTTACAGTGGGAGATGTTCAACATGCGCCTCCACGTGTCAAAAACTTTTTTTATATATTTTTTAAAATTATCTTTTTTTCTTTTTCACCCATTCCAGCCTTCATCCTTCACAATATCGTCACCGTTGATTTTACAAAGCCCGTCACCAACTACTCCTTACTCTATTCCTCATCCTCTACATTATTGCCGCCATCAAATTCACAAAGCCCACCAATATCACCACCGCAAGCATCAACTCCACAATACCCACCACCAACACCCCTATCATCAACTATACAATACCCACCACCAATGGCAATATCATCTCCACCTTAGTCAATTCCATAATTCCCACCATCACCATTGATATCAACTCCAAAATACCCTCACCACCGCTATTAATTCTACAATACCAGCACCGACACTAATAATTCACTCCAAGATACCCACTACCAATAACATTTTCATCGTCGTCGACACCATAATACCCACCACCAACTCCATAAAGCCCCCCCAAACACCACCGATATGAACAATAATAATTTCCCAAATGAAATGGACACCCTCCTTGGAGTCATAAGATATAGCGGTTACGCTTTTTTTAGCATTAGACACCTCCAGTAAACTCTCGATCTGTCCTAAGCTAAGAAAATTATATTATTATTTTTTGTTCTTTATTTTGGTGGAATAAAAGTGGTGGGGTGGGGATGGGGATAGAGTGTCACAATCCAACCTACCGGGCCGTGCGGGAGTCTACTCTAATCACCTAGCTAGACGAACCCTTACCACCCGTCCAACAAGTAACATGCGGAATTAAAGTAAACCTTTAAATTAAGCCACCTTTACAAATCCTATTCAGAAATAGGCTACATAAGAAATTGCGGAAAAACCTTTACAATATTTAAACCCCTCCCTAGGATCTAGTCTAAACAGGTACAAGAGCTTCTACAAGGTGACACAAAGAGATAAAACACCCAACTTACGCCATGGAATCAAAGACAGAAGTTGTTGGAGACCCTCATCGCCGTGAACCTATGAAACATCACCAACATGCAACCAGACTATACCAAAAAGGTACAGCTAGAGTAGAGTCAGTACAAACACACGTACTGGTAGGCATCATCGACCCGAATCCATTCCTACCATCATATAAGAAAAACAGGGAAAGACATGAAATAAACATTATAGCTCCCTCCTTCACCTTTAACCTTGACCCTGACATCTAGGACTTCCCAAGTCACCTTGACACGTAGACTTCCCAAGTCACATTTAACCTTTACCCCAGTCAACAAGCTTGACTAAATATTCAGACTTGACCCGGCTAGCTGCCCAACCAAAACCGCTATTATACCCAAGTATTACCTACCATTTTCCAACACTCTCCCGGACCTCTAGGACAGCTTTACCACCTGGTTATATTAACCAATAACCATGCCCAGACTCTCCGTCTTCCTCTATATTTACCAATCACATGCAACTCACCTAGCAACCATTGACATATTCAATGACAACAACAGAGTTATATCTAAATCCCTTTCTCATCCCAAAACCCGGACCCTCCAAGGATCCTCTAACCACACCTAAGTGTTCAACAGGCTACCCGGTCTACCCCAAGACCCATCCTTATGCTTATAAATGCAATTAATCCTTGACCGTCATTAGTACACTTAATGACAATAAAATATGAACTCATAACCTCTTTTACATAGTCCAGACCCACCCGGATCTCCCTAACACATCTAGGTGATAAACATGACAACCCGGTCTATGCCAAGTCCAACTCATAACATGATGCAACAACCCGGCCTACACCAAGACCAACTAATAACATGATGCAACAACCCGACCTACACCAAGACCAACTAATAACATGATGCAACAACCTGGCCTACACCAAGACCAACTAATAGCATGATACAACAACCTGGCCTACACCAAGACCAAACTAATAACATGATATAACAATCCGGCCTATACCAAGACCGAACTAATAACATGATATAACAACACGGCCTACACCAAGACCACATTCATAACATGATATAACAATCCGGCTTAAACCAAGACCAAACTAATAACATGACATAACAGAATTCTCGATCACTCAAGGACCACCATTGGACATCACGATTCAATAAAAATAGCCCAGTCCACTCACAGAACCAATACCAAGTATCACATTCAGTAAAACAACCCGGTCCACTCACGGAACTAATATCAACCAATGTAATACATTAGTCAATGAAACAATGCAAGATGCAATAAATTAAACCCGTACCAGGCGTGGTACCATTGCCAACTGAATGTTATACCCGTACAAGGAATGGTACCCATGCCAACCATGTGTAATACCCGTACCAAGCGTGGTACCCATTCCAACCATGTGTTATACCTGTACCAGGCATGGTACCCGTTCCAACCATGTGTTATACCCGTATTAGGCTTGGTGCCCGAGCCAACCGAATATCAACAAACTACAGTCAATAAATGAACACACACAACTTGTAAAACAAACAAGTAAAACCGTTCAATCACAGACTGTAAAAAGGAACCTAGACATTCCACATAATTTCCCTAAGAATTGTTATGCATACAATCACTTAGACATGAGTATATGAATAAACACATTCATAGAAAATTATAAGTCATCACCTACCCCATTTCCAGGTAACTAGTGAACCGTTAAATCCCATCCGAAGACTATTCCCCGGTTCACCCTTTTTATTATAACATGTAACTAGCGATTTCCCTTTTTAGATAAACACACTAGCATGCGACATGCTTCCATTTTCTAACCTTAGCCAGACCGCCGCTAAGCCTCAAGAAATAAACATTCCTGAAACCCCACCTAGGAGCTTCCTATTCCTGCTTCTCGTGCTCCCAAGCACTTCCCCGATTCCCTAAACCTTCCCGACACGCTAGTCCCTCAACCCATCATTTTATCACGACAATATGAATAAATTGAGCACATACTACCATTCACAAGACCAGCCATTCCGTACATCCTAGAAACAACACAACCAATTCTGAATCTGCCAGACTCCGCGCCCAGAGGCCTAAAATATGGTTTCTCAATTTCTACTATACAACAAGTACGTAAAGTAAACAGGTCTAACTACTCATGAAAACCTAGCCTACCTGGGTGCCAAGCAGCTGCAACCGTGCATTTCTGGCTCCATGGAGGCATTCCTGGCGGTCCTGCAGGCCCGAATCCGTGGTTTTGCATCCTTTTTACTCGAATTCCTTTCTCAATCTTAGTCAAAAAATAACACACAGTACATATAATTAACACACAAGGCCTGCACATTACCCGGACTATACCAAATCCCCAATCCCCAGGCCACCCATGATCATCCCACCCTTTTCCCGGGCTTTCCACCGTTAAATCTCCTAGTTCTATCATTTTTACGGATAAAATAGAGAATTTAACAACCTATGATCATAATAACATACTATTAACAATACCCAAGAACATACATGCTTGGAATCCCCTTCTTTCCCCAAATTCCACCGTCCCAAGGTCATTCCAATTGTTCCCCAATTTCACTCCTAGCAATTCTACCGCATAGGAAACATATTATAGACTTTGGGGAATGAAAGCCTTACCTTAGGGAAGATTTTTGACGGAAGAATGAGGAAAAACGCCAGGAATCGCCTAGCCCTTCTCCCAAAACAAACTTGTGAAAAACTGATGTTTTGGGGAATGTTTCTGCATTAAAACCCCATCGGCCCGCTATAGCCATCCCCGCTCTGCTATAGCGGTCCCGCTATAGCAGTCGGCTACCGTTATAGCGGTCTTAAGCAGGTTGACCTCCCTTTGACCACCGCTATAGCGGTAATTTCCACCGCTATAGCGGTGGCCGCTATCGTGCGTGGTTGTGCTCACCACGGATAGAATGTCCAGAAATTTGCCAGTTTTAGCCATTTCACAACACACTTGCTTCTCCCGATGACTTGAAGCAACCCTTTCACGTCAAACGCGATTCCGGGAGTTCTACTTACCTAAATTCGATTTTAAAAAGTCCCCTGTCCTCCTCTATGTCTTGGCTACGCGGAACACTAGCTTAACCCAAGACACCTAGTCTAATCCATACCCAGATTTTCCTAGACTCCACCTTGCTCCAAAACTGGCCGAGGCTAGCCTAGCCCAGAATTTCAAACTCCCAAACCCAGAGTTTTCTAACTCTAACAGTTGGCACAATTGGACTATCCGTAACGATGGACCCAGTCGTTACAACAGATACCAATTTACATATCGTTCATCCTCGAACAATCTCTATGGTGGAGGGAGATAACAAGCCCTTCCCTCAATCTTATTGCTCTACCATGACAGCGTAAATATAACCTTACGCAAACCATCAAAACTTTCGAATCCCTTGGTATACCCAATTCAACCAAAATTTAATTCACTCCCACTCTGTCAAGGAATCCCTTCCTTCGAGCTACACAAGGCAACTAGATTACCCCTCCCTGAGTGCCCAAGAAATTCGGGGCCTCATCGAAACACCGGAGCAAAAGAAACTCACCTAATGAACAAAATAGCTTTTCCCCGCCAAGGGGGCTAGATCCCACCATGGCGATCCCTTTTCCCCTATGCCCGGAGTTCTGCTAGCCCGAACTCCATTCTGAAAGCTTCCTACGGGGTACTATGCCCCTCATATATCATAGTATCACCTTATTCCTATCAACACTACTCCCTGAGACACCATATATCTCTAAATCATGCAACAACAAAAATTCCATTGGAACTCATCCTAGCTTGAGGTTTTGGTGACTCCCATTCTAGGGGAAAAGTCTATCCGGGTACTTACACCCCAACCAATGCTATGGCGAGCACACCCTCCCCACTAATGATCATCAATGCTAACACAAGTCAATAATCACCCTCACAATACAAGCCCATGAGCAGTGCCCCACACTACTCAGTCAATCACGGGTCATTTATCAAATTCTACATGAGTGACTATTCCCACCGATGGTCAATAAAAAATTTATCAACATCCCGGGATACCATGTCTACCCTTTCCCTTTTATCGCACATGGGGGCTAAATTCTTGTCAAATACCTTATATGCATACTATATTAGCTATCTGTATGTTTTCCTTGCTTCACATAGCAACTAATAATGTAACCATTGCCTCTAGATGCCCCAGGAATGAAATGAAAACAAGGGAAAGCAGGGCAGGCACTCTTTCCCGCGCCCTTTCGCTGTGGCTGTAAAAATCCCGCTATAGAGGGATCGCCGTAGTGGTCTAGTCTCGCTATGGCAGTCCCGATGGTAATAGCCCAGAAATTCGAAATTTCCAGCAAATGTATCCTTCCCCTTCCCCGGTTACCATTGTGTAGTCCTGTAAATGCCGCCATCGTCTTAAACCACCCTTAGGACCATTCTTGGCATTAAACGTATCACAATTCATCATAAAATATTATCAATCACAAAGAGTTAACACTAGATAATTGTTCCCAACAATATCTTCCCGCCATTACACACTAATGACTTTTTTGTTCCCATGGTTCCCAACCAAGTCCCGACTGTCCTGAAATCGAAGATTCCCTATAGTCACAGTTCCCAATCCCTTTCTCTTACCATCTATACCAATGATAAGTTTATACCCGAATGTAAATGCAAACCATTCCAATTGGGGCCTACCACAATTTATCACTAAAGAAAATCACAAACCTTTAAGTCAGAATAAATTTACTGAAGTCACGATCAGGAGTTATCACAAAAGAAAATTTCCTTACCAAAATCCCCGCTATCAAGCAATGATAGTCCTTTTTTCCCCTTGGTTCCCAACCAAGTCCCGACTGTCTTGAAACCGAAGCTTCCCTACAGTCGTAAATCTTTTTTCCCTCACCATCTTAACCAATGATGAGTTCTTTCCCGAAAGTAATATTAAATTTTACTCTGCACACATAGTATTTTATCACCAACCAAATCATACCAATTCAATTGATGACGACCTTTAGACTCACAATTTCACAGTAAGACAACCAATCACATACCAATCAAGAAATCATACAAGCACTGTAACACACAAACAATTCGGTTTCAGACTACAACGAAATCAAGTTACCTAATTTACTCTCTATTCGTCCCATGGATGACCATTAGCCGATCATCCAGGTCTTACCATAACTCCCACTATTAAGCAATAATAGCCCTTGTCCCTAGTACTTATTCACATACCAACCACTTGAAACCTGAGTTCCCACAAGTATATATATCATTTTTCCTTATCATTTTTACCAATGATAAAACCCTGCCTCGCATTTAGCATACTGATTTCCACTTGAATTACAAGACAAGAACTCCTTCAATTATTAACACATAACCAAGTTAAGACTCCTAGCCAACCACAAATTTCAAAGTAACTCAAGTAACTACACACCACACAATCGCGGTCATTCAAATAATGCAATGCATGCAATCACGAGTCTGAAGCTCTAACACTCAATCAAATCAGTTTCATCACCTTTCATTCGCTTCATGGATGACTGTTAGCCGATTCATCCATCCTTTACATAGCCTCCCAGGCCAGATACCAATTGGAACCTTCCCGGTTCCAATTTGCCTTGCTTGTTTGTCATACCTGGAGTCCAATGACATCATTCACCTTGTTGAGATACCAATTGGAATCGAGAGATACCAATTGGACTCAACCCATACAAGTAAGTAACGAAACCGCACGAAAAAGAATGAAAGAAGAGAAGTGTTCCCTAGAATGCTCCATAGCTTCCCTAGGATTAGATGTGGACGTCTACACACCAATCTGCGGGACTCTATTCGACATTTTGCTCTTGTACTGGGAGACCGGTAACCTAGGCTCTGATACCATTTGTCACAACCCAACCTACCGGGTCGTGCGGGCGCCTACTCTAATCACCTAGATAGACGAACCCTTACCACCCATCCAACAGGTAAAATGCGGAATTAAAGTAAACCTTTAAATTAAGCAACCTTTACAAATCCTGTTCAGAAATAGGCTATATAAGAAATTGCGGAAAAACCTTTACAATATTTAAAC
Organism: Jaltomata sinuosa; assembly: GCA_003996215.1. Classification (NCBI taxonomy): domain Eukaryota; kingdom Viridiplantae; phylum Streptophyta; class Magnoliopsida; order Solanales; family Solanaceae; genus Jaltomata; species Jaltomata sinuosa. The sequence goes on from QJPP01000707.1 coordinate 178,408, forward strand.
CCCTCCCTAGGATCTAGTCTAAACAGGTACAAGAGCTTCTACAAGGTGACACAAGGAGATAAAACACCCAACTTCCGCCATGGAATCGAAGACAGAAGTTGCTGGAGACCCTCATCGCCGTGAACCTATGAAACATCACCAACCTGCAACCAGACTATACCAAAAAGGTACAACAAGAGTAGAGTCAGTACAAACACACGTACTGGTAGGCATCATCGATTGACCCGAATACATTCCTACCATCATATAAGAAAAACAGGGAAAGATATGAAATAAACATTATAGATCCCTCTTTCACCTTTAACCTTGACCCTGACATCTAGGACTTCCCAAGTCACCTTGACACGTAGACTTCCCAAGTCACATATAACCTTTACCACAGTCAACTACCTTGACTAAATATTCATACTTGAAACCGCTAGCTGCCCAACCAAAACCGCTATTATACCCAAGTATTACCTACCATTTTCCAGCACTTTCCCGGACCTCTAGGACAGTTTTACCACCTTGTTATATTAACCAATAACCACGCCCAGACTCTCCGTCTTCCTCTATATTTACCAATCACATGCAACTCACCTAGCAACTATTGACACCTTCAATGACAACAACAGAGTGATATCTAAATCCCTTTCTCATCCCAAAACCCGGACCCTCCAAGGATCCTCTAACCACACCTAAGTGTTCAACAGGCTACCCAGTCTATCCCAAGACCCATCCTTATGCTTATTAACGCAATTAATTCTTGACCGTCATTAGTACACTTAATGACAATAAAATATGAACTCATAACCTCTTTTACATAGTCAGGACCCACCCGGATCCCCCTAACATATCTAGGTGTTAAACATGACAACCCGTTCTACACCAAGACCAACTCATAACATAATGCAATAACCCGGCCTACACCAAGACCAACTAATAACATGATGAAACAACCTGGCCTACACCAAGACCAACTAATAGCATGATACAACAACCCAGCCTACACCAAGACCAAACTAATAACATGATATAACAACCCGGCCTATACCAAGACCGAACTAATAACATGATATAACAACCCGGCCTACACCAAGACCAAACTCATAACATGATATAACAACCCGGCCTAAACCAAGACCAAACTAATAACATGATATAACATAATTCCCGGTCACTCAAGGACCACCATTGAACATCACGATTCAATAAAAACAGCCCAGTCTACTCACGGAACCAATACCAAGTATCACATTCAGTAAAATAACCCGATCCACTCACGAAACCAATATCAACCAATGCAATACAATAGTCAATGAAACAATGCAAGATGCAATAAAGTAAACCCGTACCATGCGTGGTACCCGTGCCAACCGAATGTTATACATGTACCAGGCGTGGTACACATGCTAACCATGTGTTATACCCGTATCAGGCGTGGTACCCGTGCCAACCATGTGTTATACCCGTACCAGGTGTGGTACCCGTGCCAACCATGTATTATACCCATACCAGGCGTGGTACCCGAGCCAATCGAATGTCAACAAACCACAGTCAATATATGAACACACACAACTTGTAAAACCAACAAGTAAAACAGTTCAATCACAAACTGTAAACAGGAACCTATACATTTCACACAATTTCCCTAAGAAATGTAATGCATACAATCACTTAGACATAAGTACATGAATATACACATTCACAGAAAATCATAAGCCATCACCTACCCTATTTCCAGGTAATCGGTGAACCGTTAAATCCCGTCCGAAGACTATTCCCCGGTTCACCCTTTTTATTATAACATGTAACTAGCGATTTCCCTTTTTAGATAAACACACAAGCATGCGACAAGCTTCCCTTTTCTAACCTTAGACAGATCGTTGTTAAGCCTCAAGCAATAAACATTCCTGAAACCCCACCTAGGAGCTTCCTATTCCCGTTTTCCGTGCTCTCAAACACTTCTCCGGTTCCCCGAACCTTCCCGACACGCTAGTCCCTCAACCCATCATTTTATCACGACAATATGAATAAGTTGAACACATAATACCATTCACAAGACCAGCCATTCCGTACATCCTAGAAACAACACAACCAATCCCGAATCTGCCAGACTCCGTGCCCGGAGGCCTAAAATGTGGTTTCTCCATTTCTATTATACAACAAGTACGGAAAGTAAACAGGCCTAACTACTCATGAAAACCTAGCCTACCTGGGTGCCAAGCAGCTGCAACCGTGCATTTCTGACTCCGTGGAGGCATTCCTGGCGGTCCTGCAAGCCCAGATTCGTGGTTTTGTGTCCTTTTTACCGAAATTCCTTTCTCGTTCTTGGTCTAAAAATAACACACAATACATACAATTAACACACAAGGCATGCACATTACCCGGACTATACCAAATCCCCAAACCTCAAGCCATACATATTCATCCCACCCTTTTTCGGGCTTTCCATCGTTAAATCTCCTAGTTCTATCATCTTTTACGGATAAAACAGAGAATTTAACAACTTATGATCATAATAACATACTATTAACAATACCCAAGAACATAAATGTTTGGAATCCCCTTCTTTCCCCAAATTCCACCATTCCTAGGTCATTCCAATCCTTCTCCAATTTCCCTCCTAGCAAATCTACCGCATAGAAAATGTATTACAGAGTTTGGGGAACGAAAGCCTTACCTTAGGGAAGATTTTTGATGGAAGAATGAGAAAAAACGCCTGGAATCGCCTAGCCCTTCTCCCAAAACAAACTTGTGAAAAACTGATATTTTGGGGAATATTTCTGCATTAAAACTCCATCGGCCCGCTATAGCGGTCCCGCTATAGTGGTCTTAAGCAGGTTGACCGCCCTTTGACCGCCGCTATAGCGGTAATTTACACCGCTATAGCGGTGGCTGCTATTGGGCGTGATCGCTCTCGTCACGGACAGAATGTCTGGAAATCTTCCAGTTTTGGCCATTTCACAACTCACTTGCTTCTCCCGATGACCTGAAGCAACCCTTTCACGTCAAACACGATTCCGGGAGTTTTACTTACCCAAATTCGATTTCGAAAAGTCCCCCATCCTCCTCTATGTCTTGGCTACGCGGAAAACTAGCTTAACCCAAGACACCTAGTCCAATCCATACCCAGATTTCCCTAGACTCCACCTCGCTTCAAAATCGACCGAGGCTAGCCTAGCCCAGAATTTCAAACTCCCAAACCCGAAGTTTTCTAACTCTAACACTTGGCACGATTGGACTACCCGTAACGATGGACCCAGTCGTTACATGGATGAAGAGGAATGGAGGAGGTGGCTAGTTGTACATATTTGGTGGGTGGCATACGATGGTCGGTGGCTGTAAATTAGAAGAAGAAAGGTGCTGAGAGAAAATAAAAGGAAAAAAAAAAAGACATGGTCAATTTTTTAATCCTTTTTACTCCTTTTCACGCGAGTTTGGGAGAGTGAAGTCACTTCCCTTGTCATATCACTTTTTGAGGAGGTATTAAATTCACTCAAAATAAAATTAAGTGATAAAAGAAATCGTAAAGTTAAAGTGTTAGAGTAAGTTCTGTGACTAAGTTTGAGGAAAATTTTATGTATTTTCTCTTTTGAGATCTAATTAGTTCTTCAAGTTCTCTTTTTGCAAAATCAAATTCATATTTTCTAGTTGACATATTTAAATTGAATAAATTTTAATAATAACTAAAACAAGAATATATACTTATGAGGTAAGAATATCCACAATAACAAAATTTCAACAAAAGAAAATAAAATAAAGTTAGAATAATAAAACATAGCTCAAGAACTTGGTAAGTTAATATAATGATATCAAAATAGTGTTGCGCTCCTTCAATATAATGATTTCTTGTTGCAATTCTTGAAATTTTGAAGAAGACATCAAAAAAAATCTTTTATAACTTGTAAGCAACTATAACTCAGTAGGTTTTATACGAGAGAGATCAATATTGAGAGCAAGAATATTCAAAGAATGTTGAGAACAAGAATAATGGTTAAAGAAAAAATGAAAAAGATAAATATAAGGAATAAGGTGAATAATAATGTGGGCCCATATTAGTTATTAGAATATAAATATGATAATAAAATAAGAAAAAAATTACTATGGGAGAGGCACAACCAACAATAGTTGTGTGAGGTTCTATTCATTTTTTGACACTTGGATAGTGGATCCATTTTCTTACTTTACATGCCATCACCACCCCCTCTTCCACCCACTCCTATTCTTTTTTCATTCTTTTATTCTTCTTATTTCTAATTAATATCCAACTCTCAAATACAATAAAGTAGTCGATGTATTTGATAAAAAAATAATGACAGATATTTTTTGGGTTAATTACTAGCTTTTTCTGTTTTAGTTCATATATAAAAAACTTTTTCCGTTTTATTTCATCTTTCCAATTTTTTCTTGATTATTAGCTTTTTCTGTTTTAGTTCATATAAATGCCATCAATTTCTTGATGAAGATTATTAGTTACTGTACTTTTTATTGTTTAGTTGTAATCTTTTTAAATACCTACTAGGACGATATTGGTGAACAAAGTATTGTAAGTGAATGTGAAGACTAGTTAATATATTAAAACGAACTCTAATAACAACAATATTATAATGATGAAAACGGACTGATATGTAATATATTATTATTATTATTATTATGAGTAGTTAATTTAAAAAATTATATGGGACTGGATCTTGAAGAATGAATTAAGTGTTTTAGGTTTTAATTCAAAAGTCTTAAATTCCATCTTGTCTTGCGTAAGTTTTAAAAAATGTTTTTGAATCCGTCCCACCCTGCTTATTTGCTATTATTTAAAAATATGATTATGAATAGAAAAAAAGTATTCCCTCATTTTATTTTACTTATTCCTTATATGAAAATAAATGTTTCATTTTACTTGTTCATTTTTATAAATCAAAAGAGTTTTGTTACTTTTTTTCAATAATATCCTTAGCAATAAATAATTACATAAAATAGTAATAATCGAATTTAAAATTTCAAAACATCATTAATAAGGTTAGTTTAATAAAATACATTTTTAATTAAAAAATTCTTAAAGAGTGAGTCAGGTCAACAAGGGTCAAGTAATATAAAACGAAGGGAGTACTTATAAATTGTAATTTCGAAATGAGACCATAGAAAACATGAAACATTGATGTTGATCATTTCGAAAAGTATAATTTCTCAATTATTTTTGTCAATTTTTGATATATTCTAAACAAAAACATATTTATAAGTTTGTTTGTTACCTCAGAACCTGTAGTTACAAAGGAAAAAACTTCTTTGTTCAGATTATTAATTATTACATGTTATCTAAATAAATAATTTATATTTATTAAAAAAATCTTGTCTAATCAATATATATGTTAAATTAAATTAAAACACAAATTAGTTTATGTTCCGAATTAATTTAATACTATTAAAAATATTGAATAGTAAGCTTATTTTTGAAGATCAGTTTTAAGGTGTTTTAGTTAATTTAACAGAAAAATATTTATCACTATTTTTTAAAATCAAATACATCAACTGTTTAATGATATTTGAGAGCTGGATATTAATTAAAAATTCATATATAATAGGAGATGCAAAACATTTTTATGCTGACAAGTGTCAGCACCAGAAAAATCTTATTTAAAAAAATAAAAATATAATTTAAATATTAAAAAATTAAAAAGATAATCTACACTAATTTGGCATTAACAAAAATACAATTTAATGCAGAAGCATTAAATGAGGCCAAATGGCTTGCTAAAAGTATGACACGTGACACTTTTAAACAGTTTTATGACAAGATTTCACATTTATTTTGAAAAAGATGTACACAATAAATAAAATGTACAGTTCCTATTATTAACGAAAATGTAAAATTGATATTGAAAAAACTGCACACTCTTCGTCTTTCCTCCCATCTTTCACCTCCCTTTGAATTACACTCCAGAGCCATGCCAAATCGGAGGTAAATCATGTTTTCTTTTTCATTAATTTTTTGTAATCAAGAAGCAAAAGGGGTTTCTTTTGTTTCTGGGTTATTTTGGGTGATTATAAAGTTAATTTTTTTTCACTTTATGAAAATATATTGGGTACTTTATTGTTGTATAAAGTTAATTTTTTTCATCTTTAATTTGTTGAATATTCTGTTTTAGGTGTGTAAAATTTTGAGATTTTGACAAGATATACAAGAGAGGAGAAGAATGTACATAAAGCAATTAAAGAAGCAACAAAGAAAAATGTTATTGGTTCTGTCAAGGTGATTTTCTATTCTCTGTTTAATTTTTTAATCTGAAAAAAAAATTCACATATTTTTTTCACTGATGATGAGTGTTATTTTTTGTATGTCAATACTTATAAACTTACTCTAAATCGGCAATGTATTGCGAAATAATTTAAAACAAGCAAACCTATCACATAATCATTTTTGTGATAGTTCAATTACTTTCATGATGATTAAGGGGAATGATTTAATAATTTGTTAATATAGTATTTGTATTTATTAATTTTATATTCATGTGCAGTATATCTTGCCTTTTATTTTCCTTTATTAATTACTCTTTCATATTTCAGCCTTTTCTTCGTATAGAATTACTCAGAGGACCTCTATATAATGTTTTAGTGTTATTTATTTAGTGCAGTTCACCGATTTGATGGATGGTGTTGATGGTAAGACCTAAAGTTTGTATTTCTTAGTGTATGATTACTTTATTTAATACCTTTTTTTTCTGGACTTTATTCTTTAAAAAAAATTGATGATATTGTTGGAAGAAGGTTTGAATACATAAACATCCATTACAATAAATATTTGACAAATCATGAAGTCACTAGGCATCGTTAGTTGTTGCTTTCTTACCAATGCACCATTTTATACTTTTATCTCTTCGTGATGGCGCGAAATCTATTGTCTCACTTTTTATATTTTAAGAGTAATATTTGAATTAATGTACAACTAAAGGTGTTGCTTATTTGTAATTTATTTCTTTGTTGTATGATATTTCAATGTGGTCCAATACTATTTTTTTCGTCTTATGAACGTGAATGTTTGCCACTATTTTCACATAGCAACTGTAAAGACCTCTTCGATCATCTATGAATTTTTGCCTTTATTAAATCGTTAAAGCTTGCATGTAGCGGCCTCAAGTCATTTATGACTTGCTGGGATCGATAGTTAAGTGTCCGGGCCATTTGTTTGGTCTTTTTCACAGTTTTTTGTTTTAGAGCTTTAGGCTTTTGAAATCATTGACTTCACTCAACATTCTTGGTGAACATGCTTGGAATCGAATTCCGATAATTTTGTTAGCTCCGGAGCGTGGACTTTGATCTAATGGGACCTTTGGTCGGGATCCGAGAGCTTTTCAGCTTGAAAATCTCTCTTGTTTTGTATTTTTAGGCCAGTTGGGCTTATTTGGTTGACTTTGGTCAATATTCGGAGAAGACGACCTCCAATAGAAATTCGATCAGTGTTGTTAGCTCCGGAAAGTCGTGTTTGTGTTAGTTAGTTGGATGGTTTGGGTCCCGGGTGAGCCGGGCTCATTTCGGATGTTTGGTTGGCGTTAGTTAGTGTTGACTTGGGTCAACATTTCTTCGAGACGGCCTCGTATGAAAGTATCATCGATTCTGTTGAGTCTGAAATATCGTTTCCACTCTAATAGCATATTTAGTTTTTGAGTATCGAGTTTTGGTTGTGCCCGGAACACTTCTTAGAAGTTTTGGCTGTTGTTGGTTTTCTACAGCAGAAATTGTTCAGCGCCAATGATGTTGACCTGTGATTTTCTTCAGCGCCAACAGCGCTGACCTGTGATTTTTCCCTTCAGCGCGATTGCGCTGATCTGTGGTCCTTTCTTCAGCGTCATCGCGCTCCTTTAGCGCGATAGCGCTAACCAGCGACTAGCAACTATATATTTTTTATCCTTTCATTTTTTCAGCTCTTTTTCTCATTTATTCCAAACTCCAAACTGAAAATCCTCTCCACCAAAATCCTTCTTTTAGTCTTAGCTTGGAGAATTCATCAATTGGATTGGAAAGTCTCACTTTTTGGACGATTTTGGTAAGTTCTTCTTCCCCCAAGTTGTTCTTCTCCAATTCTTGGAAACCACCATTGTTGACCTTTCTCAAAGCTTGAAAATCCTTTGTAGAAGATGCCCCTTTGGTGTCTGCATATTTGAGGAATCGTCCAATTCGCATTCTTGACATAATTCCCTCGTTGAAGTAGGTAATTCTTGCTTTATTTCTGAATTTATTCCTTGAAATTCCTTCTTTAATCCTCTCTTGAGCGGGCTATTTTGGAGCCCCAATCGTGGTCTGTTTCCACTTAAATTTTGAGCATGTGCTCCTAGGATGGTAAGAAACACTTTGGTATTTTTTGTTTTCAATTTTGGATTGTGGGGCCCACGGGCCCTTTTGTGACCCAAATTTTAATCCGGCTATTATTACAGCAATATGGGTATCGTTAGTTTTGTTTTCATATATAGATTATTGTATTTTTAGTATTTTTGCAATTTAGAGCTTTTCGGAGCAGTTCAAGCCTGGATGACGTTGTCCCCGCAGCTATTCATCGGACGATAGGTAGATTATGGCTTTCCCTACCTAGACTCTACGTATATAGGCGATAACTGCATTAATTAGCATCCCTGGGTGGGTTTTTATAAGTTCGTACCCCATACCTTCTCCGCCTTTTTTGTCCGGTAATTTCATACGTTGATTGTAGTATTTGTATCAGTATTGTATATTACCCTTGTAGTCCTGTATGGCCTTTTATTGATTCTGGAACATAGATAGTGGGTTATTTGGGAATGTCCACGAGTCCCAGACATAGAGATATTCTTTTAGGCTGGTTATGTCTGTTGTAGAGCTGTTGAGCCTGTGCAAGGCCGGTAGGAATGTTTGTGAGCTGTTGGGCTAATTTATATCTATGTGCGAGCATATCATCCATGAAAAAGATTTTTCCTGCATGTTTTATAATTGTTTTGGCTTCGGGCCTACTATAGACGGTTTTCTAAACCTTACATGGCCCCAAGTGGCCATTTTTGGTATAGATGATCATAAAACAGTATTTGAATGACTTCACACTAGTTTTTCTACGGATTCTAGGCTCGACAGGGCAGAGCACTAGATTTGATTTTAGTACTGATTTAGACCCGAATTCGCTCTAGGCACCCTTTGAGAAGGTTATTATGACTTTTACTACTGATTTAGACCCGAGTATCCTTCGGGCACACTTTGAAAGGGTTATTGAGACTGTTATCACTGATTTAGACCTGAGTCTACTTCGGGCACCCTTGAGAGGGTCTTTTGAGATTACTACTACTATTTTATACCCGGTTCGATTTCGAGCATGTACTACGAGGTTTCAAGTATTGAGCTACTATATGAGATTGCACAGTTTTGGAATGTGGTCTATGAGTAGACCTTCATGGACCCTGTTGATCTAGGACCTGGGGCTTTGGGCTGCGTGTGTCGGAAGAGGGCTGTATGGCATCAGAGAGGTACACGGGTAGAGTCCTTCCATGGCTCCTGCCTCTATATGGGCCCTTGAGGTACCTGAGGGGGAACATACTGGTTACTTTCACATCATATCATTATCATGCATTTGGCACTCTGATTCCACCCTTGTTTGTTGTGTGTTCAGTGTACGCTCCGGTTGTATGGGCGGTCAGAGGGTTTGTTTTCACTTGATTATGTTCCTCGGTTGTATGGGCGACCGTTGGGATTGTAGGTAGATTATATTACTTTTCTCATCTTGTAGATCTAGATTGGACTTTTGGTATCGATTGGATGAGTGGTTTAGCCTGTGGAGGTACTGTTCTTGGGACTGAGATTATTGAGGGGCTAGTGGGTCCCATATTATTGAGATTATTCAGGGGCTAGTGGGTTCCATATTACTGAGATTTGGATTGTGTAGCTTTCTGAATGATTGTGGAGTTTGACTCATGTTTTATCCTGGTCTTGTTTATCATATCTAGATACTTGTGGGTTAGTTATTCCATCTTATGCTTGACTTATAAGTGGATTATGTTTATCTTTATATTGGTATTTGATGTATTAAGCATGTTTTCTATTAGTATGTGATTTCTAGTTCAGTTGTTGGCTTGCTTTCCTTCCTTCCTTCCCATTATTTTGAGGTTACCGGTATACCGCCCATCTCTTTGAATTTTTGTTATATATACTGTTGTTGCAAAGATCCCAGGTGCATCTTTTTTCCTTCTTTCACCTGCGTTCTATGTGTATATATCTTCTGTGCTAGCATTGTTTGCTTATAACTCTTGGTTGTCTATTTCTCCGTGCTAGTTCCTTGTGCTTTATCTATTGCTTCCTTGACTAATTTCTTGCTATCTGCTATATTACTGTTTTTATATCTTATATGCGCTCAGTCGGCCGATGATGCGTATTGGGTACCTATTGCTTAGCAATTGGTGCTCATACTACACTTCTGCATCTTTTTGGTACAGATATTAGTTGAGCCTTCGTTGTTGATCGCGTTGGAGACTCGTGCAGCTTTTAGATCTTTGAGACTAGGGTGAGCACCTGGCTGTCGGAACTTGACCACGTCTCCTCTTTTGTACTGTTACTCTTTGTATATTCAGAGATAGTTGTACTTATCTTTTGTTACTTCTAGTACTTGTATTCCATTAGAAGCTTATGTACTGTTGATACTAAGTCTTGTGGTTGGTATAGTTTCATTATGTATATATTCAGATTTTTTGCTTTCGTTTTGTCCATCTTTATATTCTGCTTTTGCTTATTTCTGCTTATTGTGTGTATTGGTTAGGTAGTAGCCCATTACTAATTGTTTTGGGCTATGAGACCTGGTTTGCCTATTGGGGGTTTGTAGGTGCCATCATGACCTGAGAAATAGGGTCGTGATAGCTTGGTATCAAAGCTCTAGGTTCACCGGTGTCGTGGTACAGAAGTAAGTGTCTAAGTAGAGTTTCGTGGATCGGTACGATGACGTCCGTATCCTATCTGCAGTAGGCTACAGGACATTATTAGGAAATGTTTCATGCTCTTGGCTCCTTATCATGCGTTCCTAGCTTTATTGACTTCTAAACTTTGGTTGTTTCATTCCTTCTCAGATGCCTAAGGCAAGTTCTACAGCGGTTGGTGTTGAGGCTTCTGTGTCTATTACTTCAGTGCTTCCGTCAGCACCAGAACTTTAGAGAGAGTTTATCACACCAGACAGGGGGTGTGGGGTCAGCCTAGCCTCCGATTGGATTCATAGCTACTCCAGTTCTTCAGGACACCGTGGCTAGGACTCTAAGTCCTCTGGTGGGTGTTTTAGTACCTGATTCTATGAGCAGTGCTTCAGTTAGGGTTGAGCTTCTAGTTCTTCAGCAGGGTTGTATGTCGATATTGGACTATGAGGCGAGATTTCATGAGATGGTTAGGCATATTGTTAGGTCTGTGCCATCATAGCTTGATAGGGTTTAGAGCTTTGTTGGAGGTTTGATTTCACTGCTCCGTCTGGTGACTGAGCATTTGGTTACAGTTGGGATGACCTTTCTTCAGGTAGTGGATCATGCTTGGGCTATCGAGGATTTATGCCGTGAGGCTTATGGAGGAGGTTCTAAGAAATGTCATCGCCAGGATAGTTCCCAAGGTTCTCAGGCTCGAGGTAGGGGATTCTCCACCAGAGATAGGTTACATTGCTTCTTATCTACCAGGCCAGTTTCGGTTTCTCCACAGGTTTTAGAGGGTGGCTATGCAGAGCAGGTTGAGCAGAGTAGACGTGGTATGGGTTGGGTTCTTCGAGGTTTTCATTTAGGTTGTGTAGGCCATGGTGGCCAATCAGGTTCAGCGAGATCTTCTCGCCCAACTTCTTTCCGCGGGTTTTGCTTTCAGTGCGGTAAGTATGGCCACTGTGTTAGGGATTGCCCCACGATCGTGCATTCCAGTCGGCATAGTTGTTATGATTGTGGGATGGTTGGCCACTATTCTAGAGATTGTCCCTGGTGAGGGATGATTGAGCCTTCAGCCTCAACTACTCAATCCAGAGTTAGATCCCGTCAGTCTGATGCCCCTCTTGGTGGGCCCGAGATAGAGGTTCCTAATATCATTTCTCCAGGTTAGGCTTTTGTTACCTTTGACTTCTGATAGTACCGTTCGAGGTGCGATTCCTTTCCTTCTATCATTTATTTGCTTATATCCTTACCTCCTACTTGTTTAGTTGTTTGGCTACTTGAGTTATGGTATCTATGCGTTGTTTCCGTGGTAGTTTATTCCTTAGTAGTCGATGGGGTGAGTTATCCTTATGAGGTGCTTACTCGGAGTTGTAGCTCATGGGTAGTTCTTGTTAGTCTGTTTCTTGTTGGGTTTATCCCTGTTTCATTGTGATTCTGGACTTGTGTTGAGTCTTTTCTTTTTGAACGGTCCTAGATGGTTGATGCCTAGGCTATTTTCTAGCATTGCTTGAAGTGCTTGTGTTGGTTTGGGGTTACCGGTGGTTGTGTCGGATTTTGAGCTTTGGTCTTAAGTTGAGAGGTGTCGGTTATGCTAGCGTGCATAGATTGGTTTTGTTTTTTGGGTGATTAAAATTGACCCTCTTTATTTGGTTGGGTTAGGAGGTTGGCAGGTATGTGGTTGTTCCCATAGTCTCCTTAAGTTTCTTATCCGATTGGGTTGTCTTATTGTTTCCCCAGTTCCAGTTGGAATGAATTTCGATCGTAGCCCTCTGGTTAAGCTTTTAAATCAGTATTGTGATTGGGTTTAGCCTTTAGCATTTTCGACTAAGTGTTGGTCGTAGCCTCGTGTTCGAGTTGTATTCATAGCATATTGGGTGAGTCAGGCATCCGACCTATTTTCTCCTGCCTTGTTGAGTTTTGACAATGTAAGTATAGGAGCTAAGAAAATGGCTCCAAATTTGATTTGAGAAGGAGTTGGTAGGGTTCGGTATATGCTAAGGAAGGGTTCGTTTAGTTGGAAAAGGAGGTAGATGACTCCGTGTTCGTGCTTATGTGTTTTAGTAATTGACTGAGATAACGATGGAGGTTTGCCTTGGATTGTGTGTTGGGGATTTGATTAGGCCATTTACAGATTGCACTGGCTTTTTCTTCAATTGGTTTAAGCTTCTGTAGCATCTACGGATTTAGCAAATTGTGTGTTCATAGCCTAGTTGGCTTCGGTTCCTAAAGGTTCATTGACAACATATGGGTTCGATAGAGGCTTTGGTTGGCAATTTTAAAGTTGGGTTTCAGTATCGTAGACTAGCAAACTACTCCGGATGGTTCATGGTTGGTTCTCTTCAGTTACAGTTTCTTGGGTTGGAGGGCATTGAGTTCGGACGACTTAGTTTCCCCATTTCAGTTGTGGAGTGACAGTTGGCCTTGGACACCTAGTCCTTGGCTAACCTTTGAGTTAGGCTGGACATTCCAGATTTTGGCAGTGTTCTAAATAGTATGAGGTTCCTTCTTTCATAGTTGGATAGACTCAGTGGTGTAAATTCGAGATTTAGTAGTGGTGTATGCTATATGTGATCAGGTTGTGCGGGTTGAGGCTAGAGAGGCTATTTTAAGTTCTAATGGTACTTTGAGATTGATCGTCATCTTCATTACCGAGAGTCTGAAATTCTTGTTTAGTAGGGTCTTCAAGGGTTGTCTTTTATATGAGGTTCTAGTATTGGTTAGACTCGGCCAGTATGGGCTAGATGTTTGGTATGTTGTGTGCTTAGAGATGGTTGGTTTGTGTGCTGACACGGTAGAGCGGTTGATTTGAACCAAATGGGTGAGTTGAGGGTATATGCAGAAATTCTATATCTAGATGGTGACTTTGAACCCCAGGTACCTCTTTCCTTTGCCTATGGGGTGTCCTGACTTGATATTCGTGGTATGGTAGACTCTTTCCTGAGTTGATATTTATAAATCAATTTCAAATCCGAATGGCGTTCGAGTATTCGGAGTAGCAATAGTACTTCTTAGAGTTGGGAGCTTAGCTGATGATTATGGGCTTCGTGGTAGGCTTACCACACTTCTTACAGAGGCGTGGTTTTGGTTTTGGTCTGTTGGGCAGGTTTCCCTAGTTCATTCACTTCCAGTTGACTTATACTCGGCACGGTGTAGCAGTTGGGTTCTTTCTACAGTTTGGAAATATCTCCGTCAACACAGGGTATTCATACATGCCTTTCCTAACCCTGGTATGCAAGCTTTAGTCGGGTTAAGATGTTGAGTTTAGATGGTTGGTTCAGTTATCGAGTTTGAGGTTAGCAAAAGTGTTTGTTCATTGGTTAATGGTTAGTCGGACAGGTAGCTCCAGTTTCAAGGATACACTGCAGGTTGTCATGTTGGATGGCAAGGCTAGTAAGTTATAGCTTAGCTTGAGTGGAATTTGAGTATAAAGGGTGACTTCGTTTGCAGTGAAGTATAAGTGAGAACCATGGATCTCCGGTGTTTCAGCTGATATTTTGAGGGTTGTTTGAGTTTTTGACTTATATGAAGTTTTCTGTTGGTGATGTAAAAGGAGTCAGTTCAGAATAAAGGGTTTTTACGGATCAGTGGGTCATGAGTTAGAATTTTAAGTTGATGGCTTCTTGGTGAGCTTGGTTGTGGTTTCGAAGATTCGAGTTCTGTGTGTTGGTCGCCTTGTTTCTCTTGTTTGGTGTTGTGTCGGTATTTTTTGATTGAGATTCTCGAGGTTCAGTCTGGGTAGGCCGGTCTTTGGAGTTTTGGAGTTTAAGTTTGAAATCTATCTTGGCTAGTAAGAATTTTAGGCTTGGTTGCTTTCTTTTGTTCTTTTCTGTTAGGTGCCATCCGATCGAGGAGGCTACCCGGGTTGTCTGAGAGAGTAGTGCGGGCTTTGTATCCGCAGTTCTTAAATCTCTAGTCTTTCCTTCTTTCCTGACTTTTGGGAATGAAAGTTTTTTTAGTAGTGGATGATGTAATGACTCTTTTAGTCATTTATGCATTTTTGCCTTTCTTGTACCGTTAGAGCTTGCCTGTAGCAACCTCAAGTCATTTATGGCTTGTTGGGACTGGTAGTTCGGTGCCCAAGCCATTTGTTTGGTATTTTTGGCCGTTTCTTATTTTAGAGCTTTAGGCTTTTGAAATCATTGACTTTAGTCAACATTCTTGGTGAACGTGCTCGGAATGGAATTTTGACAGTTTCATTAGCTCCAGAGCGTGGACTTTGATCTAGTGGGACCTTTGGTCAGAATCCGGGAGCTTTTCAGCTTGGAATTCTCTCTTGTTCTATGTTTTTAGGACAGTTAGGCTTATTTGGTTGACTTTGGTCAAAATTCTGAGAAGACGACCTCAAATTGAAATTATGTCAGCGCTGTTAGCTCTGAAATGTAGAGTTTGTGTTAGTTAGTTGGTTGGTTTGGGTCCTGGGTGAGCCGGACTCATTTTGGTTGTTTGGTTGGCGTTAGTTAGTGTTGACTTAGGTCAACATTCCTTCAATACGACCTCATATAGAAGTTTTGTCGATTTCGTTGAAACTGGAATGTCGTTTCCACTCTAATAGCATATTTGTTTTTTGAGTATCGGGTTCTGATTGTGCCCGGAACACCCGGTAGAAGTTTTGGTTGTTGCTGGTTTTCTGCAGCAGAAATTGTTCAGCGCTAACCTGTGATTTCCTTCAGCGTCAATAGCGCCTGGGCAGCGCCAATGGCATTGACCTCTGATTTTTCCCATCAGCGCGATTGCGATGGTCTGTGGTCCTTCCTTCAGCGCGATCGCGCTCCTTTGGCGCGATAGCGCTGACCAGCGACCAGCAGCTATATATTTTTTATCCTTTCATTTTTCAAGATCGTTCTCTCATTTATTCCCAACTCCAAACTGAAAATTCTCTCCACCAAAATCCTTCTTTTAGTCTTAGTCTGGAGAATTCATCAATTGGATTGGAAAGTCTCGCTTCTTGGACGATTTTGGTAAGTTCTTCTTCCCCCAAGTTGTTCTTCTCCAATTCTTGAAAACCACCATTGTTGACCCTTTCTCAAAGCTTGAAAATCCTTTGTAGAAGCTGCCCTTTTGGTGTCTGCATGTTTGAGGAATCATCCAATTCGCATTCTTGATGTAATTCTCTCTTCGAGGTAGGTAATTCTTGCTCTATTTTCGAATTTATTCCTTGAAATTCCTTCTTTAATCCTCTCTTGAGCGGGCTGTTTTGGATCCCCAATCGTGGTCCGTTTCTACTTAAATTTTGAGCATGTGATCCCGAGATAGTAAGGAACACTTTGGTATTTTTCATTTTTAGTTTTGGATTGGGGGGCCCACGGGCCCGTTTGTGACCCGAATTTGACCCGGCTATTATTATAGCAATATGGGTATCATTAGTCTTGTTTTGACGTATAGATTATTGTATTTATAGTGGTTTTTCAATTTGGAGTTTCTCGAAGCAGTTTGAGCTTGGACAACGCCGTCCCCGCAGCTATTCATCGAACGACATGTAGGTTATGGCTTTCCCTACCTAGACTCTGCGTATATAGGCTATAACTTCATTAATTAGTAATCTTGGATGGGTTGTTATAGGTTCGTACCCTAGACCTTGTTTGCCTTTTCTGTCCGTTTATTTTATACGTTGATTGTAGTATTCGTATCAGTATTGTATATTACCCTTGTGGTCCTGTGTGGCCTTTTATTGACTCTGAAACATAGATGGTGGGTTATTTGGGAATGTCCGCGAGTCCCGGAAATAGAGATATCCTTTTAGGCTGGTTATGTTTATTGTAGAGTTGTTGAGCCTGTGCAGGACCAGTAGAAATATTTGTGAGCCGTTGGGTAAATTTATATCTGTGTGAGAGCATATCATCCATGAAAAAGGTTTTCCCTACATGTTTTATCACTGTTTTGTCTTCGAGCCTACTATAGACGATTTTCTAAGCCTTGCATGGACCCGGGGGTCCATTTTTGGTATAGATGATGATAAAACATGATTTAAATGACTTTACACTAGTTTTCCTATAGATTCTAGGGTCGGCAAGGCGGAGCACTAAACTTGATTTCAGTACTGATTTAGACCTGGATACGCTTTGGGCACCCTTTGAGAGAGTTATTGTGACTTTTACTACTGATTTAGACCCGAGTATCCTTCGGGCACACTTTGAGAGGGTTATTGAAACTGTTATCACTGATTTAGATCCGAGTCTACTTCAGGCACCCTTGAGAGGGTCTTTGAGATTACTACTACTTTTTTAGACCCGGTTCAATTCCGAGCATGTACTACGAGGTTTCAAGTATTGAGCTACTATATGAGATTGCACGGTTTTTGTATGTGGTCTATGAGTAGACCTCCATGGACCATGTTGATCCAGGACCTAGGGCTTTAGGCTGCGTATGCCGTAAGAAGGGTGTACGGCATTGGAGAGCTACAGGGGTTGAGTCCTTCCATGGGTACTGCCTCTATATGGGCCCTTGAGGTACCTGAGGGGGAACATACCGGTTACTTTCACATCATATCATTATCACGCATTTGGCACTCTGATTCCACCCTTGTTTTTTGTGTGTTTAGTGTACGCTCCAGTTGTATGGGCGGCCAGAGGGTTTGTTTTCACTTGATTGTGTTTTTCAGTTGTATGGGCGGCCGTTGGGACTGTAGGTAGATTATATTACTTCTGTCATCTTGTAGATCTAGATTGGACTTTTGGTAACGATTGGATGAGTGGTTTAGCCTGTGGAGGCACCATTCTTGGGACTGAGATTATTGAGGGGCTAGTGGGTCCCTTATTACTGAGATTATTGAGGGGCTAGTGGGTCCCATATTTAGATTCGGATTGTGTAGCTTTCTGAACGATTGTGGAGTTTGACTCCTGTTTTATCCTGGTCTTGTTTAGCATATCTGGATACTTATGGGTTAGCTATTCCATCTTATGCTTGACTTATAAATGGATTACGTTTATCTTTATCTTGGTATTTGATGTTTTAGGCATGTTTTCTGTTAGTATGTGATTTCTAGTTCAATTATTGGCTTACTTTCCTTCCTTCCCGTTATTTTTAGGTTACTGGTATACCGGCCATCTCTTTGAATTTTCGTTATATATACTATTATTGCAAGGATCCCAGGTGCGTCTGTTCTCCTTCTTTCACCTTCGTTCTATGTGTATATATCTTCTGTGCTAGCATTGTTTGCATATAACTCTTGGTTGTCTATTTCTCCGTGCTATTTCCTTGTGCTTTATCTATTGCTTCCGTGACTACTTTCTTGTTATCTATTATATTACTGTTTTTATATCTTATATGCGCTCAGTCGGTCGATGATGCCTACTGGGTACCCGTTGCTTAGCAATTGGTGCTCATACTACACTTCTGCATCTTTTTAATGCAGATATTAGTTGAGCCTTCGTTGTTGATCGCGTTAGAGACTCGTGCAGCTTTTGGATCTTCGAGACTAGGGTGAACGCCTGGCGGTCGGGGCTTGACCATGTCTCCTCTTTGTATTGTTACTCTTTGTATATTCGGAGACAGTTGTACTTATCTTTTGTTACTTCTAGTACTTGTATTCAATTATAAGCTTATGTACTGTCGATACTAATTCTTGGGGTTGGTGTAGTTTCATTATGTGTATATTCAGATTTTTACTTCCTCTTTTTCTATCTTTATATTTTGCTTTCGCTTATTTCTGCTTTTTGTGCGTATTGGTTAGGTAGTATCCCATTACTAATCATTCTGGGCTACGGGAATTAGTTTGCCTACTGGGGGTTTGTAGGTGCCATCATGATCTGAGAAATCGAGTCGTGACAGCAACTGTCTTTTTTATTTTTTATTAATGAATAAGTTTTAATAATGAGAATAGCATGGTCTTGACTTGGACAAGAATATGAATATTCGTTAATGTATGCATAGTTTCACATCCGATTTTTGATTAAGCAGTTGATGCAACTATCAACTTGCTCTACTTTTTTCTTCAGTAATAGTAATACCTCGATTGTTATGTAGTTAAAATTCTTTTAAAAAATTAATTGTTGATGCACACTTAGCAAATAAATTATTAGTTGCTGCATATCCAACTTATTTTATGGTATCTTTTTAAGTGAGTATCTTTTGAAGTGCTTTTTGTGTATTCCAGTGAGTTTGCTATTAAAATAGCTGAACGATATGAAGCCTTAAGATTCGAACTTGGAGTAAAATATGCATTGGTGCACTTTATGGTCCCTTCTTCTTTTGATTATTAGGTTTTATTTTATAAAAGATCTTTAATGATTTAAAGTAAACATGTTTTCTTTGTGTATTGTAGAGAACTCGCTAATCAAATAGTTGAGGGTTTCAAATATTAGGAGTAAAATGTGCAATAGTAAGCCTTTATATCTCTTTTCTAGACTAGATGAAGTAAGTAGAAATGGATATACAATTTGTAATTCTCTGGCCAACAATTAGTTTTAAACTTCACTAATATATGAGGCAGAGTTAGAATTGGTGGTATAATATTCATATGGAAGTGATGCTAAATCCCTAGCAAAGGAGCTTAGCTGTATTTTGACTTTGTTAAAAGTTTTAGTCAGAAAAACCTAACACAAATTGTATGAAACTACTACAAAATATTAGAAAAGAAGGATAATGCGAAATGAGATTTTATGTGATCTTTGGTATTTAATGTGTTGAGAGTTGCATGTTGTTTTGTCATATCTTTTTTTTAAAAATGTGAGAGTTTAGTTCTTTAATGACTTTCTCAGGTAATCAGGAAATAGTCCTTTTTAGCAGCACAGCTAAGCACATCTTTTATCCCAAGAACTTTTTGAAAGCATGTGACAAGTATTTCAAAAAAAAAAATTGGTTGTGATTTTTTTTTAAAAAGTTATTTATCTGTTAGTAGTACATTGTTTTCTTTACTTTTCAACTCCATATCATTCACTATACTATTGATTGAATATAACAACATATAATAATAAATTTGGGTTATTTAGCTAATGACAAAATTATTCTTTATCAAATACACTAAATATATATTTGGCTCTATTCTTATTTTAAATTAATTTTATAAATAAAGTACAGTCAGTAAGCAAATAATACTCAAAATCATTATAAATAATTTAAAAAAATTAAAGAATTGTGAGTAATGGAATAAAATTTAAAAACTTTACAGATATTTCAGAAGTAAGAGAATTTTATATCTATGCTATAGTAAAAAGTCATAAATAATATAACAATATCAAACAATGAATAATGTAATAGAAAAATGAGGAATAAAAGTTATTTCATAATTATATGATTCATTTTCTTTAATTTTATAGAAATTTTTGTTATTGATAATATAATGCATTAAAAATAAAATGATAGTTGAATTTTTCTTAAAGTAATATGATTTAACGTTGAGAAACAAATCAAGTCAATATCAATTAAAGACATGGATACATGTAATAATTGAGTTGGAAGATCAACAATAATTTTATATTATTATCGACCGTGCATCGCACAGGTACGAAATACTAGTAAGAAGAATAAAAAATGAAAAAAGAAAATGAGTGGGTGAAAGAGAGAGTGGTGAATGACATGTAAAAGTAAGGAAATGGACCCAAGTGTCAAAAAATAAATTGAGCCTCACACAACAATTGTTGATTGTGCCTATCTCATTATAAATTTTTTCATAAAACACGTATCCTATTTCCCACTTAGGGTCGATTTGATAAAGTGTATTAAAAAAAAATGCATTAGTCTTGTGTACTACTAGTACCTTGTTTGATATATTTTTTTAGCCTATGTGCATTAGTTATATACTCTACTGTGTATTGAGGTGTGTATGACTAATATCTCAAAATTCATGGTATTAGTAGTACAATGGATTCTAATGCATACATTGCAATGATTAAAGACACAATTGCCCCTTAAAACTTTTTTCACATCCTTTTCACCATATTTGTGAAGGGTATATTTGTAAATAAATATTTTTAAAAAAAAAGTATGTAATGCATATTATTTTTAATATACCAAATCAAATACTGCATAAGAAAAATCTTAGCATAACTAATATAAGCATGACTAAAACTAGCATTATTAATGCAAGTATTACTAATACACTATATTTTGCATTATTCTTATATACCCTACCAAATGGCCATTAAGAAAACAAATTCCAAAAGCTTATTTCATTCTCCACCAACGATTCCCACATTAATAAAAAACTATTATACTTCCTCTCCAAATATTTCTTTTCAAATTAAAAACTACACACAATTTTATTTTTTAATACCAATATATACACAGGTACATTTTTAGGGGAAAAAATGGGGGCCCAACTTTTTTGGGGGCCTAAACAATGATTTTAGTGGCCTTGCAGTTCAGTCGGCCCACGTATTGGATTATTTCTTGATTTACAAGAAACACACATATATTTCATTATACTTTTCCTAATTATAGAATTGTATTTTGGGATAAGGACACAAATGGCCATCCGATCAAAAGTATTGATAACGGATGACCCAAGAATTTTAAATCTCATTTTATAATCATTTTTGGCTTTCACTGCCTCTTGTCACTACTTTCTTCTTTTTATTCCTTTTTCTTGGGTTGCTCTTTATTTATCTTTTGTTGCTTCTTTTTTTTGTTCTTTTATTTTAAAAAAATATTGCTTTTTTAATTGTTGGTTTTTTTAATAATCAAATATAATTTTTTATTTTTTTATTTTTATTTTTCTAATATGATATAGATGGTTAAAATAGAAAAAAGTCAATGCACTATAATTTTTATATCTATTTTTATAATTTATGTGTAATAAATGTTTCTCAATATATACAATATGTATAATGTATAACACTTATTATTATTATTATTATTATTATTATTATTATTATTATTATTATTATTATTATTATTATTATTATTATTATTATTATTATTATTATTATTATTATTATTATCATCATCATCATCATCATCATCATTATTATTATACTCAATGTATAATGTATACCAAGTGTATACACCATGTTTTTTAAATATTCACTGCTCTTTTATTCAACAATGATACAGTTCTATACACATCCTATATAGATACATATTTTAAACAATAATTCAGTTTCTATACACAACCTATACAATTACATATTATTTATAATAATTATACAATTTTTATACACATCCTATACAATTTCTATAGAAATCATATACAGATACATATTCTATATAACAAATTATAGAATTTCAATACACATCCGATACAACCTTTAGTTGCAATAATTTTTTAAATACATATTATATACAATAATTATAAAGTTTTGATACACATCCTATACAATTTCTATACAAATCTTATACATATACATATTTTATACAACAATTATACAGTTTCTATACGATTATATTTGATTGTTAAAAAATAATAATGATACACTTTCTATATACATCCTATAAAACAAACATATATATTTTATACGACAATTATACAGTTTCTATACAATTGTATTTAATTATTTTTTTAAGAAAATAGTTTTTTTAGCCAAAAAAATAAACAAATAATAAAAAATATAGCGAAAAGAAAAAAAAACAATAAATAAAAAGAGCCAAAATTGTCCAAATTTGAAAATGGCTATATCATGGAAATGGTATGGTCAAATGGCCTGAAAATGACATAAGTTTGAAAATAGTCATTTTTGGTGGAATTACTTTGACCGAATGGCCATACAAGATTTTTTTTCCTTGTATTTTACCTCTAAATTAGCTCATAAAGAAAGGAACAATAATATTGATAATTTTTATATTTTAGCTGGTAATTATTTTGTATCTCAAAGGGTATCACAACAATAGTTTAACGTGGTTCTTTTTCTTTTCCCCTTAAATAATAGGAAAAATTACATAACACACCAACATTAGAGGTCTAATTACGTTTCATGCCTATAGTTTAAATCAATACACTTCTTGTCAATTAGTCAAAACTATTGGTATATAGCATCTCCTTCTCCCATCTATCTCTATCACCACTCTCCTCTCTCTCTCCCAATCTCACTGGCCACTCTCCTCCCTCTCTCTCCTCTCCCTCCTTCTCACTGCCTCTCTTCCTCCCTCTTACGAATTGTATTTTCTATTTATTGATACGAATTGCATTTGCATTCGTTGATACAATTGAATACAAATTGTATTTTATTGATACGAATTGTATTTGTATTTGTAATGTGTATAATACAAAGAGGAGATAAAGAGAAATTATATTTGTTGATACGAATTGTGTTTTCTATTTGTTGATACGAATTGTATTTGTATTCGTTGATACAATTGAATACAAATTGTATTTCACTTACGAATTGTATTTGTATTCGTTGATATAATTGAATACAAATTATATTTCGTTGATACGAATCGTATTTGTATTCGTTAATATAATTGAATACAAATCGTTTTTCATTGATACGAATTGTAAATATTAAATACAAAAAAAAAGTGAGAGGAAACAGAAAAACAAAAAAAAAAGTTGCAATGATGATAACATTTACTCAGCTCATTATGAGACCTTATTTGTTAAGGTCTGGAAATATACTTCGTTTCCAACACATATATCTGAGCTTCGCCTTAGAAAAAAAAATAAGAGAGAAAGGCGATGAAGAAAGAGAAGGAGAGAAACAGAACCGAAATTTGGTATGAATTGTAATTAGATAAGTGTTGGTATAAAAGTCTAATTAATTTTAGTTGGGCTGGTATTTTTGAAATTTGCTCTAAATATTATAGGGACTGGGAAATAAACATCGCAAATTATAACCAATTCAATCTCTAAACAATACTATAGTTTCATAACCAAACTTTGATTTAATGTAGTAAATAAATCATTCAAAAGTCAAAAACATTTTATTCTTCAGAAATGAAAATAGACTTTTCATCAAATAAAGTGTTTAGTGATTGAAAAACGTATTTTTGAATTTTAAATTTGTATAAATATACCACGTAAGATGGTTCAACCTTTCAAGATCAGGGTTTTCACACGTCTTTTTTCTATTCTAAAATGTTAAATGAATTATATTTAAGCAAGTTTTAACTCTCAAAAACTTCCATTAAGACCTTCATTACATATTGAAATGTTTAAAATTCATTGTTAAACACAAGCATTCAACTGCTTTATTTATTTTATTTTTCCCCACTTTCCTTTACCTAAAATCAATCACTTAAGATAACATCAAAAGAAACTTCCTGCCCTAACGAGGTGAGGCAATGAAAAATGTACTGACAAAAACTTCCTTCCACATTTATTGAGCTTTAAAGGGTAAATATAAAAAAATAATTTTGGGGTCTTTATATATTAATTTGTCTTTAATATGTGATGATTAGGTCATCAGCACTAAATGCGATCCACTTGCATTTTATAATACTTAAATCTAAATTATTTCATCTTTATTTATGTAACCCTGGCTGCAATTTTTGACCAATATAGATTATAGATCGACAATCTTGAAATTTCACATATATCTGCTCTCATCACTTTCCATTATATGTGTTATAATATTATTATTGCCTATAGTAAATATAATTTTTGTTTCCAGCAAAACACTTGTTAAGATATACTATTAATCATGTGATTTAGTTATAGTATTATGTTTTTATTCTTATATAAAGATTACTTATTTTATTTATTCGATTTAATAAAAAATTTATTAAATAGATCATTGTGCCTACATGTGCGTCCTTTAATTATATAGTAGACAATTTAGTATATGAAGTGTTTTAGCTCATACACAAAAGATTAAAATTATCGGTCCTTATAAGTTATAAATACATGTTCACAATCAAAGATGAAGTTGGACAAACATCTTGATGATTGTAGCATAAGATTAGATATAATTTGATCTTGATTATGAGAGTGGTTCCATTTCAACTTCTTATGCTAGTACACTTTTCGTGTGTGTTGAACGGACCAAGTAGAGAAGCTTGCTTATGTTCTGAATATTTATATAACAATTTCTCTAGATCATTAAATGTACTTATACTCTTAATCTTGATATAATTATTATGCTCAATGTAATTTATTTATCATCTTGATTTGTCAAAAGATGAGACCCTATCGTGGATTAATACATTCCTGATGGATTAAACCATATCAAATTACATTTGTGAAATAATTATTAGTTGATAGAATCCATGTCTCGACCATTGTGATTGATGATATCCCTTTATGATTGCTTATAAGTTCTCATGTGAAAATCCTGCAGGTGGATTATATATCCGTCACATGAAATAAGTTAAGCATAGTAATAAAGGATTAAATTAATCAATAAATTAAATTATCAGATATTTAATTTAATTGATTGGTATCGATAATTCTAACATGGGGAATTAAATAAGATTTAATATTGAATTTTAAAATTAAATTGAGGAGAGTAATTACGAATTTTTGGTGGAATAATCTGTAATTCATTATGGTAGAATTAATTCATTTATTTATGAATTAATATCATAATTGAAAGCCTCTACATTGAATTTGTGGTCCCTACTATACCAGATTAATTAAATATTTTGAAAAAATAAATGAAGTATTCTAGAAGCAGTTAAAAAAAATTAACTAGCTTCTAGACACGTTTCTGATTTAAAATGTGAAGAATCTTTTGGTTGAGAAATATACTCTCTCACGTTTTCAACTATCTGTTGAGAAACGTGGATAAAAGGGAGCAGCTTCTCACAAAAGTTTTCTCATCCATTTTTTTACCATAGAAAATATACTGTGTCCACTAAAGAATAATCTGATTTTAGTAGAAGGCCGTAGACTTGGAGACTACTGCTTTGGATGATCTTTGTGCAGTCTTGAAGAGGTAAGTGAATCCTTGTTCACGAATTTTACTTATATTATTTAAATTACTTGTAGGTTTTATGATCCTATGTATGCTTCCGCTGCTATATGTATATCAACACTAAGTTGGTTGGTTGTTTGTTTACTTTAACAACCCATTGTTGTTGAAAATTCAATAATTTGATATTAAGCCATAATTTTGAGCGCCAAACAGAAATTGGTCTATTAAGGCATGTGATGGGATGAGACAGAATGAATGAAATTCTTCCACCCTCTTAAATGAATCATACGACGTCGCGTAATTTGAATTGATCGGGTTAGCAGGTTCTCAATATTTTAGATGGTTAAACCCAACAAAGAATAACATAGATTGGTTGACTATTTTGCATTCAACTTGTACTTCAAGAATAAAGCACAAGAGATATATAGTAAATAAGGAGAATCTTTTAAAATGTTTATGTTTTTATTTAGATTAATAATAGAAGATTGACAATTTTGATTTTTACATCCATTTCTCCTCACCTTTTTAGTTGTTTGGGCAAGAATTGTGCTTTTGTTTGCACTTTCGTTTCCAATCCTTTAATTGTTGCATTTTATTCCTCAAATTAATTAGTGTTATTTGGGTGATAAATAAAATTTGTATTTAAACAAACAAGTAGAAAGTAGAAACAAGAACTTTAAACTATTTACGAAAAATAGTAGAGAAAAGAGATGAAGGAGAAAACTCAAGCCCACTAAATATACGTGTGTCCTTAAGAAAATTATTCCCCTCAGGCACCCGAGGTTGATGAAATATATCCTCTCAAAAATAGAACAATTATCTTCAACATAACAGCGGTACCTTAAATTCTGTTGAATGGCGAATCACTCAATGGTAGTAAATCACACTTGAATTTATGAAGGAATGTAGAAGTATACTTATGTTTTTTGTATTCAAAATGTACTCAAATAATGTGCTTCATATCTGAGGAAGAATCGGATATTTATAGCCAAAAAGCACTGCTTCAAAAATAAAGCAAAGGTCCAAAAAAGTTGCACTATTTTAGATACGTTGGGACGATGTGCATTTCACACATGAGGAAGTGCGCGTTGCACATCCCATCGCATGCAAAATCAGTGAGACTGCTTAAACCGATAGTCATGTGTGATTGGACATGCGAAATGCACAAGGCGATGTGCGACTCGCACATCTCATCGCATGTCCAAAATAGTGAGTCAAAGTGTTGCACCCTTTCGACTTGTGATTCGTATGCATTTCGCATATGCCGATGTGCAGCTCGCACATGGAGAAATATTCTAGGTTAAAATTTTAGTTTAAATAATTAAGTTTAAATAAACTTTGTCCAAAAAGATAATCTCTCGATCGATCTTTGACAAATCTAAAGCCAAAACCAAAGTCGAGCTGAGAGAGCGATGATGACGATGGCGCGAGGCTTGTCTTATTCTCAAACCTTTAAGACCATGAGGAAGTGTTTTTTAATAGAAATACTTGCAATTTCCTTTTTCCCGCTAATATAGTACAAATTCTCTTTACAAAAGTAAAAGGTAGATTTCATTTTCCCTCTATTTTCCATTCACTTTTCATTAATAAACCCCAACAATCCCCCACATGAATGGGGAATGGCTAAAAGATGAAAGAATATACGGACAAGCGTGTGATCTACAAACAAAGATTAATTGCATCTGGATAAGTAGGTTTCTCTTTGAACTTTTCGTAGTGAACTTATATCGGATGCACTCGGTCAATCGGTAGATGTGATATCTTTGAACCGTCAAACTTTATCGTACACCTAGACAATACAAGTAACACAACTAATCTTTAACCATTTATGATTCTCATGGTTTTATTCATTTCAGCCATAAACACTACATGATTTCATAAGTGCTTAGAGAATCGGCTTTTACCATCATTCTCCTTGAAGCGGCTTACACTTCACACTTACATATGTGTTTTTTAAATGTTTAATCCTATAGATAAACTATTTGGTCATATTTGCCAAACTTAGAAACTATTAAAAAGCTTTAATCCTTAAAAGATTTACCCTTATTTTTGAATATTGTCTTCATCACGAGAATGGGTTGAGTTATTTGACAATGTTGAACTGTCAATCATAACTTTGTTTTTCTCCTTGAACTTATTTTTTGGGATCTCTGGTCTACTAGGTAGAGTTACCACCATGATGACTTGTCCTAGTCCTTAAACTCATTCCCCTTGATGATCTTTCAACTACCTCTCTAGTTAGGCCTTTTTTAAGTGTATCTGATACATTATTTTTTGACTTTACATAGTTAATTGTGATAATTTCACTAGAGAGTAGTTGTCTAATGATATTATTTCTCCATCATATGTGATGAGATTTCCCGTTATACATATTGCTCCTTTCCCTACCTATTGTCGCTTGACTATCACAGTGTATGCATATAGGTGCCAACGATTTGGGCCAGAATGAAATATCTTTCAAGAAATTTTTGAGTCACTCAGTTTCTTCACCAGCTTTATCTAAAGCTATAAAGTCAGATTCTATTATAGAGCGAGCAATACATGTTTGTTTGAACGACTTTCAAGAAACTGCTCCTCCACCAAGAGTAAATACATATCCACTTGTGATTTAACTTCAGATGATCTGGTGATTCAATTTACATCACTTTATCCTTCAAGTACTGTGGGATATTTGTTATAATGCAAGGGATAGTGTTGAGTATATTTCAAATATCCTAAAACTCATTTCATTGTCATCCAATGAGTTTGATTGGGATTACTCGTGTATCGACTTAGTTTACTAATAGCACAAGCTATATCTGAACATATACAGTTCATGATATACATCAAATTTTTCAATACTCGTGTGTATTCTAATTGTGCATCACTTTTACCTTCATTCTTTTGAAGTGCAAAACTCATATCCACCGATGTCTTGACAATATTGAAATTCAAATACTTGAATTTATCAAGTACCTTCTCAATGTAATGAGACTGTGATAATGCTAGACCTTGAGGAGTTTTATAAATTTTGATCCCTAAGATCACGTCAGCAACTCCTAAGTCTTTCATATCAAATTTACTAGCCAGCATACGCTTAGTAGCATTTATGTCAGAAATGTCTCTACTGATGATCAACATATTATCAACATACAAACAAATAATGACTTTATGATTCTGAGTGTATTTAATGTAAACACATTTGTCACACTCATTGATCTTAAATTCATTTGTCAACATCGTTTGGTCAAACTTTGCATGTCATTATTTGGATGCTTGTTTTAGTTCATAAAGTGACTTAACAAGTTTGCACACTTTCCTTTCTTTATTAGGAATCACAAAACTCTCAGGTTGTTCTATGTAAATTTTTTCCTCCAATTCTCCATTTAAAAAAGTCATTTTCACATCCATTTGATGGATTTCAAGACCATATACAGTCGTCAATGCAACTAACATTCAAATAGATGTTATTCTTGTTACCGGTGAATATGTATCAAAATAATCAAGGCCTTTTTTTATCTATAACATTTGACAACAAGTCTTGCCTTATATTCATCAATAGATCCATCAGCTTTCATTTTCCTTTTAAAGATTCATTTGAAACCTAAAGGTTTATTTTCAGGAGGAAGATCAACTAGTTCCCAAGTATGATTGCTTAAGATTGATTTAATCTCACTATTAACATCTTATTTTTAAAATGATGAGTCTCCAAAAGACATAACTTCTTTAAATGTTTGAGGCTCATTTTCAAGAAAAAAAGTCACAAAATCTGATCCAAAGGAAGTGGATGTCCTTTGACGTTTACTACGTTTTGGATTCTCTTCATCAAGAGTATTTTCCTTTGGTTCTTCCCGAGGTCGTTTAGATCTTTTGCTTGATGACTCATCATCAACTTTATACAGGTAAATATTTTCAAAGAATTCAGTATTATCTGATTCTATTAATGTATTGTCATGATTATTGGGATGTTCAGATTTGTGCACTAAGAATTGACATGATTTACTATTTATAGCATATCCAATAAAAACACAATCCACAGTCTTAGGTCTTATCTTGACCCTCTTAGATTTAGGAACTTGGACTTTGGCTAAGCACCCCCACACTTTAAAATATTTTAAGTTGGGTTGTCTTTCTTTTTATTTCTCATATGAAATAGATTGTGTTTTATTGTGGGGTACTCTATTGAGTATTTTGTTTGTTGTAAGGATAGCTCCCCCCCACAAGCTTTGCGATAAACCAGAACTTATTAATAAGACATTCATTATTTTCTTCAATATTCAGTTTTTCCTTTCCGCAATTTCATTGGATTGAGATGTATAAGGGGCGGTGGTTTAATGGATAATTTTATTTTTCAAACATGTTGCTTCAAAAGGAGATTCATACTCTCCACCCTTATCATTTCTTATCATTTTGATTTTTTTGTTCAATTGATTTTCAACTTCAGTTTTGTATTGCTTAAATGCTTTAATTGCTTCATCCTTACTGTTAAGCAAGTAAACAAAATAATATCTAGTACAATCGTCAACAAAGATTATGAAGTACCTTTTTTCACCACGAGATGGTGTTGACTTCATATCACAAATATCTACGTGAATTAAGTCTAAGGGATTGGAATTCCTTTCAACAAACTTATACGGATGTTTAACAAATTTATATTCAACACAGATTTGATATTGTGATTTATTACACTCAAACTTAGGTAATACTTCTAAACTAATCAGTTTTCGCAAGGTTTTATAATTGACATGTCTCAAACGATCATGCCACAAATTATTAGACTCAAGCAAGTAAGAAGAAGCCTCAGTTTTATTCATTTCAACAGTGATTATATCAAGTTTGAAAAGACCCTCATCTAGGTAACCCTTTCCAACATACATATCATTCTTGCTTATTACAACTTTCTCCAAAATAAACATGCACTTAAACCCGTTCTTAACGAGAAGTGATGTAGAAACTAATTTCTTCCTAATAGTAGGAACATGGAGAACGTTGTTGAGAGTCAACACCTTGCCAAAATTCATCTTCAGAAATATCTTCCCACTTTCTTCAATCTTGGATGTTGCAGAATTTCCCATAAGGAGCTTTTCTTCGGGTTCGGCGAGAGTATAAGTAGCAAAAGCTTCTTTATCAATACAAATATATCGACTGGCTCCCGAATCAACCCATCACTCCTTTGGATTTCTAACTAGATTGCATATAGTGAGCATAACACACATATTTTCAATCTCATCCGTTACTTGATTCTTTTTCTTGTTATTTGGATCAACGTCCTTAACAAGATTTGCACCCATCATTGCTGACTTTTTATGCAACTTGTTGTCCTCTTCCATCTTCAGATGAATCACAAGATCTTCCAACCTAGATAGTTGGTTTTCAGGCATTTCTTCATCAGGAACATGAGGATCTTTACTTGTGAGCTTTTGCACTCCAAGTGTGGTCAGCCAAAAGAACATCATTTGCTGCCAACCTTTAAAGTTCACACTAGAAAATTTCTCTGATTTCTCTATCGGTGCATTTGCAAAATTTGAATGGTTTGATGATGCAATAATGGTTATTATTGGGACAACACCATTCACAACCGAATCAACATGTTATTCAGTTTCATTCGTCATTTTTCCTATCAATCTTTGACAAAAAATTTAGTATTACTGAATACTAACAATAAAGACTTTATCTTTATTTAAACGATGAAGTTTTTATATTCTTTGAATCGCTTAACTGAATGAACCTTAATTCCAATGAAGCCTTTATGTTCTTCAAATCGAAATAACCATTTAAACAGAGTGTTCAATAAATTGGTGAAGTTTTTATATTCGACAAACCAAATACACAATTGATTTACTTAGTGAAGTTTTTATCTTCTTCAAACTAAACTTTACTCAAGCTTGTTTCTCGTTAACTATGAAGTTTTTATATCTTCGAATCGTTCAACAAAATAAACTCTAAGTTCTGATGAAGTTCTTATATTTTTTAAATCAGAATGAAGATTCAAATGGAGTGAAAACTAAAAGGTTTTAATCTCTAGAAACCTTAAATATAAATAAATAATAATTTTCTTAAGATTGTTATTTGGGTGATAAATAAAATCTATATTTAAACAAACAAGTAGAAAGTAGAAACAAGAACTTTAAACTATTTACGAAAAATATCAAAGAAAAGAGATGAAGGAGAAAAACCAAGCCCACTGAATACACAGTGTGTCCTTAAGAAAATTATTCTCCTCAAGCACCTTAGGTTGATGGAATATCTCCTCGCAGGATAGAATGATTAACTTCAACAGAATAGCGGTACCTCAAATTCTATTGAACGACGAACTACTCAACGGTAGTAAATCACACTTGAATTTATGAAAGAATATAGAAGTATACTTATGTTTCTTGTACTTAAAATGTACTCAAAAAATGTGATTTATATCTGAGGAAGAATCAGATATTTATAGCCAAAAAGCACTTCTTCAGAAAGGAAGCAAAGGTTCAGAAAAGTTGCACTGTTTCATCTACGTCGGGGCAATGTGCGTTGCACATGAGAAAGTGCGCGTCGCACATCCCATCGCATGCGAAACCAGTGAGACTGCTCAAACCGGAAGTCATGTGTGATGGGACATGGGAAACACACAAGGCGATGTGTGTCTTGCACGTCTCATTGCACGTCTAAAACAGTGAGTTAAAGGGTTGAACCTTTTAACTTGCGATTCGTGTGCGTTTTCGCACATGCCGATGTGGGGCTCGCACATGAAGAAATATTTTGGGTTAGAATTTTGGTTTAAACAATTAAGTTTAAATAAACTTTGTCCAAAAAGATAATCTCTCGATCTTTTTCGAAGCCGAAGTCGAAGCTGAGCCGAGCGAGTGAGTGACGACGACGGTGCGAGGCTTGTCTTCTTCTCAACCCTTTAAGACCATGAGGAAGTGTTTCTTAATATAAGCACTTGAAATTTTTCACCACCAATGTGGTACAAATGCTCTTTACAAAAATAAAAGGAAGATTTTATTTTCCCTCCAATTTTATTCCCTCCATTTTCCATTCACTTTTCATTAATAAACCCCAACAATTAGTACTATTACTCTTCTAAAGTTCAAAAATCTTTTTTTCTTACAGTTTGCACAAATAGGATAATATTAATGGAGGACTGGGACATTACTTTCTCTAATAGAGAAGATATGATTTCAACTAAAAAGGAATATAATGTGTTCCAGCTAAAACTTGAGAAAATTAATTAATTCTTATCAGTATAAAAAGTATTGTCCAGAGACATATATAATTGAAGTGTATATTTGGAGTTGTTTGTTCTTTTTCTTCATATTGACATTTAGGCTGTGCTTCACCATCCAGATGGATGACTTTAATTTACCCCACCAATGACTAGATTTAATTAAATAATAGAGATAATGCATAAGTACCACTCTAAATTATAGGTGAAATCTCAGCGAAACACCTTAACTATACATGGGTCCTATTACCCCCATAAACTATTTTAAAGTGTAACATATACACCCTTTAGTGCTGAGGTGGCACAGAGAGTGTGCTCACTCTCTTGAAAGCAAGTGAGAAGCGAAAAACATTAAATTTTTTTGATTATATTGGACAGATGTCCTTTTTTAATTGGATATCTTACAATTAATTGGTACACATAATTATTACCATTAAAACTTATACATATTTAATTATTTTCCTTTCTTTCTTTGTAAAATTTATTTTCCTCCTCACTTTTATTTTCTTTTTTTCTTTCATTAATTTCTTGTCTTTTCACTTTTACTCAATTTAAAAAAATACGTATATATTTTTTTTTAAATAATGATTCTTTTAAAAATGACCTTTATTTTTTGCATTTTTTAAAGTTTAATTTCCTATATTTTTTTGGTATTCGTTTAAAATTAACATATTTAATTACAAGGCATTTGGAATTAAATCAAAAGAAAAGACAAAGAAAATAAAAAGAATAAATAAAATCAATAGAAAAAAAATGAAAGAAGGTAAAAAAAATAAAAAAATTACGTGTATTTGAGTAAAGTTTAAATACAAGGCCAAAAAAATATAAAAAATACATTCTTTTAGAAAATTTTAAATACAAGAAAAATAAAAATAAATTTTTTTACGTGTATTGACTTATTTTAAATACAAGGCAAAGAAAATAAGAAGAAGTTTTTTAAAAAAAAATAAAAACAAAAACATATTTAAAAAACAAAAAAAAAATTGAAAAAAAAACTATTTATACACGTAGCAGCGCATATATATCACCACAACTAATTGGATTGGGTTATGACTCCACGTCAGCACATAAGGTGCAAAGAAATACAGGAAAAAAAAGTTTAGGGAGGTAACATGACCCATGTATAGTTAAGGTGTGTCGCTGAGATTTCACCTATAGTTTAGGGTGATACTTATGCATTATCTCTAAATAATACATAAGAATTTAGCAAAATCTATTAGTATTAATATGCAAAAATAATATCTGCATGCCTTCCAAGTAAAGAAGATTCACAAGTATACAGTCGGGAACGGACCTTTCATTTCGTATTATACATAGTAATTTAATTATACAAATACTTTACGCACCAAATACAAGCATCCATTCCTCGCAGGTTTAGTGGCATTGATTGTATTAGCTTCCGCGATATTGATTCATTTATTTATCTTATATTGTCTTTTAATTTATTTTTAAGTGTATTCATGTCTGTCTAATAGGTTAGGTACAATTACGACTTGGTGAAATTTGTGTGATAATGACACATGAGTTTTTTTCTCATCATGCAATATATAGTTTTCCAAACTCTAAATAATATATCTGATCAAATGAATTATAGCAGTCTTGATATGATCAACATACACATTTTCAGCATTAACAACAGAGAAACTCAAATCATTGCAATTTGTCTTTGTCAAAGCAAGCTAAGTCATAATTCTTTATAATTCTGCAAGAGTAGTGCAAGCTTTTTATCCTGTCTCTCTTTCATTTTAATTTGGTCATCCTTTTCAAACTAAATCCTATTAATTACTTTCTCCGTCCAACAATACTTATCAACTATTGACTTGGCACACATCTTAAGAAATAATAAATAATAGAGTAACTTTACAATATCACCCTTTGAATATAATAAATTTGGAAAATACATTGCATGATGAATAATATTTAATACCAAGGGTAAAATAGGCACAAATGAGTAAATTATCCATTGATTTTCTAAACTAAACAAGTATTATTGAACATTTATTTTTAGTATAGTGGACAAGTAAAGATGGGCGATGGGAGCATGTATAATTCAAATGTTTTAAACTTATATCTCACTACTACTTTTTCTTCACATTATTGCATGTCAACATTACGTTGCTTGCAACTTATAGAGAGAGAGAGAGAATAATTAATTATTTGGGAATTAATTAATAGGATAAGTGCAACTTTTAGGTGTAATGATGGCTCAATTATTGAGAAGTCTTATATACTCAACTTTGCCTTTTCTCTTTTGTGACATTAATTCCCACTCTTATTATTTCTTTTCTATTTCGTGGGTTGTCCTTATGTCCTATTTTGATGCACCTATTTTGTCTCAATATATTTACCTTGGATTTCTTTTCTAATTTTTATTTATTTATTGATAGAGATCGCTTGGCAACTAGTTTATAGTATTAGATTAGTGGAGGCATATCAAAGTGTTTCTATTTAATACTAGATACAACCGGCCGTGTATGCACGGGCTCAATATATATTACTTTTTATGTCATAATTTATGTGACACAGATGAAATTTGAAAAGTCAATCAAATTTTCTTGTATGGTTTTTAAATATTTTAGGTTGTTAATTATTGTGATTTATAATACTTTTCAGATAGTATGTGTTACTCTCTCTGCCCCAATTTAGATGACACTGATGAAATTTGGAGAGTCAACCAAAATTTTCATATAGCTTTTAGATATTTTAAGTTGTTAATTGTTATGATTTATAATACTTTCCAAGTAATTTTCAAATAATATATGTTACTCCCTCTGCTCCAATTTATGTGGCACTGATGAAATTTGGAGAACCTAATTTTTTATATAGTTTTTAGATATTTTAAGTTGTTAATTATTGTGATTTATAGTACTTTCAACGTAATTTTTAAATAGTATATGTTACTCTCTCTACTCCAATGTATGTGGCATTGATAGAATTTGGAGAGTCAACTAAATTTTTATGTATTTTAAATATTTTAAGTTGTTAATTATTGTGATTTATAATACTTTTTACGTTATTTTTAAATAATATATGTTACTTTTTCTGTCCCAATTTATGTGGCACTGATAAAATTTCGAAAGATAACTAAATTTTTTATATGTTTTTTAAATATTTTAAATTATTAACTATTGTAATTTATTTTTTATGTAATTTTTAAATATATAATAAATTAAAAAATAAGACAAACAAATTAAAATGAAGAAATAAACTAATAGCATATATAAGGATAGTATGGTCATGTGTCTTAGAAGCTGGCAGCATAACAGAGAGTTGCTTCCAAGCCACTTCTATATATTAGAAATAATAGTATATAACACCATTCACTATCTTATTATAATTCAAGACTTATGTGCAACATATCTTTATAGAGTCGCTATCTAAGATAGTCACCCAATTAAAGTAGAAAGTCATTTTTCTTCGTTTTATAATTCAAAAGTCACTCAATTATTTATATTTTACTCATTTGACCATTTTATATGATATTTTTATTTAATTTTGATGACATAAAATTTTTATTTTAAGCCAATTTTTTAAGAAATAAAATGCTATCTATTTTAATCATTTTATTGACCCGTAAAAACAATATGGATCAAATATATGTCCTTTTATTTAACCTCATTCTCTCCTAAATCATCCCCTTCTCTCTTTCCGAAAAAATTACAATGAATCCGTTAAATAAACAATTCAACCTTCCTCCGATGGCGAATCACAGGCGCTAAGTAAACAAAATTATTCAATCTTGAAATCGTTATTTAATTCCTTTACTCCAATTTGTGACCTTGTTTTATCGATATATATATATATGCCCTCTTTTTTAAAAAAAAGAAAGAAAAGAAAATCAAAGTGATCGAGCACAATATTGTAAAATTCATTCAGATCATAATAGATACTCCTATTAGCCTTTGGATTTACGGAACAACGATTAGTATTTTTCAAAAAAAGAGTTGAAAATGACATATTTCTCATCTTAATTATTTTCCTCATTTCGAGAATTACAACGTCCACCAATTCACATTTTGTTCTTCTTGATTAATTCTGATATTTAGTATTATAATTAATTTTCTAATAATAGAACAAGATACTAGCATAGGCCTCCAATGACTACCAATGGATTAGTGGCAATTGGTGTGTTGATATGTAAAGACGAGAAATAAGCAAATCAAATCACGTAGAGATGGTAATATATGAAAATGGACTAATTAGTCTCAATCATGCTATTTCTTGAGTACAATATTTACTTAAAAGAAACGTAAATTGTCGGAATGAGAGATGGGGAAGATTTGGGAGAGAATGAGACTTAAAAAAGGGGTATATATGGCCCACATAGTTTTTACAGGTCGGGTCAAGTGGAGTAGGTAAATAAAAGAAATAATTTTAAATATGTACAATAAAGTAATTAGTTTACAAAAAGTATAGTCAAGTTTTCTTTACAAAAAAATAGCCGCATGTATATGTAATAAATCGATAGTGTATAAAGTTATGTAATGTATCAAAATTGTATAAATAGTGTATAAACGTGTATCAATATTGTATAAAAGTTATGTAATGTATTAAAATTATATAAATGATGTATAAATGTATATTAATATTGTATATATAGTGCACAAACGTGTATCAATATTATATAAATAGTGTAGAAACGTGTATTGATATTGTATAAATATGTGTACAAGTGTATAGATTTTTTTTTCCAGTCATTAAATCTTTAAATAGAAGCATAATAAACAGTAAAGCTTTCAACCATTAATACAACCTCTCCAATCAAGTTCTTTCAATCCTGACCAACTCAAAATCTCCTTTAAACAGTCTCAAATTTTAGATATGAGCTCCCCTCGATATTTTGAGTCTTTTAATATATAATTTGTTCAAAATAATTTACGTTTACGGTACGTTAATTTTTTTAAAAAAGAAAAAAGCAAGAACGCAGAAGAAGAAGAAGAATTAAGGCGAAGAAGAAGAAGAAGAATTAAGGCGAAGAAGAAGGCGAAGAAGAGGAGGAGGAGGAGGAGAAGAAGAAGAAGAGGAAGGAGGAAGAAGAAGGAGGAAGAAGAAGAATTAAGGCAAAGAAGAAAAAAAAGAAGCAGGAAGAAGAAGAAGAAGAAGAATTAAGGCGAAGAAGAAAAAAAAGAAGCAAGGAATGACAAATTTTTGGTAAATAATTTGGCCGACTGGTCATTTTATATAATTTTTTCTAATTAAAATGGTTAAAATGGATAACATTTTATTTCTTAAAAATTGGCTTAAAATAAAATTTTCATGTCATCAAAATTAAATGAAAATATTACATAAAATGGTTTAGTAACTTTGTGAGTGAAATATTAATAGTTGAATAACTTTTTGGTTATAAAATTAAAAAAAATGACTTTCTGAGTGAACTATCAATAGCTAAGTGATCATCTGAAAAATTACCTCTATGTTTATGTATATGAAGATTTTCGCAACTTAGGTTGATAATTTTCTTTCCTATAGTATCTCTGATAGTTAAAATTTTAACTTATGATGCACATAGAGTAAAATAATGCGGAATCCTAATTATGTTATAGATTTTTTGTAGGTTTTAAAAAAGGAAAAATTTCATAAAAAGCTCTAGTTTAGACCTATATTATATAGCGGAGCAACAGTTTACTTATTTACGTTCCTCAATAACCTTTTTTATGAGGTATCAAGATTGAAAACCTGATATCATTGATACAATATTTGTTAGGGACTTTAATTGCGTTGTTCCATAATAAATTAAGTGTAACTAATGAGAGTAAAGAACGCATATCCAGTTGCCACCTTCCTTGATACATGTAAATGATATTCTGGAGTATCTTTTTGAGATAATTTTCTACCGTATCGTTCACTTTCAAGAGAAAAATTTCCCAACATGAACTCAGTTGTAGTCAGAGGCAAAAAAGTATGCATCACCTCCATTGTCATCAACGCCATCTATTGGGAAAACCCAATTGAATCTGCACCGATTCTCATGGCTAAGTTGCTAGCAGAAATGAAACCATATCGTGAAACTGCTGCTATCATTGCCCTTTCTACTCCTATGTGGGCCACTGTGGGAGGTGACATCCTGAGAAGAACTCTGCACTTTGAAGCCCATCTGTAGTATGATCTTGTCAGGATCCGATTCCTACCCTCTCAAAACGATCAAAACATAACTCAGGAGAAGGCCATCCTAGTTGCTGCCATTATGACAGAAGACCATGTGAATTTTGGGGAAATAGCAGCCATGGTAATTCTAAGGAAAGCACGCAGGGGCAATGACACATTTCCTTTTCCAGTACTGATTAGCAAGTTGTGCGCAAAGGCCGATATCACATACTTTAGCTGCGACAAAGTCACCCATGTAGTTGGGGTGATTGATCTTGATAAGAAAACAGACAGGGATGCCCCCAGATTCATGAGGCAAAGGATTGAGTAGTCGAGTGGGGTTGCCAGTGATGAGCTTGGTGCTAGAGAGAAAGTTTCATCTCCCTCCCGGACCACTTCAGAGGTACACCCACATGCCCTTGCACCGTCTATGACCAAAAATAGCCTTCAAGACATGGTGGACAAAACTCACAGCCATGAGCAGCAGCTGGCCGACCTAGCCACGAAGCTACCTGGTATGATAAACAGGGTTGTTAAAAACACAGTGCGAGGGGTTATGGATAGCTTAAACTCACTGTGCAAGAGGGTCGACGTCATAGAGGGGTCAATCAAGATGCTTTAGGATGATGCTCGCAAGGGTAAAGGCAAAACTCCAGTGGTAGAAGCAGATTTGACCACCTTGCCTCCACCTCGTGCCATTCCCAGACCTTTGGATAGATTGTTTGCAGCCTATACAGATGAGGTGTTGCCTGCAATGAGGATCAAGAGCCGGGTGATGATCAGGATTCGGAGTTTCAGAGGATCCTCCATGACTCCACACTTTCTGCACACTCCCAAAAGGGTGGTGCTGGCCCGAGTGGGAGAGCCTCAGATGAGGAGATAGCTGCAGAGGATGATGATGATGAGGCTTAGCCCTCCAGGGAGTTCTACCCTCTTCCCATTGCACTATCAGCATTAAGGACAATGCTATTTTTATGGGGAGGGGTGGCTTTACTTGCTTTTATTGGTGCCCCTGAGTGGGCTTGAGATACTAGTTTATTGCCCTTATCGGGCCTTGATAACATTCTGCTAGATTTTATTTGGCCCTTGTCGGGTGCATTTTGGATGATTGTGATGCTATTACCCTTGCTGGGTATTTTTGTTATGTTTTAGTTTTATTCTGAGCTTATTTGTGCCCTCGCCGGGCTTGACTTTTGATGATTGAGATTGTGTTGTCGGGTTGGTTTTACATACCCCATTGTTTCACTACCTGTGCTTTGCAAATGCGCTAAAGGCCTACGCCGAGGCTTATTTTAAAATGAATCATGAGCGCATAATTTGGATATCACCTTGTTAATAGTAGTTTAGAAATAAACTCCAAGAGTTTTCTTAATACCATGGTTCTTTCCCAAGGAGCAAAAGTTTTGATTTTTTTTTTGTTTTTGTGTCGAATTGGGTTGGTGTTTCCCTATGATAGATTGAGAGGCGACTTTCTTAAGGGAAAATGCCAAGTTTTATTTTGAGAATTGAGTCCGTAGTTGCTTGTCTCAAAATGGGCCCACAAAAAATTTCTCTTGGCAATTTGTTTTGAAAATAAAAGGAAGAAGGAAAATGAAATTTTGAGGAAAAACATTCTCTTGTCATGACTTACACACTCTCGCTTTGGCTTGATTGACTCACAAACGAGGGTGTAATGAACTCAGAATAGCTTGTTGAAAATCATTTGTCCCAATTGATTTTGAGACCAATGAAGAAGTCTTGTGGCATGATGCCTTGTGTGGTGAGGCTTTACCTTGATTCTTGTGCATAAGTTTCATCTAGAACTTACCTCGAATGTGATTCAAGGAAAAATTCTAGGTGTAACTGAGCTTAGAAGATGACCTTAGGTCCTTTTTGATAACCACTTCGCCCAAATGACTTCCCATGACTTCAATCCTAGTGAAACCCTTTGAGCTTGCAACCATTTTTGGCACCTTGTTAACACCTTGACCTTTTTGGAACTTCTATCTTGGCACAGATCCTCCCTAATTGCTTGGAAATGAAATGAAGGCTAAAAGTCTAAGTTTGGGGTGGGGGGAAAATGAAGGATAATATAGGCAAATACCTAAGTTTGGGGGTGCGTGTAATCAAATGAGGAGAAGAAAAGAAGTGCACTCAAAGTGCAAGGTAGCACCTTCGATTTGAATTGAAAAATTGCTCCAAAAATTCAATCTAATGAGCAAAATGAAAAGCAAAAATAGGTGTTACCAAACAAAGGCGATACAAGGAGTTTGAATGATCATGAGTAAAAAGGAGAAATCTTGAGATTGTGTGAGGGAGAAATAAGGTGAAGTTGAAATTTGAAAATGTGAGTGGTGATTCAAAATGAGAACAAAGAACGTTAGGGAGGTGTAACCACTTGAACCAAATGAAATCTTCACCTTAGCCCTAGACAACATCGTAACCCACAAGTCCTTGGTGATCCTTAGCTTGGCTACCCTACATTAGTGGCGATCTACATGAAGGGCAAGCCTATGGTTCTACGCGTGTGCACTTGAATTTCCTTGAGAGCGTGAGAGTCTTTTTGGTTCTCCTATAATCCCGATTGTTTGTGAATTTAATGACTGTGAGTGGGATTCTCTCTTGTGCTGAGTGGTATCATGCACTCGAATTGAAACATGAGGTCTCTATTTCAATTGAGTGGAATGAATGAGACAAGTTGTGTGGCGAATCTCGAGGCAAACCTTGATGGTCCATGCTAATGACTTGAGAAGCTTAAATGTCTTGTTTTGAATGATAAAATACCCTTGATTTTGAATGAGAAATGAAGTCCTTTTGGAAAAAGTTTTGAAATGGCCAAATGCCTCAAGTTTGTGGGGGTTCAAATTGAGATAAGCATCGTAGTTGAGTCTTTTGTTTATTCTTTTTCTTATTTTTTTTTAGTGTAGATTAGTCTCTTGTGCCTAATTGAGTCTAAAGCATAATTCATCTCTTGCCTTGTGAGTATCTTGCTTGAGGACAAGCAATAGTTCAAGTTTGTGGGTTTGATAAGTTGGTAATCTACCAACTTATTGAGCTTAAATCCATGAATTATTGCTATGTTTTAAATAGATTAGAGGTTCTTATGGCCTTTATTGATGTCTATGCAGGTACTTTTGATAAATGATGAGAAACAAGAAAATGGACCCAAAAAGAGCTCAAAAGGAGTGAAGTGTGAACTGTTTCGAAAAGCTAGAGATTCTGACCTGAGATGCGGCGGCCGTGCGACACGCACAAGCCGAGGTGCGAATTGCACCTCCTCCGCATGAAGTGGCAAAAGCCACTAAAAAATCTGTTAAGAGGTGCAGTCGTTGTACAATGCGCACATCCCAAGGTGCAAACTGCACCACTTTCGCATGAAGCTCCCAACGTCAGCTTAAGTCACTGGTCTAATTGAAGAGGATGTGCGACGTGCACATCACGATGTGCGGTTTGCACATCGCACCGCACACCACCTTAAGGGGCCATTTTGTCCTAAATTTTAGTGACATTTTAGGAAGCTATAAAAGGCTCATTTAGGCTCATTTGTAAATATGCTACTTCAGTCCTGAATATTTTAGAAAGCTTTTTGCCTTAAGAACAAGTTTTTCTCTCCAAAGAGAAGAATCCATTCTTTTGGTTAACCATTTGTGTACTCAAATTGAGCTTTGAACTTGAGATTTAGCTCTAATGAAAAGGATTTTGACTTACCCATTTGGTATATATTTCTCATTTGCTATGAGTGACTAATTTCTCTTGTCTAGGGGTATGTTGATGATGAGTGCTTGACAAATGGGTATGGGTGTTGTTAATTCATCTTTATAATTGCTTATTTGACGTGAGTCTAGTAGTTTCACCAAGTTTTAATCCTAAAATTGGTGGTTGCAAACATTAATTTTCATTACTTGACTATGTGATTGCTTGAAAGAGGATTTCATGGTTTCGAATGTGAAATTGCTAGTGGGAACTTGGGACTCCATCTAGATTTGAGGCTAGAAATAGCTCTTATCAAAGGAATCACCCATTTAAGGGTCTAAGCTAGAGATAGTGTGACCTTCCCAAGCTTAGGTTGGTTGTTTGTTGATCAAACTGATGATGCTCTAACCAAGATCATCGGATATATGGTTGTTGATCAAAAGATAACAATCCATACCCATGACCAACGCTACTTATGTCAATAAGCGAGAACAAATGTAAATTGATAATCACCCTAGCCCATGACTAAAGCCCCATCGGATACACATCCCTAGTCTCCTACTCTATTTGATACACCCGCTTTTGTTTATTTGCTTTTAATGGAATTGTGATTGTAGTGACAACATCCCAATTCCCCCAATATTTTACTTTTCTTGTTTAAGCACTTACTCTCACCTTGAACTCAATTTGACACAATATTAATTTAGTTAGCTCCAAGTCCCTTGGGTACGACCCCGACACTCGTTGGAAATTATAAATTTTATTTTGCTGCACGATCATCGTGACCTCCAACTTGGGGAGCACGATTTGAGCATTTATCACTCTGAGCGGTCTTCAACCTCTCCCTAATAATCTAAACTTTCTCCATAGTCTCATGAACTGAATCTGGACAAATCAAAGCTGCCTCACCTACCTCAAACCAACCAATAGGAGACCTACACCTCCGCCCATAAAGTGCCTCATAAGGAGCCATCTGGATGCTAGAATGAAAGTTGTTATTGTAGGCAAACTCAATAAGAGGTAAGTGATCATCCCAATTAACTTTTAAGTCAATCACACAAGATCTCAACATATCCTCTAAGGTCTGAATAGTACACTTGGCCTGATCATTCGTCTGTGGGTGAAAAGTTATGCTAAGTCTCACCTGAGTACAAAGACCCTTCTGAAATGATCTCCAAAATTGAGATGTGAACTGAATACCCCTGTTTGAAATGATAGACAATGGAATCCCATGAAATCGGACTATCTCACGGATGTAGGGTTTGGCATAATTCTCTACTAAATCGATAGTATTAATAGCCAAGAAGTGGGATGACTTAGTCATCCTATCGACAACCACACAAATGGAATCATGTTGTCTGCGAGTATGAGGTAAGCCTGTAATAAAGTCCATATTGATCTCTTTCCACTTTCAAGTAGGAAGATTAATATCCTGAGTCATACCACCCGGTCGCTGATGTTCTACCTTCAC
This sequence comes from Jaltomata sinuosa, assembly GCA_003996215.1. Classification (NCBI taxonomy): domain Eukaryota; kingdom Viridiplantae; phylum Streptophyta; class Magnoliopsida; order Solanales; family Solanaceae; genus Jaltomata; species Jaltomata sinuosa. Next base: position 222,418 of record QJPP01000707.1, read on the forward strand.
TTGTTGATAGTTGGGACACTTAGCCACAAAATTTGCTATGTCCCTCTTCATGCCATTCCACCAATAAACTTCCCGTAGATCATGGTACATCTTGGTGGCACCGGGGTGGATAGAATACCTGGAACTGTGAGCCTCAGTCAAAATCTGTTATCTTAGCCCATCTATATTAGGAACACACAATCGACCCTGATATCAAAGCACACCATCTCCCCCTGGGATAAAACCTCTACCCTCTGTTGATGGACTGCACCCTTCAACTGGTGCAAAATAGGATCACTGTCTTGTTTTTCCTTCACTTTAACTACCAAAGATGATTAGGAACCATTATGAACAATAACACCACCATTCGCCGAATTCGTAAGGCAAACTCCTAACCGAGAAAGTCTATGAACATCCTTGGCCAACTCCTTCTTTCCATCCTCAACCAAAAATACACTACCCATAGACAACCTACTAAGTGCATCCGCCACTACATTGCCTTACCCGGACGATAAAGCACACTCATATCATAATCCTTAAGCAGTTCCAACCATCTCCTTTGACGAAGATTCAATTCCTTCTTAGTGAACATATACTAAAGACTCTTGTGGTCAGTAAACATATCCACATAGACACCATACAAGTAGTGTCTCCACATTTTCAAAGCAAAGACCACGGCTTCCAACTCAAGATCATGAGTCGGGTAATTCTTCTCATGAATCTTAAGTTGTCTAGAAGCATAAGCAATCACCTTACCACGTTTCATCAAAACACAACCCAAACCAATCCTACAAGCATCACAATACACAACAAATCCATCTAAGCCCTCGAGGAGAGCCAAATTCGGAGTTGTGGTCAGCATAGTCTTCAATTCCTGGATGTTCTTCTCACACTCATCAGACCACTAAAACTTAACCTTCTTCTGAGTCAACCTGGTCAATGGGGCAGCTATGGAAGAAAATCCTTCCACAAATCTCCTGTAGTAACCAGCCAAACAAAAACTCCTAATATCATAAGCGGAAGTGGGTTTAGGCCAGTTCTTCACTGCCTCTATTTTCTGTGAATCAACTCGAATACCATCTCTAGTCATAATATGACCCAGAAAAGCAACAGACTGCATCCAGAATTCACACTTACTAAACTTAGCAAATAACTGATGATCCTTTAGAGTTTGCAACACCACTCTCAAATGTTCCGCATGCTTATTCTCACTCCGAGAGTAGATAAGGATATCATCAATAAAAACAATCACAAACATATCCAAATACTATTTGAACACATGGTTCATCAAGTCCATAAAGGTTGCAAAAGCATTTTTTAGTCCGAAAGACAACCATAAATTTATAATGACCATACCGAGTTCTGAAGGCTATCTTTGGAATGTCACACTCTCAAAAACGGAGCTGATAATAATTGGATCTAAGGTCAATCTTGGAGAAATAACTGGCACCCTGAAGTTGATCGAACAAGTCATCACTCTTAGGAATGGGGTACTTATTCTTGATTGTGACCTGGTTCAATTGATGGTAGTCAATACACATTTTGAGATAACCATCCTTCTTACGCAAGAATAGGACTGGAGCACCCCATGAAGAGATGCTGGGTCGAATAAAACCCTTATCAAGAAGGTATTTCAAGTGATCTTTCAATTCATTAAGCTCTTCTGTAGCCATTTTGTAAGGAGGAATAGATATAGGATGCATATCTGGGAAAAGGTCTATCCCAAAGTCATTCTCCTGCTAGGGAGGGACTCCAGGTAGATCCTCGGGAAATACTTTTGGAAACTTATTTACAACAGAAACTGACTGAAGAGATAGGGTTTTGGACTCCGAATCCATAACCCGAACTATATGATAGACATAACCCTTAGAAATCATTTCCTAGCTTTGAGGTAAGATATGAAATGACCCTTTGAAGATGGAGGACTACCCTGCCACTCTAGGATAGGTTCATTTGGAAACTTGAAACTGAGTACTCGGGTACAACAATCAACCGAGGCATAACATGTATGTAACCAATCCATACCAAGAATAACAACAAAATCGATCATCTCCAACTCTACTAGATTGGCTGAAGTGACCCTATGAAGGACTGAGATAGGAAAATTTCTGTAAATTCTCTTGGCTAAGACTGACTCACCAACAGGAGTAGAAACACAAAAGGGTTCTAAGAGTTGTTCAGGACTGACTTTGAATTTGCAAGAAACATAAAGGGTCACAAAAGACAAGGAAGCTCCAGGGTCTAATAAAGCATAAACATCGAGAGAGAAGACTTGCAACATACCAGTAACAACATCTGGGGAACTTTCCTGATCCTAGAGAGATGACATAGCATAGAGACGGTTCTAGCGCTGACCACCACCTGAACCAGAAGCAGCACCTTGATAGGATGGATGACCCGTTGGAGCTACTGAAGTAGACTGAGTCTTGCCACCTCCATGCCCTTTCTTGGATGAAGGGCAATCCCTGATCCTATGACCAATCTGTCCACACCCAAAGCATCCCTCTTTGCTGGCAAGGCACTCACCAGGGTGACTCTTACCACACTTGTTGCAAATAGGTTAGGAAGGCCCTTTTACAACACTCCCCTGAGACTGCGAAACTGATCCTCTACATGACTGATCATGCCTAGGCCTGGGGCCTGAGTAGGAGCACTAGCTGATAAAGGTACGGGTCCTAATGACCTCTTCTGAAATGAAGAACGGTGTCTACCTTTAAACTTCTGATGTCTAAAACTCGAACCCTATGATCTAGACCTCTTGTTTTCCCTTGCCATTTCCTTCAACTTATCGCCCTCAATCTAATAGGCATGAGTCATAAGCCTAGAGATATCCATGTCCCTCAAAAGCATAGCGGACCTGCACTCTTTTTTTTACTAAGTCTGACACCTCATAAATGAACTTTCTCATCTGATCCCTCGGGTCAGCCACCATAGAAGGAGCATACCTAGAAAGCTGAGTGAACCTCAACCCATACTCGTGAACTAAAATAGATCCTTGCCTTAAATTCATGAATACTTTAGCCTTAGCCTCCCTCAACTCCCTAGGGAAGAACCGATCAAGAAATGCTCTCTCAAAGAACTCTCAAGTCATAGGGACCGTTTCACTATCCCTAGCCTCCTTCCACTGAGTACACCAAATGTGAGCCATATTCTTGAGCTGATAGGAAGCTAGCTTTATACCGTCCACACCAATAACTTGCATGAACTCCAAAATCTTCTTAACCTCATCCAAGAAATTTTATGGATCCTCACCAACCTTAGAACCCAAGAACTCAGACGGGTTCATGCGAATGAAGTCTCAAACTTTGGACGCAACTTCCCTCTCTTGAGGGTTAGCAGGAATAGGTGCAGGTGGATTGGCCTGGTTGGCCATCGCATGAGCTAACATCTGAATAGTGTTCCTGAACTCCGCATTAGTGACCTCGTGGTCTGAAATTGGAGGATTAGCATTTCAGACCCAGCAAGGCATGGCACGGTAAAGAGGCATAATCTGAAATGCATAAAGATTGAATTAGAGGAGTAATAGAGTTAAACTCCATCGCAAGATATTAATCATGAAAAAGTGAAGTTTTTCCTAGAACATCTCATAGCTTCCCTTTCATAAGTGTGACGCGCTTCACACCTATGAAAGAGACTCTACTTGATGCAACTTTCAGACACTCTAGGACTCTTGAACCTGATGCTCTGATACCAAGTTTGTCACGCCCTAAGACTATCCCCTAGATGTAACAAGGGACTTAGAATTACAAGTGATCCCAAGCTAACTCTTTGGTCTTAGCATGACATAAGCAACATTATAACAACATGGCGAAAGCATAAATAATGGAAGGAATCAATCCAACTAAAGATGAGATAAAGGTGTAAGAGTAGTAGAGTCACGAACTCAATACAAAATATCTAGCTCTGTTTGAAAAGCCTCTAAAACTGACATACGAGTTGCTGGGACAAGACCCCAGCTAACCCTAAGTACTGAAAGAATGATATCCAAAATGAACTCATAACTAGTCCTCGAAAGATGAGGACTCACCAACACGTACTGAATGACCTGTGACCTCTAGCCATAAGCCTGAGAGTGGAAACCTGAATCTGTATCATAATAGAATGCAGTGCAAGAATATGCGTCAATACTATAGGATGTACTGAATATGTGAGATATGTAGAATCTGGGTAAAAACATGCTAAATATACTTGAAACTGAAATCATACTATAATAGTAAAAGCTAAGATGTAAAGACCCAATGCAATATCATAAGCTAAAACATATCTGGAAACCATTAATAATAGTAGAAATTCTGAAGTCCGAAGACAAAGAGTCAATACATTTAAAAGCTTGAAACTATTTCTGTGGGAGATTCTCATAACCGACATAGACCATGTGAGCTACATGGAATTTGATGTATCCTCTCTATCGGGAGGACCCAATATACCTTGTCAGGGTATAAAGGCATAGTTGGCGTGATCACTAGTTCTAATGCCCAACTGAGGGACTAACAACCTGCGGGTGCACATAGTTCTAGGATTTAGAGTACCCTCACCCTGTCCAACTCAGTGCTAATACTACTCCCAAAAATATGTATAGCTCATATGATACTTGTGACATATCTAATGCCAAAACTGATAGAAAAGCATAAGGACATATTTAATGTCAAGCCAATCTCAATTCATAAGTTTTTAGGCTTAGCATAGCCATAATTCAAAACATACTCTTTTTATAAATTCATAGCTTGAAGAATTTGGCATGCAATTTCATAATACTTGAGGTCATGTTATCTAAACATGCCAATTTTTACTTGAAAACAAGCAATTTAGTGAAATCATACTAGAATTCATTCTCAATGCATGAGCTTTTAAAAAAACTTAAGAAATCTCAAATAAATCATGGGTAAAGGATTAAAAACCATTAATTGATGCTAGTAAACTAATTTTAAAGTAATTTCACAGATTGAGTAAGAACTCTAATTTCATGGTTTCATAAATTCAAAGTAAAATTATGAGTTTTGGGCATAAAGGTGAAATGAATCCCTTATTGAATACCCACATACCTGAATTGAAGCTTTCTTAATCAGAGAGGAATGGAGACTTGGAGCTTGAAGCTTGAGAGACTCTTTCCACTTTTAGAAGATGAATGAGAGTTTGGGAGGGGACTTAGGCTAATTAGGGATGAAACCCTACCAAAAGAGTCCAAAACGACCTCACTTAGGAGTTAAAAGGGTAAAAATTTACCAAAACAACCCAGGGATTTAATTTAGAAAAATAACTTAAAACTGCAGCTTCAGATTCCACGAGTCATAAACTGGACCACGACTCGTGATTCCTGGCCAAAAACCCAGTTGCAGAACATGTTCTACAAGTTAACAGTACAACTCATGGAACCATCCACGAGTCATAGAAACCATTCGTGGTTGATGAAAGAATTAACTGTCCTCTGTCTGATTTCCATGGACTGGTTCTATGACCCGTGGAACCATCCACGAACTGTAAAATCCAGTCGTGGTTCTCAGACCTGAAGATGGTCTGCTGGACTGATTTCATGAGTCCTTTTCACGACTCGTGGTTCAGTCCATGGCTCGTGATCTGGGCTCGTGATTCCTGAAAACTTCATTTTTTTTTAGAGATTCTAAGTTTAAAAGTTGGTTCAAATTCTGGGGTGTTACAAGTCTAAATATACACCTTCTATTATATTTTGGGCAAAATATGCCCCTTATCATTAAATACTTGAGTCCCAACTTTAATATAAACACGCGGAGGGTTGGGATTAACTTGAAGGATCCAAATCATTTTTGTCCCAGCCAACATCCAAAATAATCCATAACCAGACCCAAATAAAGCTTGAAATATCAACAATGGAGTAATGTCAAATTTTTTTTCTTCATATAAGTTTTGACAGATTCAATGACAATCGTATTCACCTAAGTTAATAATTCTCAACATCCGAACACACACGACATTTCAAAAATCTCAGAACTATTGAAGAACTCCAAAAAAAAATTGAATTCAACTCAATCATTCTAGACAAGAGAAAATCCCAGCTCAAAGAAACAATAACCCAAATAATTTTCAATTGAACTTCCAATCACAAATTCAAATGTCAATGACTCATCAACTTCGTTTTCAACCTAATTAGTTAGGGATATTTTAATAATTACAATTTGAATTTTTTAGCTGGAGGTATTTTAGTAATTTTACTTTGATTTTTTTGAGTTCATTCTTTTAAAGAACTCCAAAAAAACTGAATTCAACTCAATCATTCTAGACAAGAGAAAATCCCAGCTCGAAGAAACATTAATCCAAATAATTTTTAATTGAACTTTCAATTACAAATTCGAATGTCAATGACTCAACAACTTCGTTTCCAACCTAATGTGCATTCTAATTTTAGCTCATCAATCCAAACCAATGAAACTTTCAAAAAATTTAGAATTGAATTCGGTCAATAAACTCAACAAGAACAACAGAACACACAGTGAACTATTTGCAAAAAAAATTCAATGTTTTGTTTTTTTTATCGGCAATACTAATGGGAACATTAATTAGAAAAATGAGTATTTATGTATTTTATGAAGCTAATCAGTTGGCAAAATTTTTTTACAAACAATTCCTTTTGCCTTTCTTTGACTTATATATAGGTTTAGGCAAGAAAGTATTTAAGGATTGTTTTGGGTATTACCCGATAAAAATGATTTGGGTCATTTAAATTAATCTCAATTTTTTATGTGTCTATTCTAAAGTTGGAGTCTAAATATTTAGCGGATAAGGGGAAGATTTGGTCCAAAGTATAACGAAAAAGATATATTTAAACCAAAAATATAATAAAGAGTAAATTTAAACTATTTTAAAAAGTACAGGAGTATATTTAACCCTTTCCCCTACATTAAATTTTGGAGAAGAAAGAAAATCTTGATGATTATATAAAGCAAAACATGCAAAGTATTTAACTTATGCTTAAATGTGGCACAAGTCTAGGGCTGCTTATCGGGCGAATAATTATGCTTAACGGTTTGGCTTATCGATTATCGGTTTAAAAATATACTAATCTGTTAGTGTTCAAGTTTTAATGATTGACAGCTAAATGTTTACAGAAAAATATGAAAGGAAATCGTCAAGCAAAAGAAATCAAGAGAAGCACTAATCAAGATATTCACAAGGCAATAAAATCATCTTTATGAAAGGAAAGAAGAAAAGTCCAACTCTATTTATGGATACAAGTACCAGACATTGAATGTGAAAATAACTTACTAAATAAAAGAGACAAATCAAGCCTAAATTATGGAAGATCTAGTCATCAATTCAAGCGCAGAAAAGGAAGCAAAATCAGAGCATTCAAGGAGTCAAACATTGACTCAACCTTATTCTTGAAAATAGTATGTTTCATATCCTTTTTCAAGGATCAAATCTCTTAGGTTACTTCTTCAACATATCTCCTTCAAACGGCTATCCTTGATCCTATAAATTATTGTTGAAAATTGAAGAAGAAAATATACTTCTAGTATAAACCCTCGCAAAGTTCTTTGCTCTACTTTTAACAAGCATTGTAATTCTTAGTGTTTTACTGTGTACACAAAAAAGAGAGAAAAGTAAAAATATTATTGGTGAGGCTATTGTATTAAAAAGAAAGAGAGAAAAAGATTGAGTGTAGTCGTAGGAATTATATTTAAACCTTGTAATCCAAAACCCCTCAAAAGAACTAGTAGAGCATCCCTTGCAACCCATGGGGACTGGAGTAAGATCCATTCTGAATTTCAACCAGTATAAAAATATCTTGTTTCACTCTGTATTTTTAGTTTGATTTCAATATTGTTTTTACTATTCTCAACAGTCGACTGAGCAATTCAGGCAGTCGACTCAGAAACTGAAAAAAAAAAGGTAAATCACCCTCCCTCTTGCACTTTCAATTGGTATCATAGCCTGGTCTCACATATATTTGCCTAACAGCAAGTGATAAAAGATCATGACACATCAAATTGCTGCTGGAGCCCTATTTTAAGAAGGAACCTCCCAAACAAAGCCACCATATTTCAATAATGGTAAGCATTTCTCACACTGGAAAATCAGAATGGAAACTTTCATTAAGTCCTATGGTGTAAAAGTATGAAGAGTTATCAAGCTTGGTAATATCCCCATCACAAAAGCAAAAAAAGATGACAAAAATATGGAAAATGGTGAAACATCAACTGAAGTAATTCCAACTCTAGAGAATTACACTGATGAACAGATGAAGATCATTCAGACAAACTTCAAAGCCAAAAATGTTCATTACAATGCTATCAGTGAAGAAGAATATGAAAAAATTTCCTTCTGTGAGATATCCAAAGAAATGTGGGACAAACTCAAAGTAACTTATGAAGGAACTGACAAGGTCAAACAAACTATCATAAGTCTTCTGGTATATGAATATGAGCTTTTCTCAATGAAGGAAGAAAAATCAGTTGAAAGCATGTTCGCCAAATTCAGCAAGATCATTGGAGAACTCAAGGCATCTGGGAAAACTTATCCTATGAGTGACCAAATACCCAGAATCCTTAGAAGTCTCCCTACCCAATGGCATGCCAAGGTAGTCGCTATTGAAAGCATGAATCTAAATGATATCACCTATGATGAATTAAGAGGAGATCTCATTGTTTTTGATAAAATTCATCTGAATAAGCGAGGACAGAAAGATAACAAGAAAAAAACTATAGCATTCAAAGCTACAGAGAATATCAAAGGAGGTGAGGAAGAAGGAGAGATGGGAGAAGACGAAATTTCTCTAATCACCAGGTCAGTAATTGAAAACTTCAAACGATTGAGAAATAGCAGGAGAGGTAAGCAAAACTTCTCAAAAGGGAAGTACATCACTGATCAAAGCAGAAATGAAGGAAAATGCTACAACTGTGAGAAGTATGAATATATTGCAAATGACTATCCTAGACCAAGGAAAAGGAATTACAGAGGACACCAAAATCACAAAGCCTTCAGCAGTTGGGGTGATGAAGATATTTCTGAAAATGAGCAGGAAGAGTGAGATAACATATGCTTTATGGCCATCGGAGAAACTAGTGAGGTATAGAGCTGAAACTTGCACTAACTGCTCAAATTTAAAAAATCTATTGGATCATGCTATTACCGATCTCAATAGAGTATTTAATAATTTTAGAAATATTAGAAAAAAGACTGGGAAATTAAACTAGAAATTTGAGAAATTGAGAGAGATCTCCTTGACGAGGAAATCCAGGAACTCAAGACACAAATAAATAGTTTGAAAAAAATCTTTCAGTCAAAGCTCTATTAGATCCAACCAGTCAACTCAGTCAAACAAGTCAACTGACATGAGATCTCAAAGATCAAATCAGTCAACTAGTTCAACCAAGTTAACTGAAAAAGGATCAACTAGTTACAAATCTGGATCTAGCAATTTTTATCATGATTGTCCTACTGACCAGTTGACCTCTTTAACTGAGTATAATAATGAAGAGATCCCAGATAATGTAACTGGGGAGCTTATTCATAACGCATGTTATTATTATAGTAAAAGCGGGCATAATTCTTTTTGATACAGATTTCTTTATTCAAAACCTCAGAATTGGGTATGGAGACCCAAGAAAACTCCTGACACTAATCTCTAAGGACCCAAGACATCTTGGGTACCTAAGAAAAAGTAATCACTTTGTTTTGCAGGAACACCACAAAAAAGGGTCAAAAGCAAAATGGTATCTTGACAGTGTGTGTTTAAATCACATAAAAAGAAATAACTACCTGTTCAAATCAGTAGCCGACTATGATGGAGAAGCTATTAGTTTTGGGGATAACTCAAAAGAAATAGTCATCGGTATTGAAACTATTTCTTTTAATGATTCTTGTGATATCACTAACGTTTATCTTGTGAAAGGTTTAAAGTACAATCTTTTGAGTATCAATCAACTATCCGATGTAAATCATGAAGTACGTTTCAAAAAATGGCTGTATAATTGGGGATATCACAGGGAAAGCACTGTTACCAGGAAGCAGAGATAAAAATGTATATGTACTGGACTCTGTAAGAAGTTCAAAAGAACATATTTGTCTTGCATCTATATCAGAAGATCCATGGATATGGCACAAAAAATATGATCATGCTAGTATGCGTCTCATAGAGAAACTTGCTAAGCATAAACTAGTTCTTAGACTGCCAAAGCTGGATTATACAAAAGATCATATTTGTGACGCGTGTCAAATGGGTAAACAAACTAGAAACTCTTTTAAAGCAAAAGAATTTGTCACTACCTCTAAACCTTTGCAGCTCCTTCATATGGACCTTTTTGATCCAACTAGAACTGCGAGTATTGGTAAAAAGAAAAAGGTACGCGGTTGTTATTGTTGATGATTATTCACGATTCACATGGGTTATTTTCTTAGCTCATAAAGATGATACTTTAAATAATTTTAATTTTTTCTGTAAAAGAGTTCAAAGAGACAGGGGATACTATATCACTGCCATCAGAAGTGATCATGGAGGAGAATTTGAGAATAATGCATTTGAAAAATTCTATAATAAGAAAGGCTACTCCCACAATTTTTCAGCACCAAGATCTCCTCAATAAAATGGAGTTGTGAAACGAAAGAATAGAACTCTCCAAGATATGGCAAGAACAATGATCATTGAACATTCATTGCCACACTACTTCTGGGCAGAAGCTGTAAGCACAACATGTCATGTGCTGAACAGATGTCTCATAAGGCCTATACTGAATAAGACTCCATATGAGTTGTGGAATGGTAAAAGACCTAACATCAGTTACTTTTATTCATTCGGATGCAAGTGTTTTGTGCACAACAATAGAAAAGATAATATCGATAAGTTCGACCCAAGAAGTTATGAAGGTATTTTTCTTGGTTACTCAAACTCTAGTAAATTTTATAGAATCTTCAATAAACGCACTTTAAATGTTAAAAAATCTATTCATGTTATCTTTGATGACACTAATCACTTGGTCGAGAAAAGTAGAGTTGCAGATGATGAAGAAATACAGAGTAACCAAACAAGCAAAGCCCTAGCAATTGAGCAGACTGCTATTATCAAGTCAACTGGCACTCTAAATGAGTCAATTGAGCAGACAATTGAAGTAATCCAAAATGAATGGAGGAGTGAGCCAGATTACCCAAAAATGTTCATCATTGGAGATCCCAAGGAAGGAATGAGAACAAGGGCATCAACTAAAAATAAAGCAAATATTGCTCTCATATCTCAGCTTGAGCCCAAAAAGGTGATTGAAACACTAGAAGATGATCATTGGATCAAAGCAATGCAAGAAGAAATAGACCAATTTGATAAGAACAAAGTTTGGACACTTGTCCCAAAACCTGAAAAGGTATCTGTTATAGGCACCAAATAGATCTTATGAAATAAGCTAAATGACGCTGGAGAAGTAGTAAAAAATAAAGCTCGTCTAGTGGCTCAAGGATACTCACAACAAGAGGGAGTCGACTACGATAAAATATTTGCTCCTGTAGCCCGGTTAGAATCTATTCGAATATTACTTGCATATGCTTCTTTTAAAGGTTTTAAACTATTTTAAATGGATGTTAAAAGTGTTTTCTTAAATGGCTTCATAGAAGAAGAAGTTTTTGTAAAGCAACCTTCAAATTTTGAACATCCAAAATTTCCCTATCATATTTTTAAACTATCCAAAGCTCTGTATGGTCTCAAACAAGATCCAAGAGCATGGTATGATCATTTGAGTACTTTTTTACTAAATCATGATTTTTCAAGAGAAAAAATAGATACAACCTTATTCATCAAAAGAACTCCTTCTGAAAACTTGATTATTCAAATCTATGTCGAAGATATTATTTTTGAAAGTACTAACCCTCTTCTGTGCAAGAAATTCTCCAAGCTTATGCAAGGAGAGTTTGAAATGAGTATGATGGGAGAATTAACATTTTTTCTTGGACTACAAATCACTCAATCTGATGAAGAGATATTTATATGCCAAAGTAAGTATATCAAAGAACTCATCCAAAAGTTTGATATGAGCAATGCCAAAGCTATGGGAACTCCTATGAGCTCCACATGCTCACTTGATAAGGATGATGAAGGTAAACCAGTAGAAGAAACCAACTACAGAAGTATGATAGGGTCTCTACTCTACTTGACTGCTAGTCGACCGGATATCAATAAGTCTGGCAATGGAACTGGAAGCTATCGGTACCAGTTTCGGTCCATCCCAGTCCGTTACCAGTCCAGTTCTGATCCGGTGGACTCTGGTTCTGTCCAGTGTAGGTGCTGGCCAGTAGGGGTAATGGGACGAAAGGGAGAAATTTACCGGATCGTCTCGGTCAGGTTCATCCCGGTACCGGTGCGGTCTGGTCCGGTTCGATCCGGGCGGGAAACTAATTTTCGATTTTTATTTTTATTTTTTAATTAAGTAGCCATTGGGTTAGCCGTTGGCAATGGCCAGTGGGCCCCACCCAATGGCTATTTGAGCCAAAATACCCCCCAAAACACCCCTACCCCCCAAACCTTTTTTAATACCCCAAAGTTTTTAAAAATATATTTTAGTCCTAAATTTTAACTATAAAAACCCCCCCACCCCTTCATTATTTACTACACAAAATTTCTTCTTCTTCATCTACTCTCTCAACTCTCAATCTTCTACTCTCTATTCTCTAATAGTCTAATAGACTCTATTAAATTGTTAATTTTATTAGTTGAATTATTTTGGAGCAATCTTCAAGCTTCAAGTTTCATCTATCAATTTTGGCTTTTGGTTATACACGTCTGCTTTTACGCAGACGTTTGCTACATTCATTCCAACTTTCATCTCTTTACTAGTTTATTTTTTTGCATTTAATTTTCGTATTTATTTATTTGCTTACTTTTAATATTTTATTATGAAATTCGGTGATAAAAATATCGGCCAAGGTAAAAAAATACTTTTTGGTAGGTTGACTAATGCAGTAACCGGAAAAAGTAAAGTCGGTAGTTCTTCTAAATCCAAATCTAAAACTAGACAAGTTCAATTAAGAATAAATACGGATGATTTTACACATGTTGATGAAACTCCTTTTAATATTGATAGTAATACTCAATTAGATCATGAATCTTTACAGACAAGGTTTGGTAATTTTACTGAAGAACTAGATGAAGAAGTAGAATATGATAATGAATATGATGGTAATGATACTTATGATGATGATGAAACAGAGCCGCCTACGGCTACTAGTCCCACTTTCACTCCCGCTCCCGCTCCCACTCCCCTTGTACATTCTACTAGGGCTAAGCCCAAGGCTGAACGTCCTAAAAGATCTATTGTGTGGCAATTTATGACTCAAAATGAGGATAAAACTCAACCTATTTGTAAAAAATGTAAATGTATTTTGAATCATAAAATTACGAGAAAGTCGGTTGGGATGGGACATTTAAAAAATTATTTGATGGGATGTTGTAAAAATAAATTTTTGCAAGCTCAGGCTATAGCCGATGCAATAAAATATGGTACTCCCCTTCCCGATTCATCTGTAGGAGTAGGGGCCTCTAACATGATCCAAACACAGTTAAACCCTTCTAATGTTTCTGGCCCTAGTACACATCGCAGTTATAGTAGAGAAAGAGATCTTGAAGAATTAGCTAAAATGATTGTTCTTTTTGGCTTGCCTTTTAGTTTTGCTGAAAATCCCAGTTTTGTTCATTATATTCAAATAATGTATAATCCTTCTTTCACAGATTTTTCAAGAAATACTATTAAAAAAGCTGTTTTTGATTATCAAGGACAACATGTACAATATCTTCGTTGTTTATTTAACTATAATACTTGTAGAATGGCTATCACTTCTGATATGGGTCGTAGTCCTAATGATAACGATTATTTCACTATTACTGGCCATTGGATTGATGAAAATTGGAATATGCAAAAAAAAATTAAGTTATAAATGTTGTGAAATGCTGAAAATTGGTAGTTACATAGCTCAAACTATTATAGATGTTTTAGAATTTTATGGAATTTGTAATAAATAATTAGTGTCACCCTTGATAATGCTTCTAATAATACAAATGTTGTTGATAAACTAAAACCGATAATTTTCCCTTTTTATAATGACGATTTTCATATTAGGTGTGCTGCACACATATATAATTTAATTATTAGAGATGGTATAGCAATGTATAATAATGGTTGTATAAAATGTGAAGTTGCATGTCATTTTATTTTTAAATGTCAAGTAAAATCTAGACGTGTAGAGTTTGAACGCCGTTGTCAAGAATTTCAACTTCCCCCTAGAAAAATTCTAAAAACGGTGTCTACTAGATGAAATTCTTTATATGAAATGCTTAAAGTTGCTTATGAATACAGAAAGTCTTTACAAATGCTTTGGAATGCTCATAATTCAGATAATGATTATGGAATTACTGACACTGATTGAAATAAAGTATATGAATTTAAAGAATTTTTAAAAGTTTTTTATTTAGCTACAAAATAAATATCTGGACTTTATTATCCAATTATTTGTTCAGTTTTACCAAATATATGTGCTATTTCTGATAAATTTTTTCAATATAAAAATATTTCACGGTTTAAAGAGTCCATTAAGGCAATGATTAAAAAATTTAGAAAATATTTTTTTCCTATTCCTCAAATTTATTTAACTGCTTGTTTATTAAACCCAACTTACAAAAACAATAGGTGCAGCACGAATGGTTGAAAGAATATATTCAAATTTATATATTTTAGATATTATATATGAGCAAAATAACCAAGGTGACGAAGTTGACGAAGCTGAAAAAATACCTAGTTTGTCTGATGTTAAAGATAGCATAAGAATTGAAGCTAAAAAATTGTATGACTTGTATAATTCTAGTAGAATAAATGATGTAGTAATTAATGAAGAACCTACAAGTTCTAGGCGTAGATATTCAAATGAAGATGATATTGATGATATGATGAAAAATTATCTTGGTCTTACTTCTAATGAAAGGAATGATTTTGATGAATATCTTAATCAGGGAACGAAAAGCATTAAGGATGCACAAGGCAAACATCAACTTTTGGAATGGTGGAGGACTCGCGGCAAGTCATTTCCAAAACTTCAACCGGTGATTCGAGATTTGCTAGCTATTCAAGCATCTTCAGTAGCATCGGAGGACGCTTTTAGTGCAGCAAGATATCAAATTGGGGAGCATAGGTATTCATTAGCATCAGACAGCTTGGAGATATCGGTATTGTTTAGAGATTGGATCAATGCCGAGAGAAGGAATTATGGGCTTCCTAGTTTACCTGCCAAATTTGAATATGATATTGATAATATTTTGGTAAATTCTAGTGAAGACGATATGGATGCCTTGGAGGATCAAGCACAACAACCACTTCCAAAAAATGTTACCAAGGAATTGTTAGAAACTCTACGTCAAGACTATTTTCAAGGCTTTAAATATTAGTATGATAGTTCGAGGCCTAATTCAAACAGAACCCTTCCTAGAAGATGGCTGCGTAGATTAGGTCCTCTTCTAATATTTGTAACACAAATTGTATTATTTAATTTTTATGAATAAAATTATAAGCTATTCGCCTTAAATTTTTTTAATTATTGTCTTCAATTTAATACAAGTCTTTTTTATATATTTTAATTTTTAGATGTTTCAAACGTAAGTTATAATTTAAAATTTAAAGTTTGATATAGTTTCAAAGGTTTCAACTTCCAAACTTAAGTAAGTTAGTTATAGTTTGAAAATTTTAAATTTAAACTTTTAAGACTTAAGAGTTTGAAAATTTAAACTTTTAAGACTTACGAGTTTGAAAATTTAAACTTTAAGATTTTGAAATTTGAAATTTAAACTTTTAAGACTTAAGAGTTTGAAAATTTAAACTTTAAGAGTTTAAAATTTAAACTTAAAAAAAGTTTAACTTATTAATTTAAAAAAGTCTAACTTTTAAAAGAAATATTAATAAGTTTAAAACAAGTTTTCAATTATAAACAATCAAGTTTTTAACTTAACTAAAATTAAAAAAAAAAAATCGGCTAACCAGTCTGGTACCATCCCGGTCCGATCCCGGTTAGTACTGGTCCGGGATGGAATAATGGTACAATGCCGGTATTATCGGTACCGGTACGGTTCTGGTTCTGGCCGATACCCAACTGTTAGATGCCGGTACCGGTTAATACCGGTCCGGCAGTGCCAGATCCGGTTCCATCGCCAGCCTTAGATATCATATATAGTATTTGCAAGTGTGCCAGATTTCAATCAGCTCCGAAAGAATCGCATCTTACTACTATTAAATATATTATCAGATATCTGGCTGGGATAATTCATCTTGGTTTATGGTATGCTAAAACAAATAGTTTTAAACTCAAAGAATTTTCTGACGCTGACTATGCAGGTGACAAAGATGACAGAAAAAGTACTAGTGGAACTTGCCAACTCCTAGGGAAATCTCTAATCTCATGAAATAGTAAGAAATAATGATCAGTATCACTCTCAACCATTGAGGCAGAATACATTGTCATTGGTCAATGTTGTGCTCAAATACTATGGATGGTTCATGAACTCAGTGATTATGATCTCTCTTTTAAACCTGTTAATATTTTTTGTGATAATTCTAGTGTTATTTGTCTTTCAAAAAATTATGTGCATCATTCTAGGGCTAAACATATTGATATCAAGTATCATTTTATTCATAATCATGTTTTAAATGGTAATATAGAACTTGCGTTTGTGGGAACTGATTTTCAACTAGCTGATTTCTTTACAAAACCCCTGTTGAAAGAAAGATTCTGCCTTCTTAGAAAATCTCTTGGAATCATCCAAAATTTCCTACTGAATTAATTGCAATTATTTGATTTCCTTATTTACAATATTCCTGTGTCTAATAAATGCTTTTGTGTGACTTAGTTGTTTACCGTCGTTTCCCCTCATTATGACCTTGCTTCGTTTCTCCCCTCATGTCTCCTCGATGTCAGACGCAACCCCTCATTTCTCTCTAAGTCGCGTCTTTTTAAACTTCTCTCTCACTCTTTTTAAATCTCCTCTACTTAATTCTCTTCTTATTCTCCTTCTATTTTCTTTCCATCTTCTCTGTATCCGCTATGGACAAAACCTCCAAAGACTCATCTGCTCTCACTAGAAAAAGCTCCAGAACTAAAGAGAAAGGGAAAGAAAACTCCCTCGTTCCCATAGACTCTGATAACTCTGATATCTCTTTATCCTCTAACTCCTCTTTTCTGAAATCTGTTGTCAAGAGATCTGGAGAAGATGACGAATGCTTTGATTCTAAGAAAAAATGCAAACTTGATTTTGAGAGTTGTTTGGAAGGAAAAACTGATTTCTGGGGTCCTGACTATGAAACCCTCTTTTACTCTCTGAAGGATAAAGCCTTTGCTCATGGCCGCATTGTCAATTTTGACCTTCTTTCCTCTATTAAGTGCAATGTTAAGGAAGTTTTTAAATCTCAAGTATGGGAAAATTTCTTTGCCACCTCTCCCGACACTGTTTATGAACCCCTTATTCGTCTCTTCTATGCCAATCTTCGCTCCTCAAAGCCTGGTGAACTTGAAACTCTTGTTCATGGTAAACGTATTTTCTTGGATTGTGTTCTGTTTGATCATATTTTTTGTATTCATTGCTCTGGATTTTCTGCTCCTGTGAAAACTATTTGGCCTGCCGAGTTTGATGTTTCTTTTAATCAAGCCAGGAAATTTATTGCTATTGATTCCCCTAATTCCCTTCCTGCTTATCTAAGTCCTAAAAACCTATCGTTTGAAACTAGAATCATTACTCACATTGTTGCTACCACCTTGATTCCTCGATATGGTTTCTCTTTACTCTGTCTCTACGAGACACTCTGCTCACTTATTGTCTAGTCTCCAAAAGAAAAGTTAAACTCTCCTCCCTGATTATTAACAACATAATTGAAGTTGTTGATGACCCTCTCAGTTTTCCCTATGGCATGGTCATCTCTCGTATTCAGGAAGCCAATAACATTAGTCTTGTTGATGTTCCTCCTCTCTCTGTCAAACAAAGCTACTCCTCTAAAGCCTTTGGGTGTATGGGATACACTCGTGTAGGTGATGCATGGATTCTCAAGTCTGATGCTGAAACTCTTTCACCTATCCCTCCTCCAGTTGATATACCCTCCTCCTCCAACGCTGCTCCCATCTCCCCTGAAGTGTTCTCTGAACTCATGGCAAAGCTTCATGCAGTGGATGATAAACTGGAGTCTCTCAAAGACATTATGCTATCCTCCCAGTTTCAGTTGGAGAAAGTACAGACTACCACCAAAGAAACATGCAGTAATATAGCCAAAATCTGCCTCAAGCTGGATGTGGTTATCAAAGAGGCTTTGAAGGTAGCTCATCAAATTTAGGCAAACAGAGATTAGGTTGTTGCCCTACAACAAATTCAACCTTCTGCGAACAAAACTAGGAAAACATTTGTTGCAAGACAAGATTGAGATAGAAGTTATATCTTAAACTGACTGACCGACGGTGAAGGAGATATTAGGAGAAAGCTACTTACTATCCACTTGCTAAGCCACGGAACCTGTCAACAAAAACAGCGTTAGCTGCGTGAAGTGGAGTACGCATCTTATTTCTTTCAAGCGACCAACCCAGCCCGCAACTAAACTCTCGCCTTATTGCATTGCGGCATTCACTCGAGCTAGGAAGCCTGCTAGTCGTACTAACAGCTTGAAGTCGTGTTTTGAATTCTTGCCCCCGACCCCCAACCTAGGAACAACATAAGACGTTTCGTTTCCATTTTTTTGGTTAAAAGCATCGCATAGTATAGTGTTAGTACCCGGTCCGCAGCTGCAGAGTCCTCCTTCCCTTGAAAACACTTCCCCATCTTTCTTTCGTTAGTTAAGCCACCTTTTTCTAAAAAGGATTGTAGTCTGACTGCAAATTTCGAGAAGCTGAAGGAAGCTACTGTGAATACTATCTGTTATCTGCCTAGAAAATAAATTTCTTATGTCGGTGTAACTTCTGAATAATATTTTATTTTTTTGGCTCTGTGGATGGTTATCTAAACTATGCTTGAATGATATTTTCTTAAATGTTGCTCCTTTACTTGGTTGTGTGCCTGTTGTTTCTTTTTTCCCCTTTTTGTATGATGTCAAAGGGGGAGAAGATCACTAATGCAGGGGGAGCTGAAGTCGACTCTGAAGCATTTAGTCGACTACTGCCACCTCTCTGAAGCATTTAGTCGACTACTGCCGCCTCAGCTCACAGGGAAGTTGACTATATTAAAATTAGTTGTCATCATTAAAAAGGGAGACATTGTTAGTGTTCAAGTTTTAATGATTGACAACTAAATATTTACAGGAAAATATGGAAGGAAATCGTCAAGGAAAATAAATCAAGAGAAGCACCAATCAAGATATTCACAAGGCAATAAAATTATTTTTATGAAAGGAAAGAAGGAAAGTCCAACTCTATTTATGGATACAAGTGCCAAGCATTGAATATGAAAATAACTTACTAAAGAAGAGAGACAAATCAATCCTAAATCATGAAAGATCCAGTCATCAATTTAAGTGCAGAAAAGGAAGCAAAATTGGAGTATTCATGGAGTTAAACATTGACTCAACCTATTCTTGGAAATAGGATCTTTCATATCCTTTTCCAAGGATCAAATCTCTTGGGTTGCCTTCTTCAACATATCTCCTTCAAACGGCTATCCTTGATCCTATAAATTGTTATTGAAGATTGAAGAAGAAAATATACTTCTAGGTCTAAACCTTCTCAAAGTTATTTGCTCTACTTTTAACAAGCATTGTAATTCCTAGTATTTTACTGTGTACACAAAAAAGAGAGGAGAGAAAAAATATTGTTGATGAGGCCATTGTATCAAAAAGAGAGAGAAAAAGATTGAGTGTAGTCGTAGAAATTACATTCAAACCTTGTAATCCAAAACTCATCAAAAGAACTAGTAGAGTATCCCTTGCAACCCAAGGAGACTGGAGTAAGATCCATTCTGGATCTCAACCAGTATAAAAACATCATGTGTCACTCTTTATTTTCAGTTTGATTTCAATACTGTTTTTACTATTCTCAACAGTCGACTGAGCAATTCAGGCAGTCGACTCAGAAACTGAAAAAAAAGGCAAATCACCCCCCCCCCCTCTTGCACTTTCATAATCCACTAGCCAATCAATAAGATATCGGTTGGTTTGGTAATGGGTAAGCAATTATCGGATGGTTATCGGGCGGTGTATCGGCTAACCTCCACGCTATGATACCTTCTTCGATGAAGGCACTTTACAAAATAAAGGACTTCTTTTCACTGTGTTAACATGCAGTGAGTATAGATACAAGGACAAGTATAATTTTTTGTAAACTATCAGTGTATTCCAACATATTGTAACATATCATAATTGATCTATCAAATTTTCTATGTATTACTACAGTTGCATGTAGCCCTGTAGAGTTCAACTACACTTAAATTATTTCTCAACCCAATAGGAAATTAGAAAGTATGAGTCTAAAAATCACAAAGACACATAATGTAAACAAGTACATTGCAAATTTTGCAGGTGGCCTCATTACAAGCTCTGCTACAAAATTGAGAATACTGCAAATGGGTCTTTAATCTTTACTCTTTAGGGGTTAATAGTTAATACTTATAATAATATAATAATAAAAAGAAAAAATGTTTAATGGGCTTTAGGGTTAGTTAATAATTACGGCAGATACTACTAGATGGATCTTTAGCCTTTAGGTTTAGGATTTATATTATATTAATATAATATATATTTTATGTACCTAGATCCTACGATAAAAGTGTAAGTATAGTAATTTTTAACGGGTTAAGGGTTTATCCGATAAAAAAATTGAGTAATCCATCCCCACACCAATAAATTGTTAATTATAAAACTTTAATCCGTTCATCAATCGTTTATCCGATAACCCAATACCAATAAGCCAATAACCTAATTTTACGATTAGCTTATTGGTTACGATTCAATTTTGAACAGCTCTAGGCACAACGCTCATTTTGCCCAAAAAAAAGAAAGTAACCAATATTTTATAATAACTTTTGTTCTGTATAATCAATTTTCATATTAAAAATAATTGAAGTGATGACTCTACTTGCAAAATGAGAATTGATAATATGGTATAAAAGTAATTCACTGGAATTTTTTTATTTTTTGCGTGTTGTCATGACTCCAATATTATATATAGGATTAACATATAACAAACCCTCAAATGCTACTGCCTACTGCTGCTGACATAAACTATGTTTCCTTTCTGCTTTAAAAACTGTTTTAGCTTTGAAAACGAATTTAGTTGGGTAAGAGAAAAATAGCACTCCCTTCATTTCAATTTATTAATCTGATTTTGACTTAATATAAAGTTTAAAAAAATAAAAAAGATTTTTAAATTTTATAGTCTTAAACTAAAACTATATAAAGTATATCAAATTGTCTATTAATCTTGTAGTATGAAATATATCATCAAAAAAATTAAAATTAAAAAATTATCAAAAATAAAAAAAGACATACTTTTGTAAACAAACTAAAAATGAAAATACACAAACAAATTAAAAACCAGGGAGTACTTACTTTTTAAAAGAAACAGTTGGTACTTTGTGTATAGACCAGAGAGGATCACCTTTATAGCCACCCCAAGCAGAATAGGCACCCTTTCTAGGGCTAATAATCCAAATTATATTGTACTTAAAATCCCCATATATTTGAGGAAGTTTCCATCACCTTTTTTTAATCTTCTCTTCTCCATTAAACTTTGGTAAAGTAAATTTCTTCATTTGACTATGTGGAATTATTTCTTATTATAAAATCACTCATTTTTTGAATTTGTTCTTATAAAGCTTACTTTATTTGAATTTTTCGTCAAAAAAGAAAAAATGTAACTTGACAACATAAGTTGATTTTTAAGATCTGAATTCCACACTAAAATACCCACATCAAAAGGCCTGACCCGATGCTAAACTTCACATAGGCGCTTGATGAAGTCCACATGAAAAACGAACAATTTTCTATTTCGTTTGTGAAGTTAATAAAACGGGGGAAAGGAGTTGCTATTTTCTTCATTTCGTGTTGGAAGCAAGACGCAACATACGACAATCTTGTTAATATTTAATTCACTCAACAATTATATATGTGTGTGTAAATCTGATATGAGAAAGAAGTAGAACAAGCTAGGCTAGCATCCTCTTAGCATTGTAGAAACAGGAAACTCCTATAGGTGTTATACATAATGGAAAGGCTAGCTAGCAAAAAGGCACATATATATACTTAAAAAGTGTACTATGAAAAGTTCCATATACTATAATACTCTCTCTTATTTCCAACTTCCACCCAAAAGTTCTCCAAATTAAAAAATTAATAAATGACTCATCTTTTCTTCAATAATGCGAATTTGCTTCTTTTATAATGAAGAATGACTATGTACAAGGCTTTGTATGGGATAGAGGTTCCTTTATTAACTTACCACTAGTATAGAAGATGATAATGATAAATAGACTAATAGTAAGAAAAAGAGCTCTAGTAAAAACTCTTATCCCTTATATGGTTAAATTTTATTGATGCAAAAATGAAAAAGAGGAAAAACTCTGGTAAAACCTTTATAGCTAATTAAAAGCTAATCACTATATAAGTTGTGCTAGTTGTTTTTCTACTTGTACAGAGAACTTTTGCCTTTACATGCCAATGAAAAGAGTGGAGAATCTCCCATAGTCAAACAATTTTATTACATTGAGGTAATCATTTTTGTCACATTCTAAATAGCAGAGGTTGTTTTCCTTCGGAAAAAAAGAAAAGAAGTAATAAAAAGAAAAAGAGTCCAAACCAATAGTCCAAAAGATTATTCAAGATCAAGGCAAATAGAACGTGTCGACCAAGTAGGATAATTATTATATGGGGTAAAGGGGTCAAATTTAACTCTAAATTATGCGAAATAGAATAAGTTTGTCTTCTGTCGATAATTGAGCTTAAATATGCCCGCTATATTAAGGGTGATTGACGTTAGGAGTGTACAAAATTGAACCGCAAATCGAATCAAATCGTAAATTGAATCAAATCGTAAAAAAAAACCGACTAGTGATTTGGTTTGACTGGGTTTGGTATAGAAAAAAAAAATTCGACTATAATTGGTTTGGTTTGGTTTTTACTAAAAAAAGTCAAACCGAACCGAACCAACCCGATATTACATGTATACTATTTTAAAAAAATATTTTATACATAAAAATATTTATTGTGATATAAGTTATAAATATTTCTTCAACTTTCTTATAGTTTTTAACTTTCAACATATTATTTCAAGCTTAAACTTAGAATTTTAAATGGTCCAATAAGTCTTTTTACAACCCATAGATATTAGTAAGAGCAAATTTCAAAAATACCAGCCCAACTAAAACTAATTGGGCTTTTATACCACCATTTTGCTAATTATATTTCATACCAACTTCTCTCAATCACTCACCACTCTCCTCCCCCTCCCCCGCTTCTCTTGCTAGTCTTGAAGAAGAAGCAGTTTCCTTTCTGAGATTCCGAATCTTTGAAGAAGAGGCAATTTTCCTGAATGGGTTTTTTAAATTTATCGTTTCATTTGAAGAAAAACCAATTTCCTTACGAAAACTGAATGGGTTTCTGGGATTATGCATCTTTTCTTGGAGCTAATTATGAGAATTTTTCAGAAAATTTGGATTGGTTTAGTGAGGAAGAAGAAGAGAGAGTGTATATATTTGGTCGTTTGGGTTGTTATTCCCCCGCACCTAATTGCTTCAACAAGCAGTTACTAGTAGAGAAAATGACAAATTTTGGATGATATTTTGTTGAATTCACAATTTTAGATGATATTTTGATCCAATTGTATTTATGTATGAAAAAAAGCACATGATATATATTGGTACAACCAATTGTGTCTATCATCAAATACAAAATATATTTTTATGTTGAATACAGACAGTAATATGTATTTGTTTATTTCTATGACTTACAAATATAAATTCCTTATTTCTATTTGCTTGAGTTTGTCATATACAAATATAAATATATCAGTTATATTCGTTGATACAAATTGTATTCGGTGATTAACCTATCATATACAAATACAATTCATATCAACGAATTGTATTTAATTGTATCAATGTGGATCAACGAATATAATTGTATCAACAAAATATAAAATACAATTCGTATAAATGAATACAATTTGTATTCAATTGTATCAACGAATACAAAATATAATTCAATTGTATTCAATTCGTATTCAGTTTATCAATTCGTATTCAAAGGCTTTGAATTCAAAGGCTATGTCTTTGGATATTGATTAGATTACCCTTTTCAAATCCAAGAACCCACAAAGATTTTTCATTGCATAAAACATTCATTATTCTCCACAAGAACAACAACAATCCAGAAGAGAAAATTGTTAGTGGTTGAAGCAAAGAAATTAGAGAGGAAACTGGCTGCCATTTGATCGAATTGGATCAAGGAGAGGGAGAGAGAGGAATAGATGGGAGAAGGAGAGGCTCTGTACCAATAGTTTTGACTAATTGGCAAGGAGCGTAATTGATTTAAACTATAGGCATGGAACGTAATTAGGCCTCTAATGTTGGTATGTTATGTAATTTTCTCTATTAGTAACTCAAATAAAGCCCAAATCAATACGAATGTTAACAAAAGATTATTCAATCCAACACTAGGAATGACAATCATGTTAGATATTTATTCTTTAATTTTACATAAATACGTAAACTAATTTATTTTTCTGTTTAATATTTAGCCATGTAGTTAATACTTACAAGACTTATTTTAGCATGACTTAATACTTTTAAATTATGATTATTTTTATTATGACTTATTAATATGAAATATTTATTTTATGCGATTTCATTATTTTTTTGGTTGAATAAATTAATGTCATCACTCACTTCATAAATTTCAAATAAAGTGAATATGTTTTGTGTTATTTTTTTAAAAAAATACCTTAGATAGTCATATTTTGCTCGGACTAAAGAAATATTTGAAGCACAAGTTAATTATATATTTGCATGAAGACTTTACCGGAAAAAATTCGAAAAAACCCGAAAAAACTCGAAAAACCTGAGGAAACCGAAAAAACCCGAAAAAATCTGAGGTTGGAAAACCCGACTTTTATTGGTTTGGTTTGGTTTATAAATTTAAAAATCCGACACTAATGGTTTGGTTTGGTATTTAAAAAATCCGAACCAACCCGGTCCCTGTACACCCCTAATTGACGCTATACAATTTTTTCTATTCCTCTTTTTTTCTCTACGCAACACTACTTTTTTCATCAATCGCCCTTTCTTTCTCCTTTGACTCCCTATACACCTCTATTAAAATAGTATTTCATATTTGATGTTCAAATTGTTTAACACATTCTCTCTTAATGTGGTGTAGATGGCGGTGGGTGACAGCAAAGCGAAAGAGAAAAGAAAGGGGAAGAGAAGATAGTGGTGGAGATGATATAATCATAAACGTGGAGGGAGAGACAAGGAGAAAAGAGGAAGAAAGGGTTATAGGTGATAGAGGTAGTGGGGGAAGAGAGAAAGGAGGAAACAAATTTTGAAAAACTCATAAATAGGGAGACCGTCAAATTTTTCCTTGAACTATGTAAAAGAGTCAAATTTGCTCCTAACTATGAGAAAGGTTTAAAGTTATCTATTATTTTAAAAAAATAATTTTTAATTGTGTGATACGTGATATCACCGTGTGCTAAACTTCCACCAATTAAAAATAAAGGAAAATATATTTCATATCGCCTATTTCAAGGCATATTCGATCTCATCATCTCAACTAATAATAATGAGGACATATTTGACTGTAACAATTAATGAAGGACAAATCTATTCCATTTAGCAGAATATAAGAGAAAATTTGACCCTTTACCCTTGTTGCAAAAAATATTGATCAAACATCAATTTCTCCGCTTCTTTTGGTTTTGTGATTTTTACCATTTTCCATCCTTTTAAAATGCATAAATCGAATCTGGAACTTAGAGGTTTACGAATAAGGAGAAGATTATATTATAATGTTAGAAACCTCAGTATCACAAGATGAATGTGATATTAGCTAATAATAAATTGATAATAGTAAAATAACAGGGACGTGAGACAACTATTTCGAATGAACATTAGGAATCAATAAATTTCTCTCTATTATCACTAGATGAATGTGATAAACTATTCCAAAGCTTTAGCATGTTTAAGTTGCCTAACTATAGAGATTACTCCACTCACATGTCTAACATCCACAAAAATAATACTCCTTTCGTTTTAATTTGTTTGGTCTACTTTTCTTTTTAGTCCATTTCAAAAAGAATGTTTCTTTCCTTTTTTAGAAACTCTTTAATTCTAACTTTTCATATGGCATATTCAAGACTACAAGATTAAAGGATATTTTAATACATTTAACATATCTTTAATTTAAGACCACAAGTTTCAAAAGTCTTCTTTACTTTCTTAAACTCCGTGCAAAGTCAAAATAGGTCAAACAAATTGAAACGAAGGGTAATACAATTTTAAACAAAATGGTCAACCCTTCAAAAATCAAAGGGGTGAGCCATTAAAGAATAGATGGATGAAAATTAAAATTTGGCAATACACCATACCACATATAGACAATAAGGCTTAAAGTATTGAGTTTGGGCTTCTTTTTTTTTTTTTTTAAGAAATGCAATTTAAAAGTATTATAATGCATGCAAAAGAAGTAAACAAAAATCAAACTACTGATTAAAAAATATATAATATTTATAATTATTTATGAAAAAATAATACCATATATTTAGATAATTATAAAATTTATGTATATAATTTATCGATTTAGTTTGATTTTTTTTTTAGTAAAATAAA
Organism: Jaltomata sinuosa; assembly: GCA_003996215.1. Lineage (NCBI taxonomy): Eukaryota > Viridiplantae > Streptophyta > Magnoliopsida > Solanales > Solanaceae > Jaltomata > Jaltomata sinuosa. The sequence goes on from QJPP01000707.1 coordinate 249,173, forward strand.
ATATTATCAATTTTTAAAATATAAACCAAATCAAACAAAATTAAATATCAATTTTTTAATTAAGTTAATTTTTCACCAAACCCGTAGACTACCATCGATAAATCAAATATGAAGAATGTAGCTAAGAAACTTAGGAGTTGTTTGAATATTGTTCACTTTATTCTGGAAAATTAATTCACTTTATTCTAAAATCTTTGTTTGGTCATAAAAATACCATGTAACTTGAAGTTGTATTTGAAATTTAGAAAATAGCCAATACTTATTTTCACTATTTTCATTTTTACTTTTTTACTTTTTAATTTTTTTTTGAAAAAAATCCTAATTTTTTGTTTACATAAATAACTTTATTTAAATTATATTTCATTTTTAATCATATTTTATATTTTTTTTAAAAATACATATAAATTTTGAATAACTATTTTAAAAATTATGACCAAATACAATTTTAACTCTAACTCCAATTTTAAATTTTTTAAATAAAGTAAACAATTTTTAAATCTTAATAGCCAAACGCGCGCTCGCCATTCAATAATCATCCCCACCCCTAACATTATTGGTGTAGACATCTGGAAACCCAAAGTAGATAAATTCCCCATCCCTAACTCTCCTTTTCCTCACAACTCCCAAGAGAAAAGAAACAATAAAAAAGAATGTTTGTCCGTTTACAAACGTCGTTAGTCCCATTTTTGCTCCTCCTCCTGCCAGTGTTGTTTATTTCCTCTGTTCCCAACACAAGTAGTGCAACTACACATGAAACAAAGACCTCAGCTGGCCATGCAATCCCATTTCCCACCCATGAACAGTTGGATGTCAAGCAAGCCATTAAGGAATCAAGATTAATCCACCCACCAACTAAAACACATGGTCACACCAACACCAGCAGCTGGAAGCTGAAACTTGTTCACCGAGACAAAATGCCTTTTTCCCACTTCACTGATCATCCTCACCGCTTTGAAGCTCGCATGAAAAGAGACCTCAAAAGGGTCCATACACTCACTAATATTGAGGTTGATCAGGAGGAGGATCAATTCGGGAGTGAGGTGATTTCGGGTATGGAGCAAGGCAGTGGTGAATACTTTGTCAGGATTGGTTTGGGTAGTCCTGTTAGAGAACAATACATGGTTATTGATGCTGGTAGTGATATTGTCTGGGTACAGTGTCAACCTTGTACCCATTGCTACCACCAATCCGACCCCGTATTTGACCCCTCCCTTTCCGCTTCTTTCTCTGGTGTACCCTGTTCCTCTTCCCTCTGCGATCGCGTCGACAACTCCGGCTGTCATGCCGGTCGCTGCAAGTATCAAGTCATGTACGGTGATGGCTCCTACACCAAGGGGACCATGGCTCTCGAGACCCTCACTTTCGGCCGCACCGTCGTTCGGGATGTGGCCATCGGGTGCGGCCATAGTAACAGCGGCATGTTTATTGGGGCTGCTGGTTTGTTGGGCCTTGGAGGTGGCTCCATGTCGCTAGTTGGACAACTCGGTGGACAAACGGGCGGAGCGTTTAGTTACTGTTTGGTTAGCCGGGGCACCGGATCAACTGGATCACTTGAATTCGGGCGGCAAGTATTACCCGCGGGTGCAGCGTGGGTACCTCTGATCCGAAATCCACGGGCTCCGACATTCTATTACATCGGCATGTCGGGTCTTGGAGTTGGAGGAGCGCGTGTATCCATACCTGAAGATGCTTTTAGATTAACTGAGGAAGGAGATGGAGGAGTCGTCATGGACACAGGTACAGCCGTAACCAGGCTTCCCGCGGCGGCTTACATTGCGTTTCGCGATGCATTCGCCGCGGAAACAGCAAGCCTACCACGGGCACCCCCTGTGTCAATATTCGACACGTGCTATGATCTAAACGGGTTTGTGACGGTTCGGGTACCAACCGTCTCGTTTTTCCTAATGGGTGGTCCCATCTTAACCCTACCAGCTAGGAACTTCCTAATTCCAGTGGATGGAAAGGGTACATTCTGCTTTGCATTTGCTCCATCTCCAACCATACTTTCCATAATAGGGAATATCCAGCAAGAAGGCATCCAAATTTCTATTGATGGGGCAAATGGTTTTGTGGGATTTGGCCCCAACATTTGCTAGGTCATGTAAAGTCAAGTTTTGCTTAGTTACGTTATAGTAAATTAATTTCAATAATCATGGAGTATATAAACAATATATTACTAGTAATTATATGCCTAATCTCCAATTAACCTAATGATTATGATCTCAAGGAAATATGTTTTACTTGTTTGGCTAGAGAGTTGTAGAGATTCTTGAAAATAGGGGCGAAGCTAGAGAGTCCGCTATAAATATGTTTTAAGTCCGCTTAAAAAGAATTATCATTCAAAACTCATAACTTGGCTTCACCTCTACTTGAAAAGTTATTAGTCAACTTTTCGACGGTAAATATATTATCATTTGAAATTTTTTATATAATATGGATTATAGTACGATCATTTGATCTAATAAATGGAGTACCTAGTTTTAGAATTAAAAGATTATATGGCTAGTCGGTCTTTAAAATTCTCCCATTTAATATAATGTGTCTACTATTTAGGTAGAATATCTTTGGTGTTGGGTGAAATTCAAAAATAGCTCCAAAATGGGTAGATCTTAATGTCTTTTGTCCCCCATAAAAAACGTCTAACAAAAATGACCTTAAAGGATGATCTTAATATTTTGGCCGCTGTTTTCGGGAAAAAATGATTTTATGTTTTGGCTATTTGAAAATTATTTCGAAAATCTAGTTAAAGTTTCCAAACGTTTTCAAATAAAAGCAAGAGTCGCTACTTAGTTTAATTAAAGAAAAAACAAGAAAAACTTATAAAATTTCTAAAGTTAAAACAGATATAACTTTAAAATCAGAGAATTTTGGGTAAGGGTTCAAATTAATACTCTTGGAAGGGTGTTAAGGCACCAAGAGTATCCGCTAACTCGCGGTTATCCGGACTTGTTAAAAAACTAACTTGTTTGACTAACTTTAAAAAATACTTTGATTTTTGATAAAAAAATCTTGTTTTTAGCATTGGAAAAACATCTCGTTTTGATTTAGAAAAGCATAATGAATACAACTTGATGACACTTAGAAAAAAGCATAAGGAATTATTTAAGAGAAAACATGCTTGTTTGACAATTTTTAAAAAAATGTTTAACTGTTTTTAAACATGATAAAAACAATAAGTGAGAGAAGATTTAATAAGAAATGTTCATTCTTTTAGGGATAAACAACTAAGTTACTTGTCAGTCCAAGTTAGTTACAAATAATTCTAACTAACAAAATACATATAAGCTCAAAGAGAAAGATAGAGAATTAAGCTTTAGGCTTAATTGATTTAGGCTTTTAGCCCAAACTAGAACCTGTCCTAAAAATAGTTTTTGGGCTTTGAGACCCACTCTTTTTCATAACTTAGTCCATTGTCGGACTGTTACTGTTGCTGCTTTGCTTGACCCATTTTTTTCACTTCAAATTTAATCCAATTGGACTACTGTGGCTGCTGATATCTGCGTGGGTTTGGCTCGTTTCGTCATTTTCCTTGTATAATAGCTTCATATTTTCGTCTCTCTAGGATTTAGGTGGGCTGACTCGATGCGATAGTGGGCTTGGCCCAACAGAGGGATGCATAAGAGAGTAAATGTGAGTCCAAAATGGACTCAGGCAGTTCATGCAAGCAAATAAAGAATAAGGCTTAGTATGTGCTTATGTAATGACCGGGTCCATCGTTATGGGTAGTCCAATCGTGCTAAGTTTTAGAGTTAGAAAACTCCGGATTTGGGAGTTTGAAATTCTGGGCTAGGCTAGCCTCGGCCGGTTTTGGAGTGAGGTAGAGTCTAGAGAAATCCGGGTAAGGATTATTCTAGGTGTATTATTTTGAGCTAGTTTTCCACGTACCAAGACATAAAGGAGTCCGAAGGACTTTTCGGAATCGAGTTTGGGTAAGTAGAACTCTCAAAATCGCGTTTGACGTGAAGGGGTTGTTTTGGATCGTCGGGAAAAACAAGTGTGTTGTGAAATGGCCAAAACTGGGAGATTTCCGGACATTCTGTCCGTGATGAGTGCAACGGTTTGCGGTAGCGACCTCCGCTATAGCGGTGGAAAATATCGCTATAACGGTAGTCAAGGCGGTCAACATCCACTTAAGATCGCTATAGCGGGACCGCTATAGCGGAGAAGGGACCGCTATAGAGGGCCGATGAGTTTTTAATGCAGAAACTTCCCCAAAGCAGTTCAGTTTTCTACAATTCGTTTGGGAGAAGAACTAGAGCGATTTCAGGCGATTTTCCTCCTTTTTCCTTCGAATTTCTTCCCTAAGGTAAGGTTTCTACTCCCCAATCTTTGTACTACATTTTTTATGCGGTAGAATTGCTAGGAGGGAACTTGGGAAAAGGTTGGAATAACCTAGGAATGGTAGAATCCGGGGAAGGAAGGGGATTCCAAGCATGAATGTTCTTGGGCATTGTTAAAAGTATGTTATTATGATCATAAGTTGTTAAATTCTCTATTTTTATTCGTAAAAATGATAGAAGCAGGTGAATTAATGGTGAAAAAGCCCGAGAAAAGGGTGGGATGATCATGGGTAGCCTGGGGTTTGGAGATTTGGTGTAATTCGGGTACTGTGCAGGCCTTGTGTGTTAATTATATGTACTTGTGTGTTATTTTAGACCAAAAATGAGAAAGAAATTCGGAACATGGGAAAACTCGGGTTGAATAGAGCTTGGATAATTTTGAGGTAGGTGATGGCTTACGATTTCTGTGAATGTTGTATATTCTTGTACTCATATCTAAGTGATTGTATGAATTACATTGCTTAGGGAAGTTGTGTAGAATGTCTAAGGTTCCTGCTTTATAATCTGTGATTTGAACGATATTTGCTTGTTGGTTTACAAGTTGTTTGTTCATGCATTTGGCTGTGGATTATTGACATTCGGTTGGCTCGGGTACCACGCCTGGTACGGGTATAACAAATGGTTGGCACGGGTACCACGACTGGTACATAATATACTAACAGTTGGCTCGGGTACCGCGCCTGGTACGGGTTTACTTTTGTTGCATCATTGCATTTTTATTGTTGTGTTGCATTGACTGATATTGGTTCCGTGAGTGGACCGGCTGTTTATTGAAATGTGTTATTGGTTTGGTGGCCCTTGAGAGGCCAGAAAAATTCTGTATAACTGTTGTGTTGGTCTTGGTTTAGGCCGGGTTGATTCAAGGTACATTGTGTTATCTAGAGGGGATCCCAGGGTGGGTTCGGGCTAGACGGAAAAGTATAGTTAATGGTATATGGTTGTGGCTTAGAGTTAGGTGGTGGATTTCATGCGGAACGGGCTAAGTAGAGACTTGTAGTCTAGGCGTGTCTGTGGCTATTGTTGCATGTTTTCCATATCTTTTACTTGATATTGTTGTACTGCTTATACATTGTTTATTTGGAAACTGGCTGATGATCCTACCAGTACACAGTGGTGGTGTACTGATACTGCACTTGCTTTTCTTTTGGTGAGTATATGAAATCTTCCAACGGCTGAGACGCGACCTCATCTTTAGCACCGACGATTTCTGACTTCAAGGGTGAGCTGTTTGATCAAGCTACCTTGGGCTTATCTTTAGAGTTGCAGTCCACTTGTCTCGGACTTGAAACTATTTTCGTATTTTCTTTTAGGGTTGCATCCCCGTATTCTAGATATTGGTAGTGATGTTTGGTACAACGACTTTCAGTTCCTAGGAGGGATTTTCCGCAGGATATATTAAAGCTTTAGTTTTTGCATTGCTTAATTGCTAGTTTATTTTCTGTTTACTGGTTTTAGGCTGTTAGTCTAGGCAAAGGGTTGAACTCTACTGGTTCACCCATTCGGCAGTTGGGTGGGTGCCACTCACGATGGTCTGGGCCGTGACAGCTTAACATTTAATTCGAAGCAAGATTAAGTAAGGCTAATCATACAATCAAATTATCATCAGAAGCAAAGAAGAGGACCTTTTCTCACCAACCAAATGATAAACAAGCATTATATTAGCTAAAATAGATCATAGCTAAAATAGATCAAAGCTCAAAACTTCAATAAATCTTGCAAGAAAACAAAGAGTATACTATTTGGAATGTAAAATCCCCCACCTTAAATCAATGAATGGAGTCTAAATTCACACATATGTACATATTGAGATCCTTTCAACCCAACTATTTTAAATTTCATGTACTTTGAATCATAAATTGACAACTAATTGAATTCGAGATTTCAGAACGCAAGCTACCAAAAAGAAAGTAGAGGAACACAAAGAAGCAACTACAGCAAGATATTATCTCAATCAATTGATGTTCTGAGGACACACTTATAAAAGAAAAAGATCAAACATGGAGAAACAGAATGAATTGCGAAATATACACAAGTGATCCCTTTTAAGGTTCTGGAACCCAACATAGATTTAAACAGGGAAAAATCTATACCTATGCAAAGACCAGCCTTCATGCTACTGGAAAACAAACAAGATATTGAAAGGGAGAAAAACCAAATGGTAATAACCACTTGTTTTGAACGGAAGCTTCAAATAATTTTGAAAATGACTCCAGATCTGGAGAGTGCATGTATTCAAATCCCGTTGACGCGAATAAGTGTTAGAGGGAAAAGGAAGGGAAACATTGTCAAAGGCAAAGAACCATTTCACAAATCACGTTTACAACTAATAACAAGAATAATGCATTCAATGTAACTCATTCCAGATTCTCTTTTAACATTATATTAGATTCTCAAGCTAAGGGGAGGGGTTATGTGATCGAATGTGGCTCATTGAAAGAAGCAAAGCAGATTATTTGAATTCAGCATACTAGACCACATGAGGAGCTTAACGAATGTTGTGTTTTAAAAGAAACATGATGTATAAGGTATGGAGAAAAAGAGTATGGAAACCTGATCCTCGTTTAGGTTACATAACTGGACATGATGCTTAAAAAAATTAGAGATGAATACATGAACATAGAGATGCAATCAGAACTTTCAGAGCTGGTTTTAACAATATGAGACTTATCATATTGAACACATATACAAGGAAGGAAGTGAGATTGATACCCATTTAAGGGTCTTAAAACGAGAACTTTCAGAGACGAATAACATATCATAAAGGGATACATCTCTTCTCTAGTTCTGAATCTCAACATGGGACTCATAAAGAAAGGGAAACTCATTTAAAATCTTCACATAGCCAGTACCATTGATAAATGATTCAGGTCTTTTTCAAGCAAACCAAAACAAAACCCAAACTGTGACTAATCAATTCACACACAAACAAATACCATTCATTAATACACACATCCGTTTCTAACAAACAGGGAGAACAGAAAAGGGAAAGATGACGAACGAAAAATTCAAGAATTAACAACAAACTTCAAATGAAAAGATTTTAAAAAAAACTTTCATGGTTTCTCAACAACAAGCCCAACAAAAACAGCCTAAAACCAGCAGAAATGTTTCTAAAAGAAAAGAACAGCCAACTTTACATCATGCTAAAGAGACGAAGAAAAAAGGAAAGGGTGAAGGATTTTACCTCTTTTAGAGCAGCGAACGGGATTACGAACTTTGTCGAAATCGATATACCACCATCGAAATTGAACTGAGCTTATCAAAATCAGCGAGAATACTCTCTTTTATAAGTGTATTTCTCTAAAATCTTTTGGTTTCCTTTTGATCTAGAGAGTGGTTCTCCAAAAGAAACTCAAGCATAAACCAAAAGCCCGCCCCTATTCCTCTAACTTAGAGGGGGTTTTATGGAAAATTTAGGGTGAAATGGGGAGAAAATAAAGGGTAATTTCTGGTAGAAAACTTGGGGAAAATTTGAATTTCGAAATCAATCCACACAAGATGAGCCACGCTTGTACTATCTCGTACGAATTTGAGCTAAATCAGCCATGATTTTAGAGGAATTAACGTCGAGCAAGCCACCTGTGATGTTCTGGGTTCTTCTAGAACCAGCCAACTCATCAATTCGTACTGGAAAATGGAGACGAAGGGAAAATAGACGGAGTGATAACGATTTCTGGGGATTTGGGAGTCGTTTGGTGATGTTATTGCTGTCGTTTGGTACCTGGGTTTGACGAAGATTCTGGGTGTTATTCGTCCGTTAAGAGAGATGAAGAAAGAGAAAAAAATAAGGAGGCGTTTGGTCTGTGTGTTATGAGAGAAAGGGAAAAAGAAAGAGTGATAAGGGTGAGATGTATGGGTGTGGGCCGGGTCGTTGGTGGAGTTTTGGGCTTGGGTCAGGCGGGTGTTGGGGAATTTGTTGTTCCAAATCATTTGTTAATATAAGGAGTGTAAGGTCTATTGAGGATCTGGCCACATTTACAAAATATGGCCACCTTAGATTTACGAAATGGCCAATTTAGGAATAAATAGGTGGAATTTGGCTAAAATTGAAATAATTTTAAGGAATTAGGCTAGAATAGGAATAGAGACGAATCAATTAAAATCAATTCTTGAGCTCAATTAATTTAAACATTTTTGAAACAATTATTGTTTTCAACAAAGAATTACCTCTTTAATTATGAAATTAATTTATTCAATTAATCTCTTATTTTAACTTAATTTGGAGGAAAATCAAGCAATTAATCTTTTAAAGGAATTTCTTTCGAAATTAAACTCTAAAATAATTCTTTAAGTAAACTTATATAAATTTCACATAATTAAATATGAAAAATATAAATTGTTACTCAAAAATATTATAAAGCTAATTTGGAAAATGTTTTATCCCTTTTTTACAAAATAATTATTTCAAAAACTGTTTAAAAATTAAAAAGGCTCAGGATTAATTCGTAATGTGGAGGGTAAATATTGGGTATCAATAATTGCCCCTCCCTTTGGGTAGGGTGAATGTAATGAACCCTGGGCAAAGGGAATTTGACGTTTCTAATTTTATCTGACCACATATTCATCTTCAGGGAGCGGTTGGTTCTAATATGAATATCAAGTAATCATGGCCGAACTTCGGTATTGAGTTTCCTACATATCTCAAGTTACATGAAACTCAGTCCACTTTTAGTTCGAGGCGCTTGATTTTACGCACGGGTTTGAAAGAATTCCAAACTATCCTGGTTTCCGAGTATGAAGAGACCGAAAAGCTGGAGAGTAAGAGGATTGGGGGAGTTAGGAATGCAACCGAGTTTTCAAAAAAGAGCCCGCCTACATATCCCAAGACTTAGGAATCAGGCTGCTTGTAGTTCAACTCAATCGGTGGAAAAGGTAATCTTTATGTTAAGACAACCTTTGGTTCGGGGTGAGTGAAAAATAATTTGAGCTACAGAAAAAAAAGGCTTGTAACCTCTCAACTATGAATGTGGTGCACTTCACACCCATAAATAAGATTTTACCTGGACATAATTTTCAAAGCTCGAGGTGTATTGTCACCCGGATTTGAAAAGAAGGAATATTGCTTCCAGCGTGAGTTAAGAAAAATACCCTAGACGCAACACTAAGACCCAAAGATAGGAAATACCCACATGCCTTCTGACAGGGGCGTGGTTTGATGGTGGTGAAAGTCGTTCCTCAGCTCGCGTCTAAAGAGTTTGATATTCCTCTTTGAACTATGTCCCAGTTCGCTGCTAAGAAAATGTTCTACGTTGTGATGCGTCCTTTTTGGTGTAGTCCGCACCTATGGTTTTGGTTTGAGAATTTCATCCTTCTCGGATGCTCTCGACAATATCTCAAAACAAAATTGTTAGTAGTAACATAATTTCATTTGGAGAGGTAGTTTCTTTGCCATACCTCATCTTTGGATTACGTCAAATCCCGTGTTGTGATGTCTTTTTGACGCATTTTGTACCTGTTGTTTTGGTTCGAAATGTTCATCCTTTCGGATGTTCTCGGCAATACTTTGAAACAAAATGGTTAGTAGTAAAGTAATTCAATAGGAAATATAGCTTTGTACCTTATTTTCCGCATTTGGTTGCTTTTGAATCAGAGGTCGTCCTTTCCTGTCTCTGTCTTAGAAAATAGCGAATTTCATAATGAAAATGTGATAGCCTTCGTAGCTATCAGATAGGATTGCCTTCATGGCGGTTTTTGAGTATGATGATTTTCGTAGTCGTTTGCGACGTAACGGTCTTCGTAACCATTTTTGGTATTCTCTTGAACGTGATAGCCTTCGTGGCTATATGGCAGTGGTATTTGCATATGCCTTTGGGGTAAATCTTGCGCATCATCCGTATCAACGCGACTAACAGATATTCCCTGAATTGTCAGGCTTTGGGTAATCTAGCACATCATCCAACTTTGGATAGAGGCGGCTTACAGATGCATTTAATTTGTCAACTTCGAGTAATCTTGAATATCATCCGACTTTGGATAGAGGCGGCTTACAAATGTCCTTCGAATTGCCAGTTTTTCGGGTAATCCTGCACTTTTATTCGATCTTGGATGTAACGTGACTTACAGATTTCCCTTGAATTGCTAGCCTTTAGGTAGTCCTGCACAATATCAACGTGGATATGTCGCAGCTTATAGATAACCCTTGGACTATTAATTTTTGGTAGTCTTGCACTTTATCCAATTTCAGATATTATTGCGACTTACGCATTACTGTTTTATCCCTTTTCAGATTTTCAATTATTTTAAAAGAGATGGTAAAAATGGTTTTTGACTTTTAAAATCATTTCAAACTTAAAAGAAAGTTTTAAAACAATTCTAAAACAAAACAGAGTCGCCACTTAATTTTTATAAAGAAATTAAGAAAACTTTAAAATAATTTCAAAGACTTAAAAACAGAAATAAATCTTTAAAATTAGAGAAAATGGGTAAGGGTTCAAGTAACGTCTTAAGAAGAGTTTTAAGGAACTTAAGAACGTCCGTAAAAAAACGGTTTACCAAAGAACGAATTTTTGACTAACTTGAAAAATGATTAATTTCGAAAGAGTTTATTCATGAACATATTTGAAGACAATTTAGGAAAAATGCTATAACTCAAGCCAATGCAAAACAAAATTATTTTAAAGAAAATTCATTCTTTTTGAAAATATTCAAATTTTGGGGAAATTTTAAAGCAACTATAATTTCAAGCAAAAGATATTCAAAGTAAGAGTCTCTTTTTTGAACCAAGAAGAACTTATTTTATTAATAATTAGAGAAAATAATCTCTTGAAGAAAAGAGTTTGGGGAGAGGATGGTTTATTCTATCAAATAGTAATTTGTTAAGAAAATATTGACTTATGACAAGAAAGAGTTAAGGAATTATTTCAACTTATTTTAAGAAAGTCGGTGTTTTAGGAAAAGACGAGTTTAAGAAAGTTCTTTTATATCAAGGAGAATCCATTTTAACCGAAGAAAATTTTATTAAGCCATGGATGAGTAAATAGTCATTTTTTATTTGAAAAATCCCTTTTTTAGGCAAGTGAATACAAAATCTAGTTTTCTTATTTTTAACCGAACTAAATTAAATGACGACATTTGAAAGAAACAAATTTACAAGAAAATAAAACCAAGATAAAACTAAAATGGCACATCTTTAAGGGATCTATTTAGGTTAATTAAGAGAGTTAATTACAATTAATTGCAAATAATTCAAACTTAATTAAATACAAAGTAAAATAAAGAGAAGGTAGAGAAGTTGGGCCTTCAGGCCCATTGCCAAATCTGTCCAATTTTTGGACTTTGAACTTTTAATGGACTTGGTCCATTTCCTGACCTGTATACCAGCTTCCAAAACTTGTATATTTAGCTTCCATTTTGACTTCCTTCTGTATATCAGCTTCCCTTGAGGTGTATATCACTGCATATCAATTGGTATACCGATGTATACCAGAGTACCCCAGTCGACTATAAAGAGGAAGATGCAAGGCAAGAGTCCAATTGGACTCGATAGAAGGTGTTCATGTAAAGAGAGACATAGAAGATAAAGATTAGACATCTAGCATGACTATTTAAACATAATCACTTAACACCATCAAATTAAAAAAAATGCCAACTGCACACGAGGTCACAATAATTATAAGATTATTTAAGATGCTTAAACATTGCTTGTTTTCAGAAAACATTCGCGATGTAGAAATCTTTAGACCAAAACAACGTATGGTGATGGGGGCATTCTTGTTCCTTTTAAACTATTGCTGGAAGTCTCAAAAACGATTTTATGTTCTTAAAGAAAATCTTGAATCAAGCATGGTTTTAGAGATGGACAAGTTTTGAAACCACTGACTACAGAAACTATCTTGGTTTTAACCTTTATAGCGATCCTAAAAGAAAAGTCAGACTTATCTCTTGCCTTAGCCTCAAATGGTATTAGGCACCAAGTGAGACACTTGAAGAAATTTGAATTTATAAGAAAAACTACATACTTCTTAAAGAGAAACATTTTTGTGATCATGCCTTAGATTAGAACTAAAGCCTAGAAGCTTACTTAACAATGTTTCGTACATAAAACAATAACAAGAAAATCCCCAGCTTTAAACATGTTTCCAAATTTCACTCATCAGGATTTCAACTATTCAGTCAAGTGCTATAAGAAGGCCAAAGGGGGTAGGGTAAAAGAGGCAGAAGAAGGTTGATAACAAATAAACCAACAACTCCATTTCGATTTTCCCAGAACAATAATTTTCATCACCTTAAACATTTTTCACAGTTCAAGGTGCCTTCTAAGATTAATTTAGCTAGAAATTTTAAAGCAGTGCCAAATAAAAGCTCAACAATAATCTATCAAGAAAAGAGGTCATGGTTACGGATTAATCTCAACACCAACATTTAACAAATTCAATAGATATTCTATTATACCATGCTTAACAATGAACACATGAACTGCCCAAACAAACAGGAAGGGAAGAGAGGAAATTCAGGAATTGCAGATTGATTGTAGAGCTAACGTTCATCCATCAAAATCATACTTTAACGAGTTTATGAAAGGCTCATATCACATATCATGAATACTAGTTGTTCCAGTGATTAAAGGGAATTTAGGGGAGTTTCAGGTCTTTAGGAGCTGCTGGGATAAGCCAAACCAATAGGTTCAAGGCTCATCCCAAGCTCGACTATTCCTCAAAATCTCAACCCATTTTCCTTGATCAAAACAAAACCACCACAGCCAGCCAAATTACGAATGGAAACTTGATACCAGTAAATCAAACACAACCATCCAACACACAAATATGAGTTAGAAAAGAAAACAGTAAAGTAAAGGATGGATTTTACCTCTTTCTGGGCAACAAAACTGAGACAAGACGAGTTGGGTTTTTCCGACGACCTTCCGACAAACAAAAGAATTGAAACTTCTTGGTCTCCGATTAGCAAAAGAAAACAGATCAAAAACCTCTAAGGAATCTTAAAAGAACCGTGTGATTTTGCTTAGAACCTTCTTTGATTTTTTAGATTTCCCCAAGTGCTAGAGAAATGGACTCTCCAAAGCCTTGCTATCCAAAAAAACACCTTTAATCAGTGAGCAAAAGGGGGTTTATATAGGAGAATTTTTGGGGTTTCCAACGGGTGGAAAATAGGGGGAAACATGGGGAATTTTGGATAAAACTTTGAGGATTTTTAAATCCAAATTCAAAACTTCACCTGATGAGGCCACGTTTGTACCTGGGGGGGTACGATTCGATCATATACCGGTGATTTTGAAGGGAATCCACCGTGATTTTAGGGATGAGGATGTTAAGGACTCCACCTGTCAATTTCTAGAATTTTCCAAAAGCTTCTGGGTATGACAGCTTGAGAATTAGATGGCGTCTAGGTCTTTGGACGGATTTTGGGAACGTTGGGGCGTCATTTTGGTAGAGATTGGAGGTCGTTTGGGTACAATTTGGATGGAGCTACTAGGTTGTTGTCGTTGTTGTCATCTGTTTTGAACAGACGAGGTGAGAGAGAGAGTTAGGGGTTGTTTGGGTTAAGCCTGGAGAGAAAGAAAGAGATAAGGGGTGTTAAGTGAGAGAAGTGGGCCGGGTCGGATGAACATTTGGGCCGGAGGAATTGTTTTTGTTGGGCCAAATGGTGGCTGCTAAGGGGAGTTATAAGGTGTAAAGGTTGTTTAAATAATGGTCACTTTGCTTTGCAAATGTGGCCAATTTAAATTAAAGAACTAACTAAACTAGTTTAAATTACAGCCACACGATTGAAATTGTAGCCAAATTAAACCTAATTTAATTAATTCAAATGAATTAAGCCGTGATTGGAATAGAGATAAACCAACTACGATTAATTTAACTGAGCTTTTTATTATTATAAAGCAACTAAATAATTAATTTACTACCATATTAACCGTGTATTTATATAAACACCAGTTTTCACAATTCAATTTCCGTTTGAATTATTTTGATCAAAATAGACAATTTTAAACATTTTGAAATAATTTTGGAAAAATCCTTTGAATATCTATTAAGATTCACAAAGTAATATACATCTATATATATTATGAATATACGTAGATGCATATTTATTCATGAAGGTTAAAGAATACTCTCCGAAATTAATATTGAAAAATTCTGTTAATTAATTATTTAAAATTATTTAAAAATCTAAAAGCTCAATAATTAATCGAATAGTGGAGGGTAAAAATTGGGTGTCAACAATTACCCTTGAACTTTCAATCTTCAGGTGATCTTGCACACTATCCGATTTCAGATATCACTGCGTCTTACAGATAACTCTTAGTCTATCAAGTTTTGGGCAATCTTGCACACTATCCGATTTCGGACATCGCTGTAGCTTACAGACAACCTTTAGCCTTCCAACTTTGAGAGATCTGGTTTATCATTCGATTTGGATGGCGTCTTGCAGACATCCTTCAGACTATATGCTTTCGACCTCGGCAGCGAGTGTTTTTTGATCATCAGGGTGACAAGGCCTTTGTCACACAATCAAATATAGGTGCATCTTCCGGTGATCTATGTTCTTGCATGTATAAACATCCTTCGATGTGAGACTTTGTTGTCTCAATGCGATAATAAATAAGGGTGCATAAATATCCTCGACGTCAAACTCCACCATCTCACGTGATATCGGAAATAAATATGCTCAATGCCAGACTCCATTATCTTGACACAATAATAAGGAAGCAAAGATATCCTCAACGTCAGACTCCACCATCTCACGCGATATCAGATATAAATATGCCAGACTTGGCATAATAAATAATAATATCCTCAATGTTAGACTCCACCGTCTCACGCGATATCAGATATGAACATGTTGGATGCCAGATTTGGCATAATAACGAAGTGAATATATCTTCAACGTCAGACTCCACCATCTCATGCGATATCGGATATAAATATACTGAATGCCAGATTTGACATAATATTGAAGTAAATACATCATCAATGTCAGACTCCACCATCTCATGCGATGTCGGATATAAATATGTTAAATGCCAGATTTGACATAATAATGAAGTGAATATATCCTCAACGTCAGACTCCACCATCTCACGCGATACCGGATATAAATATGATGAATGCCAGATTTGACATAATAATGAAGTGAATATATCCTCAACGTCAGACTCCACCATCTCACGCGATATCGAATATAAATATGTTGAATGCCAGATTTGAAATAATAATTAAGTGAATATATCCTCAACATCAGACTCCACCATCTCATATGATATCGGATATAAATATGCTCTTGGGTCGATCTCGCGCAGCCAGTGCGACTTAAGGACGCCTCTGAATGTCATCCTCTTTGAAACCGGCCGGTAGAGGGACATAATATTCGCATCAAATGTATATTTATGATATTTGATGATGATGGTCCTCGCGACATGATCCTCTTCACATGGTTCTCTTGACATGGTCCTTTAGACATGCAAAATATGACATAGTCCTCTTGACTTGAAAAATATGACATGGTCCTCTCGACATGCAAATATGATATGATGTGTATGATCATGCAATAGTGTGTGTAGCAGTCGCAGAAAATATCACCTTTGATTTTTATGTTGTCCTATTGACTCTTTTGTGTGTACCTGTGCTCAAGACAAACAATTAGTAGACACAATGTTGCTTTTACCAGCGACCACAGTCAAACTTGAAAACTTTAAAGACAACGTCTATAAAGCTAATCAAAAAAACTTTTGTTTCAAATGTGAATGAAATGGGCGTACCCATTTCTGGGGACAACCACAAATACCATTTTCGAACATCGTCTGTTCGTGGTGCTTTCTGACTTGTTGGGGATTGGTGGAAAATGTCTCTGATCTCTCATTTGATGTTCCAATTGAAGTTGACCCAAAATGTCTTGATCTGCTTATGGACTCGAGGATGCTGTCGATCTCTCTTTATTTAGTAGCTCCTGCGAACTACAAGAAGACTTGCCCGTTCTAGGGACTTTTGCCTCTTTGGCTCCTTTCCACTCTTTCGACTTTTATCACCAAATTCGAGCCATCTGGTCTTGTTGCGTCTCTTTTGAACGTGTTGGATAATATGGGATTGATTTCTAACATACTTTTTGGGACAACCTGCATCCACAGAAAAATTATTAATTTTTGGTGAAACTGATCTGTGTTGACCTCCTTCGATCTTCTGCTCCTTGCTTTGTCTTTTCTAGGTGCTTTCCATTATCGGATACTCGTCGTCCTCAACTCCCCGGGTCATGGTAGACATAAGATAAAGTTAAATTATAAAGGAGTAAACTAATCTGTTGTAGAGATTTTTCAAACAAGTTCTTTGGAAAACAAAGGTTTTGAAAAAAAGATAGTTTAAAAAATTCTTTGCCAGTCATGTCATGTGCTAGCTCAACGAATGTCCTTTACTCGAGGCCTTGACATTTTTGACATACTGTGGGCAGACTCTAGAGATTCTTTGTCGTCCTAGCTGGGGAGTTCAGAAATGTTTTCTGAGAAATCTATCACAACAGGGGATTAGTCCACCTTAGGCTGGGGATTTTTGAAGTAGACTCTGATCTCTCGGTGTTGGGGAATTCTTCAGAGTTTATTTTTGAACTCTTGAATGAAGCTTTGGTGATAATTTTGAGGTTCCCCTCAAAATTTCTTCCCCAGTTAAAGGTTTTATGATGAACCTTAATCCATTGATAAGAGACTTGACACCCTGTAGGGATTATGAGATTATTTCTCGAGATTAATTTCAGTTGTTCTTTAGCACATTCTGTATTCTGACTTGCTGGAGACTGATCTTTGCCTTCTGAATTTTCAAAATTCCTTTCTCAAAAAATTTGCCCCAGTTTCCATTTCCTGGGTGATATGACCGAGCCATTGTGGTGCCTACGTATCCCGTTGAGGTAGGAATCAGGTCAAATGTAGTTCCCACACTTATAGTGGGAGAATGTTGGAAATAATTAAAGGGATGACCGAGGCCGACACAGGCCGCCTACGTATCTCATTCTTGAGAATTCAGGTCAGACATAGTTCAAACATAGGGGACAGGGATATTTTAAGCTTTACTAAGTGCAGAATGATTACAATCAGAAAATGTGATTACATGGGAAGAAAATGAAAGACAACTATTCTTAGGCATAGTTTCTCTTTACGGCATTGGAGTTGATATAGACTTGGGCCATACTTGATCATCCATCTCGGACGAAATCAAGGTTCCTCCAGATAGCACCTTTTGGACGATGCACAGTCCTTGCCAATTTGGTGCAAACCTTTCTTTGTCTCGTGGGAGGGAAGGATTAAATGTCCATTCCCTGGAATGAATTCTGGATTGACCAATAAATTTTGGGAGATGATATTTGTGCTCATTATTATCCTATTATTATAGGACCAGTCAAAGATGTCGATGTATGACTTGAGCAGACTGATAAGTTCTTTCTTTTTTGCTTTTGACAAATGAACATCGACGCTAATTTCTTTAACTTTACCATTGCCTCCCAGATTGACCACCTCAAACTCTTTTAGGTGGGACTTTTCCTGGTCTTCAGAGTTCTTAGACTTCTTGGTTATTCGTTCTAAGACCATGATGTCTTCAACGTACCCTTCGGCTCCAATAGTGTATCCTCTGACTGGTTCATTCAGCTCTTGGCATGACATGACATTAGCAGGTTTTAAGTTATTTTTACTGAAACCATAAACAAAATAAGTTAGATGGTACCAAGTAAATAACATAAACCACAAAGGTTTTCAGAATATGGAAGGCTTTTATTGAAATCTGAAAATATTTGCAAACTATGGCTTTAACCCATATGAATGTAGGTTCATGACTTTTATAAAGCGGTAAAATAGTTCGAGGAATATTAAATCATAAAGGATGGGTCTCGGAGCCTCATCCGAACCATCACCGATTTTTTTTATAAAACAAAGTCTTTGTCTACCCAGTCGAGCAGAGAGTCACGAGGGGAGTTGCGGCCTATTTCTGCAACTTTTCGCCAGGCCTGGCATCCCTAATCATGGTTGCCTCAGAGGTTTCTTCTATTACAACATCGCATTCCTCAAATAGCTTTTTGATTCCATCCTCTAACCCATCACTTGGCGGACCAATACGCACCGGGAATGACTGATATAAGTGAGGGAGCAGTTTTGGCAGTCCTGACTGCTTTTCCTCTTTGACTTTTTCCTTAGCTTCTCGGGCTACGTACCTTAAGACATGCCTGGTCATCTGTCCGGGAATGCTTATGGGTTCATTCATACCATCGAAATTCTTTCCCAGCCCAAAGCCTGGTTCGTATCCGCTCCTCAGCATCGTAGTCGCAAGCATTTTATAGATAGGTGGCATGGGAATTTGAGGTGCGAGATCCTCTCCCATGGAATTGAGGATCTCTACAGTGTATAAATCGCTTCCTATCAGGACCTCTTCGATCACAGGGACACAACCATTAGGGCAGCTTAGGTGACTCCATTCACCGTGGATCACCACCTCATGTTCCTCCCTAATGAACTTTACCATTTGATGTAAAGTTGATGGCACAGCTCCAGCTCCATGGATCCATGGTTTTCCCAAAAGCAAGTTGTAACTGGTGGTAATATCCATGACTTGGAACTATGTACGAAACTCGGCAGGTCCCACTTGGATGTATAGGCTAACTTCCCCGACAGTGTCTCTTTGACCGCCGTCAAAGGCTCTCACATTGACCCTGCTTTGGCGAACCTTTCCTGGATCATAGTCTAGCTGAGTGAGCATGGATAACGGGAAAATATTCAGACTCAAACCATCGTCAATCAAAACTCCATTTATAATCTTCTCTTGACCTTTAACAGTGATGTGCAAGGCCTTGTTGCGAATTAACCCTTCAAAGGGTAGTTCAACAATACTCAAAGTAGCTATATGTTTTTCTGGTATTTCCTACTTTTTAGGGCTAACCAGCTCTATTGACTTGCTCACAACCCATTCGCCATCGACCTCTATCATGCTAACAGTGGTTCCTCCGTGATTCGGGAGTAGGTTATTATTAACATTGATCGGTGCTGTTTGTAGTGTGACCACTCTTTGATCAATCAAATCCTAAATTTTGTGCCTCAGGTTAATGCAATCTTCAGTATCATGTCCGACTCCTCCGAAATGATAAGCACAATGTCGATCAACCCTGAAGAAACGAGAGTCAGGATTTGCAGGTTTGGGTGGAATGGGCTAGATAAATCTAGCAGCCTTCAATCTCTCATACAGCTGAGTTCTGGTTTCAGCCAGCTGAGTGAAAGTTTTAGGAACTTTCTTTTCTATATTAGGGCAAGGGATATTGGTATTAGCGGGAGGCAGAACCTGGCGATTGTTTTGGTTTTCGAGAGCCTTTTGATACACTTGGAAATTTTGAGGAGGAGCTTAGTAAGTGGGTTGCATATTTGGTTGTGGAGCTTGGTATATGGGATGCAAGTTTGGTTGTGGATCTTGGTAGATAGGCTGAGTATAGAAAACTGGTTAAGCATTTTGTGGAGCTGGGGGAGAGGTTATTGGAACAAGTGACTCTTTGTAGTTGGCTTCGAAAGGCTTCTTCGGTTTCGTGCTAGGACTGGAGGACACTGAATATACCTCTTCTCTCTTCTTCTTGGTAAATCCTGTCGATCCTGAGGAGGTTGAGGCCTTGGTAATCTTGCCGCTACGAAGACCTTCTTTGACAATTTCACCAATATTAACTAGGTCGATGAATTTTGCTTTAACTGCTGATATCATCTTGTCATAGAACTCCAACTCTTAAGAGTGCATAAATACTGCGTTTATCTCTTATTTGGTCATAGGAGGCCAAACTTTCGCCGCCTCCTTTCTCCACCATTAGGCGAAATCTCAGAAGTCCTTGTTTGATTTCTGCCTGATGCGACCTAGAGAGTATCGGTCCAGGACAACTTCCATATTATATGCAAAGTCTTGGGCCATATCGCTCCATCTAGACCATTTCTTCAGTTCTTGTACGGTGAACCACTCCAGGGCTTCCCCGTTTAGACTCCGACTAAACATTCTCATTAATAAAGCGTCGTTCTTCCTTGGACTGACCATTTGGTTGCAATAGCTTCTCAAATGAGATGCGGGATTCCCAACACCGTTGAAGGTCTCAAACTTGGGAATCTTGAATCCGTATGGCAGGTCCATCTTCGGATGGATACAGAGATCATCGTAGTCATAGCCCTTTTCATAGGACGAGCCTCGAAACTCCTTGATCCTGGATATCTCCTCTTTCATTTATGCCATGTCGCGATCATGTTTCTTCTCTGTGGCTCTTAACTCTTTCTCTTTCTTCTCGTAGTGATCCAGCTCAGGGTTTTCTGGGAGGGCGGTGTATGGTTCTACCATAGCGTAAAAAGTGGTAGGAGGTGGCATATTCTGGATAGGTAGAGGCTGGACATGTGGAATGACATTTGGGTATGTGGGGGTATAGTTATGCGGGTTAGTGATATTGGGATGGTCATTCTGGGAGTTGTAGGCGTTCGGTGGTGTATTTTGAAAATTTGAAGGGAGGTTTTGTGAATTGTAAGCACTTGGGTTGTTGTTTTGGTTAGTGTGCTGGACAGGAGGAGTATGAATTTGGCACGAGGATCCGATATGGGGAGGGTTATTGGAGGTAGGTTCGCTGGAATGCCTGGGAATGGAAAAGGAAGGGATATATTTTGGCTGGTTCTCAGCTAATGGAGAATCGAATGGAGGAAATTGGAGAGGGGGTTGAGAGTTGCCCAGAGCTGGAGTGTTGGCAGCAATAGCCAAGCTTGTCATATCCTTGGCTTTTTGCACCTCTTTTTGCATCTTCTCTAGCTTCCTTGCCAGTTCGGCAATCATTTCACTCTGTTCAGCAATAACATTATCTCTTATAGCCAAAGCATTCTCTTCTTCACTATCAGTCATTTTACCCTTAGCAAAATGAGGGTTAGAGGAGGAATCTATTTGTGCCTTTGAACGGGTGAAGTAGGGATGTTCAACCAGTTTTGTCAACACAGATCAGTTTCTATTACCTGTAAAAGTAAAACAACTCAAAGGCTGATGTGTTAGATCCTGTTAGTGATAAATAATACAAGATATCTGGACAAAAATAAACACATAAGAACTACATTAAACACATAAAGTTGCTTTTCATCAAGGCAAATTGATCCATGGGCATTTATAGACTCGAGGGTTCGATGGACAGGAATTTGCCCATCGACTAAGACCCCATCGCTAATATTAATTTGTCTAACATATTATATGAATAAATATATATAATAAATGAGCTTCCCCTTTCCTAAGATCCTGGACGTGGTACTGACGCATGAACTTGGTTACTGGTTTGACCGGTTTGTTGGCAAAAGGAAAGGTCTGTTCATTTGTACAGAAATATGTTTTCGGCCTATCTATCGATTGAACCAGGGGTTGGGCTCTTGTTTTCGGATAGGTAGATGCTATCATGAAAGTTGACTTATCGAGTCCCCTTCTTCTAAACTTTATTTTGTAGCACTTGATGTGTTTTATGAAATCTTTGGCATCCCCGTCAATAGTGGGAAATGAAAATTTCTTAAAGATAGGAGTCGGGCCTTGAAGGCTGCCTACGTATCTCACGAAGGAGAATTCAGGCCCTACGTAGTTCGAATGGGTAAAGGGATATATTTCCATTTCATTTCATTTCCACTATCTTTTGATTACAAAGGAAAAAGTAAAAACAAAATGACAAAAGGAGATAACTACAATAGCTTTGCTACTTTTAAGGCTTCTTTGGATAGTGACGGGTCTTCTGAACTCTTCTTGATCCTTTCCTTTAAGGATAATACGGGGGAAACTCAATCTGAATCCTCCCTGCGTCTATGAGATCTTCGAGGTCAATTCGGAAAGTGCGACAATTCTCTATGTCATTCCCCCCTGCTCCAGCATGGTAGACGCATATTTCCTTGCCACCGTGCCAAGCTCGGGACATTTTCCTCGCCTTCCTTTCAATTGGCTCAATGATACCAGCATGAACTAGTTTGAAGTAGATGTCGAGGTATGTGTCATAAAACAAGGTGAAGTCATATTGACGAATTAGGGTATTCTAGGTGATTGGCATTCCTGGCCTCACCTTATCACAAATCAGTAGGGAGTGAGGTCCCCACATGTGGCTAATTTGCCTACTGTTGATCATTTCATGAATTCTGACCCTTAGCATGGTGCACTCATTGATGGTATGCCCCCTTTGGCGCGAGTGATAAGCACACCTCTTTTGTTCGTCTCTAGGGTTATACCAAAAACCTGGGGTTTGATCAGGCTGAAAGATTCCTTTCATCTTCAGAGCTAGGAAGATGACTGGGCATGTAACAATTCTGGGCCTCCAGCCGTTTGCCCATGCGTGAGCTTTGAGAATGATCTTTCCTTTTCCTGGCTTAAACATAATTGTCCAGACGGGGTCGTCCCTAATGTTAGCCCAGTAATCTGAGACTCGATTAAAAGGCTAGATCTGTTCACCGTTTTCTCCCACGGACTCTTCATTATTCCCTATGACTGATGCCGACCTCTTAAGTGTCAATTGGTACTTTTGATCCGTTTGGTTAATCATTTCTTCTGTTTGGGCTATCCTTGTGTCAACATTGGCTATCTTTTCTTCTATAAGAGCTATCTCTTTATCCACTTTCGCGGACCTGGCCACCAACTTTTCCTCCACTTGCTTGGCTTCCTTAATTTGCTCCTTCATTTCGTTGATTTCTTGGTCAATCTCTTTCATTCTCTTGTGTATTGCTTCTTCGGTGTCCATGGTAAGTCAACCTTCCTGAGAGATAGGAGAGAAGTTCTTAGGCGTGTTTGAAGGGATTTTGGATATTCTTGGAAACTTGAGAAACTCGAGGAGTAATTTTGGTCGGACTTTGTATAGTGGACTTTATATTTTGCTTATGGTGTTCTAAAAATTTGTTGAAAATGGGAGTGAATCAATTTATCCTTGATTCGAGCAACACACGTAAGCACGTAAGACAGCTATATCACGTAACAGTTCATAGCGCGTCCTACACAAATATGTGACATTTTTATGCCAAAGTTAGGTCTAACGAATTGAAGGATATACGTGTCGTCTGTAAACGTTCCATTGCCCCAAAATATTATATACAAACCGATTAGATAAAATGGGGGTACAAAATTATGGAAAAAAGGCACGTACATCAAAATCAGTCCCACGTAGGGGTATAATCCTAAACTAGGCCGCCGCGGTTGGTCCTTCATTCTCGAACTTCTTAGACTTCTTGCAAATTTCGAATGCCTTTCGGATGATAATTTTCAAAAAATGAAAGACAATCTAAATATATCCCAATCCCGAGGTACAATGGTCGTATAACTCGACATCACATTCTTCAATTGAGCACGTAGGGGATGATTGTTCTTTCAGGCCGTGGGCCTTTTCGAACACAAGATGGTCTTACAAATGGACTTAGTATCCCTTCGATATTAAGACGTCTTAGGTCAATGCCTAAGCAAGGGATTTGGTTTCACTATAACCTGGGTTTACTAGAATAGGTTTTGAAATTGACCGAAAACCCAGGCAAACAACCAAGGCTAAAACAACAAGTGACCGTTAACCGACCGCGGATCAACTACTTCACTCATTTGTTTTGAAAATTGTGTTTTTTGTTAAGAACGATTGCAAATACTTGCATAATTGCATTTTTATCCCTAATGCAATCTAATAATTTTCCAAGAGAGGCGGGAGATGCCATGAACAATTTATATTTTGTGGAAAAGTAAACAAGGAAAGCGATAAAGTTACTAATTATTACAAACCAAATAGTTAGTCAAATAAGTTAATTTCAAACAATAAGGTTAGAACCTAGTTGAATTATTCCCAGTAGAGTCGCCATTTCTGTTTTATGGAAAAAATAGTTTTATTGTTTCGACTATTTAAAAATTCATTTAGAAAATCTAGTTAAAATTTCCAAACGCTTTCAAATAAAAGCAAGAGTCGCCACTTAGTTTAATTGAAGAAAAATCAAGAAAAACTTATAAAGTTTCTAAACTTAAAGACAAATATAACTTTAAAAATCAGAGAATTTTGGATAAGAGTTCAAATTAATACTCTTGGAAGGGTGTTAAGGCACCAAGAATATCCGCTAACTCGCGGTTATCCCGACTTGTTAAAAACTAACTTGTTTGACTAACTTTAAAAAATACTTTGATTTTTGACAAAAAATATCTTATTTTTAGCATTGGAAAAACATCTCGTTTTGATTTAGAAAATCATAATGAATACAACTTGATGACACTTAGAAAAACGCATAAGGAATTATTTAAGAGAAAACATGCTTATTTGACAATTTAAAAAAAAATGTTTTAACTGTTTTTAAACATGATAAAAACAATAAGTGAGAAGATTTAATAAGAAATGTTCATTCTTTTAGGGATAAATCAACTAAGTTAAATTGTCAGTCCATGTTAATTACAAATAATTCTAACTAACAAAATATATATAAGCTTAAAGAGAAAGATAGAGAATTAAGCTTTAGGCTTTTAGCCCAAACCAGAACCTGTCCTAAAAATAGTTTTTGGGCTTTGAGGCCCACTCTTTTTCATAACTTAGTCCATTATCGGACTGTTACTGCTGCTGCTTTGTTTGGCCCATTTTTTTCACTTCAAATTTAGTCCAATTGGACTATTGTAGCTGCTGATATCTGCGTGGATTTGGCTCATTTCGTCATTTTCCTTGTATAGTAGCTTCATATTTTCGTCCCTCTAGAACTTAGGTGGGCTGACTTGATGCGATAGTGGGCTTGGCCCAACAGCGGGATGCATAGGAGAGTAAATGTGAGTCCAAAATGGACTCAGGCAGTTCATGCAAGCAAATAATGAATAAGGGTTAGTATGTGCTTAACATTTAATTCGAAGCAAGATTGAGTAAGGCTAATCATACAATCAAATTATCATCAGAAGCAAAGAAGATGACCTTTTCTCACCGACCAAAGGATAAACAAGCAATATATTAGCTAAAATGGATCAAAGCTCAAAACTTCAATAAATCTTGCAAGAAAACAAACAATATACTATTTGGAATGTAAAATCCCCCACCTTAAATCAATGAATGGAGTCTAAATTCACACATATGTACATATTGAGATCCTTTCAACCCAACTATTTTAAATCTCATGTACTTTGAATCATAAATTGACAACTAATTGAATTCGAGATTTCAGAATGCAAGCTACCAAAAAGAAAGTAGAGGAACACAGAGAAGCAGCTAGAGGAAGATATTATCTCAATCAATTGATGTTCTGAGGACACACTTGTAAAAGAAAAAGATCAAACATGGAGAAACATAATGAATTGCGAAATATACACAAGTGAGCCCTTTTAAGGTTCTGGAACCCAACATAGATTTAAACATGGAAAAATATATACCTATGCAAAGACCAGCTTTCATGCTACTGGAAAACAAACAAGATATTGAAAGGGAGAAGAACCAAATGGTAATAACCACTTGTTTTGAACGAAAGCTTCAAATAAATTTGAAAACAACTCCAGATCTGGAGAGTGCATGTATTCAAATCCCGTCGACGCGAATAAGTGTTAGAGGGAAAAGGAAGGGAAACATTGTCAAAGGCAAAGAACCATTTCACAAATCACGTTTACAACCAATGTAACTCATTCCAGATTCTCTTTAACATTATATTAGATTCTCAAGCTAAGGGGAGGGGTTATGTGATCGAATGTGGCTCATAGAGAGAAGCAAAGCAGATTATTCGAAGTCAGCATACTAGACCACATGAGGAAGCTTAACGACTGTTTTGTTTTAAAAGAAACATGATGTATAAGGTAAGAAGAAAAGAGAGTATGGAAACCTGATCCTCGTTTAGGTTACATAACTGGACATGATGCTTAAAAAACTAGAGATGAATACATGAACGTAAAGATGCAATCAGAACTTTCAGAGCTAGTTTTAACCCATATTATGAGGCTTATCATATCGAACACATATACAAGGAAGGCAGTGAGATTGATACCCATTTAAGGGTCTTAAAACGATAACTTTCAGAGATGAATAACATATCATAAAGGGATACATCTCGTCTCTAGTTCTGAATCTCAACAGGGGACTCATAAAGAAAGGGAAACTCATTTAAAATCTTCACATAGCCAGTACCATTGATAAATGATTCAGATCTTTTTCAAGCAAACCAAAACGAAACCCAAACTATGGCTAATCAATTCACACACAAACAAATACCATTCATGAATACACACAGTCGTTTCTAACAAACAGGGAGAACAGAAAAGGGAAAGATGACGAACGAAAAATTCAAGACTTAACAACAAACTTCAAATGAACAGATTTTAAAAAAAAATTTCATGGTTTTTCAACAACCACCCCAACAAAAACAGCCTAAAACAAACAGAAACGTTTCTAAAAGAAAAGAATAGCCAACTTTACATCATGCTAAAGAGACGAAGAAAAGGGAAAAGGGTGAAGGATTTTATCTCTTTTGGAGCAGCGAACGGGATTACGAACTTCGTCGGAATCGATATACCACCATCGGAATTGAACTGAGCTTATCGAAATCAGCGAGAATACTCTCTTTTATAAGTGTATTTTTATGAAATCTTTTGGTTTCCTTTTGAGCTAGAGAGTGGTTCTCCAAAAGAAACTCAAGCAAAAACCAAAAGCCCGCCCTTATTCCTCTATCTTAGAGGGGGTTTTATAGGGAAATTTAGGGTGAAATGGGGGGAAAATAAAGAGTAATTTCGGGTAGAAAAATGGGGAAAATTTAAATTTCGAAATCAATCCACACAAGATGAGCCACACTTGTACTATCTCGTACGAATTCGAGCTAAATCAGTCGTGATTTTAGGGGAATGAACGTCGAGCAAGCCACCTGTGATGTTCTGGGTTCTTCTAGAACCAGCCAACTCATCAATTCGTACTGGAAAACGGAGACGAAGGGGAAATAGACGGAGTGATAACGATTTCTGGGGATCTGGGAGTCGTTTGGTGATGTTATTGCTGTCGTTGGTGCCTGGGTTTGATGAAGATTCTGGGTGTTGTTAGTCTGTTGAGAGAGACGAAGAAAGAGAAAAAGATAAGGAGGCGTTTGATCTGTGTGT
Organism: Jaltomata sinuosa; assembly: GCA_003996215.1. NCBI lineage: Eukaryota > Viridiplantae > Streptophyta > Magnoliopsida > Solanales > Solanaceae > Jaltomata > Jaltomata sinuosa. The sequence goes on from QJPP01000707.1 coordinate 276,516, forward strand.
TATGAGAGAGAGGGAAAAGGAAAGAGTGATAAGGGTGAGACGGATGAGTATGGGCCGGGTCGCATGTGGAGTTTTGGGCTTGGGTCATGCGGGTATTGGGGAATTTGTTGGTCCAAACATTTGCTGATATAAGGAGTGTAAGGGCTATTGAGGATCTGGCCATATTTTGCAAATGTGGCCACCTTAGATTTACGGAATGGCCAATAGGAATAAATATGTGGGTAAGGAATTAGGCTAGAATTGGAATAGAGACGAATCAATTAAAATCAATTCTTGAGCTCAATTAATTTAAACGATTTTGAAACAATTATTATTTTCAACACAGAATTACCACTTTAATTATGAAATTAATTTATTCAATTAATCTCTTATTTTAACTTAATTTGGAGGAAAATCAAACAATTAATCTCTTAAAGGAATTTCTTACGAAATTAAACTCTAAAATAGTTTTTTAAGTAAACCTATATAAATTTCACATAATTAAATATGAAAAATATAAATTATTACTCAAAACTATTATAAAGCTAATTTGGAAAATATTTTATCCCTTTTTTACAAAATAATTATTTCAAAAACTGTTTAAAAATTAAAAAGGCTCAGGATTAATTCGTAATGTGGAGGGTAAAAATTGGGTGTCAACAGCGCGCTTAACATTTTTTAAAAAAAATAGTTTGCGCTTCAAAAAATTCAACTTTTGCCCATAAGGCAGATATTCAGATATTTTAAAGCAGTGAACTTGCTCAATTGACTAGAAGTTCTGTCTTATATGCAAAAGTTAAACTTAGGTATGTTGGCCATCAAACATAAGTTCTAACTCTTGCCCCTAAGACGGACCTTCATAATATCTCAAGACAGTAAACCTGTTCAACTGACCATAAATTTTTTATTATAAGCAAATATTAAAATTTATGCCTGATAGACAATATAAATTCGTCCCAACAATTTTTTTCAAATCGACGTCATTTTTCTAAAAATTTATTAAGTGGGACAAAAATCCAAAACCGGAGGAATATTTGGCGTGATTTCCACTAGAAAAGAATCCCTAATATTGTTAACTTCAATATTAGGACAAAGCATTCGCTTGGCAGCTTTTGCACCAAACAAGAAGACTCAGCAGTACCCCTTTCATTCCCCCCCTTCTTACTGTGCTGTCCCTATAACTCTTTCTTTCCCCATTTCCCACTCCGTTTGAGTAGAATTAATTGAAAGTCCCTACTGGTAATAATTAGACATGACCGAGAAAAACACACTCTGGTCCTTCTCCAATATAGAATTTTTACCATTTTCATTTTTCAATTTGTAAGATTACTTCTCTCTCAGACATGGATATATACTGTAATAGATAAAGTGATAAACACATAATAATTCGCACCCAAATGAGAAAGATTTTAGGAGTGCATGGGAAGAGGGGAGTCACTACCTTGGTGGACATGTACACATTAATTAACCAAATTTGCCCGACATATAGTGAGACAAATTTCTTATGAAAATGTTCTCTAAAAGATATTTTCCTTCATACCACGGTAAATTAACTACTCTCTGGTTCTGTTTACTTGTCGCTTTAGACTTTCAAAAAACCTTTAATAATAAAAGTTATTGGGCAAATTGCCCTTATTTCTTAGAACTACTTTCTAGAACAGTAAGGGTAAAATTGAAAAAAGTAATCAGCTCCCCTCCGTCGTGATGAAAAATAAGATAATTCACATACATGGTAAGATATATACAAAACCAAAAACAAGCAAGGATTTCTTTGACGATAGGAAGTCTGATGCCTGCCTTTATAAGACAACAAAATTGGTAAGGATTAGCAGTAGAAATAAATATCTTACCCATCGAGTCTCACTATGATGAGCCATAGCAAGCAATTCTAATGACTTGACTTGCATCCAAAATATCTCCCCAGGTGTTAAATCTATTCCTCCTACATATGAACATTCTGCTAACTGGCCATAACAGCCAAAATGCAGATAAAAAAGCCCTGCCCTGTATTAGAGATTAAACAGATATCTAAGATCTTCTACAGTTAGTCGACTAGCCGTCCCTCCACTTTGATCTTCACCAAAAGCAGATGCAACCATATTCCTCTTGTCCTCCTGAAATTATAACTATAAAGATTAAACAATGATGAACACCACACAAGATAAGTGACTGCATGTAAACTGCATAAGAGGGGCTTAGAGCTAAAGTCTTCCAAATAATCTAAATCATCAAAGTCACTATTCTGTGTTTCAACAAAATCTCTGCAAGTGTTGCTTTCTAAGATGGGAAGAAAAATCAAATTAAAGAAGAAAACGAGAGAAGATGGTAGATGGTAAATACAACAACAAAAACACACGGAAAAAAAGGACCAGATTTGAGAAGGTAGGAGGACAGAATCAGACAAAATTATGTAATTTCACTTAGACCTCCTCGAGAACTCTGAATCTAGCCTAAAATTGCATCATGCCATAAATATGTGGTTCAACTAAATAACAAATAGAAAAAATGTGGGGTTTCAACAGATACAGTGATAAGGTATGAAGTGAGAGGTAAACCTGGAGAGCTATAATTCGATCTTCAACTGTGTCTTTGACAGTTAAACGAGACACGGTGACTGCACGAGTTTGTCCTATTCTGTGAGCTCGATCAATAGCCTGATCTTCAGTGGTTGGATTCCACCAAAGGTCCAGAAGAATTACATGAGAAGCTGCCACCATATTTAGGCCAAGATTTCCAGCTTTTAGTGACATCAACATGACAGTCACCTGCAAAAGAACATATTCTTGAATTCGAGAACACAATAAGGTCCAAGAGAAAGAAACGCTTAGACGGAAAAATCCAGAGTATGCAACTAAAAACTTTAAGAAAAAGCACTACCTTGCAGCACTGGTACCAATGAAGTGCTAAAGGGATGACGAAATAAAGTTTTTAGTCCACCTCATTCTGTTTAAGTGTTTCATGAAGCCAGACAGTAATTACTAAACTAAATTTAGTGAGCATGGTGCTAGAAAAAGGTACTCCTTGTCGGTAATAAAGAGTGATTATAAGAAAAGGTTCATTTGAACTCTTACAATGAATAGCATGCATGACAAGGGTATTGCAGAAAAAAGATATGAACATAATTTCCTGAAGAAAGAACATATGTACGGACATTATACGTGGGCATATAACCGAAAAATGATTGAACCAAAAAATTCATTTTTGGTTTTTCGGTTTACTCCGTCCATTCACTATTAACTTTTTTTTCTAACTTTGGTTGTCGGTTTAATGAGTCGGTATTTGAGTATTTTGGTTAACTGAAAAACCGAAGTTCTAAAATTCAGTTCTGAGCTCCTTTAGGTAGTTATGTTATTGCCCAATTGCTAATCGCCCCAATATTTGAAGCCCAAGCCTTTCCACCGAAAAAGGTCCAACGCCCAAGGCCAGCAGGGCTTCTTCAGTTCTCTAATTCCAACTTTCCAGTGTTGCTGACTTGCTCACTGCTGCATTTTGCCTTGCATCACTGCTCACTGCTGCTGGCTGCCACATGCCACTGACCATCGCCCTCGTTGTCACCGACAACCTTCGTCCTCTGGTCGTTCAAGCCTCCAGTTTTTGTGCTGCTGTGGACTGTGGTTCACTTGCAAGCTGCTGTCCTCCACTCTTTGAGCCTACTCTTTCACCTCTGTGAAGACGTATGCGGGTCTATCTTACGCTTTGTATATTTGCAAAATGTATGAAGGCAGATTCAGTACTTGATACCCATAAATTGATACATCTTTTTCCAATTAATTTTTTTTTTTTTTGAGAATGGTAATATTTTTCATTAAATTTTTAGAGGCTTCATTCTTTTATTTCATTTATAGTGGTGTGATCTTTTCTCCACACTTCTGTCTGTTAATGTTAAATTGAATTTTCAGATATAGAAGTTAGAAATGGAGTCAAACCGAAAAACTGAACCGATAACTTGTAACAACCCAACCCCTCTTTTTGCGTAATTGTGTGCCGTTGCATGATTTAAAGCTTCATATAGACGTATATCATGTGTTTGGACTTGGTGGCATGCTTAGGTTAGGACCAGAGGGGCTCGGGGGTGTTACGGCACTATTGGTACCTTGTTTGAAATAGTATTTTTCTGATACTGATGCCTTCTCCGTGATCACGAGGGCACCAGTCGCGAACGTGAAGCCCTGGTGTTACAGGGTCAATATTTGTTTTGTCAACCCTCTCTTTCAGCAGATAGGAAACACACAAACCAGGCACTTTACAAGAATCTCTTCCCAACTTTTTATTAACACGGGCACAAAGAACTCAATAATACAGCCTACAAAAGATGAGCCAAGTCGGCCAAATCCGCCTTGTGTAAAGCCTGCCAGCACCTATAAATAGTGTCGCTGGCCCTTGACCCAAGTCATCCACACGTGTCACGTATCCCTAATTGCAGTTGACATCCCCAACCACTAAGAATATTCAAAATACAAGACAACTGACTCTGCCACATGGCTACAAACAACTAGAAGACAAGGAAACTGCATAACTGCTCCCTTGTGCGTGGCACATTGGTAGGTCGTGTTGTATGCTATTCGCAGATGACATGTATTGATTGAGAAAACGTGCAATGGAGTTAATGATAGGCTGGAAGTTTGGAGACACCCTCGAACAGAGTCCACAAGGGTTAACCTGCCTCACTAAGAACGATACTGGGACTTCCACCTAACCAGCTTCTTTTCACTCTTCTCAATTATTCCATTCCATATTTCTATGGATTTGGATTTGGCACCTAATGGTATACCCAAGTAGATGGTTGGTAGGCACCAACTTCACCTCCTAAGATAGCATTCAACTCCTCCATATTTTCTACCTCATAAACATGGTACAAGAAGCGTTTCCTCCCGTTGACGTGTAATCCACATATTCCTTCAAAGAGTACCAAAATCAGTCTCAGTATTTTTAATTGATCTTCTTCTGCAACACAGAATACCAGTGTGTCATCTGCATACTGGAGTGTAATCTCCACATTCTCCCTTCCAGCTCTAGCAACTTCAAAACCATCCATTATTATTGGCAGTTTTCATCATGTTGTTTAATCCCTCCATGGCTAAGATGAACAAGAACGGAGACAAAAGGTCTCTTTGTCTGAGGCCCCTTTGTGTTCTGAAAAATCCTGCTGGTGATCCATTGATCAATACAGAAAACCTTATTGTTGAAATGCCGAACTTTATCCACTGAATCCATCCCTGTCTGAACCCCATCTTTTCCGGGACACTCAAAAGAAAACCCCAGTTGACATACACTTCGACTTTCTTCTGCTAGAACTTTAGCTCGAAAACTCAAAAAATCTATACGCACTTTTTTGAAAAGGTCATATGCTTTCTCAATGTCCAATTTACATAAAATTCCTGGTTTCTTCTATTTTATCCCTGAATACACTGCTTCATTAGTTATTATCACTGCATTCATGAGCTGCCTTCCTTTAATGAAGGCCATTTGGTGGGAGTCAATCAGTCTGTCTGTCACTCTTTTTAATCTTTCTATGAGAATTTTGGAAATCAGCTTGTAAACACTGCCTATCAGACTTATAGGCCTAAAGTCCCTCAGTTCTTTTGCCCCTTTCTTTTTTGGAATTAATGCTATGAATGTGGCATTGAAACTTTTCTCAAACATCCCCCTGTTCATGGAAATTTTGAAGTGTCTTCATTATATCCTGCTTTACTACCTCCCAACAGTTGATGAAGAAACCCATGGTGAATCCATGTGCCCCTAGTGCTGTATCAATAACACATAACTTTAAACATTTCCGCACCTCTTCCTCCTCAAAACTCCATTGTAGTGATTCTGTTTCTTGTTCTGACAATAGTGGATAGTTTGTGAATTGGCAAGTAAGTCTCCACTGCTTATTTTCTGAATATAGTTGCCGGTAAAAATCCATCATCCCTCCTAGAATTCTGGCCGAGTCATTAGTTAGTTCCCCATGAATAAGCAACTGGTTAATATTATTATATCTCGTATGTGCATTTGTTGTTGTGTGGAAGAACTTGCTGTTCCTGTCCCCTTCTTTTAACCACAAGGATCTGGATCTTCGTCTCCAAGAGATCTCCTCATTTTTAACAAGCTCCTCATACTCCAGTAGTAATATAGCTTTTGTTTCTGTTTCTCCTTTTGTCAGTCTCCTATTAACCCCTATAGCCTCCCGTCTTTCCAGCTTGCTGAGTAGATTCTTCTTTACTTGCCCAGGTTCACATGTTCACTTCTACTCCATTCTTTCAATTTGTTTTTCAGAGCTTTTAGCTTGGAAGTTAGGATAAAATCTGGACGTCCATAGAAGCTAAAAGAGGTCCACCATTCCTTGGAATCTATCAATGTAACCTTTAGTGTTCAACCACCAACTTTCAAACTTGAAGTAGCTTTTGCTCCTGTTCCAGTTTCCACCTTGAAGGGCAATTGGAGAATGATCAGACATTAATCTTTGTAGAGGGAATTGTTTCAGGTAGCTGAAACATTCATCCCATTCCTCAGAGAACAAGATTTTGTCTATCCTTGATGCTATGTCTTGATTATCACCTTTGAACCAAGTGAAGTTTGCATCCTCCAGTTGTAAATCTATGAGGTTCATATCCTCAATGAAATCTGAAAACTCCGTCATTCCTTTTGGTCTTCTAATACAATTCTTTTTCTCTGAGATGAATATGGGAACATTAAAGTCTTCACAAAGAACCCAAGGTCCTTCCATTAAGCCTCTAACAGAGCCTATCTCTTCCATACCAATCTTCTTTCTATATAATTATTAGTTGCATAGAACCCGTGATGTGGCGATGGAAATTTTGTAGACTGTAAAATTATCTAGTTATGAACATATTCAAGGTTAGATCTTTTTTTTATATCAAGTAAGGTTTTCGTTGATAATAATAAGGCCAACTTGGTCGTATACAAGATATATACCAAAAAGGAGAGACCTACAAAATATGGTTCTCTCCAAAAGACACCCAATCCTCTATACAAACAGGAACTACATGGGTGCACCAAAAGAAAATAAGGGATCGGAGACTACTCCTCAATTGAGCAAAGCTCATCTCCAGCCCTTCAAAAGCTCTATTATTTCTCTTTCCAAATGACCCACATTAGAGCTAGAAAAGTAACATTTCACGCCTTGTGCCTTCTTCTCCTAGCTCCACTCTTCCAACTGAACATCAACTCCTTCACTGATCTTGCCATTACCCAAGTGACGCCAAACCATGTAAACATATCCTCCCATAACCTCGTGGCAAATTTGCAATGTAATAACATATGATCCACATCCTCACCAGTCTCCTTACATAGGAAACACCAGCTCATGTGGACAACCTTTCGCTTCCTAAGGTTCTCTGCCGTCAAAATCACCTCTCTAGTAGCTAACCACGTGAAGAAGCTCACCTTCCTCGGCACCTTTGGTATCCATACCGCACCATATGGAAAAATATTCTCCACCCTCACCAAAAACTTCTCATAGAAGGAGACTTGACAGAAAACACTATGTTATTCCCCAACTCCTAATTCAAAGCATCGGGTCTGTCGATTGGCTCACATTGCTTTTGCAGCAAATCTAGCAAACTCTGAAGAAGGTACTCCAGCAGCCCTATAACAGTTTTGGTAAACTATCTTTGTTGAGCAACGAACTAGGAAGAAGGTACTCCTTGCAAGTATAAGGAGAATTTGTGAGTGAACGAAATTAAATGTTTACATGATATGCAAGCATGACAATGGCATAGCTATGCACAATTTGGGCGAAAAAAATGAAGGAAATGTCCTACCTAGTGAGGTATATGGCAATACAATTATCAAGTAGTATCGCAAAACTTCATAACATGATCTCTAGTCGTATCCGTATTTGGAAACGCCACCTCATGTACTTCCACTTACCCCCAAAGGACAACCAGATATGGAATGGGGAAAAAAGTGGAGCAGAAACTTTCAACATACAACAGTAGAGCTTCATCACTAAGCAAAATATAACAGTAAGTTCTCCATACCGAACACTCTAAAGCTGTAAAACAACCCATGCTTAATAAGTTTATGGTTTTGAAAACAAGCACTAAAAATCTCAATACCTTATAGTTCACTAGAACAACAACATATCCAGTGCAATCCTACAAGTGGGGTTTGGGGAGGGTAGGATGTACGCAGACCTTATCCCTACCTTTGTGAGGTAGAGAGGTTGTTTCCATAGTTCACTAGAAATAAGACATTTTGCATTGGTGGCTGATTATTTAGGAAGGGGTGAACAGGGGATCACAAGGGGTATTAGTTAATAGGAGGGCTTGGGAACCACGTGGATATTACTTTCAGGAAGCCATACATCAATATGAATGGGAAGAGGTCGAGGATTTTTTCTTTGGACAAACAGTTGAGATTTCTCATAGAAGAACATATCAACATGTAGTAGGGAGAGATGAAGATAAGCTGATATGGAGGAATCAAGGGTGAAATCTTTCAAAGTGAACTCACTTCTAATGGTGTTACTAGTAGGGGAGTTGAGGGAAGCATATTTGAAATACCAAGGCATCAAAGAAAGTAGCTTTAAAAAAATGAAAAATAAGAAAAGGAGAACCTCGTGTGAAGTGCGGATGTAATCTAATCGGCAGATGATCTCAGAAAGCGAAAATATTTTGTGAGTTAATATTGCTACTGCTTGTGCTAGGAGTTTGGAAATAGATCACCTTTATTGCTTTGCAGCTTCAAAGCTATGTATGGACCATGAACACAGAACAAAGTTTGTCGAGTTAAGGGGTTCAAATGATTGGCAAGTAAAGTAAGGCAACTTGGAGGACCAGGCCACTTTGTCTTTTGACTTATTTGGATGGAACTAAAGAGAAAATGTTCGGATAGCTACATGATGTTAGGAGTGTTACACATTCTTACTTCATCTATTTTTATATGTTGCAAAGAAGATGACTCCCTTTTGTATTGAGAACTGGGATAACTTGATAGGAGATAGGTTGAAAATTAAATCCATAATGTATATTTTTTCCATACACCGTCTTAGACTGATATTAATGAAATTATTGATTTATAAAGAGAGAAAACAGTGGGCATTTTGAAATATCTATGAGATTACTGCACAACAAGTAAGCATACAAGAATTTGCCAACCTCAGGATTTGTGTTGAACTCTTTGACAGCTCTGTCTCTAGCAGCAAGAGACATTGTACCATCAAGCCTCTCATAGCGAAAACCAGACTGGTTCAAAGCACGCTCAACCAAGTTTAACATGCCTGTCCACTGAGAGAAGACAATGGCCTTTATCGGCCCCTTGGATTGCAATTCTGAATCTTCTCCCAAATTTGAAGAATCACCATTGCATTGCACCAAGATATCTGATTCTAAATAGGGATCCTTTGACTTACAACATGACTCAAGAATTTCAATAGCAGTTCTTATTTTAGAAGAACTGTACTCATTTTCCATGATGGACTTCTCATCAAATTCAGCCAAGCCGGAAGGATCACCATTTACATCATCTGATACACATTTTTTAAGGGTAGCTTTAGAATATACAGCCTCAGGACCAAGTTGTTCTCTGCATCCAGGTGTAGGACATGTATTATCTTCCCCAGTTAAATAATCTGATACACATTGATTGCAGAATACGTGTCCGCACATGGTAACAACAGCATCTTCAGGCACATCCTGTGGAAATAATAACAGTAGACATCAAACTAGTATGTACACTATGACAGTTGTACCACGGCAAAGACTGTCAGAACTATACAACAAAATAATAAAAATGAACTGACAAACAAGAAATATGCTGCTAGAGAGTGCACTTTAAAGTGACTTTCAACTGAGCCAAATCAATCTAGATGCACACGGGGTATTCCTCTTAACCTTTAGATTTATTCAGATTTTCCTTTTACAAGGGAGAACAGCACTTTTAACTTCAAATGTTTCGATGGATAGCAATTTGAAGCTTGTTCAGAGATATGACAGCTCACTGCATTTTACTTGCCTGTAAACTTCTATTTACACCATTGCTTTGCAATCATTAGTTGTATCGTTGAAGTTTTAAGGTATTTAGTTAGGGAGGCCCCAGTTAGTTAGGGAGATTTGGAGGAGATAATGAGAGATCTTAGCTCACAACATGTCTTCCAGGGCAATGTAGACAGTTGAGTTTAGCTTGTTGATAAGGGTAGTCAGGATTGTTGGGAGAGGACTAAGCCTGAAGCATTTCTTACTTAAGCCAGGTAGATCGACATTTTCTCACTTATTACCCTATTCTCTTTGAATTCCTCGAGGCCCATAGTAACTGATAGCCTCGTAGGAAGCTAAACTCAAATGGACATAAAGAATTTCAATTCTGTCTAATTGGATTCACAAGCATGAAGACTCAAGAACAAATTGCAATTAAAGAAGCTTTCAATTGGAGAGGAAGAGCTAAAGACTAAAGGGGGTGATTTGGCTAACTGCTATAATTTTTTCATGGCTCAAGTCTAAGTCCAAGTCCAAGAGGAGATAGATTGGGCCCCAAATTGCAGTCATTGAGAAGGAAATAGGCGCTTAAGAGGGAGCCTAAATCACACCCCACTTGCCTTAATTTTAGGTGTGATTCTTGGCTATTTTTCCTTGAATTTAGGAGCTCTTGAAGAGCCATTTGCAGAAACTTTCCATAATTATAGGGTCTTAGTCAAACTTCCCTTAATCTTTCTAGTTAGTTAAGGATGTAAAGTGAACGCATGCAATGTTAACAGAAATTACAATGTAAACACAATTTAAATGCTTTACTAGTCAAACTTTCGTTGTTTCTTTTAGGATTTATTACTTATTTCTTTTCCTAAGGTAGTTGGATGTGTTATCAAAAGTAGTGTAAGGATTTATTTCCATGCACATTTAGGACTAGTTTGGGGGCTCCATCTCACTATAAATAGGCGTGTTCTCTTTACTTTTTTTCGACGGATTTTTATGATGAATAATATTGGAGAGTTTACTCTTTTGCACTTTTGAATATGGTTACTTTGGATTTATTTTTCAAGTCTTCACTTTTAGGAGGTAAGATTATATTCTACTTAAATTTCTAGATTACTTTTAGGTATTCAAGAAGATGGTAAATTCTATTTTACTGTTGTTGTTGTGGACACGTTGAAGCAATTAAATTAAGTATTTAATTATATTTTTAAGTAGCTTTCTTTATTATTCTAGAATATGATTTATGTTTCATAGTTTCATAAGGATTAGGGTTAGCTATAGTTATTGGTTTAGAATAGGATTTACGTTTCCTACTTCCATAAGGATTAGACTCATATTGCTGTAATAATAATACTATTTAAAGGGGTTCTGGAGGAATAAATCAGTAAGTCGTAGTTTAACAAAAAACAAGAGATCGGAGTTCTCTCTTCCATTGAACTCTAAGGTTTCAGCATCCCTTTAACGAGCTAAATTTATATATCGTCCTGTGACTTGATCTTTCTCTAAAGATCCTAACAATTTGGTATCAGAGCCTAACAAAATGGGCGATGATATCAATTCCAGATTCCAGGAAGAACGTGCAATTACAGAAACACTAATGGACTCTAAAATTGCTACGATGGAACAATGCCTCGGCGAAAGAATCTTTCAAGTCATCCAAGAACAATTGTCTAGCTTGGGAATTGGCTCCACAAAACCAGCAACCCAAGAAAACTGAGTCGAGCAGCGCCCCGAGGACTAGCAAGTCAACAACTCTTGCTACTAAAGGCAATACATCGCCTATTCAAGTGGCCGATCAGAATCATCCAAGAAGTGGTAACTCCCATTCGACAGTACCAAGGCATGCAAAGATGGATTTTCCTACTTATGACGACACCAACGACCCATTAATTTGGGCACATCGTTATGAACAATTTTTTGAAATCAACATACAACGGAAGCGGAAAAGGTTGGAGTGGCTAGGGTTCACATGTTGGGAGAAGCACAATTATGGTATTATCAGCTTAAACGAGCAAAGAGCCTAATGAGATGGGAAGAATTCCGGAAACGCGAATTAGTCACGCTTTGGCAAACTGATACAATTGAAATTTATCAACGTCAGTTTCAAGAAAAGTTGGCTAGGGATGAAATTGGATGATTCAGTTGACACTATTCCAGAAGTTTTGGGTCACGGCACTGCAATTAGAGCTTGAGGACAAGCTCTTTCAACGTTGAGGGGAGTAATGTTGTGGATGCGTTGAAGCAATTAAATTAAGTATTTAATTATATTTTAAAGTAGCTTTCTTTATTATTCTAGAATATGATTTATGTTTCATAGTTTCATAAGGATTAGGGTTAGATATAGTTATTAGTTTAGAATAGGATTTATGTTTCCTAATTCCATAAGGATTAGACTCCTATTTCTGTAATAATACTCCTATTTAAAGGGGTTCTGGAGGAATAATTCAGTAACTCATAGTTTAACAAAAAAAAAGAAATCGGAGTTCTCTCTTCCATTGAACTCCAAGGTTTCAGCCTCCCTTTAACGAGCTGAATTTATATATCGCCCTGTGACTTGATCCTTCTCTAAAGATCCGAACAGTTGCTCTCTTTTTTGTCACTCTAAGAGGGGCCAGGATTCCATAATCTTCTTCTTGGGTTAGTTCTCTACCAAAAGACATTAGTTTGGGCTAGTTGTTGTTGCTGTTAGGAGTCAATTTCAAGAATTAGACTTTTCTTGAACTTGTTAATCCGTTCTTGAAATCAAGAATCACTTTCTTGAAAGCGTTCTATCTTTATTTTTATTTTATTTTTCGTTTATGTTGATTCTTTCTAGTTTCCACGCGTTTTGTGTTTAATTTCTTGATTTTTTTAACTAAGTTCTTGGATCCCTAACATGATTCTTATCATTAACATTGCCTTGGAGTAGCTAAATTCAGCTTAAGAGCGACAGAAGTAGACTACCTGCCTAGCTGTCTCCTCCTTCCTTTCTTCGGCACCCAAAATCCCTTCATCCTCAGTTTCAAAAAAGAAAAGATCCCTTAATCCTACTTTTTGTCCAATCACCCAATTTTTATGTTCTCCTACTTGTTTTAGGTGTTCTCATATTTAACATTTTACAGACTAAACGAAAAAATAGAGAACTGGGGCAGTCTCGTTCGATAAAAACTAAAAAGCAGGCACAAATCTCAAGCACCAATTTTCAACCATTGAAAAGGGTGGGTTCTTTCTATTGACAACAGAGAAATCTCTGAGGGCCAATGGTGCTCGAAACTCGGTAGTTAATGAGACTGCCCCTGCATGCTTCTCCACTTAAATACCAGGCTTTTGCCTGTGGCAGGGTTTGCACCCGTGACATACACCTAACCCACACATCATGTGCTATCTCTTACCGCTAGACCAAATCCCTAGGGCAAGACGATGGGGTTGTTTGAGAGCTTGAATGGTCAGCTTGCTCTATATTAACCGTTTTCAAGTACAAATGGGGTGGGAAAGGGGGGCATAGAGATGAAGAAAAGGCACAACGAGGCAAATGACCAGCTAGCCTTGATGTCTCAACTCAATATACCTTTGAAGCAATGACAAAAAATGTAAATGTACCTTCTTCAGCAATAAAAGAGAGTTCAGGGTTGAACATGATTGTGAATGTTTCAAATTCAAAGAGGCATATAAGGACCTATATTACATGAACTCTTGACGAAGTGTCAGGTATTATCTACTTGAGGTGTCAGATCTGTTCAAGCACCAAATTTAAAACTTACTGAAAATCAAATATTATCAGATGTACACATCTGGATTTGAAGAAATACTTGGAAGTGTTACATCTCAGGGTATCCCAAGAAACGTCTCAGTTTACCGTTACAATAAGTCTTGTTATTTTACATAAATCTAGTCAGCCAATAGTTACTAAGTAGCAGCATAACAACCGTAGTAGACAAGCTTGTCGTTCCTTTCTCAAACTATTAAGTGAACAAGCTTGTTCTCCAGAAAAGGGAGAAAATGAAAAAGGTGACCCTGACTTAACTTATTTCTTGTAGGGCTTCCTACTAAATCCATGACCATATAATCCATTTGTAGTCAAAGAAGAAGAACACATCTGCTACGAATCTCATACTGCTACTGCAGTCATTTGATGCATGTAACATAGATAAGGGCTATATTGAAGATTGGGAGATCGATGAAGTAGAACCATTACAGACAGAAGAGACGAAAATTATTGGAAGAGAAAGAGGAGGTTTCTACATGGGTGAAAAATAATATGCTTAAACTGGGGAAACTACTGGGGGCTGACTTTAAAGGTCATGAGGAAGAAGCCATGGAACTTCTGCTACAAGTGGATAGCTCCAGACAAGCTAAGGAACCAGGAATCTGCTATGGTATGTAAGAAGATTAAATTCAAAGGCTCTAAAGAACTAAAAAGTTTAATGGCCTTTGATGTTAAATTCAAGAGTGGTGAAAGTAGAGATAAGGGGAGGAACCTTTCGAATGTTTCATGATGCAATTCAAACTTGTACCATGGAATGTAAGGGGTTTGAACAGTAAAGATAAAAGGAGGATTGTAAAAAACATAATGGGGGAATGGAAAGCTGATATCATATGTCTACAAGAAACAAAATTAGAGGGGGATTTTGCAAGTCTGGTAATGCAACTATGGGGTGGGAGATGGATTAAAATGGCATGCTTAGAGGCAAGTGGGACTAGAGGGGGATACTGTTTTTGTGGGATAGTAGAGTCTGGAAGGGAGAAATACTAGAAATAGGGGCTTACACCATCACCTACAAATTTGAAGCACAACTGCAGGATTTCAACTGTCATGTAACAGGAGTGTATGCTCCTAACTCTATATGGAAAGAAGAATGGTATGGGAGGAGATTGGTTCTGTAAGAGGGTTATTTGAAGGTCCATGGGTTGTATGTGGGGATTTCAATGTAGCCAGATATGCTTCTGAGAAAAGAAACTGCACTAGAAGGACAAAGGGTATGAGGGGATTTTCTGATCTGATTGAGGATATGAACTTAATCGATCTTCAATTAGAAAATGCTAGCTTCACATGGTTCAAAGGGGATAACCAGAGAATTGCCTCAAGAATTGCCTCAAGAATTGACAGGATCTTGGTGTCTCAAGAATGGGATAACTCTTTCTGTAATCTGAAGCAAATGGCTCTCCAAAGAGTTGTGTCAGATCATTCACCTATTGCTATTGAAGGTGGCTCCTGGAAGAAGAACAAAAGCTATTTCAAGTTTGAGAATTGGTGGTTAAACATTGAAGGCTTTACAGAGAGAGTAAAGGAGTGGTGGACATCCTTTGATTTCACTGGGAGGCCTGATTTTATCTTGGCTTCCAAAATAAAAGCTTTAAAACAGAAATTAAAGGAGTGGAGCAGAAGTCAACAAGGTAATTTGGGACAACAAAGGAGGGAATTGTTGGAAAAACTGGCTTATCTGGAAACCATTGCCACAGACAGAGGTTTAACAGAAGAAGAATCAGTAGAAAAGGCAAGTGTCCTCATGAAATTTGAGGAGGTGATTAAGAATGAAGAAATCTCATGGAGACAGAAATCCAGATCATTGTGGCTGAAAGAAGGGGACAAGAACACCAAGTTCTTCCATAAGATGGCTAATGCACATAAGAGGTATTATAACATTGAGCAGCTTCTAGTACAGGGGAACACAATCCTAAAGGGGAAATTGTGAATTTCTATCAGAAGCTATATTCAGAGGAAGAAAAGTGGAGACTTGCCAACAATTTCACAAATTGCCCAAGGTTGACAGTGGAGGAAATGGAAGACTTGGAAGAGAAATTTGAAGAAGATGAAGTGTTGAGGTGTTTAAAACAGTGTGCAATTGATAAAGCACCTGGACCAGATGGCTACACTATGGGGTTTTACATCAAATGCTAGGAGGTGGTGAAACATGATATTATGCCGACCTTTCAGAGGTTCTATGAACAAGAAAGATTTGAAAGGAGCTTCAATGCCACTTTCATAGCTTTGATTCCTAAAAAGAAGGGTGCTAAAGAATTAAGAGACTTCAGACCTATCAGCCTGCTAGGTAGTGTTTATAAGCTATTCTCTAAAGTGCTTACTGAAAGAATGAAAAAAGTGATGGCAAAACTCGTGGATTCTCAACAACTGGCCTTCATTCAAGGAAGGCAAATTATGGATGCTGCTCTCATAGCCAATGAGGCAGTTGATTCCAGGCAAGCTTTGAAGAAACCAGGGATTTTGTGCAAACTTGACATTGAGAAAGCATATGATCATGTCAATTGGGGTTTTCTTATGGGGTTGCTAGAGAAGATGGGGTTTGGGCACAAATGGAGACAGTGGATCTATTATTGCATCTCAACAGACAGTTTTTCAGTCCTTATAAATGGTAGTCCAGTAGGTTTCTTACGTTCACAGAGGGGTCTAAGACAAGGTGACCCCCTGTCACCTTTCTTGTTCATACTGGTAATGGAGGGGCTCAACAATATGATAAAGACTGCAAATAGAGAAGGCTGGTTAAGGGGTTTTGAGGTTGCTAGAGGTGGAAGGGAAAGTATGGAGATAACTCACCTTCAGTATGCAGATGACACTCTTATATTCTGTGATGCGGAAGAGGAACATCTCAAAATACTGAGGTTGACTTTTGAAGGTATGTCAGGCTTACATGTGAATTGGAGGAAAAGTTTCCTCTATCCAGTCAATGTGGTACCAAATATGGAAGTTCTGAAGACAATTTTAGGGGGTGAAGTGGGTGCTCTGCCAACCATTTATCTTGGTTTGCCTTTGGGGGCAAAGTCCAAGTCTACGGAAATCTGGAATGGTGTAATTGAGAAATGTGAGAAGAAGTTAGCAAGATGGAAATCCCAATATCTCTCTCTGGGCGGAAGACTGACTCTGATCAATTCTGTGCTTGATGCACTTCCAACATCTATGATGTCTTTATTCCCGGTGCCAACAGGGGTCATCAATAGGTTGAATAGCATCACAAGGAAATTCCTATGGCAAGGTAACAAAGTAAGGAAGGGCTACCACTTAGTTAAATGGAAAGCAGTGACTGTTGAGAAGAGATGTGGGGGTCTGGGGATCAAGAACTTGAAGAATCAAAGTAAAGCCCTTAGAATGAAGTGGCTTTGGAAGTATGCAAATGATAATCAGAACCTACGGGGCAAAGTCATTAAAAGCAAGTATGAGGAATATGATAGCTGGATGACGAAGGAAGTTACTACACCTTATGGTGTTAGTTTGTGGAAGTCCATCAGAATGCTTTGGGATGAATTTCAAATCAATACTAAAATTGAAGTGGCTGATGGAGCAAAAACTCTTTTCTGGAAGAATGATTGGCATGTAGCAGGCAACATGGAGACATTATTTCCTGGTATTTACAGTCTTGTCATATACCAGCAGAGCACAATAGCAGGATTGTGGACACCGCAAGGGTGGAATTTTGAGTTCAGGAGAAACCTTAATGATTGGGAAATCCCAAGAGTGATAGAGTTTTTCAGCACTATTGACCAATTCAATGGACTGAAAACTGGACGAGACACTTTACAATGGCAAGGAAATAGCAAGGGGAAGTTCCAAGTTAGTGCAGTCTACAGGAAACTAAACCAGCAAAATCAGCAGTTAATCAAATGGCCCTGGAAACATACCTGGAAAGCTAAAGTCCCACACAAAGTAGCATGCTTTGTATGGCTATTAGCAAAGGAAGCTGTGCTGACACAAGATAACTTGATGAAGAGGGGAATTCCACTGTGTTCCAGATGTCTTTTCTGTGGGGAAGCTACAGAAACAGTAGTTCACCTATTCATACATTGTAAGGTTACTAGTCAACTGTGGAGGCTATTCCTCAACCTCAAGAACATTGCTTGGACCATGCCTGGGAGAATCACAGAGACTCTACACAGCTGGGAAGAAGCAGGAGTACATGCCAAGAATAGGAACAACTGGAGAATAGTTCCTGCTACTATTTGGTGGGCAATTTGGAAGGAGAGGAACCTTAAGAGTTTTTGAGAATATAGAGAGCAACATGCAGCAAGTAAAGCTGAACTGCATTTTGACTTTATGCTTTTGGTGTAATCAAATATATTCTAATGACATTGTTTCTATCATTGATGTCTTAGACTCATTATAGGGATAGAATATTAGATTTAGAACTATTGTAAATATGGTTTCAGTACAACCTATGTACTGTTTTACAGAAATAGAAATAGTTACCAACTTGAAAAAAAAAAAAAAAAAATGAAGTGAATTATAATGGTTTTGACTGCCTAAGACTTCTACCTCAACTTGCACTTGTACTCTTGTCAAATAGATCAAGAATTCAAGAAATGAGAAGACCACCAACTCTAACCATAAGAAGCAGACAAGTATAATAACCAAGGGGAACTTACATCGCATACGGAACACGTTACTAAAGAAGTTTCCAATTGTTTCAAGAGATTCTCCACCATTTCCTTTGGGAGCTTCTTTGCCATCTCTGATGAAGCTCTTCCAACAGAATTGTAACTCTCCCTTTTGACAAGTTTTGGGTGGTCACAAGCCTGCCGAAGTCGCAGAAGCATCAATAAGATATTTGCATAATTTTGCTTCACAGTTCCAGCTGCAGCATATGCCTGCAAGATGAGTACATCTTAATTAAAGATACACTACTAGAGCTAGTGAAATCAGCTAAACAACAAAACATCAGAAGACTACTAGAAATCTCAACCTGCTCTGGAGGTCAAAATTTTACCAAATTGCTTCACAACTCAGCAAGGACTAAAAGTTTAGTCTTGAAAATGGAGTCTTATCTAAGTAATAGGATTCCGAAATAAAAAGTAATGGCAGTGTGCTAAACTTATCATGAGGGTGAAAGGATTCTTTCTCGTCACATTTCGATAACCAGATGACATCTCTTCTATTCCACCTTCTATTTGATGTCTTCTTTGTTTCTTTTACTGAGCCCCCGGATATGAAGAATAACATTTTGGCCAGATTGAACAGAATAAATGGACCCGAAATTCCCCAATATGTGTAGGACACAAACATAATGAAGATTATAGTTATGCTAATGTACATCTTTTGCCATTTAATCATCAAAGAATATTATATACTCGATAAAGAGCATATTCACATGTCTAATATCCAAATGCAACAAAATATGGTAGTCTACTATCATTCCATGTTTTTTCTGTTTTCTCCCGGGGATGAATTGAGTGAGGGGAATGGTGACAACCCCATATACAATAGGTATAACGAAAAAAGGTCAAAAATACCCCTAACGTATGGAAAATGGCTCATAAATACCCTTCATCCACCTTTTGGTCTAAAAATACCCCAACCTGTTTTTTTGGGTCAAGAATACCCCTCAAACTAACACCCTAAACCAGATGGCTTTGTGCAATTTAAAATAGCCAAGTGGCTTATTATGATTGGTTTCATATATTACTTAATTTATAAATTAAACCCCACCCCACTTTTTTAACTAGCACACCCACTCCATATTATCCAGCTACTCCAACTTTATCATTCCCAAGCTTAATTCTTTCAGCTTCAAGATTGGGGAATTCCACGGAGCAGCACGAACTTGGTGAAATTTTCATGCCCCCAAAATTTGTCAGAAACTGACTTTTCAAATAGATTTGATCATGAAACTTCTCCAGATGATGCAAAAGTATTCAAAACATCAAGTAGGATTTGAAAGAAAAAGACACTCAACCTCTAGGCAGAGAGTGCTTCCACTTTCAGCAGCAATTTATGTCTTTTTTCTTATCTTTTTCTTTTTTTTCCCCTCTCAAAAAGAAAGAGACATAAATTGCTAAAGATATTGCCGCTGAAAGTGGAAGAGCACTCTCTGCCTAGAGTTTGAGACCTTAAATCAGGTGTCAACAGCAAGGTCGAAGTGAAAATGAGAAAGAACAGGATTGAAGTTTTAAGAACGGTCAGGGGGGTATGGGTTTAAATAGTGGGTGGGTTTAATTTTTAAATTAATAATATGTATGGCCAATCATAACAAGCCACATGGCTATTTTAAATTGCAAAAAGCCATCAGGTTTAGGGTGTTTGAGGGGTATTCTTGAGCCAAACAAAATAGGTTGGGGTTATTTACTTATTTATAGACCAAAAGGTGGATGGAGGGTATTTGTGAGATATTTTCCATACATTGGGGGTATTTTTGACCCTTTTCCGTGGGTATAATGAAGAGTTATCTACTCTATCCATTTCAGATTGCACGCCATGAGTTTCTCATTTAAGATGTAAAAATGCTAGGATTTCTGATTGAAAGGATACTATAAGCTGCTATCAATGAACTAATCAGTCAACTACGCCTTAATCACAGACTAATTCAGGTCGAGTACACAAATCTTCTATATACATTCTTTATTTTCGGGCCCAATCCAGTCCATCACTAAGTAATATTTGTTAGAAAAATTAGGAGCTACCTAACGCTACAGTTTCCCTAAATTCACACTAGACATACAAATCTAAACGAACTAGAAACACTAAATTCCTGGCAAACAACATCGGCTACTATTGAATGGGAAAAAGAAAAGCATCTAATAGGCTATTACTAATACTTGCAGACTTCGAAAAATTGAGCTTTCCTTAGAAATGACAGAAAACAGTGCCATCCTCAATCACAAATAGTTACATGTATACATGTGAAGCTCAAGAAGGTATGAATAAGAAATAGCAACCACAATTGTGATTAAGACCACCTATTGTATACATTCAGCAGTTTAATTACCCCCACTCTTTTACGTCCCAAAATCCGAACAAAACAATTAAATTATGTTACACACATGCCCAGTGCATATAGTATTGAAAGTAGCAGCTTTCTCAAAAAGCTTGCGATGGTCAGACAAAACATGCAACATTATCAAATCTATCATGAGATGTAGCTATTTTCATGTTACAAAACAGCATATTGCACCAAACCACTTCTTTCTCTAGAAGATCCCCCTAGTTTTTATCAATTTGAATATGTTCTTAATTTTCATAGTAGAGCATTCTTACATTTTTTTTTTGATAAAGAGTAGAGCTTTTTTACATGTAGTTGGTTTTTACATCTTAAGGAAAAGAAAATACCATGAGAGGTGTAAGACATGCTAAAGACACACAAATGGAACCGGTTTCAAATGGTCAAAATCACCTTATAGGAGCCTTTTGATCAATCAAAAACTCAAATTCACAAACCACAACTTGAGAACTCAGCTCACATAGCACAACATGTACTGCAAAGATTTCCTGGAAGTTCTGTTGAACAGAAAACTCAAAGACTATTACTAGAACATTGAATTGTAAGAAACTTGTCTAAGTTAAGTAAACACTACCCTTATGTTAGTTGAGAAAAATGTCATAAAAAAGGATGATGTGATGCAGTGAATATTCTTTTCATTAACAATTGTCAGGTTTTGACACATCTATAGGGTTGGAGAAAGCAGACAGTGAGGCACCTTAAATTGTGATCGTGATTCCGCTTCTAATTTGTTATAGAAAGCTCGTTCCTCGGCAGAGAAAGCCACCTTCTTCAACTGTATAGTTTTTGGTGGTAAGTTTATAATTGGCTCACCATCAATCACGGTACCTAAATCAGTAACGTTCAGATAATGAGCTACACATGAAAATATCTGTTGAAGATCTACTAGGAAGTAATTTAACAGGCTTATAATGAACACATGAGAGTGAATAAGGTTATAGCAAATTTGAAAGATTATATATTGAACAAAAGAATATAAACCCCATTCAGACACACATGCAGGCAACACATAGATGCGTAGATAGTAAATAAAATGTGATTGAGAAAAAATGAATACAGAAAGCTGCTACTGCATCAAGCTCACTCTATGATCCATAGAGGAAAACTTTAATACGGAGACTATTTTGTAAAAAACAATTTGCTGTTGCAACGAGTGTCAAAAGGAAAATGCATAAGGGGAGGTAAAGAAAATCCAGGGCAGTAGCAAGACCAAAAGTCTTAAACCGCACGATATTCTCATTTAGCAATTCCTTCTACAAAATGCAATACACAAAGATAACAACAAGAAGAAGTCAATGGTTACCTTTTGTTCGTCGCAACATTATGGCCCTCAAAATTGCTTGAAGCTTCTTATACCCATTAATTGAGTTTATAGCAATCGGAAACTTAATTTGGCTGCAAAATGATTTATATTCAGCATAGGGATCATATCTCAGAAATCTGAAGTAGCTGAATAGTTCATCAATGGCATTCTGTATCGGTGTTCCAGATAAGCACCACCTTCGTTTTGCCCTAAGGCTGCAGCATGCTCTAGCTACTTGTGTTCTATGATTCTTTATTGTCTGGGCTTCATCTAAAATCACCCTAAACCAACTGACTTTGGCAAGAGTACCACAATTAGGATCAAAGTCATCTGCATCAAATCCTTTTCTGCCCTTTTTTCCCCTCTTACTAAGAGATGGCTTTTTCCGCTTCTTACTTGAAGAGAAGTCAGAAGATATACCGAATCTCTCTCCATTCTTTTGGTCATCGTCATCCTCTTCAACTAAAGCTTGTTTAGGAACTTCATTTGTCACAATGGCATACGTAGTCAGGACCACATCATATTTTGCCAGTTCCGCCGGTTTCTTAGTCCTACTACCTCCATGATAGATTAAAATAGATAGACGAGCGTCATCTGTTACTTTCTCATCCAATTCTCGAGCCCATTGTCGAAGAACACTTGCTGGACACACTACCAAAGTACCAGCTGCTTGCCTCCTACGACGAAACCACTTAATAGAAGTTCTTGCATCTGGAATCACCTCAACACCATCTATTTCTCCACACTGGTTTGTTTCCAGAGAAGCAGAAGCAACATTTTCATCATCATCATCCAAATTCAAGGCTTCAGCTTTAATAGCATCCAGATCTTTTGCTTTAGACTTATCCTGAGCTGATCTCTGCATCTGTATGAGGGCAATCATTGAAATAGTCTTACCAAGACCCTGTAATGTAACAGAATAAATAATAAACATGATGAATACCAGCAGAAGTGCAAGAAGATACTAAGCAGAATAAGGCCAACGGCATTATATTTGACCTGATCATCAGCCAGAATACCACCCGAACAATGTACACTACCAGTTTCTTTTTGAAGCATCCACGCCAAAGCAATTCTCTTAAGGAGGAAAAAAGCAGTTAGAACACATACTATAACAAGAAAATAAAAGGATATTTAAAGTAGCACAAGTAGACCTGGTGTCTTAGGAGAGAAACTGACAAAAGACCTTCTGGCAGACGAGCTTCTACCTTGGGTTGGTTCAAATCCTGCCAGAAAAGAGCACGAGTATGTTAAACTATAAGCTGAACGAAAATACAAGAGATGCAGCCTCTGGAGGCTCATAGTGAAACAACGACTATGCCTTAAGTCCCAAACAGTCGTTGTAGGCTCTATATAAGCTCAAGTCATGTCATCGTCGTACAAAATAAAAATATAAGTGAAATATTATATATATATATATATATATAATATATATATATATATACACGCACCCAAGGGTGTGGCCTAGTGATCAATGAAGTGGGTTAAGAACCATGAGCATGAGGTCTCAGGTTCAACTCCCAGCAGAGACAAAAAACACTAGGTGATTCTTCCCATCTGTTCTAGCCTTGGTGGACAGAGTTACCTGGTACCTGTTGTTGGTGGGAGGTGGCAGGTATCCCGTGGAATTAGTCGAGGTGCGTGAAAGTTGGCCCGGACACCACAGGCATAAAATATATATATATATATATTATTAACTATAATCATAATAATAAAAGTTCTCTATATTTTTAATGGAGGTTCAAAGTGCAATTGAAATTAAGTATTAATTATAATAATAATAATAATAAAAGTTCTCTATACTTTTTATGGAGGTTCAAAGTGCATTTGAAATTAAATTTTTTTAATAGGAGACATACCCCACATCACACCTAATCATACTTCCAGCAGATCCATAAAAAGCATAGCAATCAAATTACTGTTATATCTTGGTAAGACGATAAAACATACATTTTCCAAAGATGAGATGATAATATTCTGAGAATGCATTCACATCAATTCTAAGATAAATCAATATCGTTCACTGCACAAAAACAATCACCCTGCTCCTTTTTCCCAAAAAGGAAACGATCTGAGATGATAAGACACTAGAAACTAACTTAAAACCTTTTCCTGGTCATGTCAATAAAATCATGAACATTTTACATAAAAAAAATGGAAACTTCAGAAAGGAAACCAAATACTACCAGAAAGATAACCATTTCAATTTCTTCAAACAGACAAAACAACAGGGCATTGACAAGAAACAACCATTGTGTTCTAGACTAGCTTGGTCCTGTTCAACTGTATAGTTTCAAGCATACAGAATAATTAATTCAAAAATAGACAAGGGATATCAACTGACAGCAGTGAATTCAATTTTGCAATCTATTATGGGGAGGAAAGAATAGTGAAGACCTTAATGATTGGTCGAGACAAAAAGTAGGTTCAATGCATGAAGTTCCTGAATCGTGCAATCCAATACAGCATTTACAGATCACAAGAAAGGGCACAAACAAGTACCTGCAGAGCAGCCTGAAAGATCAGTCTCTCATCAGCTGCTGCAGCTCTCTCTTCAGCTGTCCCAGGGTAATGTAAGGGATCATTTACACTGGTATGTTGAACACCTGAAGTGGCCTTTCTATGCATCAAAGACGGAGGTAATACTCTGCTTCCTTTGTTTTCATAGAGAACTAACTCATTGTGGTTGCCCCGGCTTGAACTTGCCCATGCAGATTGACGAGTCTGACTGCCAGGTACATCCAAAAGCTGAAGGGATGTTGGAAGCATCCGCTTTAGAGTTTGTTGCGGAAAATGCTTCCTGCTATCTGCATCAGAAACAAAGGTTTTCTTTTGGATAAACAGTACTATGTGAACTATTCCCGCCTTTAATACTTGTGATAGACCATTATTACCATTTACAGAAGAATAGTCGAAATTCACGTCTCTAACTGCTCGCGAACTTGATGGTCCACTGTCATCAGTAATGGTTGGAGGATTCACAGATCTATCACTATAATAGTTAGAGAAGCCTCCATTAAGATAACTTGGTCTTGTTGGCGACGAAACCTTTTGGGATGGGCGGCTATCTGACATTGTTCCATGGCTCTAAGTTATAGACAAACTCACCCCATAATTTTGTGTCAGGAAGAGAAAAAAAAAGTCAATTGTCTACCTGTTGCCCATGATGGAAGGATTCGAGAAGTAGCAGAATCCCTGAGAGGAGACTCATCTGTGTAGTTGTCTATTTCACGCAAGTCTGAATCATCTGAAGAGATATCGATTGCATCCATTGGAGAGAATATAGAAGGAACCTGTACTCAAGCAACACTATGGCGACGTCATAAAACAGGCAGTCAAATAATAATTCCGAACTTGGTAAAACTATTCCTTTACCAGATGTCTTAAAACCAAGTTAATAACGTGTTTGCGGAAGAAGCTACAGGTATACTCTAGAAAATCACCAACAGGATCCACATGGTCACGCATCTAATGAGAAGCATCAAACCATCCTACTGTCAAAAAAGGGATTGAATAACATAAACTGAAACACAAGGAGAGAAAAAGAGTTCCATTAAAAATTGTAGTTTACAGAAGACATGCATGGAGAGAGCAGACACAAAGGCAACTTCTTTTATGATCATTAACTCAATAGAGTAGTGCTAGCCTTGTCACGTTCAACAAATCGAGAAAAAGTTTCGTGTCAAAGAAAATGAGTAACAAAAATTAAAATTTCTTACTAAAAACCTTGAATAGAAAGAAGGGAACAACTCAATTTCAGAGCAAAAACATAGAAGATTCAACTCAATCAGAAGCACAAAAAGAGTTACTTTATAAATTAAACTTACATGGATGTCCCTAACCCATTATTTAGGAAAAGAATCAAGAATCAATTTACACTCAAAAACAAGGTAATAGATGAAAGAGAAAAGTACCTAGTGTGTTTGGCTGTGATACCAATTGGAGATGGTCTGAAAAGCCAAGTAATTGAGAAGCCCTAATCAAGTCAGAGGCGGAGAATAACAGAGAGACAGAGGCTTTTGTTTGGGAGAGTACATTCCCTCGTATTTTGGGTTAAACTCTCAATCACTTCTCTAATCTAAACTAAATAAACTAATGCTCCTCTTTTTTCATTATACTAGCTAGAGTAATGAGTACTGAAGTTTTGGAGATTTTTCTTTTTCAATGAAATTGGATTTTCAGATTTCCTAGTATTTTGGATTTTCTATTTTGTACTACCAAATTTTTAAAATATTGATACCAAAGCGTTCGCACTTAATATTTGCCCAATATTTTTAATTTTGAAATAATTATTATTTTCTTACTTTTTTTTATAACTAGCAAACATGGCTCTGTCTCGCACGGGCATAAGAGACACCAATAATTTAATATATATTATAGATAGAAAAGGTACTTATATAGGAAAATATTTTATTGGGAACTATTAACAAAATGATAAATTATTATTTTGAATTAAAAAAATTATAGACTTACAACAATCAAAAATTCATATAAAATCAAATTAAAGCGAAAGAATTATACTCATACAAAAAATAAATAAATAAAATAATACAATACACACATTGTTCTTGTAACTTTAATTATTAAAAATAGAAGAAAAAGCTACAAAATTAATACATAAATTTTGAACTCTTGTCGACATTCATTATCATAAGCCGATTACTATTCAAGAGTTTTAATAACAACAAATCAACAATATTACTACTTTAAATATGAAACTAAAAGATAACGTTGAGTATGGTCTCATGAAATAAATAATACGACATTACAATATATAACACTGAAGAAGAAATAAGAAATCCAGAAATAATTTCTAAATTGCAGCTCAAAAATTGGCTCTTCTATTTAGCTTCTCATCCTCCTACCGGTAAGTATTGTCATTGATAATATATCATTAATGAGAGTTTTCAAACACATTTTCATAACCATAAATAAAGTCAAGTTATTTAATACTTTTTCGACATAATATAATTTATTGATATTTTGTAGAAGAAGAAATTAAACAGAAGAAAAAGCTAAGCAACATAATTGAGATTTTCGAAAATGAAGTACATTGCCTAGCAGAAATGTACAATAAAAAATAATTAGATTCTTTACGAAATGTGAAAATCTGAAGTTGTTCTCTGCCAATTTGTTTGGGAGAAAATATAAACTAAATTACCATAAGTATCTCCCAATTTCTTTAGAGCCTCTCCTCACTCGCCATTTAAATATTTACTACAGAGAACCAAAAAAATAATTAGAAAATTTAATTAAATATTTTAAAACTAAACTTAAATATTAGAAAAGTAATATAAGTTCCAATTCATCTCATCCATAATATGATAAAAATTATATCTTAAAATATTAATATATTTTCATATAATTTAACTCTCAAAAGATAATACATGACAAGTATTTTAGGATAAAATATAATATAAAATATATTGTAATAGAACATGAAACACTTGATTTAAATTTCAAGGTTCATAATTAACTTAAAAGGTACAGCTTAATAAATATATCTGAAATTGTAACCTTAAAAATTACCTCATTATATGATGGAAAGAACAACTTTAACTCTTCATTTCAAATAACTTGTTCTTGAAAAAACAAAAAGCATGTTGGATCATGCAAATTAGATGAAAGTATGTACAACATTTACTTCCAATTATATATAGTGCATTAAGAAGAATAGTAAGAGACATACAGATCAATTATTAGTGTGATTGCGAAGAATTAATACACATTAAATATTATTATTGTAATTATAATTTACTCAAACAAAGAAATATTAGGAATATAGTGATTAATTAATTAAAGAAAATTGTTATGGATATCAAAAGGAGCTACTTCTGGGTTAAATCAAACAAATCAGTCTATTAGCTTTATTATAAAGATTAATTTATCAGTTACTATTACAGAATTTCGTTGATATATTTAGTTATGAAGCTTTATATATAAATATGACAAATAAAAAAAAAATGAAGAAAAAATGAGATTAAAGATAAATATATTTTTTTCTTATGAGATACATTACTTAAGTACAGAATATAAATAGATGGAAGATTGTTGGCTATAGAGCGATTTTTTTGTAAAATGTGTTATTTAAGTAAAGAATACAAATAGATGGAGAGTTTTTTCAACTCATGATATATAATTACATGTATAAATACAATAATTTATTTAATTATTAAATTAAACAAATTGATCGATTAATGAAAAAATGAAGGAAAACAATAAATAGGAATGAAAATCGTGAAGAGGTGTCACATCACCTTGTTCATGTTTCAGTTATGCGTATATATATATATATATATATATATATATATATATTTGTGTGTGTGTTACAAATAATGAAGCACCTGAAATAACTTAACAAATATTTAAAGGCAGAATGCACATCATCTCTCAATTTTCAATGCCTTCAAAAAATGTAAAATATTTACTTAATTAGCACATTTCTATATTGTACTTTCAAGGCAAAATACATAAACATCTTCTTAGTGTGTACGCATATTTATCTAATCATTTAAGTTAAATCTATGCACTTGAACAGATCAATTGTGATTATTAATGATCTATAAAATTTAAAAGTGTATTTGCACCAATTGAATTTTCAAAAAATATTTATTATGATTAATAGTCAGCTTAAAAATAAATACTAATTTAATAAAAAAAATGGTCATTCAAAAAGAAATTAAACCCTACCTGCATGCAATTATAGCATTATCCAAAATATTTATATTTAAAATTGTGTGAATCTATTTAGGTGCCAACCTAGAAATCAAAGCATAAAAAAGAAAAGAATAACCCACTGCACCTAGAATAATTCTACTTCTACCCTCGTATCATCGTGGCCTTTTTTTTTAGATCACTCATATCTTTTCTCTTTTTCAACTTAAACTCTCTATAATTTGCTCAAACAGTTTAGTATCAGTCTTCCCTGATGAGCAAAAAATATGAAAAAATTAATTTATTCATATTTTCAATGCGAAGTGTGTATGATACACGCAAAAAAAAAGGGGGGGGGGGGGGGGAGGAAGGGAGCTGATACTCAGTTAACATGGATTGGTATTACTATTATCTGTAGAGATGAACTTTCTCTTTCATGTACGGTGAAAACTTTAGATACAAATGTATATTGGAAGAGAATTTTGTGGTGGTATATATATTTGCTATAAGTATTTAATTATTATGATAATGAATAATAAAGGTCTTTAAAATACGTAATAATAATAGGTAATCAAAGGTTAGAAAACTGAAACTTTAAAATAGCCATTTAATGGGTTATTTAAGAGCAATAATTAACTTAAATTGAATGGAATACAATATGTAAGCATCAAGGAGAAACTATTTTTGGATTTATCATCAGTAATTATATCAATAAATATTGATGCTACGTGGGGTGAAGCAATGACATAATTATTAGGATTAATTTCATGTACTTGAAAAAACTTTGTAAATGAATATTTAATGTGCAAGGCTTTTTAAATTCAATTAGTAGGTAAATTATGAAAAAAATAAAGAAAAAATTATCAAAAAAAGGAGAAAAAAGATAAATGCAAATGGAGCTCATAGAGAGGTGTCACATCACTTTTTCTATAATCCTCCTTTATATTGATATATTGATTATGATATTCGTGTCAACTTGTGTGTACTTCAACAGGATACATGTCACTTCTCATCTGCAATAGAGGTGCCAAGTTATTCTATCCACCAAAGGTAAGATAGATGAAATTATTATTTTCTTACTTCTTTCAATAATTTTCTTTTATAATATATATTAATTTTTTAGCTCGATATTTTAAATTTTGTAGTACAAGGTGTTATAAAATATTATTAAAATAATTTTTTTGCATAAATAATTATGCATAAAAAAATAAAATATAAATTTATGTGAATTATTAATTTAGATTGCCATTTAGTGACTTATTTGTCGAGGACAAAATAATTGGATAAATCTATGTAATGAACAATCAGACTTTTAGCATTATTTTTGACTTTATTTCTATAATTAAAGGAACACTTGTTGATTTCTTCTAGCATGAGAACTCAACCCAATAAGAAAAAAGAGTTTTAAAATTTGAGTGGTGGATTGTAAGAATGTCAATGGTTCGATTAAGTTGATTATTTTTAAAAAATTATATCATATCAATTTTTTGATTACCCTATGATATATAATCAAAATTAGACTTTTTAAAATTCTCCAATCATCTCAGTTTATTTTTAATTTTGGTACAATTTTGTTAATTTTTAATTTTTTAAATGTCATCTAATAGCTATTGCAACTGATAAAATTAAAGATCCAAAAGTTACTGTGGCCCCATTCATAAGGAGTGCTTTAAGGACCATTAGGATAAATAACTTAACTTTAATATTTTATATATAAAATACACTTATGGTGTGTGATTAAACATACTAAAAATACAAAATATATTGAAATAGTATTTTTTATGAAACATTCTCTCCTCACAATCAATTAGGACTTAGACTGTGGAATAGGAGATTGCTCCAATACATCATGACAATCACCATCAATTAATGATTTCAATTGCGGTTCAACCAAGTCTTTCGCTTTCGCTACAAGAAGAACAAATAAGTTCTCATTTATGGTTTACGTATTATCTAATTTAGATTAGATTAATATGATATGTATTCCTTAATTGATATCAAGAGCCAAAGTTTGATTTTCTGGTTCGTAATATAGAACATTTACTTTTACTTCGTGCAATTGGATACAATAACTTAATTTTATGACACTAATTTAGAAAAAGTCATGAATCTGAAATTAATTTTCAAAAATTGAAAAAATAATTTTTTTCTTTTCAAATGATTTGAAAAAATATTTCTTACACAAATCTGTAAATCAAAAAAAAAAAAAAAAATTGATCGAATACAGATTTAAAAAACAAAAAAAAGTTTTTTTTCCTATGAAATAGATCTGAAAGCGAAAAAAATAAAAATTATTTTTACACAGATTTAAAAATTTGACCGACATTTTTTAACTCTCCAATTATATTTGTTATTTACCTTAAATGTGTTTTCATTGAATGTTCTGGGCGTTTATTGTGCCAACCAAATTTAATAACTAGGAATCTTAGCTTTGCGGTAAAACATGTATCAAACCTATTCTTCAATGCATTCCAAAGTTTCATAGCCCTTTTGTGATCCTTGAACTCCCTTAGGATGTCGTTATCCAAGGTGTTTAGCATTGTACTACGAGTAGTGGAGTTTTTTTTCCTCCAAGTATAATAAGCTTCAGGTCACGTCTATGCTGAGTCTTTTTGCTATCCTCAGGCTCATTCAGCACATGATTAATAGCCTTAAGAGCTTCTTGTTCCTCTAATACATACTAAACTTTCAACCCTTTGTTGACCTCAACAACAATATTTTTCTACGCAACAGTCATTCTTTAACAAAATAAAAAATGCTATGAGAATCATTTAAGAAATTATGCAAGGTTCTATATTCAACATACAAACAATTGTGACACTATGCACCAATTGATTAGGATAATAAACACATATATTAATCATGGAGTCAAGAGTTCACTATATTCCCACTCATCATTCAAGAATTAAATTTTATGAACATAATCATATTTAGGATAACATAACTATTCGTTATAATTTTATGATCCCATATGAATTATAAGTTAGAAAAATTAAAACTTTTATAAGCATGCCAATAAAATTAATGTTCAACTAATAAACATTTATTACATGCTAAAAAAATTACATGAAATTCTTAATTTTAAACTTATTTAACATATTATTCAATTTAAACTAAATAATGTTAGACTAATTAACATTTATTTCACGCTATATTAATTTAAAATAAACTAATTAACATCATTTCATGCATTTTAAACACATTAAAAAATAATTAATATTAAATAAATTTATATTTTAAGCATGCTAAATAATATATCAAATTATTTAATGTTAAACTAATTAATATTTCATGCATGTTGATCACATTATCATTAAAATTAATGTTAAACTAATTAATATTTATTTCATGCTTAAGTATGAAAAGAAAATAGTTCATCAGTTGACTATTTCAAATACTCCACAACAAAATGATATTGTGGAGAGAAGAAACAAAATGCTCATAGAAATAGTTAGGTCAATGATGACACAAGTCAGCCTCCCAATTAATTTTTGGGGTGATGCTTTGCTTACTGTCACCTAAGTACTTGAACGAGTGCCTATAAAATCAGTTGCAACCACTCCATACGATTGTGGACTAAAAGACATTCCGATCTGAATGTACTAAAATCTTAGAGTTGTGCTGCCTATAAACATATTTACTCTGACAAATATGATAAATTATACCCGAGAAAAAAGAAAGATATTTTAATAAAGTACTCAGAAATCTCTAACCATTACATATTTGTAGGTGAGCAAAACAGTGGGAGTATAATTAAATTTGAATCACGAGATATCATATTCTTAAAGAATAAATTTTCTAAGAAGGGGGAGATATGAAAAGACATGTCCTTGTTTGATATAAGAGATCAAGACATACAAAGATCACTTTATTCGAGTAAGAGTATTTTAGCAGATGATGAATTAATTTCTCATCAGTAGCCTCTTTCATCATTAGATGCGAATGAAAGTAATCATTTTACACTTAATGAGAGTGACTAAATAGATTTTATTTCAAGTGGGAGTGAGATGGTCATTGATCTTGTTTCAAGTAGAGCAAGATGAATATTCTTGATTCTAGTTGGAGCAACGTTGATCCAAATAAAAATAACGATGAATCACAAACTAGATGTGATTCTCGTAAAAAGATGCTCCGCTGATGATTTGATTTTAAAAGTGATGAACTATTTATGACACTTCTACAAGATAAAAATGAGCCTAAAAATATAAAAGATGCTTTCTCATGCCTATCTAAGGATAAATGGACAAAGCAACGAAAGATGAATTAGATTTTATGGGAGTCAACAAAGTTTGAGGACTCATTGACCTCCCCGAGGGACGAAAATCATTGGGAGCAAATGGGTTCTCAAAATTAAGCTCAAGGATAATGATATAGTTGAGAGATATAAAGCTCGACCGATAGCGAAAGGATATACACAACAGAAAAAAATAGACTACAAAGAGACTTTCTAGCCTGTTATATGGATTACCTTTGTTCGCTTAATTTTAGCTATAGTTGCAAGCTTGGATCTTGAATTACATCAGATGGATGTAGAGACTGTCTTTCTCAATAGAGAATTAGATGAAGAAATTTATATGGAATAACCTAAATGTTTTATTGAAAAGGACCACGAACAAATGATTTGTAAACTTTTGAAGTCTATTTATAACCTCAAACAATCTTCAAGGCAATAATATATACATTTTCAAATGTTATCATATCTAAAGATTTTTCATGATGGATGAAGATCATTGCGTTTATACAAAAAAGTAATCAAGAAACAAGATTGTAATTTTACTATTGTATGTAGATGACATGCTTATGGCTGAAAATGATAAGAAATTCATTATCAAAATTAAGTCATGGTTGTCATCCCAATTTGAGATAAAAGATATGGGTAAAATCACATATATTCTCGAAGTTAGAATTTCAAGAGATCGTCCAAAGAAACTATTGTATCTCTCCCAAGAGAATTACATTAGAAAAGTTCTTTAACGATTTAATATACAAATCATAGTCATGTTGATACTCCTATTAGTAAAGGCTAATCATTGGGCAATTAAATGTGTCCTAAGACTCCTGGAAAAAAAATAAGTTAAATTTCTTATAGGACCACATTCGAAAGTCTAATGTACGCTATGGTGTGTATCAGACCTGTTATTTATCAAGCAATTGGCTTGATAAGTAGATATCAAATCGATTCAGGTTTAGCACATTGACAAGCAGAATCATGAGATATCTGAAAGGAACAACTGACTATACACTTTGTGACCAAGGCAACAAAGATTTACGATTTGCTGGATACATTAATGTTGATCATAGAGGAGATCTAAATAAGAGGAAGTCTACCTCAAATTATCACTACAATATTTTAGGCCTTTAGCCACCCCCAAAAAGTGTGGCCTAAACTAGCAAAAAGTGTAGCCTTTGATCAAAGGCTACGTTTTTCGACTTTAGGCAACGGTTTTTCGGGACCTAAAGAGGCGTAACCCTTAACTTTAGGCCACGCTTTTCAAGTGTTGCTATAGCAGTTATGCTTAAAAAATATGGCCGATGAGGTACAAAGGCCACACTTTGCACTACCTCGTATAACAACATTTTTGTTTCTTACAACTACACTTTCAAGCATGACCTTTGCTTTCTTAATGTCCACGCTTTTGAAGCGTAGCATTTTCTACTCCTCTACCACAACACTTGTAAAGTGTAACCTTTGCTAATATACATGCCACAATTTACATTCCTAAGGCCACACTTTTGAAGTGTGATAATTTGTCTAGGCTATAAAAATATTTATATGCCACAATTTTTGATTGAAAAATAATAATTTTATTTTGCTTATATTCACTAATCACGATATACATTATTATCCTATATAAATAATCTCAAGCACTAAATTAGGTAATAAATAATTTAAATTTATAGATTTATAATAAACTTTAAAAAACATATCTTGTACCACACATACTTATAAAGTAATTTTTTAGCAATGAATTTCACAAAATTAAATGTACTCTAACATTATAATTGTTCAAAAACTCTTCATCGTTTACTTCGATAGATCGAATTGACTGTGGTCACCATTCAAACTCGATCACTCGCATTTTCCTACACATTCAAAATGAAATTAAAAATTAGAAATAAATCATGCTCAGCAAATTCTATTAGAATAATATCTTTGGACATAAACAAATAAAGTCTCTTGTTAGAATCCTTAGTCTCTGCCCTTGAGAATGACTCACTAAATGAATACTGTTCCCTGAATGCATGCAGGAGCATAATAGATTTTTAATTTATCAGAGACAATAACTTAAATTTTTTCTCCCCTAAGTTTTTCTTCAAGTTATAAAGATACATTCTATCAGGAAATTAATCAACCATACATATAATTAATTGAAAAAGACACTTTGAGACACATCAAAAGAACTTGAAAAGAACATTCACTGTATTCTAAGAAGTTTTTTCCAACTCAGGAATTTTTCACAATAATAACATAAATAGATCTATTAGAAAGATAATAGAAAAGGACAAGCAAAACTACAAGGTCCAGACTTTAAAAACCGATCTGGAAGGACAATGAAGAAATTTATATATAAAATCTGCAAAATTCAATATTTTTTATCACCAAAAAAGGATCTTTCAAATAATTTTCCTTTTTTGACAGTCTATTTTAACATAAATCGTTAAAAAGACATGTAAAGCACTAATAGAACTGCAAAATCAAGATATTACATCACCAAAATGAATATAAAAAATAAATCATTGGAAAGACACATAATAGCACTAGCAGAATAACAAGATCCAAGACTCTTTAAATCACATCATTAAGAAACTAAAAAAAGACAAAGCTTTGCACACACCAACAACTCAAAATTTACAGAACTTATCAAGACACATACAATATCAATGAAACACGTCTAGAACCAACAATACCGACATAAATTTACATAGTTTAGCATATCTATCACAATATCTTCAGCTCATCATAAAAGTAAACAAATAAACTATCGTACATTCTCTATTTAAATATGAAATACTAGGCAGTAGAATGCACGATAAATCTGTACAAACAAACATTGATCCAATTGAGTAAGCACTTAGGAAGAGACAATAAAATCAAATTGACCACGAGATTGCATTTTGAAATAATACAATGATGAAAAAGCTGAGAGCACAAACATGTATGGTGGATGCATACTATTTTACCTTGTGAAGTATTTGATTCAAGATACCTAGTAATGACATGTTGTTAATCCACAATTATATTATTTTCATAATAGAATGTAAGCAACCATTGTTGGCTTTCGGCCAGACATTGATCTTACTTTCGAATGATTGACAAAACAAGCACATTAAAGTTCTAGCTCCCCATTATACATAAGTCACTTCCTTTAAACATCCACTTTATGCTTCAGAAAAAATTCATTTGTAGTGACAATAAAATGCAATGCCCACCAAAGCTTGATTAAATCTATATGACTATATACTCTAAATGTAGGTAACCTATTTAGTCATCTAATTTTCTCAGGTGATGCAATATATTAAAAAAGGGTTTGTTCCTGGCATAAACGAAAAAACCCTACAATGATCTAAAAGACAAATCATGTCAGAGGAAATATATTGATTGATACCTATAAGTTGATTCCCGTCTTTCGAAGATTCTACAAGATCCTCTTGAGTTTGAGTCTTTCACTCCAAATGCTTGAGCATAGGTCTCATCCTTCGACTTGTTATCAGTTTGAAGAGAGAACCATTACTGCACGGGTAAAGGTTTAGTGCTGACTACCTTAGCAGCTTTAAGGTTCAACAACAAACTATACCACCACTGGCATGAGCAAATGGCAGGACCAAATGGCTGTAACTTGTTGTCCCCTTGATCAATTAAGCACTTTTCTTAAATCGTTGATCAATTTCTCCCTGATTGATGACTTTACTTGCATTGGAAGCCAATTTTCATTAGTTTTAGACATTTTAAAAACAAAATAAAATAAAAAAGGAGAGAAAATGAACGAATAACAGAGCAATTTGAAGAAATTCCAGGAACAAAGCAGGAATCTGATGACAAGTCTTTTGTAGGAGGGGAAACAAGACTTTCTGGTAGAGCTCATAATCGAATGTCGCATCACCAATTTCGAATAATTGAAGTAACATGTTTTGTACTCGTAACTGTTGTAGCCTTTCGTCATAGTTATTGTGATCATTCTTCCATGAGAAGAAGGCTTTATCATTTGCCCAAGAATCTTCTCAACAGAAAGAATGAGAAGTTTCCCAAGCTTGTCTTTTTTGATGCTAATCCTCGTTGGCCTCTTTTTGCACTTCCTTAAACCAAAAGAAAAATGTACTTCATAAGGGGCTGAATTTGGTTACATATAAATTATAATTATCTAACAACTTTATGCATTGTTGAGAGACAAGCTACCAGGTACCAACTATTAAAATAGTTCTTCATCTCCTATGTCATACTCCAAACAAAACAAAGTAATTTTGTATTCATACAAAATGAAAATATACAGAAAATTATTTCAAAAGTAATAAAGAAACAAAAATCAAAATACTTCTAAGAGGAGAAGTGAAAGAAAATATGAATAACCCTTTGGAAGATAACAGGTTCAGCTAGGTCAATAGAGACATATCAAATCAAACTATAAAAATAGATAACTTAACCAACCAAACTAAAAAAAGCACAACAAAAGAAGCAACAACATAGCAAGTATTACAACTTACAACGTTAAATTCATATCAATTGGTGCATAGCATATATTTATATGTAAAAATTAACTAAAATTACAATAAACAATAGATATGAATTCATATCAGATTCATTTAAAATTTTAAAAGTTCAACGTATATTCAAAACTATTCATCCAAAATATATCAAATGGAGAAAATGCTTAAAGTATAGTTACTATTTTGGTTTCTAATTTACTTTCTTGAAACATCAAAATCTAGCGTCTTCACTCTCTCTCTCTTTGTAAACCAAAGAAAGACATTTTCGTAGAACATTTGAATTCCTAAAAAATCAATAGTAATATTAGATCTTCCAACATACAATCATTTAAGCATTAATTAAACTTTGCAAATAAATCCTAAAAGTCACGAATAAGTTACCAGAATCATGTGTTATCAGATGATAAAATTTTATTACCTAGTCATAACACTTATGCTAAGCCAAACACAACTTCAAATCCTCCACAGATCTTTTCGAATGTTGACTATTATTTTAAAAGAAAATAAGTAAAATTAATAAGATAGGCACAATTAAGACAGAAAGTAACAAAAACAATTAGCAGGGAATTGACATATTACTCAATTAAATAAAAAAAATACTTAAATAGGGGCGATCAAACAGGGGAAAAGAAAAACAGATACAAACGTATAACCTTATCAACTTTAGCAGGACATAACTGGAAATTAAAATAAGAAACCAAATTGCCGATCACCTTAGATAGTTCACTGAACACACTTATAACTAGATAAAACATATCGTTTTTCCATCTAAAAACTACCAATCACCAGCATAGGACAATAAAAGAATATAAGTACCCTTTAATTTAATGAACACGCACAAGTATATGTATAGAGTAGAGCCAAGATAGAAAAACTCATAGGAAGAGACATTTCTTTGATTGATAGAAAGGTAGGTAATAACATGCACAAGAACTTCTTGGAATTCAGCAAAAGTTACAAGGTGTTCTTAGAATAAGAGATCTAGCAATGCACAACAAGAGTATGCTGATGAAATGGCTTGGGAGATTTGTAGATCAAGATTCTAGCCTATGGAAGAAGGTGGTTGCTGCTAAACATGGACAACAAAGTCACTGGTGTACTAAACACAGTACATTACCTCATGGCATAGGTTCTTGGAAACACATTAGCAACTTATGCGAGGAATTCTCAGAAAACATCACCTTTAAGATATGGAATGGGCTATATGTCAAGTTTTGAAAGGACAAATGCTTGAACAATGCCACCCAGATGGATAGTTACCCATCCCTCTACCAGATAACCAATTACCCTAACTCAACCATTGGAAAAAACAAATTAAGGAATACTTTGGACCTCTAGTTTAGGAGAAATATGAATAACTGGGAGCTGGACAGCCTTTTTGAAGTCACACACCTTATGACACACTTGAGAATATCAGGTCTTCTAACATACACCATTTCCTCTCAGTCGATCTACCACATTTAACCCGCTCCATCATCTGAGTTTTGTCACCACAATGGTTGTCACCAGTTTTTGAGATACTCCAAACTAGGCAAGACCTTTCAAATATTTTCTCTGTAGAAGTATGTCTCTCACATACCTTTACCTTTTCTGTTAAGGAGAAAAAAGAACCTCTAGAACAAGCCATCTCCTTAGAGGGCCCATCTATTCCATACTTTTTTAAATTCTTGACTTAATGGACTAGTTTAGCTTCAGCATACCTCCTTTTTTGCTGAAGATATTTTGTAGGTGACACCCTATTAGTGATAGTGATAGAAAATAAAATGAAAGCAGTGCATGGATCAGAAACTAAATTATCCACAGGAGTATGAATCAAGAATGACTTATTTGGAAAAGCAAGTGGCAAAACAGTAAAAAGATTACACAAAACATATCAACCTTGGTCAATTCAGATGTATGTCAACTTTCGGGTAGCTCTTGTGACACAAACAACTAAGTTCCAAAAGACCAACAACTTAATTAATTGTGTTATCCAAAATCCAACAACTAGGGTAAACTAAATTTACTACATCATCATCAAGATGCAATGCTGAAAAGCTTATATAAATAACCAGACAAAAGCAACTTTTGTATCTGCCAATACCCCGAGAGAAAGTATTTCCTCACTGTTCATAGATTTCAATTTTTGAAAACATGCATTGGCTTAAATGAACTTCCATAGCTATAAATCGCAAAATAGCTCCTCAATCTAGGAACTTCTATAGAAAATTTAATCTATTGAATCTTATACATTAGCTGCCTTACAATTTACCATCTACCTTGAGCTTTTTATACAAATATTTGGTAATGCCATAGATACGTACCTTCTTCTTTTGTTTGGTTGACTGTTTGACATGATTTCCATGCTACAGATAACATCGAAGTCTCAAAATTTTATCGAGGAGAAGATTGATTTGGGCAAGAAACCCTTTCACGGTGATTTGGGCGAGAAATAGGGCATAATAAGAGTTCTATTTTCTAGAGCGTTTTGTGAGAATTTCATTTTTTTAAGAAATTGGAGGGTGTGTTAAATATATTGGAGGGAATAAATATTTTAATGGAAACTTTTGGAAAATTATAAGGCCACAATTATAAAGTATTGTATTAGAATTATAAAAATAACACATTTTAAAAGTGTAGTCATATGTGTAAATAAGCGTGATCAATTATATCATGATATGGCAACGCTTAAAATGGGTAGTCTATATCACTAAAGATCACGCTTTACAAGCGCTGTCAATATTACTGTGGCCAAAAGTCAAAAATTAAGACTACGCTTTAAAAGCGTACACAAAAATATTTTAGGCAACACTTTATAAGTGTTGTCTAGATTTAGTGTTGCCTTAGGCCTAAAATATTGTAGTGTATATTTTCTTATTCAGTGTTGGAGCCATATCATGGAGTAGTAAGAAACAATCATGTATATCACTATCTACTATGAAATTTGAATATGTGGCTCTCATATCAGCAACATAAGAAGCTGTTTGGTTGAAAATGTTCTTGAAACACATATTGAATATCACAAAAAATACTGAACTAGTGTTAGTCTACTATGACAATGAGGCTGCAATATCCTCTATTAAGGACCCTAAGTTTAATTATAAATCCAAACACATAGATATCAAGTATAACTATATGAGAGACATGGTTAAATACAAGAAAGTGAACATGGAGCATGTGTCTACACAAGATATGTTAGCAAATCCATTAATAAAGCCTTTGTTTAGAGATGCATTTGTGAGACACACCAGATCTCAAGGCTTTCGTAGATTCTAAAATACTTTATTTTGTCTTTACTTTATCCATGTTCACAAGACTGATGTTCTTTAATAATCAATAAAGTTGATTTACATACATACATATTTAATTTTTGAATGTTATGTGCATTCTTTATTTATGACACCTTAATATCAAGGAACCCCCCCATTCCACAAGTAGGTGGAGACTTGGAGGGTCGGAAACCCCAACGGGAAACCTTTCACCGGGCCACACGATTCTTTCGGGAAGCGCTCTTTCCACTCCTGCCCCCGTAAGCAAAGAGGTATTCATTTTTTATAAGTATATCGAGTAGACAAGAGGTTAGACTTCTCACACATGTAACCGCCTCCTTGTCTTTGTGATGGGTGTAGATGAGATTGAATTTTAAGTAAAATTATTAAATGAATAATTTGAGAGCTATCAGTTTAAAATCAAAAAAGTCGCATAAATAATGAAATAGGGTCATTAAGGTGAAAAATGTTCACCTCATCTACTTAGTGATTCAAATGTGAGTTAAAATGATATTGTAGATCAAGAAACTCAAATTTAGCTCATGGTGTCTAGATATCATCTGTCCAGCATTGAGAAAAAGACACATGCTTCATGAAAATGGAGAAAATATTATACCACGTATTTCATACCATGTGTATTAATATCGACCAACTGGGTTAAACATAAGTCCATTCTCAACTTATTATTGTGTGAGACTCTGAGCCTTTAAAATGACTCAAGATTTGTGCCTTTAGTAACTCTAGTTAGATACTTGAGAATTAGTTTGATGTAGCTATCTTAGTATGTTTCTGTCATGCCCCGAATCTACACCCTAGATGTGGCCAACACTCAAAACTATTGCTGGCCCGAGTGGATCCTTGACCTGACTTACTACTGAACTTAACACCTTAAATGACTTACGGAAGCTTTAAGGTAATGAGCATTGATAACGCTCAAATTGTGCTCCCCAAGTTGGAGGTCACGACGATCGTTAGAGAAAAACACATTTATAATTCCCAGTGAGTGTCGGGGTCGTACCCAAGTAAACAATGTAGTCGCGATCGAGCTAATAGAGAATCCAAGCAACTTATTAAAGTTCAATAAACAAAAAGGGGAAAGATATCTAAAGGGGGGGGGGGGTTTAGACTAAAATGAAAGATAAAAGAAAATCAAATAAAGGATAAATTGATCAATGGCTTTCACCTTGCTTTCGCCAAGCAAGGACAACAAGGGAGACTTGGGAATGGAAATTCAAATCATAAGACTTGCACCCGATTAACACGTGGGTAGTCTTGACTAAGGGTATGCCTAACCGTCTTTCGACTAATCAAGCATATATCTCATGTGTTCTCTCGAACCACCACGAGTAAGCAATAACCAACCAATTTAACTTGGGTGAGTTTGGTTATCTCTAACCCCAACTCTTAGATGGAGTTTCCGGCAACCAAACTATCTCTAGCCTTGGTCTAGAGTGAAAACCCCAAATCCCCACTATTGAATCTTCCCAAATTTAAGGAAATTCTTTCTCAAGGAAAAACCCAAATTAGAAAGCTAAGTCAATGTTTGCAGCCATTGACTATAAATTCAAGCATAGAGGATTCAATAGACCCAAATAATCAAACAAGAGCAAATCTATATATGAATTCAATACCCAAAAAAGTATTATCTCTAATAAACCCCAAATCTCAATTCAACAATTACACCAATAAAATAGCAACTAAGAACAAGAGTTGAAGAATGAAAACTAAGGATTTTACAATAAAGAGCATCCAAATCTTCACTCCTATGGTGTTGGTTGATGAACTTGCTCTCCAAGCTTGCCAAAAATTATGAGAATAGCCAAAGATGATTTTCCAATCGGCTGGGGAGACTTTTATGTGGATTGAGGTTTCCAAATATGTGAAATTCCAAGATTGCCCAGCTGCCTCCGCTTTCCTTCTTCGCCTACGCGGAAGGTCTTTCGTGTACACAAAGTGTCTTTGTCTGGTTGACCTTTGCGTATGCGGTCAATGCATCGCGTTCGCGGAGCTTTGCTTCAGTTGAACTTCGCGTACGTGTGTGGGACACCGTATTCGCGTAGGCATGTGCTGCTGCCAGTCACTTTCTTCTCTGAATAGCTCCCTTTTGACTTATTTTCATCCAAATTCTTCCCGAACACTTCTAAAACACAGAAACCTGCAAAATAGAAGTAATCCGTGTCAATTGCACTATTTTTCCACTTATTATTAACAAAAACATAAGTTTAAGAGTTAAATAAGTAGGTAGAATACCATCTTATCAAACCCCCAAACTTGAACTATTGCTTGTCTTCAAGCAACTAAAAATTCTAACTCAAGAGGCACACAACTCAAGTGCAAATGACAATACCACAAGCCAAGGGAAACCCATTTCGAACACCAAAAATGACTTCAGTTGGTACTAACGATTAGTCAATCACATGATAACTTACTCTAAGCATTCCCCTCATTTCAAAACACAATTCAATGATGCAATGGCACAATAAGAACAAGCAAGTGACAACGACCAATCCTCAAGATATGACTCAAACCACTATCTTACCAAAATATGCTCATTTGATTCATTTTCTGGAGTTTATCAATGTGACCAACTATCCTAATTTGCATGCCTTCACAAGAACGAAAGTCCCAAAA
The DNA here is from genome assembly GCA_003996215.1 of Jaltomata sinuosa. Taxonomy (NCBI): domain Eukaryota; kingdom Viridiplantae; phylum Streptophyta; class Magnoliopsida; order Solanales; family Solanaceae; genus Jaltomata; species Jaltomata sinuosa. The sequence goes on from QJPP01000707.1 coordinate 319,648, forward strand.
ATACATTATCTACAAAGACAATCACAAGGGACAAATACAAACACTCAGACTCACACTCACAAAGAATTTCAAGTACCGACAAGTATCAACCATAAGCTTGCCCTTATTTTCATTCGCCGTTAGCTCAAAAATAATCGGTCGGATATCTCAAAGGGCTTTTCTAAGCTTGTAATGTAGGCTCGGGAACGGGTAGGATACACATTTGGATTCAAGTGACTACGTCCTCCTCGAACTCTACACACTTTTTTTAACTCAAAACCAAAGCTATTTCTTTCATTTTCATTTCACATAAGGCACCATTTCACTTCTTTTTATTTGAAGCCTCAATTCTTATCATTCTTTTCACCTTGGAGGATTCATTTCTTTTCTTTCCCTTTCCTCTTTTCCTTTCATTTTGCCTTCTTTTTCAAATTCTTCCTTTTTTTGGCGATTCATATTAAGCAATAAACCATGATTTACTCATTTAGCGTTCCTCCAAGGTACCTTTTATCAACCCCCAAACTTAGGCTTTTAGCCTTGATTTCACACTTGTGGAGTTCAAGGAGGGACGAGTTCAAGAGAGGGATTCATTATCAAAATGGTTCAAGGCTTGTAACAAGGTTGCCAAAGAAAAGGTATTAGGCTCAAGAGGGGTGACTAATGACTCAATTTAAGTGCAATGGTGGCTTTTAAGGCTAAGTAGGCTTCAATAATCACAAAGAAGGCCTAAGATCATTTCTCCAGCCAAGAGTAATCAAGACTAGCTTTAAAGACTAACCGGGCAAGTTCTAGTTAACACAAGCAAACACAAGAATTATTCAACTAAACCTCACCACACATTGCATGCGAATCATTCAAGAAGGATCGATTTTAACTTCCTAAATAAGAACAAAGAGGACCCATTCTATATTATCACCACTAATGAGCTAAGAGTCACAAAAAGATTAAAGAGGTTGTCACAACATTAATCTTTGTCATGCACTTTTTACAAATTTTTTGGAAGTGTATGACTATTTTACTTAACACGCAAGACTACTTCTTTAGTACCAAACAAGTCAATCGCAACCAAAACCTCAAAAGACAACGATTTGCCCTTAAGAATGACGTCACTCAGTCTATCATTGGGACAATTCATCTATCTACATCGGTATGGCTACACAAGGTGGATCAACACAATTATCACAATCTCTGGGCACATGCGATTCGCACATGTCAAAGTGCGAGTCGCACGTGCAATGCATAGGCCAAACAGTGGGCATGTGTGAAGCTCGTGTGGTTCACACATCGACATGTGTGGTACAAGTATTCCCCAGCTCGGACAAGTTCCATCTAGTCTAACGGGTACTTAGACATCCCCTGGCCCACAACAACTGTCACGACCCAGCTCGTCGTGAGTGGCACCCACCCAACCCCCGGATGAGCAAACCAATAGAGTCCCACTCTTGCCTAGACTAACAGCCTAAAACCAGCAAGCGAAAAGTAAACTAACGATAAATCAAGTCAAAAACTAAACATAATTATTAATCCTGCGGAAAATCCCTCCTAGGAACTGAAAGTCATTATACCAAATATCAATACTAAATCTAGAATACGGGGATGCAACCCCAAAAGATAAACTGAAATAGTTTTAAGTCCGAAATAATTAGATTGAAACTCTAAGGATAACCCAAGGTAGCTCGAATCAAGTAGCTCACCCTTGAAAGTCAGAAATCACCGGTGCTATATGCGAGGTCATGTCTCAGTCGCTGGTAGATTTTTTGTACTCACTAAAAGAAAGACAAGTGCAGTATCAGTACACCACCACTGTGTATTGGTAGGATCATCACCCAGTTTTCAAGTAAACAATATATAATTAGTACAACAATATCAAGTAAGGAGTATGGCAAACATGCAACAATAATCACAGGCACATCTAGACTACATGTCTCTACCTAGCTTGTTACCGCATGAATCCATCTCTTACAGCTCTAATCCACAAACATGTAACCATAACTGTCCTTTTCGTCTAGCCTGGACCTACTATAGAATCCCCTCTAGACAACACCAAAGGTAATTATTCAACCCGGCCTAAACCAAGACCAACACATCAGTTATACAACAGTTCTTGGCCACTCAAGGACCATCAACAATAGCACCTTTAACTAGACAACCCGGTCCACTCACGAAATCGATACAAAGTATTACATCCAGTAAACAATCCGGTCCACTCATGGAACCAATACAACCAATGCAATACAACAGTCAATGAAACAATGCAAGATGCAATAAAGTAAACCCGTACCAGGCGTGGTACCCGTGCCAACCGAATGATATACCCGTACCAGGCGTGGTACCCGTGCCAACCATTTTGTTATACCCGTACCAGGCATGGTACCCGAGCCAACCGAATGTCAACAAACCACAATCAATATATGAACACACATAACTTGTAAAACCAACAAGTAAAACCGTTCAATCACAGACTGTGAACAGGAACCTAGACATTCCACACAATTTACCTAAGCAATGTAATGCATACAATCACTTAGACATGAGTACATGAATATACACATTCACAGAAAATCATAAGCCATCACCTACCTTGAAATTTTCCAAGCTCTATTTGACCCGAGCTTTTTCATGTTCCAAATTCCTCTCTCGTTCTTGGTCTAAAAACAACACATAATGCATATAATTAACACACAAGGCCTGCACATTACTCGAATTATACCAAATCCTCAAACCCCAGGCCATCCATGATCATCCTACCCTTTTCCCGGGCTTTTCCACCATTAATTCCCCTAGCTCTATCATTTTTACGGATAAAAACAGGAAATTAAACAACCTATGATCATTTTAATGTACTTTTATCCATACCCAAGAACACACATGCTTGGAATCCCCTTCCTTCCCCGAATTCCACCATCCCTAGGTTATTCTAGCCTTTCCCTAAGTTCTCTCCTAGCAATTATACCGCATAGGAAACGTAGTACAAAGATCGGGGAACGAAAACATTTCCTTAGGGAAGAATTTTGACGGAAGAATGAAGAAAATTGCCTGGAAATCGCCCAGCCCTTCTCCAAAACAAACTTGTGAAAACTGAATGTTTTGGGAGCTGTTTCTACATTAAAAACCGATCGACCCACTATAGCGGTCCCCGCTCCGCTATAGCGGTCCTTCTATAGCGGTAGGCTGCCGCTATAGCGGTCTTAAGTGGGTTGACCGCCCCTTGATCGCCGCTATATCGGTAATTTCTACCGCTATAGTGGTGGACGCTGTCGCGTGTGACAACACTCGTCATGGATAGAAAGTCTGAAACTCTGCCAGTTTTGGCCATTTCACAACACACTTGTTTCCCCTGACAACCCGAAATAACCCCTTCACATCAAATGCGATTCTGGGAGTTCTACTTACCCAAATGCGATTCCAAAAAATCCCCCGGAATCCTTTACGTCTTGTCTACGTGGAAAACTAGCTCACTCCAAGACACCTAAATCTATTTTTACTCAGATTTCCCTAGACTCTACCTCGATCCAAAACTGACCGAGGCTAGCCTAGCCCAGAATTTCAAACTCCCAAACCTGGAGTTTTCTAACTCTAAAACTTGGAACGATTGGTCTACCCATAATGACCGACCCGATCGTTACAACAGATACCAATTTACCCATCGTCCGTCTTCGAACGATCAAACCCAAAATTACAAAAATAAAATGAAAGAAGTGTAGTACCTGAATCCTTAAACAGTTGAGGATACTTCCCCTGCATGTCCTTCTCGATTTCCTAAGTGGCTTCCTAAACCGGATGATGCTTCCACTGGACCTTCACCAGATCAATCACCTTTTTTCTCAACCTTCGGACATCTCGAGCAAGAATCAAAATCGGTTTCTCTTCATAACGAAGATCCTTATCAAAAAGTACCTCATCCTACTTGATGATGTAGTACCCATACCCATGGTATCGCTTCAGCATGGATACATGAAACACCGAATGGATGTCCAACAAACTAGGTGGCAGTGCTAACTTGTAAGCCACTAACCCCATAATTTCAAGCACTTCAAATGGACCGATGAACCGAGGGCTAAGCTTGCCCTTCTTACCAAACTGCATAACCCCTTTCATTGGCGATACTTTTAGCAATACTTGTTCACCAACCTGGAAGTCCATGTCCCGGACCTTGCAATATGCATACTCCTTCTGCCTGCTTTGAGCAGCCAACAACTTGGTCTGTATGCCCCTTTCCTTTTCCTGCGCTTCCTTCACTAAGTCTACGCCCAGAGGCTTTACATCACCTTTCTCAAACCACCTAACCGGTGATCTGCAGTTTCTCCCATACAGGGCCTCAAACGGTGCAATATTGACACTGGAGTGGTAGCTATTGTTGTACGAGAATTCCCACAATGGTAGAAACTGGTCCCAATGACCATGGAAGTCCATTACACATGTTCTCAGCATGTCCTCCAATGCCTGAATCGTCTTCTCCGATTGACCAACAGTCTGAGGATGGAAGGCTGTGATAAAGGTTGTGTACCCTACTCTTTATGTAACTTGCCCCCAGAACTTAGAAGTAAACTTGCGTACCCTTATCTGAAATGATAGACAGTGGTACCCCATGCAGTCTCACAATCTCCTTCATGTAGATCTTGGCTAATTGCTGTGAATTGTAATCTACCCTGACCGGAATGAAAAGAGCGGACTTGGTCAGCCTGTCAACAATGACCCAAATTGAGTCATACTTCCCCAATGTCTTGGGAAGACCCACCACAAAATCCATGGCTATCCTTTCCCACTTCCACTCTGGAATAAGCATTCTCTGAAGTAGTCATGCAGGTCTCTGATGTTCATACTTCACCTGCTGGCAGTTCTGACATTTGGACACAAAATCTACTATGTCCCTTTTCATCTCGGGCCACCAGTAACACTGCCTCAAGTTCATGTACATTTTGGTCACACCCGGATGAATTGAGTACCGCGAACCATGAGCTTTTGTCAAGATTTTATGAATCATATCATCAACCCGAGGAACACAAATCCTCTCTCTGAAATGCAACACTCCTCCAGAGTCTAACATGACATCTCTGGACTCCCCGTATATTACCTTACCTCGCAACTTACCCAGTTTTGGATTCTGAAACTGTTTTGCCTTAATTTCCTCTATGAAGGTGGCCTTTACCTCAATGCTGGCCAACAACCCACCTTGATCTGAAACACCCAAGTGCATGAACTTGGCCTCCAAAGCCCGAATCTCCTTAGCCAATGGTCGTTTGGACGCCCCCAAATAAGCCAAGCTACCCATGCTAACAGTTTTCTGGCTCAATGCGTCTGCCACCACATTAGCCTTACCTGGATGGTACTGAATGGTCACATCATAATCCTTCAATAACTCCATCCACCTTCTCTGCCTCAAATTCAAATCCTTTTGAGTGAATACGTGCTGCAGACTGTGATGATCTGTGAATACCTCACACTTGACACCATAAAGATAGTGTCTCCAAATTTTTAATGCAAAAACCACTGCTGCCAACTCTAAATCGTGAGTCAGGTAATTCCTCTCATGCACCTTCAACTGCCTGGATGCGTAGGCTATCACATTCCTATCCTGCACCAATACAACACCCAAACCATAATGTTAGGCATCACAGTAAACAACAAAGTCTTTACCTTCAATCGGCAAGGACAAAATAGGGGTTGTGGTCAAAAGTGACTTTAGCTTTTGGAAGCTCTCCTCACACTTGTCGGACCACACGAACGATACCTCCTTCTGTGTCAACCTGGTCAGGTGAGTAGCAATAGAAGCAAAATTCTTGACAAACCTCTGGTAGTACCCCGCGATCCAACAAAACTCCTCACCTCATTCACAGAGCTAGGCCGAACCCAACTCTTGACTGCCTCAATTTTCTGGGGATCCACCATCACCCCTTTTTCTGACACTACATTCCCCAAGAATGCCACAGAAGTCAACCAAAACTCATACTTAGTGAACTTTGCATAAAGGTTTTGATGCCTCAAAATATCCAACACCATGCGAAGATGATTAACATACTCCTCCCTACTCTTAGAGTAGATCAAAATGTCATCGATGAACACGATAACGAAAGAATACAAGAAGGACTTAAACACCCCATTCATCAAACTTATGATTGCTGCCGGTGCATTGGTCAAACCAAATGACATTACTAGAAACTCATAATGCCCATACTGGGTCCGTCTTCAGGTCTAATCTTTAACTGATGGTACCCCAACCTCAAGTCAATTTTTGCGAACACCGATGCACCCTAAAGCTGTTCAAACAAATCATCTATACGGGGTAGAGGGTACTTATTCCGGATGGTCACCTTGTTTAACTGCCTATAATCTATGCACATCCGCATACTACCATCCTTCTTCTTTACAAACAAGACCGGAGCACCCCAAGGTGAAGCACTGGGACATATAAATCCCTTATCTAGGAGTTCTTGCAGCTGAGTCTTAAGTTCCCTTAACTCTGCCGGAGCCATTTTATATGGAGGAATGGAAATGGGATGGGTGCCTGGCTCTAAATAAATATAAAAATCTATGTCTCTGTCCGGAGGCATACCAGACAAGTCTGCTGGAAACACCTCTAAGAATTCAAAAACCACTGGGACTGACTCAATAGGAGGAGACTCCACACTATCATCCCAGAGATGAGCCAAAAAGGCTAGACACCCCCTCCCCACTAGCTTCCTAGCCCGGACAAACGATATTATTTTAACTGGCTTAGGCCTGTACACACCTTCCCACTCTAGTCTATCCTTACCCGGAATCTCTAGAGCTACAGTCTTGGTATTACAGTTCAACACAGCATGATAAGGAGACAGTCAGGTCATACCCAAGATAATATCAAAATCAGCCATGTCCAGAATTACCAAGTCTACCCAAGTATGTAGCCCCACAAAAATAACAGAATAGTCACGATATACATGAGTCACAACCACCGACTCTCCCACTGGGGTAGAAAAATAGATAGGGGAATCAAGGATATCACAGGTCAAACCCAGTCCTAAAGAAAAACTCATAGACACATAAGAATATGTAAAACCTGGGTCAAATAATACCGAAGTCATTTTATCACAGACAAGAATAGTACCTGTGATCACCGTATCTGAGGTTTCCGCCTCAGTCCTTCCTGGAAAATCATAGCAATATGCCTGATCATCAATTTGGGCAACTTCCCGGGACAGCTGAGCTGCACCCCTGCCTGTGCCGCCATTCCCTCGGTCTCCCCGGCCTCCCTAAAAATTTCCTCGCCCACCCTGTGGACGACCCCTAGTATTACCGCCTCTGCCTGGCGGAACCACTGCTCTAGTCGGCTGCTGACCCTGATTACCTGCCTGCCTATGTGGACACTCCCTCTTAAAGTGGCCTAACTCACCATAATGGAAGCAACCACAGTCAAGAATAGGTCTGCTAGCTGATGTATAGGATGCTCCCTGGCCTCTAGGAGCTGAAGGCTGAGCCCCCTGACGACCACCTGTAGTAGCTGGCAGAGCTGACTAAATAGGATGGGCCGGATAAGCCTGCTGATGCTGGCCCCTGGAGTACGAACCACCATAATTTCCCTCATTCCGGAGCTTCTTGGCTAAAGCATTAGCCTGCCCCACTTGCCTAACTCCCTCAATCTTCTTCACATAGTCCACCACATCATTAAAACCCTTTCCTGAAAAAGTCATATGCACTGACAGCACCTGCAGATCACTATTTAGACCCTTGACAAACAACCGGACCTGTTCCTCCTCGAAACTCAACATCTGTGTAGCAAAATGAGACAACGAATAGAATTTAGCCTCATAAGCTGAGACCGACATGCTACTCTGCTCCAAGTTCAGAAACTCATCCTTCTTCCGATCCCTCAAAGTATGGGGAACGTACTTCTCTAGAAACAATGCATGGAACTGCTCCCAAGTCAGTGGAGGTAGGATAGAAGACCGACACTCAACATGAGACCTCCACCACTTCTTGGCATCACCCTGTAGCTGAAAAGTGATAAACTCCACCCCATGCTGACGTACAATACCCAACTTGTGCAACCTCTCATGGAAATCCAAGATGAACTCATAGGCATCCTCTTTGTTTATACCCTGAAACATCAGAGGTTTCAGCTTAAGGAACTTAGTCAGCATCTCATGCTCATTACCTGTCATCACTGGGCCTAGCATTGGCCTGAAGAGATCATTTGTGCCTGAAGCTGCATCCATCCTTGGTGTAGTAGTAAGCGCTGGCTGAGTATCCTAGGCCTGATTTGCATAAGCTGCGGGTATAGCTCCAACGCCAACCAACCCACTCAGAATATCCTATGCCTGCCTAAAAGCTTTTGGTGTCATCGTAGGAAGGCCTGCACCCCCAACCAGTGCTGCCTCCTCTTGAGCTCCTCCATCCTCTACAACCACTTCTTCTACATCCTCATCCACATGATCCTGAGGTGGGGGAGGGGTTACCTAATGTGCAGCAACATCAACTCGAGCTATACCCCTGGCGGGTGTGGCTCCAGATCATCCCCTGCCCCTTCCCCTACCTCTGTTGCGAACTACCGGGTCTACTGTTGGGACCGTTAGCCTTGCTCCGTTATTCCTTGTAGTAACCATCTGCGGACAGAAGAGTGAACGAGGTTAGATACCAATTTGTATCACCAGATACCAATTGGAATCGAGTTATAACACGTAGGAAAGAAGGAAGAGATAGTTTTCCCTAAAGCCCCATAGCCTCTCGAAGAAAAGTACGGACGTCTCCGCACTGTTCCGCAAGACTCTACTAGACCTATTTGGTACAACGAGATCAACAAACCTAGGCTCTGATACCATCTTTGTCACGATCCAGCCCATCGTGAGTGGCACCCATCCAACCCCCAGATGAGCGAACCAATAGAGTCCCACTCTTGCCTAGACTAACAGCCTAAAACCAGCAAGCAAAAAGTAAACTAATAATAAATCAAGTCAAAAACTAAACATAATTATTAATCCTGCGGAAAATCCCTCCTAGGAACCAAAAGTCATTGTACCAAACATCAATACCAAATTTAGAATACGGGGATGCAACCCCAAAAGATAAACTGAAATAGTTTTAAGTCCGAAATAATTGGACTGAAACTCTAAGGATAACCCAAGGTAGCTCGAATCAAGTAGCTCACCCTTGAAAGTCAGAAATTACCGGTGCTAGATGCGAGGTCGCGTCTCAGTCGCTGGTAGATTTCCTGTACTCACCAAAAGAAAGACAAGTGCAGTATCAGTACACCACCACTGTGTACTGGTAGGATCATCAGCCAGTTTTCAAGTAAACAATATATAATTAGTACAACAATATCAAGTAAGGAGTATGGCAAACATGCAATAATAATCATATGCACATCTAGACTACAAGTCTCTACCTAGCTTATTACCGCATGAATCCATCTCTTACAGTTCTAATCCACAAATATGTAACCATAACTGTCCTTTCCATCTAGCCCATACCCACCCTAGAATCCCCTCTAGACAACACCAAAGGTAATTGTTCAACCCAACCTAAACCAAGACCAACACATCAGTTATACAACAGTTCTTGGCCACTCAAGGACCATCAACAATAGCACCTTTAACTAGACAACCCGGTCCACTCACGAAACCGATACAAAGTATTACATCCAGTAAACAATCCGGTCCACTCATGGAACCAATACAACCAATGCAATACAACAGTCAATGAAACAATGCAAGATGCAATAAAGTAAACCCGTACCAGGCGTGGTACCCGTGCCAACCGAATGATATACCCGTACCAGGCGTGGTACCCATGCCAACCATTTTGTTATACCCGTACCAGGCATGGTACCCGAGCCAACCGAATGTCAACAAACCACAATCAATATATGAACACACATAACTTGTAAAACCAACAAGTAAAACCGTTCAATCACAGACTGTGAACAGGAACCTAGACATTCCACACAATTTACCTAAGCAATGTAATGCATACAATCACTTAGACATGAGTACATGAATATACACATTCACAGAAAATCATAAGCCATCACCTACCTTGAAATTTTCCAAGCTCTATTTGACCCGAGCTTTTTCATGTTCCGAATTCCTCTCTCGTTCTTGGTCTAAAAACAACACATAATGCATATAATTAACACACAAGGCCTGCACATTACTCGAATTATACCAAATCCTCAAACCCCAGGCCATCCATGATCATCCCACCCTTTTTCCGGGCTTTTCCACCATTAATTCCCCTAGATCTATCATTTTTACGGATAAAAACAGGAAATTAAACAACCTATGATCATTTTAATGTACTTTTATCCATACCCAAGAACACACATGCTTGGAATCCGCTTCCTTTCCCGAATTCCACCATCCCTAGGTTATTCTAGCCTTTCCCTAAGTTCTCTCCTAGCAATTCTATCGTATAGGAAACGCAATACAAAGATTGGGGAACGAAAAACTTACCTTAGGGAAGAATTATGATGGAAGAATGAAGAAAATCGCCTAGAAATTGCCCAGCCCTTCTCCAAAACAAACTTGTGAAAACTGAATGTTTTGGGACCTATTTCTGCATTAAAAACCCGTCGGCTCGCTATAGCGGTCCCCGCTCTGCTATAGCGGTAGGTTGCCGCTATAGCGGTCTTAAGTGGGTGCCTGAAGTGTTCACATTCGTAAGCCGTCCAGTGCATTTGCGAAAGCCTGCTATTTAGCTGGCCTTCGCGTTCACGGCCGGTCCACCGTATTCGCAAAAAAGTAGTGCTGGGATAATTCTAATTTTTCTCCAGCTTACTGCTCACGATGTGTGACGCCTGGTGCGATGGGCATTTTGTGAGGTGCAAAATGCACCATGTTTGCACATGCCAATGTTTTTAATCAGTTTACTGTTTGATTGTGCGATGGCATGTGCGATGAGCACTCTTCCAGGTATGAAAAGCACATTTTTCAGAGGTATTTTTGGTGCTTCTCAACAATTGGTTCCTCTTCTCATTCATTTGGGCACCTAAAAACATACAAAAAAGAAACAAAAAGTGAAATAAAGCATAAAAATGATGGTTTTCCTCCCATCAAGCACACAATTTAACATCGCGGCGCAACGCAAGATACCTTCACCATTTGGATCTCTATTAGGAAGATTTGAACCTTCAACCCAAACTTGAATCGAGTTTCCGGTGACAATCCCGGGGTGAAGGTTTGAACATGAGAAGGCCATTCTCTTGATTTTGCATTTCACACTTTTTGGCCTTCAAGTGAGGGATGACACTTTGCCTTCTTTCCACGACAAACTCAAAACTGGATAGACCTTCATCCACCCTCCTTCCAAGGTCTTCCAAAAGCTTAATTACTTCGACTTTCGTCCATTCAATCAAACTTAAGGTTGAACAAAGGTTGAATTGGATTTGAGCGTCTCCACCTTTAAGCTTGATTCATTTATAACATCCTCACTTAGAGATGCTATGACATCATGACCCACAAATGGGGTAGTTGGTTGCAGCACCACCATCAATTTATGATCCTCCCTTTTTTTTCCTCTTCTTTAGCTCTTGCGTCCACAAAGACTTGCTTCATGGATTGCACACTCTCCTCTTGGGTTTCTAGCGAGGCCAAGAGGGTTTGAAGCTTGGCACATATGCTTTCTTTGCCTGCTAAGCCATGGTTCCTATTAAGGTCACAAGCACCACTAGCAACATTGTTAGCACAAGAGGGAGGAGAGGACGATCATCATTGGGCAATCGCTCTAATGTCTGTCTCGACCACCATACAAATAGCAATTACGCCCATCATAGGAGCAAGCAGGAGAATAACTTCCTCTCCTAGGGCCAATTCTACACCTTCGTCCAAGGTGGGGTCCTCTACAATAAACACAATAGTCAAAAATATAAATTGGGATGTAACTATCAACATTTCTAGCATTTAAATAAGCCATGATGCCATCAACGAACTAAAACTAAACAAAGAAAAACAATTATTGACAAAATTGAACTAGAGTAAGTAAACTCAAATTCTAAACTAACTCAATACGCCAAATTGCTCCCCGACAATGGCGCCATTTTTGATAACGCTCAAATCGTGCTCCCCAAGTTAGATATCACGGCAATCGTTAGAGCAAAACATATTTATAATTCCCAACGAGTGTCGGGGTCATACCCAAGGGAACAATGTAGTCGCGATCAAGCTAATAGAGAATCCAAGCAACTTATTAAAGTTCAATTAACAAAAAGGGGAAAGATATCTAAAAAGGGGGGTTTTAGACTAAAACAAAAGATAAAAGAAAATCAAATAAAGGATAGATTGATCAATGGATTTCACCTTGCTTTCGCCAAGCAAGGACAACAAGGGAGACTTGGGAATGGAAATTCAAATTACATGACATGCACCTGATTAACACTTGGGTAGTCTTGGCTAAGGGTATGCTTAACCGTCTTTCGACCAATCAAGCATATATCTCGTGTGTTCTCTCAAACCACCACGAGTAAGTAATAACCAACCAATTTAACTTGGGTGAGTTGGGTTATCTCTAACCCCAACTCTTAGATGGGAGTTTCCAGCAACCAAACTATCTCTAGCCTTGGTCTAGAGTGGAAACCCCAAATCCCCATTATTGGATCTTCCCGAATTTAAGGAAATCCTTTCTCAAGCAAAAACCCAAATTAGAAAGCTAAGTCAATGTTTGCAACCATTGACTATAAATTCAAGCATGGAGGATTCAATAGACCCAAATAATCAAACAAGAGTAAATCTATATATGAATTCAATACCCAAATAAGTATTATCTCTAATACAACCCAAATCTTAATTCAACAATTACACCAGTAAAATAGCAACTAAGAACAAGAGTTGAAGAATGGAAACTAAGGATTTTACAATAAAGAGCATCCAAATCTTCAGTCCTATGGTGTTGGTTGATGAACTTCCTCTCCAAGCTTGCCAAAAGTTGTCAGAATAGCCAAAGATGATTTTCCAATTGCCTGGCGAAGCTTTTATGTGGATTGAGGTTTCCAAATATGTGAAATTCCAAGACTGCCCAGCTGCCTCCGCTTTCCTTCTTCACCTACGTAAAAGGTCTGCTGCGTACGCGCATTGTCTTTGTCTAGTTGACCTTCGTGTACATAGTCAATGCATCACATTCGCGGAGCTTTGCTTCAGTTAACCTTCGCTTATGCGTGTGGGACACCGCATTTGCGTAGGCATGTGCTGCTACTAATCACTTGCTTCTCTGAATAGCTCCCTTTTGACTTGTTTACATCCGAATTCTTCCCGAACACTTCTAAAATATAGAAACTTGCAAAATAGAAGTAATCCGCGTCAATTGCACTATTTTCCACTTATTATTAACAAAAGCATAAGTTTAAGAGTTAAATAAGTAGGTAGAATACCATCTTATCAAGCATGCTTAATCTTTGAAATAGAAATCAAAATATCTTTATAAAAGATTAAAGCATAAATGACTGAAAACTACACTCCAACAACTAGTGCTTTACTAAACTTTGTCTAATAAAGCCTCTAACTCAAAGAACACAATAGTCTATCGAGACAAGGCTCTGAGCTACCTTCATACTCGAATAAAGACTAAAGTAACTACTCAAGAATGACTGGAGCTCCCCGAATGTAAGGAGGTCTCACCAATGTTAAGGATGTGATAACCTAAGGATGTGCCTACTGTCGAGCCTATGTACCTGAATCTATATCATTAAATGATGCAGCGCCAAATGACGTCAATACATGGTATGTATGGTATGCAATAAAGCTGAGTAGAAAGAACAAGGCTAATACAACTAATCACAGAGATATAATGGTAATATAGGTACAACATGAAATGATAACTGAAGTATAAGATATCTGAAGTAAACAAAGCATGAGTACGCAAAAGGAACAATAAAACACTTTATAAACAAAAAGCTATACACCAATAGAAAATACTGAAAATAACTTTAGTTTTACTTGGGGAGTTTCTCTTAACTGACAAACACCATGTGAGCACATGATGCTTCAATGTCTTACCCACGTTGTCTAAGCCATCCTATACCTTGACGGGGTATAGGATAAAACTTAACTTATGGATCCAAATTTGAGCCCTTACCAGGAGCTAAATAAGGAGTTGCCCAAATCAACAACACGATCCTATCCTATGTTGGCATACATAGTTTTGGGGCTTGGGTTATCTGAACCCATACTCGTCTTGGTGCTAAATAGTCCTCCCAAAACAATACATATGCTCATAACTATCATATACACTTTATGAAAAAACTAAAAATACTTTATTTTGAGTCTTTACTCAATGCTTACTTCTTTAAACTGAACTTTTCTTTCTTTTCAAGATCATACACTTCAAAAGCTTTGAACTTCTTCACTTGAAAACCTTTCATGAAATACAATCTGGAGCTTTAAAACACTTTCTACAAAAATGATGCGTAATAGCAATATCTTAGGATATAATTTAACAATCAAAATAAAACTCATGGGGTCCATAGGATAGGAACAAGCATGAACCACAGACAAGAATATAGTGATATAGTTTTCAACACTTTTAGTACTTAGGAATCAACAATAACCATTCAAGATACGAGGAAATCAAAATAGAAGACTTTGTGTAAAAACCCTAGCTTTTATCTTTATGAAAAACTAAACTTCTAGAGATTAGGGCATGAGAAAGGATGAATTTCTTCACTGTGGTAGCCTTACATACCTCGAGTGCTCCCAACTCCAAAGGAGAACCTTTAAATTTTGATCTTGGGACCTAGAGAATGATTTCTCCAAAGAACCCTAGGATTATGTATCATAAAGCTTGTTAGAATCCTTAATTTAGGGCTAGAATTGTTAAACTCACATGGAGAATGGTAGAGATGGCTTACCTAGCTTTGAGAGGATGAGAGAAGTCGCTTAGGATTGAGAGAACTAGTCTAGATGTGAAAAATAATGAGAAAATGACTAAGGCATTCTTTTATAGGTGCCTGAAATATCGAGGGTACGTCTGTTTATAGACCGTGGACCAGGTCTACGAACCGTGGTCCTAACCATTGATTTCCTATGAGATTTCTAAGTCTCTAATCCCTATTTTATGGGCGGTATTTTACAAACTATAGAAGGGGTTTTATGAATCATAGTTTGGGCCATAGGTTTTCTTTGAGATTTTATTGGTTCTTGAATCATGTTTACAATTGGCTTTTACGGAATGTGGATATGGTTTACGGACCACAAAGGTACCCGTCATGTTATCTTGAGATTGATCATCTCTCTAAACTGTTTTCATGGCTTGATTTACAAACTGTAGTTCAGTACCACAAGGCGTAGTTCTTCTCGTAAAAACCTGGGAGTCAAGGTCCAACTGTTGGATAACAGTACACGCAGTGAAAGCATTGGAAGAACGTACTGCTTACATGAATTATAGATAACAAATACCAACACGTAGTACACATAAAGAGTGCTGAAAATTAACCAAGAATTACCTCTTCAAAGCGTGATCAAATATCTTGAAGCAAGCCCTACTTCAGTTCTACGGTCTTCTCCAGTGATCCCAAATTCACAGCGGAACTCTCTCAATACTTGGGTGGGCAAGTATTGTGTAGAAAATTAATTGTTCACTTTTCTAGGTTGGAAGAACCCCTACTTATAGAGGAGCTTTCCCAGTCCAAAAAGAAAGAAAAAAAATGGCACGCTTGTTTCTTGTTCTCAAGAAACACGTTGGTTTTTTCCTTTTTTTTTAGAAAATAGAATTCTGAGTTCTAGTTAAATATGGGCACTGCAGGGACTATAGAATTAATTACTGAGGCTTCCTATTATGGAAATAATTCAATTAATTTGATTTATTCTTACCATAATAAATTACAAATCATTCTACTAGAAATTCGTAATTGCACTCCTCTATTTATATTTCAAAATTCCTCATTAAACACTTATATAATTCTCCATGTTAAGATTACAGATACTAATCAATAAATTAAATTACTGATGAATTTAATTCAACGATTAATTTCCTTTAGAGCAATACTTAACTTATTTCATATGTCAGATTCATAAATTCATCGGTCGGGTTTACACATGAAAACTTATAAGCTTCTCATAAAAGGCGTATCATCAATCTCTATATCGAGACATGTATTCTATCAACTAACTTATTATTTCATCAATATATATTATTATCATTCAATCTATCAGGCATATTGATCCATCTCAGGATCTCGCCTTTTAATAAATCAAAACGATAATTAATATATAAAACTCATAATAGTTATATGAAAATTGAGAATATAAGTACATTTAATAGTTTAGAGAATATGTTTTTGTCAGTCAGTCTAAAACATCTATCTCTACTCGGTCCTGTTCAATACATACAAAATGCGCTAGCACGAGAAGTTAGAACTATACCATTCTCGTAATCAAGACAAATTACTTTTAATCTCGTGCTACAATCATTCTGATGGTTTGTTCAAATTCCCATCTACGATTGTGAACTATAACTTTAACTTATAAGAACCGATGATTTAATCTTCTGTGCATATGCTTAAACTCTATACACCAAATCATCTACTATATAAGTTGAGGATACATATATGACAAAATGATCTATTTAATGTAACACTTGATTGAATTAAATAAATAAATAAATAATCATTCAATAAATAATACTATATCAAAATGCATGGTTAATAGTATATCCTAACAATCTCCTACTTAGACTCATAATCATGCACCTATAACCCTAACACCCATTCCTTCTACATGCCTATCAAAGGCTTTTGTGGCAAAACTTTTGTGAAAGGGTCTGCCAGGTTGTTCACTGATGCAATCTTCGCAACCATTGCATCTCCTCTCTGCACTATCTCTTGAATCAAATGGTACTTACGCTCAATGTGTTTTACCTTCTTATGACTTCTTGGTTCCTTTGAATTTGCAACTTCACCACTATTATCACAATAAATAATAAGTGGGGCTTCTATCACAAGGAAAATCGTGTAATGATCCTTCTGTTCATTTCCGCGTTTACTCTTTTATTGTGCCGTAGGAGCTGAGTATCAAAATCGTGCGATGGTGATTTGGGACCGTATGACCATAACCCTCGTTCCGTATCAAGGCTTGCGAGCCTAAATTTGAGAATTTCATTAACATCGCACATATTTGAAAATATTTTATTTAAAAGTTGAATGTGGTAAAAACTTATATTTTTATTGCCTTCCTAAAATATTTTAAATATCTACAAAAAATACTCTTGTTATGATATATCTGTGTATGTATTTATTTTATAAGAGTTTTATAAATTATTAATTTTTTTCAAAGATAGTAACCTTAGTTATGTTAAAAAATTATTATTATAATATAGTAAGTTTTATTTGAAATAATTTTCTATGAATTATGATATATTCAAAAAATTATATGTATTTTACTAAGAACCTATATAATACCCGAGTGCATGCATAATGGGTTAAGGAAGCCAATATTGTAATGACACCACATTTACACGTGGTGTCTATAGGACAAGTCACCTGGTGACTAATTGTTGATATATGTACATTTATATAGCAATTGTTAGTGGTGGATTTATGCTCATTAACACTTTTCTATTATTTAATTTAAGTAGTCTTTAACTTACGACTTGTTTCAATTACATGACTCATATACATTTACTGTGAGGGAGTCCATGTTCATTCCTTTCCTTACAAACAAAGATAAGTAGTATGTTAATTAGATACTCCTCTATAGCGTTGAAGAGAATTTGTGGGAGAAAAATATTTTTACTTTACAATTCGGTTATTTAAAGGAAAATTGATTATCTACGTCAAGTTATTCAAGCCCAAGTTCGAGTTTGATTTCATTTCAGAGCTTTTTCGGAGAGGTTCAAGCTTGTCATCGAACGACATGTAGGTTACAGTCTAAACTCCCTAGACTTAGCATATATCGGATAAAATTGTACTAGCTGGAATTCTTGGGTTAGATTATTAGGTTGATACTACAGACTTTGACCGCTTTATTCCTGTCTGCCTACTTTTGTTCCTCCAATGCTTGTAGTACTTGCCGATACGTTTTATTCACCCTTGTGTCCTGTGAGGCCCTGTTGACTCTGGAACATAGAAGGTGGGTTATTGGGAATGTCCACGAGTCTCGGACATGGAAATATCCTTCTAGGTTGGTTATGCTTGCTGAGTAGCTGTGTGCCTGTGTAGGGTCGATAGGTTGATTGTGTGCTGCTGGGCAGCTATTGTGTTTGATCATACCATTTTCATGCATATAAAGAGGTTTTTCCATGTTTTACTATGGTTTTGGCTTCGGACCTACTGACACTATTTTCTAAATCTTGCATGGCCCTAAGGCCCCACTTTTTATGGAAATGAATTGGAAATGGTTTGATTTAACATGTGAGGGTAAAATAAGTCCAAATTATGATTTTTATCATAAGGTTTACTATTAACGCTAGACTCGGCAGGGCCGGAGTGCTAGTTGAGTTTCTTATTAAATTGGGATGGTTTTTAGCCTCGGTTGGACCGAGCACTTGAGATGACTTTCTACTGTTTAGACCGGGTTATGCCCGGGGACCTTTGGAGAGGTTTTGAGGTATTTTCCCACTATTTTAGTCCTTTACAGGGTCTGGGCATGCATATTCAAGACTGGGTCTCTATCTTGAACTCGGACTTGCTTCCAGAGGACATGTTTTGGTACTAATTTTAGTATGGGGTCTGGGACCTCCATGGACCTTGCCGTCCAGGCCTGGGGCTTTGGGCTACGTGTGTCAGAGGGAGGGTATATGACAGAGTAGAGGTATACGGACAATGTCCTTCCATGGAACCTACTTACTGGGCCCGATCGACACTTAAAGGGGTACAAACAGAGATACCATATCACTTGAGATCTTCATGCATCATATCATTCATTGTTTGAGACTCCACCCTTGTTTGCTGTTTGTTGATTGTACGCTCCGGTAGTATGGGATATTGGAGGGTTTGTTTTCACTTGTTTGTGTTTCTTGGTTGTATGGGCGACCAGGGGACTGTAGGTAGACTGTTGTTATTTACTTACGAAATTGTTCCCTGTTATGGTTAAGTATGAAATTGGTTATGGCTAGGCTGTTAGTTTCTGGATTTGAGATTGATATGATTAGTTGAGTTTGATTCCTGTCTCTGAGCATGCCTATCATTACTCTTCCCCTCTTCCTCTTACATTTGAGGTTACCGATATACCGTCCATATCGTAAACTTATTATATATATATATATATTGTTATTGCAAGGACCCCAGGTGCGTTGTTTCTTACTTTCATCTGTCCCTGTTGTGTATATATTCTGCTTGCTGGCCTCGCATGTTGTTCTGTTGACTTCCCTCTCGGTTAGTTCATATGTACCTTTTGTAGATTTCTGTGACTACTTGCTTCTATTCTGTCTGTTACTATGCTTTTATCTTCTATGTCCCCAGTCGGCCTATGATACCTACTGGGTACCTTATGCTTCGCATTTGGTGCTCACCCTACCCCCTGCATCTTTTGGTGCAGATCCTAGCTTGGATCAACGCTGCTAGATCATTTTGATTCGTGCTCGGAGATCTTATAGGGACTACTTCAGACTGAGGGTGAGCTCTTAGCGACCAGAGCTTAGCTTTAGTTTATCTTTTGCTTTATGTACTCTATTACCATTCAGAGACATCTGTATATATTATTTTGGATTGTTTGTACTGCTTTTATGTATTTCTGGCTCAATACTATGATACCAGGTTTTGGGGTTTGGTTTAGCTTCTGCATATGTATATATATATTCCTATTATCTATTATTTTCATCTTGTTCCCTTACTTTTGCTTATTAAACTGTTCTCCTGCCTAATTGGTTGATAGAAGCCCATTACTAACTGTTCCGGGCTACGGGGATTGGTTCGCTTACTGGGGGGTTGTAGGTTCCATCATGACCGAGAAATTGGGTTGTGATAGCTTGATATCAAAGCCTAGGTTCACTGGTGTCATCGGTATAGGAGCCAATGTCTAGTAGAGTCCTGCGGATCATGGAGGAGATGTTCGTACTCAATCTTCGGGAGGCTACAATGACATCTTAGGAAATATGACTCTTTTATTGCTTCTGTATCATGCATAGTACCCTTGAAGTTTCTGGAAATCTCATTTGTTCTACTTCATTCTTCCGCAGATGGTTCATACGAGAGTGTCGGCATCAGGTGGAGATGAGCCACTGACTCCAGCTAGGGGTCGAGGATGCCCCCGAGCAACGGCACCTGCTAGAGCTTCTAGAGTTGAGATAGAGCCCGAGCGGCATGTGGATCAATGAGTAGCCCAAGTACCACCAGCTCCAGTACCAGCCCCATCACCCACTTCTTTGCCAGCCTCAGCCCCAGCTCAGTCTTCAGCCATTCAGGGTTTACTATTACAACTTTTGGGTATGATTGGAGAGAGGCCTTTTGAGATAGCACATACATCTGCTTAGGGGGAAGCCCTGGGTGCACAGAGTTCAGGAGCGCAGCCTGCTACTATGGCTCCCCGTGCGGATAGCATTCTGGTCCCATCAGTTGCACAGCCTCTTGCTCCTAGCCCAGCTATGATAGAGTTGAAGCAGAAGGCGTTGGGTAGACTTTTGAGATTAGCACCTCTGAGGTTTGCTGGTACTTCTAGACAGGACCCACATGACTTTATTACTACCTGTGAGGAGATGTTGCATCATTTGGGTTTGTTGGAGACTCACGGGGTTAGTTATACTACATATCAGCTGGAGGGTCCAGCTAAGTTATGGTGGAGGACACAGGTTGCTTGCAGATCTTCTACATCGCCTCTTTTGACCTGACCTGAGTTTTATGAGGCCTTTATGGCCAAGTTCTTGCCTCAGAGTGATCGTGAGCATCGCAGGGAGCAGTTTATTCACCTTATGCAGGATTCTACGACTGTCTCGGAGTTTGAGACCCGTTTTCATCAGCTAGCACTGTTTGGAGCTATGATCATTCCTACCGAGGTAGATAGGATTCACAGATTTGTATGGAGTTTGAGGCCAGAGATTAGGTAGCCAGCTGAGATATTGGTTGCCGGTGGTCGATCATTTTAGGCTATCGTAAACTATGCCCATACTGTAGAGGACTTATAACGACATTATCAAGGGTCCAAAGATAAGAGGCCTCAACATTAGGGTGGCTACAGTAGTTCCATGTATGGTGGTAGAGGTTCAGGCTAATGGGGCTGGGGTTATCAACCATAATAGCACCAGGGTTAGTCTAACCGACATGTTCAGGCTTCACTTCAAACTTCTGGTAGTATCCAGTTTGAGCAGCGTCAGAGTAGCCATCAGGGCTATAGTGGTTAGTCTTCGAGGGGTACAACTTTTGGGGCATCAGGCCGTGGTGGCCATATGGGATCTGCTGGTTCATCCCGACCGAGTAGGCCGCCAGGGGTTTGTTTTACTTGTGGTGTGATTGGTAATTTTTCTAGAGATTACCCCTAACAAGGTACAGTTCAGCCGACTGAGCCTTTACGAGCAGTTCAGCCTTCGATTAGAGGGGGTGGTTGTCAAAGTAGAGGTGGTGCTTCGCATGATAGAGTAGGTGGTAGGGATGGCAGTCGGGCAGGTGGAGGTTGTGATCATTTCTATGCGGTCCCGGGGAGACTATAGGCAGAGGCCTCGGATGCTGTGATCATAGGTATGATTTCTGTGTGCCATCAATCTGCTCTGGCTTTATTTGATCCTGGATCCACTTGTTCATATGTGTCTGCCTACTTTCTGTCTTGTTTGGGGTTGGCTAGTGAGCCATTATCTGTTGCTGTTTCGACCCCAGTATGAGATTCTTTAGTAGTGGTTCGGATTGTGAGATCCTGTGTGATATCTGTTGGTGATTTGGAGACTTGGGGTGATTTGATGATACTCGATATGTTAGATCTTGATGTGATACTGGGCATGGACTGGTTATCCCCTCAACGTGCGGTTTTGGATTGTTATGCCAAGACTGTTACCATAGTCATGCCCGGTGTATCCCCGGTTGTGTGGTAGGGTTTTGTTAGCCATGCACCGTCTGGGATCATCTCTTGTCTTCGAGTTAGGAAGTTGATTTCCCATGGGTGTTTAGCTTATCTAGCATATGTTTGAGATACTTGTGTCGATCTTTCTTCCCTTGAGTCAGTTCCTGTGGTTAGAGACTTCTTAGATATGTTTCCTACCGACCTGCCAGGCCTTCCACCAGAGAGATATATTAATTTTGCTATTGAGTTAGAGCCGGGCACCAGGCACATTTCTATTTCTCCTTATCATATGGCTCCTGCTGAGTTGAGGGAGCTTAAGGAGCAGCTCCAGGATCTCTTAGCTAAGGGGTTTATTAGACCGAGTGTTTCACTTTGGGGTGCTCCTGTTCTCTTCGTGAAGAAGAAGGATAGATCGATGCGGATTTGTATTGATTATCGGCAGCTGAATAGGGTGACAGTGAAGAATAGGTATCCGATGCCGAGGATTGATGACTTATTTGATCAGCTTCAGGGTTCAGCCGTGTTTTAGAAGATTCATTTGAGTTTCGACTACTATCAGTTAAGGATTAGGGCGGAGGACATCCCTAAGACAGCATTCAAGACACGTTATGGCCATTATGAGTTCCTGGTAATGTCTTTTGGGTTGACTAATGACCCCGCATCCTTTATGAACTTGATGCACATGGTGCTTGGTCCGTATTTGGACTCATTTGTGATAGTTTTCATAGATGACATCTTGGTATACTCACAGAGTAGGGATGAGCATGAGCAGCACTTGAGGACTATACTCCAGATTTGAGAGATCATTGACTTTATGCCAAGTTCTCAAAGTGCGAGTTTTGGCTTGAGTCAGTTGCATTCCTAGGGCACATGGTGTCTAAGAATTGGATTAGGGTTGATCTGGGGAAGATTTTAGTGGTTTGTGATTGGCCTAGACCTACTACTGTTACTGAGGTCCCCAACTTTATTGGGTTAGCAGGTTACTACAGACGCTTTGTTCAGGGATTTTCTTCCATAAGAACACCCTTAACTATGCTGACTAGGAAGGATATCCCATTTCAGTTGTTGGATCAGTGCGAGGATAGCTTTCAGAGGCTTAAGGCCTTATTGACTTCAGCTCCAGTTTTGACTTTGTCGGTTGAGGGTCAGAGCTTCTCCGTGTATTTTGATGCTTCTGGTGTTGTTCTTGGTTGTGTGTTGATGCAGCAGGGTCGAGTGATAGCATATGCGTCAAGACAGCTGAAGGTTCACGAGCGCAACTACCCTACCCATGACTTGGAGTTGGCGACGGTAGTTTTCGCACTCAAAATCTGGAGGCATTATCTATATGGAGTTCACTGTGAGATCTTCACTGATCACCGTAGTCTTCAGTATATCACGAGTTAGCGAGAGCTGAACTTGAGGCAGAGGAGATGGGTCGAGCTATCGAAGGACTATGACTTCACTATTCTGTATCATCCAGGCAAAACAAACGTAGTAGCGGATGCCTTGAGCCAGAAGGCGGTGAGTATGGGTAGCCTAGCTTCTCTTTCAGTTTCGGAGTGACCATTGGCCTTGGACATCCAGTCCTTGACTAACCATTTGGTTAGGCTTGACTTGTCGGATCCTAGCAGAGTTCTCGCTAGTGTCGAGATTTATTCTACTTTGATTAATCAGATTCAGAGCCATCAGTTTGAGGATTAGCAGTTGTGTAACCTTCATGATCAGGTTGTCTGGGGTGAGTCCAGTTGGGCTACTCTAGATTCAGATGGGATTCTGAGGTTTGATAGTCGCCTTTATGTTCCGAGGGTTAGTGATTTGATTCAGTTGATACTTCGTGAGGTACATTGTACTAAATACTCCATTCACCCTGCACAAAAAAGATGTATAGAGACTTGAGGCAGCTTTACTGGTGGAGTGGTATAAAGCGGGATGTAGCGGAGTTTGTATCTCGGTGCTTGAACTGTCAGCATGTGAAGTTTGAGCACACGAGACCTGGTGGTTTGATGCAGCGACTTCCTATTCCTGAGTGGAAATGGGAAATGATTACTATGGACTTCGTTGTTGGTTTGCCTCGTACTTCTCGTGGTTTTGATTCCATATGGGTGATTGTTGATAGGCTGACTAAGTCAGTACATTTCTTGCCGGTTCAGATTTCTTATGGTGCAGAGAGGTTGGCTTAGATCTACCTTCGTGAGATTGTTCGGTTGCACAGGGTCCGAGCTTTTATCATTTCAGACCTCGGCACTCAGTTCACCTCTCAGTTTTGGAGGGCTATTCAATGAGATTTGGGTACAGAGGTTCAGCTTCGTACTGCTTTCCACCCTCAGACAGATGGCTAGTCTGAGAGGGCCATTCAGGTCCTGGAGGATATGCTTCGGGCCTGTGTTCTTGACTTTAGAGGTTCGTGGGATTAGTTTGTGCCTTTGGTTGAGTTTGCTTATAATAATAGTTTTCATTCGAGCATCGGCATGGCACCTTTCGAGGCCTTGTATGGTAGGCGTTGCAGATCGCCGATTGGTTGGTTTGATGGTTTCGAGTCTAGGCCACAGAGTACAGATTTGGTTTGAGATTCCTTAGACCGAGTCTGAGTGATTCATGACAGACTTCGGGCAGCTCAGAACATGCAGAAGTTATGCCGATTGTAGACTTCGTGCCCTGGAATTCAGTGTTGGTGACTTGGTATTCCTCCGTGTGTCGCCCATGAAGGGCGTGATGAGATTTGATCGGTGGGGCAAGCTTAGCCCCAGGTACATTAGGCCATTTGAGATTCTTCAGAGGGTTGGTAGTGTTGATTACATGTTAGCTTTGCCTCCGATGTTTTCATGTATCGATGTTGTGGCAGTATGTTCCAGACGAGTCTCATATATTGCATTGGGATTCGGTTAAGTTGGATGAGAGTTTGTCCTTTGTTGAGGAGCCGGTTGCTATACTAGCCAGAGATGTTAGGAGGTTGCGATCTAGGGAGATTTCGATTGTTAAGGTTCAGTGGAGGCACCGTCCAGTTGAAGAGGCTACTTGGGAGACCGAGAGAGATATGCGGGATCAGTATCCGCAACTATTTGAGCCTTCAGGTACTTCTTTGTCCTTGACTTTCGAGGACGAAAGTCCTTTTTAGTAGTGGATGATGTAATGATCCTTCTGGTCATTCCCGCGTTTACACTTTCCTTGTGCCGTAGGAGTTGAGTATCAAAATCGTGCGATGGTGATTTGCGACCGTATGACCTTAACCCTCGTTCCGTATCAAGGCTTGCGAGCCTGAATTTGAGAATTTTATTAACATCGCGCATATTTGAAAATATTTTATTTAAAAGTTGAATGTGGTAAAAAATTATATTTTTATTGCCTTCCTAAAATATTTTAAATGTCTATGAAAAATACTCTTGTTATGATATATCTGTGTATGTATTTATTTTATAAGAGTTTTATAAATTATTAAATTTTTTCAGAGATAGTAAACTTAGTTATGTTAAAAAATTATTATTATAATATAGTAGGTTTTATTTGAAATGATTTTCTATCAATTATGATATATTCAAAAAATTATATGTGTTTTACTATGAACCTATATAATACTCGAGTGCATGCATAATGGGTTAAGGGAGCCAATATTGTAATGACACCACATTTACACGTGGTGTCTATAGGACAAGTCACCTGGTGACTAATTGTTGATATATGTACATTTATATAGCAATTGTTAGTGGTGGCTTTATACTCATTAACACTTTTTCTATTATTTAATTTAAGTAGTCTTTAACTTACGAGTTATTTCAATTACATGACTCATATACATTTACTATGAGGGAGTCCATGTTCATTCCTTTCCTTACAAACAAAGATAAGTAGTATGTTGATTAGATACTCCTCTATAGCGTTGAAGAGAATTTGTGGGAGAACAATATTTTTACTTTACAATTCGATTATTTAAAGGAAAATCGATTATCTACGTCAAGTTATTCAAGCCCGAGTTCGAGTTTAATTTCATTTCGGAGATTTTTTGGAGAGGTTCAAGCTTGTCATCGGACGACAGGTAGGTTACGGTCTAAACTTCCTAGACTTAGCATATATCGGATAAAATTGTACAAGTTGGCATCCTTGGGTTGGATTATTAGGTTGGTACCACAAACCTTGACCGCTTTATTCATGTCTGCCTACTTTTGTTCCTCCGATGCTTGTAGTACTTGCCGATATGTTTTATTTACCCTTGTGGTCCTGTGAGGCCCTGTTGACTCTGAAACATAGAAGGTGGGTTATTGGGAATGTTCGCGAGTCCCAAACATAGAAATATTCTTCTAGGCTGGTTATGTTTGCTGAGTAGCTGTGGGCCTGTGCATGGTCGATAGGTTGATTTTGAGCTGCTGGGCAGCTATTATGTTTGATCATACCATTTCCATTCATATAAAGAGGTTTTATCCATGTTTTACTACAGTTTTGGCTTCGGGCCTACTGGCACTATTTTCTAAACCTTGCATGGCCTTGGGGGCCCATTTTTTATGGAAATAAATTGAAAATGGTTTGATTTAACTTGTGAATATTATTGAGGTAAAAGAAGGTCAAATTATTATTTCTATCACCAGTTTTACTATTAACGCTAGACTCGGCAGGGCCGTGGTGCTAGTTGAGTTTCTTATTAAATTGGGATGATTTTTAGCCTCGGTCGGACCGAGCACCTGAGATGAATTTCTACTGTTTAGACCCGGTTTAGACCCGGTTATGCCCGGGCACCCTTGGAGGGGTTTTTGAGGCATTTTACCACTATTTTAGTCCTGGACAGGGTCTGGGCATGCCTATTCGAGACTGGGTCTCTATCTTGAACCCGGACTTGCTTCCTGAGGACATGTTTTGGTACTAAGTTTTAGTATGGGGTCTGGGACCTCCATGGACCTTGCCGTCTGGGCCTGGGGCTTTGGGCTGCATGTGTCGAAGGGAGGGTATACGGCGAAGTAGAGGTATACGAGCAGTGTCCTTCCATGGAACCTACTTGCTGGGCCCGATCGGCACCAGAAGGGGTACAGACAGAGATACCATTTCACTTGAGATCTTCATGCATCATATCATTTATTATTTGAGGCTCCACCCTTGTTTGCTATTTGTTGATTGTACGCTTTGGTAGTATGGGATGCCGGAGGGTTTGTTTTTACTTGTTTATGTTCCTTGGTTGTAAGGGCGGCCAGGGGACTGTAGGTAGACTCTTGTTATTTACTTACGAAATTGTTCCCTGTTACGGTTAAGTATGAAATTGGTTACTGCGAGGCTGTTAGTTTCTGGATTTTAGATTGATATGATTAGTTGAGTTTGATTCCCGTGTCCGAGCATGCCTATCATTACTCTTCCCCTCTTCCTCTTACACTTGAGGTTACTGATATACCGTCCATTTTGTAAACTTATTATGTATATAATGTTATTGCAAGGATCCCAGGTGCGTTATTTCTTACTTTCACCTGTGCCTGTTGTGTATATATTCTGCTTACTGGACTCGCATGTTGTTCTGTTGACTTCCCTCTGGGTTAGTTCCTGTGTACCTTTTGTTGTTTTCTATGACTACTTGCTTCTATTCTGTGTGTTACTACGCTTTTATCTTATATGTGCCTAGTCGGCCTATGACACCTACTAGGTACCTTATGCTTCACATTTGGTGCTCACCCTACCCCCCTACATCTTTTAGTGCAAATCCTAGTGTGGGTCATCGCCACTAGATCGTTGTGATTCTTGCTCGGAGATCTTTTGGGGACTACTTCAGACTGAGGGTGAGCTCTTGGCGACTGGAGCTTAGCTTTAGTTTATCTTTTGCTTTATGTACTCTATTACCATTTGGAGACATCTGTATATATTGCTATGGATCGTTTGTACTCCTTATATGTAGTTCTGGCTCTATACTATGATACCAGGTTTTGGGGTTTGGTTTAGCTTCCGCATATGTATATATATATTCTTGTTATCTATTCTTTTCATCTTGTTCCCTTACTTTTCCTTATTAAACTGTTCTCCTGCTTAGTTGGTTGATAGTAGCCCATTACTAACTGTTCTGGGCTACGGGGATTGGTTCTCCTACTGAGGGGTTGTAGGTGCCATCATGACCGAGAAATCGGGTCGTGATCGCCAAGTCTTTTAGAAAGTTTCTAAGCCATACTGCCTCCTTAGCTACCTCAGAGGCTGCTACATACTCGGCTTCAATGGTAGAATCAGCAACACAAGTTTGCTTGATGCTCCTCTAAACAACGGCTGCACTCTTAAAGTAAACACATTTCTAGAGGTTGACTTTCTAGAGTCCTTGTCAGACTGGAAATCTGAGTCTGTGTACCCTATCGGCACTAACTCATTCGAATGGTAGACTAGTGATGTGCCGGTATTCTACGGTATATTTGACGCCTTTAACTAAGAATACTCGCAAGTTTTCAGGCAACTTTTGTGTTTTTTTGATGTTTTTATGTTGCATTTGCAGGAAATGGAGACAAAGATAGAAATGAAGTAAAAAAATACTCAAAGCTAAGTAACACTGGTTAGGCTTGACGGAGGGCCTGACGGCTCGTCACACGGGTGACTGACCATCAGGGGAGCCACCAAACCTGGCAGCAGCTAAAGGAGGCACTGGATAGTGGCTACGGTTGGCGTGACGGGCCGTCACACCCATGACTGACCGTCAGCCAAGCCGTCAAACTAAGGCTAATGGCGATCATGCACTAGATAGTGGCGACGGCTTGGAGTGACGGTCAGTCTCATGAGTGACGGTCCGTCAGGCGACCCGTCAACGCGAAGCGGGACTTCGAAAATTCTATTTTTGGACTTTATTTCCTAGATTGCTATAAATACCCAGTGTTAGGGTTATTTTAATTATTCATTAACTAATATTTGTTAGACGTTTTGAATGAGTTTTGGGAGGAGAAAACACGACACAAACTCATTTTCTTCCTCTTCTTCCATTGTTCTTGGGATTTTCACCATTGGTGCTGGGATTCTACGAAGTTTAAAGTAAAGTATTAATTTTCTATTGTAAGAATTCCTTCTTCTCATATGAATACTAGTATTTCTTTACTTTGCTTTGCTAGCATGAGTGGCTAAACTCCCCACAACTAGGGTTATGGGATCCATGGCAAGAGTCACAATGTAGATTCCGGGTAGCATTGGGTTAAATTTATATATTGTCACGTGGTTAATCATTCGTTATTTACGTTTTCTAATGGTTTCAAACATTAGAACATACCTAGGTTTGATTTGCTTGAACAAAGAAATTAAAATCGGGAAATTTGATTAACTACGAGGATTCGAGACTACCAACTCTCGTCTTATGATTAATGCTGTAACTAGATTAATCTACTCGATGTTTATGATTGAAATAGGAAAGTTCACCTTTTCAAGTTCGAGAGAATTGAAAAGGAAATTCGTCTATTTGGTTGAGAAACGTTTAGATGATACCATTAATTTAATCACAAAGTGATATGCATATAGAAAGAACCCGGTTAAGCTTTGAGTCGAAATTGTTACGACGCCATGGTGAACACTTCCCTAGTTCATTCTCATATTGATTAATACTCGTTGAAACTCGCAATTAGTTACTTGCATTGTTCAAATATTGATCACATAAACCCCCCCAATTTACCGGAAACTATTGATTACTAGTCAACTAATTCACTAACGATTTAATTTGCACCTTATTCCCTGTGGGATCGACCCCAACCTTTGTTGGGGTTTATATTTGACGACGACCACTTACGCTTCGTAATTGGAGTTGTAATTTGGGCGTATCAAATTTTGGCGCCATTGCCGGGGACTACGATTGTTTATTAAGTCCGGTGTGTTTATTTGACTCTTAGTCGTATTTCCTGTTTTTACTTTTATTTGTTGTTTTTGTTTGTTACAGGTACTTAGTTGTGCATGCCAAGTACCCGACGCTCGGGTGAACCAATATTACCCTACGACCCCAAGCTCGCAAGAACACTAAGGCAAACCATGAATGTACAATAGCAGGAGGCAGCAAGGCTCGCTGCAGAACAGCAGGCTCAACAGGCTCAGCATGACTTGAATGTTGAGGATATAGAGGATGATATTGCAGAAGATGGAGTTGGTGCTACGGGCGCCATTGTTCTTCCTCCGCTAGCGCCCGGGGCCAAGTTCAACATTACTAGCACAATGCTCCACCTGTTGAACTTAAAGGGATTGTTCCGTGGTATGGCTGGTGATGATCCAAACCGACACCTGATGAATTTTGTGGGTATCTGCAAGTCGTTCGAATTGCCTGGAGTAAGTCAGACCGCGATCAGACTCAGGTTGTTTCCATTGTCTCTATCTGATGAGGCAGCGTTATGGTTGACAGAGCTAACCCCCGACTCTATCACAACCTGGGGAGAGTTGAAAGGAGCTTTCCTAGAAAGGTTCTTTCCTCCCTCTAGGATGATACAGTTGAGGGATGAAATTAGCAATTTCAGACAACAACCTCATGAGGCTTTACATGAGACGTGATTGCGGTTCAAGAAGAAGCTGACACATGCCCGAACCATCAGTTGACCAAAAATTTCCTAATGCAAACATTCTATAGGGCACTGAATTCGGCTACGAAGCCGACACTGGATAATGCAGCAGGTGGAGCGTTTATGGGTCTTACCTTTGTCGATGCCACAACTATTTTGGATCGGCTCACTAAAACCAACAGGGCCTGGCATACACGAGATACAGAGGTGGGTGCTAGCATTTATGCGGCCGGTATGTCAGCGGAACAACGCAGGAAAGAGGAAGAGCGGGATCAAGATATGGCCCATCTGAAAATGCAAATGGATTTATTGACAAAACATTTGTTGTCAGGAGATATGGAGAAAGTGAAAGTTGTGGGTTCCCAAGGTAGAGCAACAGAGTTTGAATCTGATGAGGAGGCTAATTATCTGGGGGGTTTCTAGGCCAATGGCCAGGGAAACCAAGGTCGGAACTATCAGAAGGATAACTACTATGAAAAAGCTGGCTACAGAGATCGTGATCAGGGGAACTGGATGAATAAAATTGATAGAGGTGGGTTGTACGTACCACCTGGTAACCAAGAAAGAACTAGCAATGAGACAAGGACGTCCAAGTTAGAGATATGATGGCAAAGATGTTGTTGAAGGTGGAATCTACTGACCCCGGAGTCAAGAAATGAAATCTGAATTATCATCAATGAGTCAGTTAGTGAATTCTCATTCCACCTCAATCAAGCAGCTAGAGCAATAAATGAGTCAAGTCTCGGCATCTCTAAATCAAAGGAAAACTGGTACATTGCCGAGTGACACCATTCAAAACCCGAGAAATGATAGAAATTATATGGCAATCACTACCAGAAGCGGTAATACATTACCGGAAGCACATCCGATAATCCAAAAGCAGAAAGATGATGTTATTGACGAAGATGAGCTCATTGTTGATGAAAAGGTAAGTGATGAGGGTGTGGGTGTTCAGGTTAAAAAACCCATTTTGGTAGATGATGATTCTAAATTTCTCACGGAGAAGAGCAAGGAAGTTGAAAAACTTCCAAAACAAATGCCAAAGCCTCCTCCTCCTTTCCCCAGAGGATCAAAAAGAAAGTGGAAGATGGGAAATTCCACAAGTTTATCACCATTCTCAAGAAGATCTCTGTGAATATCCCTCTGGTGGATGCGCTTAAACAAATTTCCGGTTATGCAAAGTTCATGAAGGACTTGATCACAAATAAAAGGTCGGTAAGTTTTGAACCGGAAGACAACCTCCACCATTGTAGCGCCATTTCATCAAGGTCGCTAGTCCAAAAGAAAGAAGACCTGGGTGCGTTCACTATTCCTTGCACCATAGGGGAATTTAACTTTGCAAAAGCTCTTTGAGACTTGGGGGCTAGCATAAACTTGATGCCGTTAGCCATCTACCGACAGTTAGGCTTAGGAGCTCCCAAACCAACGACTATGAGACTGTTGATGGCTGATAAATCGGTTAAATGGCCGGTGGGTATCTTGTACGATGTGCTTGTGAAGGTGGGAAAGTTCATATTTCTGGCAGACTTCGTGATTTTGGACTACGAAGTGGACTTTGAAGTCCCTATTATTTTGGGACGACCCTTCTTGGCAACCGAAAGAGTATTAGTAGATATGGAGAGCAACGAGTTGACTTTCAGGTTGAACGATGAAGTAGTGAAATTTAATGTGTGCAAGTCAATGAGGCAACCGAGGGACATGAATGTCATCTCGGTTATTGATGTTGTTGCCGAATCTGATGTGATTGTTTTTATTGAAGAGAGACTTGCTGTAGAAACGTTGGCAGCAGTCATGATGAACTTCGATGATGATGACATCGAAGATTATGAAGAAATTGTAAATGTTGTAGTGGGAATGGGGTCATATTGTTACGCCCCAAAGAAATTAGATCTTGACTTGAAGAACAGACCGACACCTCTTGCAAGGCCTTCTATTGAGGAAGCGCCGGTATTAGAGTTGAAAGAGTTACCAGGCCATCTAAAGTATGCATTTTTAGGTGACAAAGATACCTTACATGTAATCATTGCGACAGACCTTGTGCAATCTCAAGTTGAAGCTTTACTATCCATACTGAAGAGACACAAGAGAGCAATCGGCTGGACCATTGCGGATATTATTGGCATCCCACCAGGTATTTGTACTCATAAGATACAATTAGAAGAAAATTGCACTCCCACCACCGAGTACCAACAGAGACTGAATCCGCCAATGCAAGAGGTGGTGAAGAAAGAGATCATCAAATGGCTCGATGCTGGAGTGGTTTACCCAATTTCTGATAGCAAATGGGTAAGCCCAGTGCAATGTGTTCCTAAGAAGGGAGGAATGATTGTGGTAGCAAATGAAAAAAATGAGTTGATTCCATTAAGACCTGTCACGGGGTGGCGAGTCTGTATGGATTACCGGAAGCTAAACTCCTGGACTCTCCGTGATCATTTCCCCATGCCCTTTACGGATCAGATGCTGGATAGATTAGCTGGAAGGGGCTGGTACTGCTTTTTAGATGGATATTCGGGGTACAACCAAATATCTATCGCCCCGGAAGATCAGGAGAAAACCACTTTCACCTGTCCCTACGGTACGTTTGCTTTTAGACGCATGCCCTTTGGTCTTTGCAATGCTCCTGCAACATTCCAAAGATGCATGATGTCTATCTTTTCTGATATGGTGGAGAACACATTAGAAGTCTTCATGGATGACTTTTCGGTAGTGGGTGATGCATTTGATGATTGCTTGACTAATCTAAGTCAAGCATTGCAAAGGTGTGAAGAGTCAAACCTTGTGCTGAATTGGGAGAAATGCCATTTCATGGTGAAGGAAGGCATTGTATTAGGGCACAAAATATCTATGAGAGGTCTAGAGGTGGATAGAGCCAAGATAGAAGTCATCGAGAAACTACCTCCACCCATTTCAGTAAAGGGTGTGAGGAGCTTTCTTGGTCATGCCGGTTTCTACCAAAGATTCATTAAAGATTTCTCTAAGGTTGCTACCCCCTTGTGCAGGTTTCTTGAAAAGGAGAATAATTTTGTATTTGATGCTGAGTGTTTGAGGGCGTTTTAGTGCCTGAAAGAAAAGTTAGTGGATGCTCCTATTATAATTGCCCCGGATTGGTCCAAACCATTCGAAGTAATGTCCGATGCGAGTGGTGTTGCACTTGGAGCTGTTCTGGGACAGAAGCGAGACAAACTTTTTCACCCCATTTATTATGCTAGTAAAGCATTGAATGGGGCGCAAAAGAACTACACAGTGACAGAACAGGAGCTGCTGGCTGTTGTATACGCTTTTGAGAAATTCAGAGCGTACTTACTTGGTACAAAAGTGGTGGTGCACACAGATCATGCAGCCTTGAGGTATTTAATGACCAAAAAGGATGCAAAACCTCGACTAATCCGATGGGTGCTATTGTTGCAGGAATTTGACTTTGAAGTCAAAGATCGAAAAGGGTGTGAAAACCAGGTAGCGGATCATCTGTCTAGGCTCGAGAGGGAAGAGAACGTAGTAGATGAACCGGAGATTGATGATGCATTCCCGGATGAGCAGGTGATGGCTGCGTCACTTGATATGGTGCCTTGGTACGCTGATTTCGCAAATTATGTGGTGAGTGACATGATCCCGGAAGATTTGAACTTCCACCAGAAAAAGAAATTTCTCCATGATGCAAGTAAGTTTTTCTGGGATGAGCCGTATTTATTCCGGTTGTGTGCTGACAACATAGTGAGGAGATGTGTACCGAAAGTGGAAATGACAAGCATCTTGCAATCTTGTCATTCGTCCCCAGTTGGAGGACATCATGCGGGTAATCGAACCGCCCGAAAAAATCTTACAGTGTGGTTATTATTGGCCAACAATCCAGAAAGATTCATATGAATTTGCCAAGTTCTGTGATCAATGCCAACGAAAGGGAGCAATCTCTCGCCGACAAGAGTTGCCCATGTCCACTATTTTGGAGGTTGAGTTGTTCGACGTATGGGGAATAGATTTCATGGGCCCTTTTGACAGCTCTTATGGGAATCGTTACATCTTGGTAGCGGTGGATTATGTTTCAAAGTGGGTAGAGGCGGTTGCTTTGGCCGATAACGAAGGGAGAAGTGTGGTGACTTTTCTAAAAAGAAACATCTTTGCTCGGTTTGGCACCCCTCGCACAATCATAAGTGATGGAGGTTCACATTTTTGCAATAAGGTGTTCCGGGCTGCTCTAGCAAAATATGGGGTGAAGCAACACAAGGTAGCCACACCT
Source organism: Jaltomata sinuosa (assembly GCA_003996215.1). Lineage (NCBI taxonomy): Eukaryota > Viridiplantae > Streptophyta > Magnoliopsida > Solanales > Solanaceae > Jaltomata > Jaltomata sinuosa. The sequence continues at coordinate 354,189 of QJPP01000707.1, forward strand.
TATCACCCCCAAACCAGTGGCCAAGTCGAAGTGTCGAACCGTGAAATTAAAGAGATATTGGCAAAGTCTGTTAATGTGAACCAGCGAGATTGGGCAAGAAAGCTGGATGACGCACTCTGGGCGTACTGAACAGCGTTTAAAACTCCAAATAGGTATGTCTCCTTACCAATTTGTTTTTGGTAAAGCTTGTCACTTGCCCGTGGAACTTGAGCACAAAGCCCTTTGGGCGCTCAAAGATTTAAATCTCAGTTGGAGAGATGCAACGGAACTAAGGTTGAACAATTGAATGAGATGGACGAGTTCCGATTGCGAGCATATGAGAGATCCGCTCTCTACAAGGAACGAATGAAGCTATACCATGACAGAAAAATTGAGAAAAGGGACTTCAAAGTTGGGGACTTGGTATTATTGTTCAACTCCAGGTTCAAATTATTTCCCGGGAAACTCAAATCCTAATGGTCCGGACCATTCAAAGTACACCAAGTGTTTCCATCTGGTGTGGTTGAACTCGAAAATAAGGATGGTGAGTTATTCAAAGCCAATGGGCAGAGGGTAAAGCAATATCTGGGCCTCCCGGAGGAGGTACATGTTCTGTCTCTGGTGTATCTTGATGAAGTCTGAGTAATCAAGACACCCGCGTCATGCCGCGACGTTAAATCAGGCGCTGTATGGGAGGCAACCCATGAATTGTTGTTGTATTATGATCTTAGAAAAAATTGATTTGTTAGAATTGGTTAATTTGTGCGTTGAGTGTGCAGGTACAAAAAGGTGAAAGTAACAATAGGTTCTGTATACGGGTGACGGTTCCTGTTGGAGGGTCGTCAATTGAGTGACGGACCGTCACAATCGGACAAATGTTTATCCCCACTGTTTGGTGGTGACGGTAAGAGTGACGGACCGTCAAAGCCTTGGTGGACCATTAGTCCAGGCCATCACCAAGGCACTCACAAGGGATCACTGTTTATGTAAGACGCAGTAAGTTATGGGCCGCCAGGTTGTTGATGGACCGTCACTTGGGCCACCACATCAGGTAAGTATTAAATTTTTGGTGCCCCGACCCAAAACCAACCCAACCCGCTACTCACTAAAACCCGCCTAAATATATTGAAATGAGCTTCATCATCTTCCCACTCATATTCTACTCTAAATCTCCAACCCCCCATTAAAATCAAAATCCTTTTTTTCCCCAAGCAAATCCCACATCCCCATCGTCCCTTATTCACAAGTCGTCCAAAACGCAAGAACCAAATTTCCCGTCGAAGAATAGGGTTGTCCATCGGTTCTGTAAATCCAAAAGGAATAGAAGTTTTTGTTTTCTCTCACTAACAAAATCAATGTATGATTCTAAACTCTTCCTCGTTAGAATTAGTGAGTAACATTATGACAAAATACCGGAGAAAATTATTGGGTTTGTATATTTGTGAAATTGTGATAATATAAATGTTGTTGGGTATGAGTGGTGTTGTTGTTTGAAATCATAAATTTGACATGGGTGAAGGCTTGAGTAACCCATGGGATTAAATACATGATGGGCGGTGACTTTGTGAAACCAAATCCCACAAAGAATGGGAAAACCCCGAATAGAGCACAAGGTGTCCGAGGAAATGCCTCAAAGAAAGTAAAACACGCTGTCTCAACCTGACGGTTGGCATGACGGCCCGTCACACCCGTGACTGCCCGTCAGCCAAACCGTCAACAATAAACAGTTCACTGTCTTAGAGTGACGACCGGTGTGACGGTCCGTCACCCATGTGACTGACCGTCACCCAAATCGTCACTCCGAGACAGTGGCGATAGTTGAGTGTTTTCCTGTTCTCATATGTTTGAACTTGTTCACGTGCAGGTACATGGCCCCCAAACAACAACCACCTCGCGGTCAAGCACAAAAGAGGAAAGAAAGATCCGCTACCACTCGGACCCTAATAGATGAATCGAGTAGCGAAGAAGAAGCAGTTGAAGCCCCGGCTTACCAGACTAGGCTATCCAAATGAAGAAACACCCAAGTCTCCCAGTCTGAAGAAGAGAGTGGGTCATCTAGTAGTAGGTCGGGGAGTGATAGTGGATCTGAAGAAACTGGTAGCTCCAGCCCCAGTCCGGAGGATGTAAGTGGTACTGAAACCACAAAAAATGCAGGGAAGGCACTCATGGATAGAGAATCGATCCGGTGGGCATTTGAGGGTGCTTGAAAGCACTATCTTGATGGTCTTACCAAAACAATGTCGAGGAGCCACAAAAGACCGATAGCTGAAGAAGTGCAAATTATTACCACGGATCTGCCATAATACCCAGTTCTTCAGACATTGTTTCAGAGGTACCAGCTTGAGTGGATGAGCACACCTCCGGGATTTTATTATCCATAACTAGTCCGGGAATTCTATGCCAACTATTTGGCACTGTTGGAGAGCAAATGCAAGAAAGGAAAAGGGGTTAAATCAGTACCAAGGCAGGACCGGGTTCTGGTTCGGGGTAAACAAGTAGACATCTCCCGAGAGACGATTAACAGAGTCCTCTTCGGTCCTGAATACATTCCTCCACCTGATATGCTAGAGTTTCATGACAAAATTGCCAACACATACTCGCAGAGACCATGGTTAGCACGGACATTGACTGATGGCTCACCATCTTGGCTAACTCAGAGAGGACCGATATCGAAGCAATCACTAAGCTTTGTAGCAAAGTTTTGGTGGGCTGTTGTGCGGTACAGGCTATTTACAATAGGTGGAGACGCTAATTTGGATGAGGGAAGAGCCATACTTGTAGCAAGTTTGATAGCCGAGTACGTCATCAACTTTGGAATGATAATTGCAGACGAGATGCGGACCAGGGCCATAAAAACTACTTCTTCTTTGCCATTCCCGTGTCTGGTTACTGAGTTATGCAGGCGTGCAGAGGTGCCGATATTGGACGGTATTGATGAGCAAGTGAAAGCGTCATCCACACAAAATATTGACAAATCAAAGGATGACACTAAGTTTGACATAAGGATTCATAAGCCTCAGATCTTCGAGGAACCAACCACAACCACCTCCGAGGCAACCGACACTCCATCAGGCATAGAGATTCCACTTGCGATGTTTGATTCGAAGACTTCACAAACAACGAGAGCTACTGCCGAAAGCTCTGGCACTGCAACAAGGCCTCCTCTACCACCGGAATATCACATGAATCCCCAAAATTTTGCTAAAATGGTGCAGAAGCAGAAACATATAGATAAACAAATTGCCGCTTGGACGGACTTGTACAAAGCCACCATTGATGAAGCAATACGAAAGTCTCTGAAGCCATTTAAGGGGCTGCGTGCAAGGGTCGATGCGATGGAAACCCGGATGGAGGCAAGGCTAAATGAAATGAGCATCCCGGACCTGGCAAGAATTGATGTGGAACTGAAGAAGGTAAAAGATGATATCACCGTCCTCAAGCAAGAAAAAGCGCTTTATGATGAGACTTCGGAGTTCGTGTACTTGGAAGAAGAAACCACGATAGTGGATTTGATGGGTCGGCCACTGAAAATTAATGAACCCCAAGCAGGTGAAAGTAGGGTAAAGAAGTCAAAGAAGAGAAAGCACAGAAAGATATCTGCTGAGGAGGACGAGTTAGAGGTTGCAAAGCAGCGGTCGGTAGTAGATGAGCAACTGCGACAGGAAAGAGTGCGTGCCCAAGCAGGTGGGGCATCATCCAGTGCAGTACCGGAGTCTGGAGAGACTCTAGATGTTGATGAGCTGCGTACGGAAACCTAGGTTTCCCAGGTAACCCTATGCCTTTGTTCTGTATATCTTTTTCCTTGAGCATTGAGGACAATGCTAAATTCTTTTGTTAGGGGTAGGGGTATTACCACCGGAGGTTTTTGTTGCCGTGTTTCTTTTCCTTCGGTGTGCTATCTAGTAGAACCGGCATGTCTAGGTTATTTTTACTTTTATTATTGGGTGATGTTGTAGCAAGCATGGCTGTGAATGGTTAAAATAAAAAGGACCCCCCTCCGAAACTCTTGCTTTCTGTACTTGTGTGTGGAAAATTAATTGTTATGGATCCTTGAGTGTCTTTGTAGGCATGTGCGAAGAACGATCTTGTTTAGATTGAACTGTTGTTTCAATGATTGGTAGTGGTATGGTTTCCTGATGCGAAGTGTGTGTGAGCTTTTTGTTGAAATTCTTACTCTGTGCATGCATCTAGAACTTGCCCGGTCTATTTTGTTCAAATTGAAAGCTAGTTGCTTAGGAAAGGACCACATACCCTTTTTGCGTATAGTCCACTTATCCCAAAAGACTGCCCAGATGTAAATAATCCCTTTGATCCCTGTTTGAGCCTTGATTGACCCCGTTCTTTCTATACCCTATCACCGTCCCTTTTTAATCTTAGAATCCCTATTTTGGCCCCATTCCCCCTTTGGACATCGTGCACCTCAACTCAGGCAATCAGCCTAAGTTGAGGGTGGCTACTGTAGCAGGAAAGTAATAAGAAGAAAAATAGTAGGGAAAAGATTGGTCGTGGATGGAATGGAAAAGTGCGGGTGCGTGCCTAGAAAAAGAAAAGAAAAAGAAAAGAAAAAGAAAAGAAGAAATGAAAAAGAAACTGTCAAAATGAAAAGGCTAGAGAAGGAAATAAAAGGCGAATAAAGTTGGATGAGGAGAGTTTAATGGAAGTAGTGTGTCAGCGATTCCAAAGAGGGCTTAGTCACTAATCCCTAAATGTACCCTACCTACGCCCAAAACCTCATTGCAAGCCATAACAAGTCCTGTAGTGATCCTGAGAAACTTTCTGAAAATTGAAAATAGAATAGTAAGGGCAAGCCTATGGCATCGCTCATGCATTGTTTGAAATCATTTTTGAGCGTGAGCGTCTTACTTAGTTCCGAAACTCTATGTGTGGGACTTCCTTGTAGTGAGGGCATCGGGATTTCAATATTACTTTCTGATTATTGGGATAGCAATTCATGTATTTGTAGATTGTTCAGTCACATCGGCACAAAACCCTTGGATCCTGACGAGTTAGCTTTTCAGAACACCTTTGTAGTACTGGGGAGCTTGGTTTGAATTGCTTGAACCATTGATTAGCCATGGTTGCTGGAAACATGTTTTTTAGAGTAGTAGTTGAGGCGTCAGTTTTGTGTCTGTTGTCATGTTGCTTGAGGACAAGTGAACGTTTTAAGTTAAGGGTGTTGATGTGCCGGTATTCTACGGCACATTTGATGCCTTTTACTAAGAATACTCGCAAGTTTTCAGGCAACTTTTGTGTTTTTTTGATGTTTTTATGTTGTATTTGCAGGAAATGGAGACAAAGATAGAAAGAAAGTAAAAAAATACTCAAAGCTAAGTAACACTGGTTAGGCTTGACGGAGGGCCTGACGGCTCGTCACACGGGTGACTGACCGTCAAGGGAGCCACCAAACCTGGCAGCAGCTAAAGGAGGCACTGGATAGTGGCGACGATTGGCGTGACGGGCCGTCACACCCGTGACTGACCGTCAGCCAAGCCGTCAAACTAAGGCTAATGGAGATCATGCACTGGATAGTGGCGATGACTTGGAGTGACGGCCAGTCTCATGAGTGACGGTCCTTCAGGCGACCCGTCAACGCGAAGCGGGACTCCAAAAATTCTATTTTTGGACTTTATTTCCTAGATTGCTATAAATACCCAGTGTTAGGGTTATTTTAATTATTCATTAACTAATATTTGTCAGACGTTTTGAACGAGTTTTGGGAGGAGAAAACACGACACAAACTCATTTTCTTCCTCTTCTTCCATTGTTCTTGGGATTTTCACCATTGGTGCTGGGATTCTACGAAGTTCAAAGTAAAGTATTAATTTTCTATTGTAAGAATTCCTTCTTCTCATATGAATACTGGTATTTCTTTACTTCGCTTTGCTAGCATGAGTGGCTAAACTCCCCACAACTAGGGTTGTGGGATCCATGGCAAGAGTCACAATGTAGATTTCGGGTAGCGTTGGGTTAAATTTATATGTTGTCACGTGGTTAATCATTCGTTATTTACATTTTCTAATGGTTGCAAACATTAGAACATACCTAGGTTTGATTTGCTTGAACAAAGAGATTAAAACCGGGAAATTTGATTAACTACGAGGATTCGAGACTACCAACTCTCGTCTTATGATTAATGCTGTAACTAGATTAATCTACTCGATGTTTAGGATTGAAATAAGAAAGTTCACCTTTCAAGTTCGAGAGAATTGAAAAGGAAATTCGTCTATTTGGTTGAGAAACGTTTAGATGATACCATTAATTCAATCACATCGTGATATGCATGTAGAAAGAACCCGGTTAAGCTTTGAGTCGAAATTGTTATGACGCCATGGTGAACACTTCCCTAGTTCATAATCATATTGATTAATACTCGTTGAAACTCGCAATTAGTTACTTGCATTGTTCAAATATTGATCACAGAAACTCCCCCAATTTACCGGAAACTATTGATTACTAGTCAACTAATTCACTAACGATTTAATTTGCACCTTATTCCCTGTGGGATCGACCCCAACCTTTGTTGGATTCTATATTTGATGACGACCGCTTACGCTTCGTAATTGGAGTTGTAATTTGGGCGTATCAACTAGCATGTAATCCCTAGTCCTTTTCAGGTACTTGATTATATGCTTAACCGCAGTCCAATGTTTTCGTCCAGGGTTAGACTGAAATCTGCTAACCATGCCTACAACAAAACAGATATCAGGTCTAGTACACAATATCACATACATAAGGCTTCCTACAACGGAGGCATGAGGAACTGCCTTCATGTTTTCTATCTCATCATCTGTCTTAGGACATTGATCCTTAGATAGAGAAATTCCATGTCTGAAAGGAAAAAATCCTTTCTTGGAATCATGCATGCTGAACCTGGAAAGAATAGTATCAATATAAAGAGCTTGAGATAAGCCTAACATTCTTTTCTTGTGATCACGTAGAACCTTAATCCCAAGGATGTGAGCAGCTTCTCTCAAATCCTTCATATCAAAATTACTGGACAACCATTCCTTAATTGAATTCAACAAGCCCACATTATTTCCTATGAGTAGGATATCATCTACATATAATATCAGAAATACCACTTTATCCCCATTCCACTTTTTGTACACACAAGATTCATCAAGACATTGCTCAAAACCAAAAGTTTTAACCGCATTGTCAAAACAAGTGTTCCATGCCCTAGAAGCTTGCTTTAACCCATAAATGGATCTTTTAAGCTTGCACAACATGTGTTCTTGACCTTTTTGAATAAAATCGTCTAGCTGTCGCATAAAAATGCTTTCATCAAGACTTCCATTAAGGAAAGCTGTCTTGACATCCATTTGCCAAATCTCATAATCATAATGAGCAGCAATGAATAAGAGAATTCTAATAGACTTAAGCATGGCTACTGGCGAAAAAGTTTCCTCATAATCGATCCCTTCTTTTTGAGTAAACCCTTTTGCAACAAGCCTGGATTTATAAGTTTGCACTTTTCCATCTACTCTTCTCTTTTTCTTATAGACCCACGTGCATTCAATGGGTTTGACTCCATCTACAGGTGGTTCTACAAGATCCTAGACTTTATTGAAATACATGAACTCCATTTCTGATTTCATAGCAACAATCCATTTTTCTGCATCTTTATCATGTAGTGCTTCATCGTAATTCACGGGTTCGGTATTCACTCTTCAGAGATTCTGTCAAATGACTCTCCCAAGAGTGCATACTGAAGTGGTTTTCTTATCTTTCTCCCACTACGATGAGGCACTACAGGTACAAGTGTAGGGGAAGGAACTGAAAAGGATGCACTAGTATAATCTTGTGGTTGAACCACATCATTTATAGGATCTTGAGTTTCTATGTTATCCTCAGCACCTTGCTATGTGGGAATATCAACAATTTCTTCCTCTAGTGCAATCTTCTCAATACTACTCCCATTACTTTGATGCAATGAATTTTCTGAAACTTGTACTCGTGGAACTGTATGTTTATTAACATCTCTCCCACTACTAAAGTGTAATGATATGTTAATTTTAACATCTGGGGTTTGAATTTAATTTTCATTATTGTTAGTAGATTGATTTGTTATCTCTTTGCTTAATTCCCGTAAAATTAGTTTACTTCTGGGAACATGATTTGTTAAAAAATCCCTTTCTAAAAACTTGGCATTTGTACTTACAATGACCTTCTTTTCTTTAGGATTATAAAACAAACTACCTTTAGTTCCTTTAGGATACCCAATAAAAACACAAACTTCTGTTCTTGGTTCCAATTTTTCTGCCTTCCCTTTCAGCACATGTGCTGGACATCCCCAAATCCGAACATGTTTCAGACTAGGTTTGTGCCCAGTCCATAGTTCTATGGGAGTCAAAGGTACAGACTTAGAAGGAACTAAGTTCAAAATATAGTTTGCAGTTTCTAGTGCATATCCCCAAAACAAAAAAGGCAAATCAGAGTAACTCATCATAGATCTAACTATTTCTAAAAGAGTTCGATTTCTTCTTTCTGCTACACCATTCTGTTGTGGCATTCTAGGTGCAGACATTTGAGACGTAATTCCTTGTTCTGATAAGTAACTAATGAACTCTGTGGAGAGATATTCGCCACCACGATCAGATCGTAATGACTTGATATATTTTCCATGTCGTTTCTCTATTTCTGCCTTAAACTCTTTGAATTTCTCAAAGCATTCAGACTTACGGTGCAATAAATAAATATATCCATATTTTGAGTAGTCATCAATGAAAGTCACGAAATACTCATAACCACCTCTCGCTTGAACGTTCATCGGGCCACACAAATCAGAATGAATTAACTCTAGTTTATCATTGGCTATATTTTCTTTTGAGGGAAACCGTCTCTTAGTCATTTTTCCTTCTAAACAGGATTCACATGTTGGTAGTGCCTCCACTTTTAATGAACCTAAACGTCCATCTCGAACCAACCTTGAAATCCTGTCTAGATTTATATGACATAGACGCAAGTGCCACAAATAGGTCTCATTAAATTCAGAAGATCGTTTTCTTTTACTAGAAAGGTTAACATTTAGTTTGTTGTAGTTCAGGAGAGACATTAATAATAAAAAGACCATCAATCAATGTACCAACATATATAAAATATTTATTATAGCTAATAACACAACCGTTATCAGAAAAATTAACATCATAACCATCTCTTAAAACTCTAGAAACTGAAATCAAATTTCTTCTAACAGCAGGTGCATATAATGCGTCTTTTAAAAGTAAAACTCTACAACTACCAAACAAAATAGTAATATTTCCTAATGCTAAAGCTGGAGCTACTGAGCCATCCGCTTGAAAAATACTAACTTCACCTCTAATCAGCTTGCGCATTTCTTGAAACCCCTGAAAAGTAATGCAGATGTGATCAGTGGCTCCCAAATCTATACACCATGAGGTGGTAGAAACATCCGCTAATAATGTTTCAACGACAAGTGAAAGTGAGTTACTTGGCTTGTTTTTCTACTTGGCTAAGAAAATTGGACAATGTGCCTTCCAATGGAAAGACATCTTGCAATGAGAACACTTGCCGTTAGGCTTTTCACGCCTCCAGTTAGAGCTACAACTATCTTAGCATTATGAGTCTTTTTCTTCTTCTTTCCACCTTTCGATTTAGAAGTAGAACCTTTTTCAACAGAGTTATGACCCTCAAATTTATTTTGACTCATAATAGTGCTAAGGGAGGTAACAGGAGACATATTGAATCTAAAATTGATTTATTTTTACAATAGATCAATAAAATAGTCATATGAACATTGAGTAATTAAATTCAAACTCATCACATACATGTTCATTCATGCATCTCAAATAGCCAATCAATGCAATTGGAGAACTACTCATGCAATACATATATATAATAACCAATTATTCACTCCATAAACTTTTACAGACCTAACTTAAATGGAGAGTATACTGTTAGTTTAAGTCAAGTGAAAACCAAATCCCTAGTTACATTGATCCAATCATATATTACTCAGTTTAGGAGAGTTAATACAGATTATCAAACTAGCAATTAAATACGTAATGACTTGTATTAAATTCATCCGATATGAAGGAAGGTCTAAGCCAGCACATAAACTTAATACTTCATTACTATTTAATCTTGATAATCATGAGGATGAACCTATATCACCAAATAAATTTTCCTTTTTAAATTTTTATACTCTAAATTTTTCCAGAAAATTGCCCCGTTCTCCAGTTCATTCAACTTATCATCTCATACATGTACAATTACATACACATGAGAAAACAATACATGTAATGAAAATAACGTTGCAAATAGTCCTTATTATGTACAGGGACTCTCGCCCAAATAATACAAAAATTTAGGAATTAATTTCTGTCCAACAAGACTCCAAGAATTAATGACCATTTGTTTTATTAACAATAAAATAATGAAATTCCTTTTATAGAAAAAGATTCCATTAGATCTGTAGCAGCCATTCTCAAATAGTCCATAAAGATTTTTTTTTTTTTAAAATTAAATAATAACCAAAACATGATACCCCAAAAAAAGGAACTTCTCCACTTTTCTAATAGGCTGCCGCCACCATGGAGACCAGCAATCATCCTCTGGTTTTAAGATATGAACCGAGGCATTAAAAATTTGCTTCTTTTCCGCCAACACTGGAATATCTCAATTTAACCCATTTTTTATTATTTTAAATAATTCAAGAATTGGGCTAAATTCTAATATTTCAATCAACACTGTGTTGGACACCTCTCGGCACATAATTAAACTTCACATGATTTTATAAACCAAAAAAAAGAATTCCTTTACTGAAAGAAAATTCAATCACAATTGGGCAAAAGTGTTCACAATCGTTGTTAGCATTAACGTGAAAACAAAAACATACCACCCAACACTAAATTGCTCTTTCACAGTAAACAAATAATTTAAAAAAACTTAACAGAAAACATGATAGGCTTTCCATGTTGTAACCGACAATAACATCATCTGTTTCCCTCTTTTTTTTTAAATTTTTTTTCACCAATCAACCATCATAAAAAATAGATTATTGATATCATCATTCACGTGAAACAGAAACTAGACCCAACATTGAACAAATATGTAATGCCTTACCGTCAATCTTAAGGATAAGGATCTTTCAAAATCTTATTAAGACCCAAGGCTTACAAGACTAAGAAATAGCAATGCAATTATGCTTCTTTATTATTATTCTGGTGCCGAACACATGGTCACAGTCGACGTCTCTTAGCATATTATTAAATTTTACCTGATTTTCATAAAAAAAATAATCATGAAATCATGAAATAGTATTCTTTTTCGCACACATAATCATGAAATCTTTTTCGCACACATATATATATGTGATGTCTAGGTTATCTATAAAGATGTAAGCAGGGCTCGTGATGCCAATTGCTGGATAACAGTACACGCAGCGGAAGCATTACAAGAACATACTGCTTACATGAATTATAGACAACAAATACCAACACATAGTACATATAAAGCGTGCTGAAAATTAACCAAGAATTACCTCTTGAAGCGTGATCAAATATCTTGAAGCAAGCCCGACTTCAGTTCTACGGTCTTCTCCAGTGATCCCAAATTCACAGCGGAACTCTCTCAATACTTGGGTGGGCAAGTATTGTGTAGAAAACTAATTGTTCACTTTTCTAGGTTGGAAGAACCCCTACTTATAGAGGAGCTTTCCCAGTCCAAAAAGAAAAAAAAATGACATGCTTGTTTCTTGTTCTCAAGAAACACGTTGGTTTTTTCCTTTTTTTTTCTAGAAAATAGGATTCCGAGTTCTAGTTAAATATGGGCACTGCAGGGACCACAAAATTAATTACTGAGGCTTCCTATTATGGAAATAATTCAATTAATTCGAATTATTCTTACCATAATAAATTACAAATCATTCCACTGGAAATTCGTAATTGCACTCCTCTATTTATATTTTAAAATTTTCCATTAAACACTTATATAATTCCTCATGTTAAGATTACAGATACTAATCAATAAATTAAATTACTGATGAATTTAATTCAATGATTAATTTCCTTTAGAGCAATACTTAACTTATTTCATATGTCGGATTCATAAATTCACCGGCCGGGTTTTCACATGAAAACTTATAAGCTTCTCATAAAAGGCGTATCATCAATCTCTATACCGAGACATGGATTCTATCAACTAACTTATTATTTCACCAATATATATTATTATCATCCAATCTATCAGGCATATTGACCCATCTCAGGATTTTGCCTTTTAATAAATCAAAACGATAATTAATATATACAACTCATAATAGTTATATCAAGATTGAGAATATAAGTACATTTAATAGTTTAGAGAATATATTTTTGTCAGTCAGTCTAAAATATCTATCTCTACTCGGTCTTGTTCAATACATATAAAATGCACTAGCACGAGAAGTTAGAACTATACCATTCTTGTAATCAAGACAAATTACTTTTAATCTCGTGCTACAATCATTCTGATGGTTTGTCCAAATTTCTATCTACGATTGTGAACTATAACTTTAACTTATAAGAACCGATGATTTAATCTTCTGTGCATAAGCTTAAACTCTATACACCAAATCATCTACTATATAAGTTGAGGACACATATATGACAAAATGATCTATTTAATGTAACACTTATTTGAATTAAATAAATAAATAAATAATTATTCAATAAATAATACTATATCAAAACGCATGATTAATAGTATATCCTAACACCAACATGGGGTGTTCTATGGTCCACCCCATGAATTGTGCTTAGAATTACGGTCCTTATGAGTGATCGTAGTCTCTTGTAAACAGGTTTGCAACAATTAAGTGCTTAGAATCTGAGGTGTTACAATATCTCTCCCTTGGGATAATTCATCCTCGAATGAAGGTCAAAGCTAGAATGAAATGATCAAAGGAAAGAAAATCAAGCTGTTCAAAGCTACACTTGCTAACACAAACTAAACTACACTCGTCTCAAGGCTACAACCAGCTCTAGGTAGGCACAAAGCACGAACATAAATGCAGGAACTATAACACTAAAACATAAGGCATCGGTTCTGAATCTAAAACAAGAGTAGGATTATTACCTTAGATATCTTCTTCATGAGAAGTGAATAAATGATAATGTCTAACTTTCATATCTTCTTCGACTTTTCATGTAGCCTCCTCCACAAACTAATTTCTCCACAACACTTTTACTGACACTACCTCTTTGGTCCTCAACTTGCAAACTTGACAATCAAGAATCTTAACCGATATCATAAGACAAGTTGTCCCCCATCCTAACAATTTTGTAGGAACAATGAGTGAGGGCTCACCTACACATTTCTTAAGCATAGAGATGTGGAATACTTGGGTGTACGGCTGCCAATTTTGCGGTTAGCGCTAATTTATAAGATACTTTTTTGATCCTCTTCAAAATATGATATGGACTAATTTATCGGGGGCTAAGTCTCTTTCTTCCCAAACCTCATGACACCCTTCATGGGTGAAACCTTCAAGAAAATCCAATCATCTACTTCAAACTCCATGTCTCTTCACCTCACATCTGTGTAAGACTTTTGGCGGCTCTGTGATGATGCTCAAAAGCACTCTCCCAAAGAAGGTGGTAGCTATCATTAAGAAAATTAATAAATAACCCAATGGGATATCGGGATCAAATCCATGGAGAATAATATGAAGGCAATTGAAAGAGTAAGGAACTAAAACAACTTACTAGAGTTCAAGAATGAAAAGATAAAATGTTTTGGGGGTTTTTCGTTAGGAAACAAGTACAAAGATAAAATGTAATCGAATAAAAGATAGATGTGATCAATGACTTTCACCAAGCAAGAATAACAAGGGAGATATGTGTAATGACCCTTCCGTTCATTTCCACGTATAAGTTTTGAAGTCAAGCAAATCGACAAAAGTTATCGTAAGTTCTTTAACAATTTCCTGAACTTTGGGTCAAATGTATCAGGGCTTTTCTACCAATATATAAAGAGTTAGAAGTCCCCGAAATACCAAATCAAAGGTCTACGAGTCTAGTTTCCAACGCACAAAACCTCACGTCTAACTGATCTCGGAGTAAAGAGTTATGACTGTTTTACCGCGGACTGTCTGGCAGAAAACGGGTTGCGAACCGGGTCGCGAACCGGGTCGGGTTAAACTCGATTTAAGCCTCAATTTCACGTTTTAAAATGCCATTTCAGTTCCAAAACAGTGATAAAATATAAGGGAGGTTCCCGAGAGAATTCTTGAGTATCGAAATCGTGCGTATTTGAAAATATTTTATTTAAAAGTCGAAGGTGGTAGGAGGTTATATTATATTATTATTACCTTTGAAAAATATTTTAACGGAGATAGTAAATTTAGTTATGTTGAAAATTATTATTATAATATAGTAGGTTTTGTTTGAAATAATTTTCTATGAATTATGGTATATATAAAATATTATATTTATTTTACCACAAACTTATGCAATACCCGAGTATATAAATAACGGGATAAAAATATTATTTTGTTGCCTTGCAATTGCCACCTCCACTCCACGTGTAGGTAGAGGGGGTGGCCAGCAAGCAATATCAGCAAATGGTGGCCAACAAATGTTGCTAAAGGTTGGTAGTAATGTGTATATATATAGAAAACATTTCCACGTATACATATGTACTGCCCCTTTACTACAAACCTTTCATTTTCTCTTCTATCCAAGTATTAGCATATGCGAGCAGATGGATGAAGGAATATTTGGTGGAGAATACATTAATGTTCTTATTTTGCTCTTATATTGAGCACCGAAAGGAGAATCAATTATTTACGTCAAGTTGTTCCATCCCAAATCCGATTCTGATTCCGATTTAGTTTTGGATTTTCTTGGAGTGGTTCGAGCTTGGACATCGTTGTTCTAGCAGCTTGTCGTCGGACGACAGGTAGGTTACGGTTTATTTTCCCTAGACTCCGTATATATAAAATAAAATTGTATTAATGGACATCCTTGGGTTGGTTTATTAGGTTGGTACCACAGACCTCGACCGCGTTATTCATGTCCGCCTACTTTTGTCCCTCCGTTGCTTGTAGTATTTGTCGTTATATTTTATTTACCCTTGTGGTCCTGTGAGGCCTTGTTGACTCTGGAACATAGAAGGTGGGATTTTGGGAATGTCCGCGAGTCCCGGGCATAGAATTATCCTTCTAGGCTGGTTATGCTTGCTGAGTAGCTGTGGGCCTGTGCAGGGTCGATAGGTTGATTGTGAGCTGCGGGCAGCTATTGTGTGTGATCATACCATTTCCATGCATATAAAGAGGTTTTATCCATGTTTTACTGTGGTTTTGGCTTCGGGCCTACTGGCACTGTTTTCTAAACCTTGCATGGCCCGGGGGGGCCGTTTTTGATGGAAATGATTTGGAAATGGTTGATTTGACTTGTGAGTATTCTTGGGTAAAAGAAAGTAAAATTATGTTTTAAGACATCAGTTTTACTACTACACTAGACTCGGCAGGGCCGGAGTGCTAGTTGAGTTTTCTTTCTACTTGAGATGATTTTTAGCCTCGGTCGGACCGAGCACATGAGATGACTTTTTACTGTTTAGACCCGGTTACGCCCGGGCACCCTTGGAGGGGTTTTTGAGACATTTTCCTACTACTTTAGTCCTGGACAGGGTCTGGGCATTGCATATTCGAGACTGGGTCTCCATCCTGATACCGGACTTGCTTCTGGGCGACATGTTCTGATACTGAGTTTTAGTATGGGGTCTGGGACCTCCATGGACCTTGCCATCTGGGCCAGGGGCTACGGGCTGCGTGTGCCGGAAGAGGGGTATACGGTGGAGTAGAGGTATACGGGCAGTGTCCTTCCATGGAACCTACCTGCTGGGCCGGATCGGCGCCGGAGGAGGTACATACAGAGATACCATGGCACTTGAGATCTTCATGCATCATATCATTCATTGTTGAGGCTCCACCCTTGTTTGCTGTTTGCTGATTGTACGCTCCGGTAGTATGGGATACCAGAGGGTTTGTTTTCACTTGTTTGTGTTCCTCGGTTGTATGGGCGGCCGGGGGACTGTAGGTAGACTTTTGCTTTTTACTTACAGAATTGTTCTCTATTATTGATAAGTATGAGATTGGTATGATTAGTTGAGTTTGATTCATGTCCCTGAGCATGCCTATTATTACTCTTTCTCTCTTCTTCCTACACTTGAGGTTACCGGTATACCGTCCATTTCGTAAACTTATTTTGTATACACTGTTGTTACAAGGACCCCAGGTGCGTTATTCTTACTTTCACCTGTGCCTATGAGGTGTATATTCTTCTTACTAGCCTCATATGTGGTTCTGTTGATTTCCCTCTGGGCTAGTTCCTGCGTATCTTTCGTTGATTTCTGTGACTGCTTGCTTCTATTCTGTCTATTACTGCGCTTTTATCTTATATGTGCCCAGTCGGCCTATGATACCTACTGGGTACCTTATGCTTCGCATTTGGTGCTCACCCCTACCCCCTGCATCTTTGGGTGCAGATCCTAGCGAGGGCCATCGCCGTTAGACCGTTGTGAATCGTGCTTGGAGATCTGTTGGAGACTACTTCAGGCTGAGGGTGAGCTCTTGGCTATCGGAGCTTAGCTTTAGTTTATCTTTTGCTTCATGTACTCTATTACCATTCAGAGACATCTGTATATATATTCTTTTGGTTACTTGCACTCCATGTATGTAGTTTGGCTCTATACTATGATACCAGGTCTTGGGGTTTGATTTAATTTCCGCATATGTATATATTTACATCCCTGTTATCTATTTTATTCGTCTTGTTCCCTTATTTGCTAGATAGTAGCCCATTACTAGCTGTTCTGGGCTACGGGGATTGGTTCACCTACCGGGGGTTGTAGGTGCCATCATGACCGAGAAATTGGGTCGTGACAATATGGGGCTTGTGATTCAATTCACAAGACTTGCACCCAATAATTGCATAGGTAGCCTTAGTTAGGATGTATGTTTAACCGTTCTTCAACCAATCAAACATTTATATACCATGTATTCTCTCGAATCTCCACAGGTAGGCAATTAAGCAATCAAATCAGCTTAGGTGAGTTAGGCTACTTCTAGCCCCAACTCTTAGGTGAAAATTTTCTAAATCAAGCTATTTCTAGCTTCAATTTATGGTGGAAACCCCAAATCCTACTATTGAATTTTCACCCAATTGAAGAACTCCTCTCTCAAGCAAGAACACAATTAGTAAGCTAAATTGATGTTTGCAACTACCAACTATGTAATTAAAGCATGAAAGATTCAATAGACCCAAACAATATAATCACATACAAGAACAAGATAAGAATTCAATACCCAAATATAGTATCATCTCTAATACAAAACCCAATCTCAATTAAATAATTACACCTACAATTAATCAATTCAAAACAAGAGTTGAAGAAAGGAACTATGAATTTTACAATAGAAGCATCCAATCTTCACTCTAATGGTGTAAGGTGATGAACTTCCTCTCCAAGCTTGCCAAATTTGTGTGAAATGCCAAAGATACTATTCCAGATGGCTGGAAAGAGTTTTATATGAATTGGGGTTTCCAAAAGTGTGAAATGACCAAGTTGGGACTGACTAGAATCCGTCAACTGCACCTGTAAAACTTTCACCGCAGGTGCGTGCCCACTGTGGCATGAAATCTAGCGCATGTGCAAATCTTAGCTTACCTCAGTAACAGTCACATGTGCGGTGTTTCACCGCTGGTGCAGAATCATTATGGCGGCATTCCTAGTGCAGGTGTGCCCTCTGCCAAATAGTGCACATGCCGCTGGTGTAGCCTCTTCTACGCAGCTGCGGGACCGCTGTAGCGCCCCAATGCGCACAAAGGCGGTGGACCTGGCAGCTTACAATGCTGTTCTTCTCCTTTTTTCTCCACTTCACTTCCTTTTATCCCAATTGATCCATACTCACTGTATAAATAAGAATCACCTGAAATATAACTAAAACACGTCATAAGTAGTCTCATATCACGATTAGAAGATGCAAAAACATAGGAAAAAGATGTAAATAAGTGGTAAATTCACCATTTATCAACACCCCCAACTTAAGTTCTTGCTTGTCCTCAAGCAAATTACAACCAAACTCAAAAGAGACTCTAACTAATTCAAGCACAAGGGCCATCCACTCATTTTCACAACACACTTTTCACTTACGCACAAGGAATATGATTCGGGTTGGTACTAATAATTAGTCGACCACAAGTGAATATTTATCAAAACAATCTCCCCAATTAACACATATTTTCAAAAGTTGCAATAGAATAACAAGGATGACCAAGTGACAACAACCAATCCTCAAGAAGTGACTCACAACCACTAGTTAACCAAACATGCTCATTTGACTCATTTTTGGAATTTATCAGAATCACCAACTATTCTAATTCACATGCCCTCACAAGAAAGAAAGTCCCAAAATCACTCTATTCACAACGATAACACAAAGGAAAAATGCTCAAACACTCACAAAGACTTTCAAGTACCAACAAGTATCAAACCATATGCTTGCCCTTATTTTCATTTGCTACTAACTCAAAAGCAATAGGTTGGAGATCTCAAAAGACTTTACTAAGCTTGTAATGTAGGCTTGGGGAAAGGTAGGATAAACATTTGGATTAAAGTGACTACATCCTCCTTGAATACCAGACAACCTTTTTAACTCAAAACCAAAGCCAATTTTTCTTTTCATTTCCATACAACACAAAACACTATTTCAAATATTCTTCTAGATTCCCCACTTTTAAAATTCTATTCACCTTGGAAGATTTCTTTCTTTTCACGTTTTCCTCGCATTTTTGCTTTTGTTTCCAAGTTCTTCCTTTCTTTTGACAATTCTTTTAGGATTCGACCAACAAGCCATGATAAACTAACTTGGCACCCCTCCAAGGTGTTTCTTCATCACCCCAACTTAGGATTTGAGCTTCAATTTCACACTTGTAGAGTTCAAGGAGGGACATGTTCAAATCCTCAAAACAATTCAAGGCTTGTAATGAGATTGCCAAAGAAACGTTTCAAGCTCAAATGGGGTAAACTAGTGATACAATTAGTGCAATGGTAGGCTTTTAAGGTCAAGTAGGCTTCAAAAATCACAAAGAAGGCCTAAGATTATTTCTCCAACCAAACACAATTAAAACTAGCATTTGAACGACTAACCAGACAAATTCGAGATGATACAAGCAAGCACAAGAATTATTCAATGAGAACTTACCACACACGGCATGCGAATTATTCAAGGTGGATCAATTTCATTTTCTAAACAAGAACAAATATAGTCACAGTTGCATTCGAATTATCACCACTAATGAGTCAAGAGTCACAAAAAGATCAAAAGAGTTGTCACTAACATCATTATTTGCTGTAAAACTATTCACAATTTTTTTTGGAGGGGTATGCTCAATTCACATACGAGACTAAGTCTATTAGTACCAAACAAATCACTATCCAAATTATCTCAAAAGACGATGATTTGCCCTTAAGAACAATGTCACTCAATCTATCATTGGGCCAAATCATCTATCTAAATCAATGTGGCTACTCAAAATTCACCAACACATATCCTAAAACGCAAGCGAACCTGCGTTTGCACCTGCATTTTGCAGGTGCCAACTTGTGGCACGTAGTTGCAAACACAGGTGTTGGGCAGTGAATGTTGCCCTTTTTGGCCATCACATGTGAGAGCACTTGCATTTCACAAGTAAGCACTTGTATTTTGCAGGTGCAAAACAGTGCTACTAACTCAAGCAAGTTCAACCTTTAGCCCAACGGGTACTCAGACTTCCCCTTGCGCTAAACACCTAACAAAGCAACTATAAAATAAGATAAATAAGCTAGAAACAAAGAAATAACAAAAGCAACTAATCCAACAAGATTTCAAACAAAACAAATTTGGTGAGGGCATAATATCCAAGGAAAACAAGCCCGACAAGGGCACAATATCCAAAACAAGCCTGACAAGGGCATAAAACAATACAAATATCCAAAATAAAAATTAAAATCACCCTCATTCAACCACCCCTAACTAAATTCTAAAGCAGTGTCCTCAATGCATAATATAAGAAATGAAACTGAGGAAATAGTGTGTGGGGATCCCTGGAGTCTTCATTAGACTAGCAACTCTGGATGGGCTGAGCATGTATAAACGAAGGACTGTGCCTCATCATTAATACCATAACTCTCATCCCTAGATAGAAAGGATTAATACTCACTGTCATCATCATTAGCAACTGGGATCTTCTTGTTCGGCTACCCTCACTTGAAAATAGCCTTGATGCCCTTCCACATCTTAACCATGAATTTGCCTCTCTTTTTGTTCTTGTCTTTCTCAACTTTAAAGTCTCGAAAAAGAATGGAATGGGCTTTAGCTGACTCAACAGAAGCTTTCTTGAGAAATGCCATAGATGTGAACACTTTAGCAATAGAGTCAACCTTTTTCTTCTGAGTGTCCAAGTAAGTCTATATCTCAGCTCTGGTGAAGACGTCGGTTGAAGGTGTGATGACCCTTCCAGTCATCTTCATATTTATGCATTCATTTTACTGTTAAAACCTTCCTGCAGCGGCCTCAAGTCATTTATGGCTTGTTGGGACCGGTAGTTCAGTGCCCTGGTCATTCGTTTGGTCATTTTAGCCGTTCACCTATTTTAGAGCTTAAACTTAGAATATCATTGACTTTGGTCAACATTCTTAGCTAACATGCTTGGAATTGAATTCTGACAGTCCGTTAGCTCCGGAGTGATAAGTTTGGTCTAGTTGGACCTTTAGTTGAGGCTTGAGAACTTCCGGTATGAGTTTTGTGTGGTTTTCTTAGTTTTCAGGCCATTTGAAGTTGAAATTGTAACTTCGGGTGACTTTCGATGATCGGAGTGTAGGATTCAAAATATGATGATTCCATCAGCTTTGGAATGTTGAGTTTGAGCTAGAAAGATGGTTGGTTCGAGTTTCGGGTGAGTCAGACTCATTTTGAGCCTTTGAGTTCCTTTTCGTTAGTGTTGACTTGGGTCAACATTTCTCCGAAACAATCTCGAATGGAAGTTTCATTGATTCTGTTGAGTCCGGAACGTCGTTTCCACTCTATTAGAACTATTGGTTTTTGAATATCAATTTCTAATTATGCCCAAAATGCCCCATCGAGTTTTCTAAAAAGTGCAGAAAATCAGCTGCAGACAACAACTTTATTGCTATCATTTCGTTTTTTATAGCCCTTCTCCTCACTTTTCTCACTCTAAAACTCAAAATTCTCTCCACCATTTTGCTCCAATTCAAATCTAAACCTTGGGGAATTATTTGTTCGTCGATTATCCGTAGTTCTTCGCCTCTTGGTAAGTCATCTTCCCCAACTTGCCTTCTTTGTTTTTTCTCTTAATTCCTCCATTGATGCTCATCCAAAGCTTCGATTTTGTGATAGATTCTACCCCCTAAGCTTGTGCATGTTCGTGGGTGTGAAGTTTTATCCATCTTGGGCTGATTTTCTATCGTTTTGGTAAGTAATTCTTGCCCAATTTTTGTTTTTATTTTCAAAATTTCCATTCTTTAGTCCCCAACTTGGGCGGGCTATTTTGGTGCCCTTCCCTTGTCCAATTGTTGTCAAATTTGGAGCATGCCTTCTTGGCATCGTTGGGGTCATCGTGGTTCTTTTTGTTTTTGATTTTGGGTTGTGAGCCCCACGAGCCCTTTTTGACCAGGATATCGACCCGGCTACAATTGTAGCAATATGGGTATCGTTAGACTTGTCTTAACATTTTATTCATGAATTTGATAGTTTGGTTCTCGTTTGGAGTTTCTCAGAGTAGCTCGGCCTCGGATATCATTGTTCCCGCAGCTTATCATCGGACGACAGGTAGGTTACGGCTTAACTCCCTAGACTTCGCATATATCAGGTAAAATTATACTAGTTGGCATCCTTGGGTTGGGTTATTAGGTTGGTACCACATACCTTGACTGCTTTTCCATGATTCGTTCTATTTCTTTCCTCCTTTTTGTGTAGTATTCCTAATAGTTGATATATCTTTTCCATGAGCTGTCGGGCAGCTATTTGGGTTGATCATATCATTTTCATGCATATAAAGAGGTTTTTCCACGTTTTATTATGGGTTTTGGCTTCGGGCCTACGAAAACTGATTTTCTAAACCTTGCATGGCCTCGGGGACCCTTTTTTGATGAAATTGGATTTGAAAATAATTTGACTTGATACGTGGATCTTTTTGGGGTAAAAGAAGGTTAAAAATATGGTTTTATCATGATTTACCACTATTGCTAGACTCGACCAGGTCGAAGTGCTAGCTGAGTTTTCTTACTGATTTGAAATGATATCAGGCTCGGCCGGGTCGAGCATCTGAGATATTTTTACTATTGTTTTAGACCTGGTTGTGCCCGGGCACCATTGGAAGGGTTTTTTAGACATCTTTTTCACTATTTTAGTCCTATATAGGGTCTAGGCATGCATATTTGAGACTTAGCCACTGGCTTGAACCCAAACTCGATTCCGGAGGACGCGTTTTAATTCTGAGTTTTAGTATGCGGTCCGGGACTTCCATGGACCTTGACACTCTGGGCCTAAGGCTTTGGGTTGTGTGTGCCGGGGGGAAGGGTATATGGTGGAGTAGAGGTATATGGGTTGTGTCCTTCCATGAAACCTGCCTGCTGGGCCTGATTGGCATTGGATGAGGTACATACAGAGGTTCTATTTCACCCCGAGGTTTTCATGCATCATATCATCCATTATTTGATATACCACCCTTTTTTGTTGTTTGTTGATTATACGCTCTGGTAGTATGGGATGCAGGAGGGTTTGGTTTCACTTGATTGCGTTCCTCAGTTGTATGGGCGACCGAGGGACTGTAGGTAGACTCTTGTTACTTTATTCTGATATTGTTCCCTGTTATGATTGAGTATACGCATGATTACTGTGTGGTGAGTTCCTGGATTGAGTTTTGTATGACTTGATTGGGTTTTAATTCTTGTATGTCGAGTATGTCTACTTTTATTCGTCTCTCCTTTTTTCCTTATACTTGAGGGTACCGGTATACCGCCTATTTCTAGAACTTATTCTTATATATACTACTTTTGCAAGGATCCCAGGTGTGTTGTCCTTACTTTAACCTGTGCCTGTTGTGTGTATATATTCTATATGCTAGCCTTGTATGTTGTTTATGCTGTCTTCCCTCTGGTCTAGCTCCTGTGTGCTTATCGTTGAATTCTGTGGCTGTTTGTTCCTACTCTGCATGCTATTGCTCTTTTACTTTATATGTGCCCAGTCGGCCTATGATGCCTACTGGGTACCTTATGCTTCGCATTTGGTGCTTACCCTACCCTCTGTATCTTCTGGTGTAGATCCTAGCGTGGGACATCACCGTTAGCGTGTCGGAGACTCATGCGGGGTGCAGTTTTTGGATCATCCAGGCTGAGGGTGAGCTATTGGTGTTCAGATATTGACTTCAATTATCCTTGGTGTATTTTGTACTCTTATAGTTTCAGAGACATTGTGTATATATGACTTTTGGACCTTTGTACTCCTGATGTAGTTTGGCTCTTATACGCTTTGATGCCAGGTTTTGGGTTGGTTTAGATTCCACTTGTTTATATCTCTCTTGTATATATTTTCTTCTTATTATGCCCTTGCTTTTACTTATGTATCGAATCTTCTGCTTAAACTGTTAGAAGGTAGCCCATTACTAACCTTTCTAGGCTACGGGGATTGGTTTGCCTATTAGGGGGTTGTACGTTCCATCATGACCGAGAAATTAAGTCGTGATAGCTTGGTATCAAAGCTCTAGGTTCACCGGTGTCATTGGTATAGGAGCCAATGTCTAGTAGAGTCTTGCGGATTGGGGCGTAGACATCCGTGCTCAATCTTCGGGAGGCTATAGTGACATCTTAGGAAACTGGACTTTTCTTATATCTCTCTCATGCGTAGTATCCTTGATAGTTTGTACAAATCTCACTTATTCTGGTTCACTCTTCTGCAGATGGTTCATACGAGATCTTCAGCTTCTGGCAGAGGAGAGCCTCCTGCCCCTGCACCTCTGACTCAAGCTTAGGGCTGGGGTGGTCGCCGGGGTAGAGGTAGGGGTCGAGGGTGCCCCAGAGCAGCGAAACCTGCTAGAGCTACTAGAGTGGATATAGAGCCTGAGTATGACTACGAGCCAGAGTTAGCTCCAGAGCAGCAACATGTGGGCCCAATGACAGACAGCCCAAGCACCACCCGCTCCAGTATCAGTTCCAGCATCAGTTTCTGTGCCAGCTTCAGCCCCAGCTCAGTCTTCAGATATTCATGGTTTGTTACTTCAGCTATTGGGTATGATTGGGGAGCGACCTTCAGAGGTAGTACAAACATTCGCTCAGGGGGAAGCCCTGGGTGTTCAGAGTTCAGGAGCGTAGCCTGCTACTGCAACTCCCCATGCTGAGGTTGTTCCAGTCCCATCGGTTGCCCAGCCTCTTGCTCCTCGCCTTACTATGATAGAGACGGAGCAAAAGGCCTTGGGTAGGTTTCTGAGATTGGCACCACCGAGATTTGCTGGTACACAGGGTCAGGACCCCCATGACTTTATCACTACCTGCGAGGAGATGTTGCACCATTTCGGCTTATTGGAGACTCACGGGGTTGGATATACTTCATATCAGCTGGAGGGTCCAGCAAAGTTATGGTGGAGAGCATAAGTGGCTTGCAGGCCTTCTATATCACGTCCTTTGACCTGGTCTGAGTTCTATGAGGCCTTTATGGCCAAGTTCTTACTACAGAGCGACCGAGAGCGTCGGAGGGAGGAGTTCACTAAGACTTTTTTAGAATACTATGACCGTCTCGGAGTATGAGACCCGCTTTCATCAGCTTGCTCGCCTTGGATCCATGATTATGCCTACTAAGGCCGATAGAGTCCGTAGATTTATTTAGGGGTTATGGAGAGAGTTCAGAGAGCCTACAGAGATACTGGTTGCTAGCAGTCGGTCATTCCAGGCCATTGTAGATTATGCCTGCACAGTTGAGGATTCGCGTCGTCATGACACCGGGGCCAGAGATAAGAGGCCTCGACATCAGGATGGTTACAGTGGTTCTAGGCATAGTGGTAGAGGTTTAGGTCAGTGGGGCCGAGGTTATCAGCTGCAGTAGTACCAGTACAGGCATCACTTCAGGCTTCTTATTCTCAGTTTGAGCAGGGTCAGAGAAGTCAGCGAGGTCACAGTGGTCAGCCGTCAAGAGGTACAGATTCTGGGGCATCAGGCCATGGTAGCCATTCGAGTTTTGCTGGTTCATCCTAACCGAGATGGTCGTCAGGGGCTTGCCATACTTGTTGTGTGGTTGGTCACTTTGCTAGAGATTGCCCCCAGCAGGGTATAGTTCAGCCAGCCGAGCCATTATGAGCAGTTCAGCCTCCGGATAGAGGGGGTGGTGGTCAGGCTAGGGGTGGTTCCCCGCATGGCAGAGCAGGTGGCAGGAATGGCAGTCGGGTAGGTGGGGGTCATCATCAGTTCTATGTGGTACCTGGGAGACTGGAGGCAGAGGCCTCAGATGCCGTGATCACAGGTATGATTTTTGTATGCCGTCGGCCAGCTTATGCTTTGTTTGATCCTGGATCCACTTGTTCATATATATCTACCTACTTTTTGCCTTGTTTGGGGTTGGCTAGTAAGCCATTGTCTGTTCCTGTTTCTGTTTCGACCCAGTAGGAGATTCTTTAGTAGTGGATTAGATTGTGAGATCCTGTGTGATATCTGTTAGTGATTTGGACACTTGGGCTGACTTGATGATACTTGATATGTTGAATTTTGATAAGATACTGGGCATGGACTAGTTATCCCCTCACCATGGGGTTTTGGATTGCTATGCCAAGACCATTACCATAGCCGTGCCCGGTGTATCCCCGGTTGTGTGGAAGGGTTCTATTAGCCATGCACCGTCTGGGATCATTTCTTGTCTTCGAGCTAGCAAGATGATATCCCGTGGGTGTTTAGCTTATCTAGCATATGTCTGAGATGCTAGTGCTGACCCTACATCTCCTAAGTCTGTTCCTATGGTTAGAGACTTCCTAGATGTATTTCCTACCGACCTGCCAGGCCTTTCACCTGAGAGGGATATTGATTTTGCCATTGTGTTAGAGCCAGGCAGCAGGCCCATTTCTATTCCTCCCTATCGTATGGCTCCTGCTGAGTTGAGAGAGCTTAAGGAGCAGCTCCAAGATTTGTTAGCTAAGGGGTTTATTAGACTGAGTGTGTCTCCTTGGGGTGCTCCTGTTCTCTTCGTGAAGAAGAAGGATGGGTTGATGCGGATGTGTATTGATTATCGGTAGCTGAATAAGGTGACTGTGAAGAATAGGTATCCGATGCCCAGGATTGATGACTTATTTGATCAGCTTCAGGGTTCCGCCATGTTTTCTAAGATTTATTTGAGGTCCGGCTACCATCAATTAAGGATTAGGGGGGAGGACATCCCTAAGACAGTATTCAGGACACGTTATGACCACTATGAGTTCCTGGTTATGTCTTTTGGGTTGACTAATGCCCCCGCAGCTTCATGGACTTGATGCATAAGGTGCTTAGCCCGTACCTGGATCTGTTTGTGATAGTATTCATTGATGACATTCTGGTCTACTCCCGGAGTAGAGACGAGCATGAGCAGCACTTGAGGATTGTACTTCAGACTTTGAGAGATCATCGACTTTATGCCAAACTCTCAAAGTGTGAGTTTTGGCTAGAGTCAGTTGCATTCCTAGGACACGTGGTGTCTAAGGATAGGATTGGGGTTGATCCGGGTAAGATTTCTGCAGTTCGTGATTGGCCTAGACCTACTACTCCTACCGAGGTTTGCATCTTTGAAATTGGTTTACTCATACTACATGGACCTTATATTCCAAAAATTAAAAAAAATACATCATAAATTAATTCTCAAACAAAAAATACTTTGATGTTTAAAACTCACTTTGTGAATTAAAATCATGAAAAATGAAATGAGTATTATTAAAAAATGAGTAAAATAAAGGTAGAAATACATATCCAATATTTTTACAAGAAAACACATCAAAAATTGCCTCAATCAGAGCTCTCTAACTCCCAAAATATTAAAAATGTCAAAAATTAGTGATCTGCCAATTAAATCATTGTCCAAGTAAAATTTGTTCTTTGCATTTGCGGGACCACCACCGCATTTGCAAAGAATAAGTTTTCACATTGACCGGTCAATAAAAGGTTCTTTCTTCATATTCTTAGGCCCCCACTGCGTTCGTGAAGAACAAACTCCGCAGCAGAAAACCAACAACTGCTCTCCGAACTTAATTTACTTATCTCCCTTATGCGAATATAAAATGTGATGATTCTTTTTGTGTTAGTTCCAAAATTGTGATACAGATCTAATGGTTCTATCCAAACATCAAATAGAATCATTTTCCTTAGGTGATACTATTAAATCTCAATCAAGTAAAATTTCAAACTTGAACAAGTACCCAAAACTCATCCAACATATCCCAAACACAAACCAATAGTGTAAACCACTTGTAAAAATATTTTGGACCTAATGGAATCATCAAAACATCCAAACAAGATTGTCTTGATCGAATGTTAACCGAGGTTAACTCGTAACTTAGAAATCTCTAAATTTTCAAACAATGACTCAAAACTTATTCAAAAGCCTCGAGAACTGAACCAAATCTTTAACTAGACCAAAAATTACCCTCCAGACATAAAGAATTATCGAAACTAGGAAATGACCTTCCTAACCTCAAATATTGACTTTGATCAACTTTCTTAAGTTTTCAACTTTCAAAACTCAAAACCTCTTTCAAAACTCATCTAAATGTATCAGGACCCAAACCAATAGTCCTACTAATCCAAAAATTATGTTCCAGGGATGATGGTGCTGACAGAATATTGATACGAGCTCAACTTCTATGGATGTTGACTAAAGTCAATCATATCAACTTTCCAAAATGAAAAACTTGCATAACTCTCAATCAACTACCTCGAGAATCATGCCTCTAACTCCCACAGATTACAAATACCATCATACAACTATGAGAAGGGGTAAAATAATCAAAATGTACCAAAAGTCAAAAATTAATATGAGGGTTGTTACATCATCCACCACTTAAACATTCGTTCATCCTCGAACGGGCAAGAAAAGTACCAAGGATATCGAGCAACTGTAAATACCCATAGTAGACCTCATACAAGCACTCTCAAGTAAATATTATATCTGTAGTACTGCTTGTTCACCCTAAATGTCAAAATCCTCATTTGTTTTAACTCTTAAGGCTACATCTTTAGTGTTCAAAATCAAAACTTCTCGAAATTCTATATTTCCATATATTTGAACTCTATTTTTGTACACAATAATCAAGATTGTAATCATAGTTTTAAACATACCCAATTTATTAAAATCCATCATAGTCACCATAATCTGATAATTACATCCAAAATCTAGTGCCGAGTGTGTACCAATAAAATACCATGATCTTATAAATCATCTATTCAGACTTTCAGAACCGTCATTAATACCAAAAATCCTTAAAAAACACATTGACACTCTCCACAACACTGAATTATGCCTTTTCTTTTTCCAAAAAAGGATCCCTGCTTGTTCCAAGCCTACTCTAAGCATTTCTTGTAAAAAACTGGCCTTATCCAAGGCTGATAGCGCTGATTCAATGTTTGTTAGTACTATTTCATTGAACTGAAGCTACTGAGTCAGAAACTAATATCAAGCCTATACAAATCTTCAAATATCGTGCTCCAACCACTATTCAAGCAATCATATTCTCATGCCAAAATTCTTAGAGAAAACCACTAATGACCGCAAAAGCTTCTTACACCATAAGCATATACCCTCTATACATCACCAAATATCTATGTAATTTATCATAATAGCATGTGCAGTCTTCATCAATAATGCAGTATAAATTTAGCCCAAAATCCTCACTAAACCTATAGAACTATAAGTCTTTTCGGTAATGCACCTAAAAACCACCTGGCATAATGTGAATAATCCAACCCAGCATAGAAGTGCAAAATTACTCATATATCACTAATTTTCACCCAAACCAAAATCAAATCTTGAAAAAAGTCACTACTAAGCTTTTTATAAGTCTGTGTTGAACCATTCTACCTTCCACTGATGAATGTTTCACCTTGTGCTATTATTTTTGAACTCAAGGGCTGAAATCCATACAGGTCTTCAACCTTATACCAATAATCATATATAATGTCTCACATTCTCAACTATACCGATCATGCAATGCTAATAGAACTTCATATAATTCTTAATACTCTTAATTCTCCAATATAAGAGCCTTTTGTCCTTTTCTTTAACTCGTTCACCTGACACCAGTCTATGGCCTATTACCCCATTCTTTAAACCAAAACCTTCTAGTGCAATACTTCCCTATGCCCCTTTAATACCAAAGCAATAAATTCTGCAACCCATGTGCTTTCCCATGCACCAATCCTTCCAAATCCTCTATAACTTACATGCTCAATTTTTCCTATCTTGCCAATCATACTCTAACATAATCCATAACCATAAATGTAACCTTACCATAAAAAACCTGAATTCTGATCTAAACCATGTAGATAACTTTCTTTACCCACCAATATCAATCCCTTCACCTATAGATGCAAAAAAATTAAACCTCTAATATACCACTAATCATATTGCATCGATCTTATTATGTCCTTCATTTGCAATCTGAACCCTACTAGTTACCAAATTCAAAATCACCATAGAACTTGTGAGAACACTTGATCCGAACATCAATAGATTTCCTTATCTAAGAATGCTCAACAATCTACAACCCATCTGAAAAACACATGATAATATCACAAAAATCTGAACAAGACCTAAGTAACCATGTCATTTTGAATCAAAGTCTCACTTCCTGAATATGAATTCTTAGCCTTCCAAATTAAAATAAATACCCTCATCTTATTTTCCAAATGTTGTATTCCATTTCTAATCACTTTTACTGTTGTTAGTTTAAATTTCTTCAATTCTACTCGAGCTCACAAAATAGTAACAAACTGCAAATCGTGGACACCTAAAAGTCTTCCCTGCCTTACTAGAATCTTTTAACCAAAACCCCTTCCAAATTAGTCACATCACAAGTACCACCCATCATAAAGTCTTCTCATCAAATTTATTTAGTAGTCCTATTCTGTAATGATCCAAATCATTGTTACACTGAAATAGAGAGTAAACCTTCGCCTAGTTCCCCTTTAGGCCAAAATTTGAAAATTCTAGGCTAGCCTAGTTTCAGGCGTAATTTGAGTGTGTGGTGGTCTATAAAAATCTGGGAATTATTAGAATGTTAATTTGTATTTTGATTGTATTTTGTGTTAGAGGACGATTTTAGAAAATCGTAGAAACTTCTGGTGCGTAGAATGGGTTAGTAGAGCTCCGGTTATAGCGATTACCCTGAAAGAGTCAGTTCGTAACATTGAATTTTGAGAGATGTATTGTAAAATAGCCAGAGCTAGGACTAAGTCCCATGCTACTGGTTTAGGATCACTATAATGATAGAAGTGACACTGTAGTAGCATCGCTGCAGCGGCAGAAGTGTCGCCATAGCAACCGTTCCTTTTGGCCTAGGTGCCGCTGTAGTGGCAGATTGTCCACTGCAGAGGTGCCACTGCAGTGATAGAAGTACCACTACAACAACATAAACATAGTTTGCCAGTTTTTAAAATCAGAAAACCCATTTTTCATTCACACTTTTAAAATAAACTTTCAAAGGCTTAGCACGGGCGATTCTTCACAACTTTTGGGATTTTCCATCTTTGAGGTAAGGTTCCTTTATACTTCAAACTTAAATTAATCCTTTAGATTCGTTGGATTGTGGGAATCATAGCCATGGTAAAATCTAAAATTTAGCCCTAGGTTATGAATGTCATGACCCAATTTCTCAGGTCATGATGACACCTACAACCCCCAGTAGGCAAACCAAACCCCTATCCCAGAACGGTTAGTAATGGGCTACTACCTAACCAAAACGCACAATAAGCAGAAATAAGCAGAAGCAGAATGTAAAGGTAGACAAGGCTAAAGCTAAACCCGAGTATATACATAAAGAAAACTACACCAATTCCAAGACTTGGTATCGACAGTACAAAAGCTTCTAATAGAATACCAGTGCTAGAAGTAACAAAAATACAATATAAATCTGTCTTCGAAAGTACAAGGAGCAACAGTGCCAAAAGATGAGATGTGGTCAAACCTCAGCCATCGGGAGCTCACCCTAGTCTCGAATATCCCACAAGATGCACGAGTCTCCAACACGATCAACGATGAAAGCTCACACTAATGTCTGCACCAAAAAGATACAGAAGTATAGTATGAGCACCAAGACAACGGGTACTCAGTAGGCATCATAGGCCGACTGAGTGCATATAAGATATAAAAATAGTAATAAGCAGAATACAAGAAAGCAGTCACGGAAGCAAGGAAGAAGCACAAGGAACTAGCTCAAGGAGCAATCAACCAAGAGCTACAAGTATACATGCTAGCACAAAGATATACATAACACAGAAACACAAGTGTAAGGAAGAAGAACACATCTGGAATCCTTGCAACAATATTATATGAAAAGAGAGAGAGACATGAACATGGCGGTATACCGGTAACCTCAAGTAAAAGGAAAAGAAGGAAAGTAGTCTAACATACTCAAGATGGAATCAACAAGCCTATGGAAATCATAACACCAATCCAATTTCAAGATAGCATAAACAGGAATCCACCTCACAAGTAAGTGTGGTAGCAGAATCGGGACTTACTGGTACCGGTACTGGTCCATTTCAATCTGTTCCAATTCCGGCCTGGTCCAATAGGCTCCGATTGTGGGAGGGGAAGGGGGTATCGGTAGGGGTAACAAGGCGAGGGCGGGTTTTTCTCTCGATCATTCCGGTCCGATTTGTACCGGTACCGGTCCAAAACTAGTCAGCCAATTTTTTTTTTTTGTAAATTGGAAGTAGCCATTGGGAATGGCTAGTGGGCCTCACCCAACGGCTATACCAGCCCCAACCCACCCTAAAACACCCCTACCCCTCAAACTTTTTTTAATACCCCAAAGTTTTAAAAATTATATTTTAGTCCTATTTTTTAACTATAAATACCCCCACCCCTTCATTATTTACTCAAACTTACAAATCTTCTTCTTCTTCTTCTACTCTCTCAACTCTCAAGTTTCATCTATAATTTCTATTCTCTACTACAATCCTTATTAAATAGTTTATTTTATTAGTTTGAAAGTTTTAATGAATTATTTTGGAGCAATCTTCAAGATTCAAGTTTCATCTATCAATTACTGGCTTTTGGTTATACACGTCTGTTTTTACGCAGACGTTTGGTACATTCGTTCCAACTTTCATCTCTTTACTTATTTAATTTTTTGCATATAATTTTCGTATTAATTTATTTGCTTACTTTAATATTTTACTATGGAATCCGGTTATAAAATGTTGTCAAAGATAAAAAATCATTTATTGGTAGATTGGCTAATGCAGTAACTGGAAAAAGTAAAGTCGGTAGTTCTTCTAAATCCAAATCTAAAACTAGATAAGTGCCTCAATTAAGAATAAATACGGATGATTTTATACATGTTGATGAAACTCCTTTTAATATTGATAGTAATACTCAATTAGATCATGAATCTTTACAAACAAGGTTTGGTAATTTTAATGAAGAACTAGATGAAGAAATAGAATATGATAATGAATATGATGATTATGATACTTATGATGATGATAAAACAGAGCCGCCTACGGCTACTAATCCCGCTACTGAATTCCCCACTCCCGCTCCCGCTCTCCCTGTACATCCTACTAGGGCTAAGTCCAAGGCTGAACATCCTAAAAAATTTGTTGTGTGGCAATTTATGACTCAAAAAAGAATTTTAGGTTATAAATGTTGTGAAATGCTGAAAATCAGTAGTTACATAGCTCAAACTATTATAGATGTTTTACAATTTTATGGAATTTGTAATAAAGTAATTAGTGTCAACCTTGAATAATGCTTCTAATAATACAAATACTGTTGATAAACTAAAACCGACACTTTGTCCTATTTATAATGACGGTTTTCATATTAGGTGTGCTGCACACATATATAATTTGATTGTCAGAGATGGTATAGCAATGTATAATGATGGTTGTATAAAATGTGAAGATGCATGTCATTTTATTTTTAAATGTCTAGATGTGTAGAGTTTGAAAATCGATCTCGTGAATTAGATCTCCCCCCTAGAAAAATTCCAAAAATAGTGTCTACTAGATGCATTCTTTATATAAAATGCTTAAAGTTTCTTATGAATATAGAAAGCCTTTACAAATGGTTTGGAATGCTCATAATTCAAATATGGATTATAGAATTACTGAAAAAGACTAGGATGACGTATATGAACTTAAAGAATTTTTAATTTTTTTTTAAACTACAAAACAAATATCTGGACTTTATTATCCAACTATTTGTTCAGTTTTACCAAATATATGTGCTATTTCTGATAAATTTTTTCAATACAAAAATATTCCATGGTTTAAAGAGTCCATTAAGGCAATGATTAAAAAATCTAGAAAATATCTTTTTCCTATTTCTCAAATTTATTTAACTGCTTGTTTATTAAACCCAACTTACAAAGAAATAGGTGCAGTACGAATGATTGAAAGAATATATTCAAATTTAGATATTTTAGATATTATAAATAACCAAAATAACGAAGGTGATGAAGTTGACGAAGCTGACAAAATACCTAGTTTGTCCGATGTTAAAGATAGCATAAGAATTGAAGCTAGAAAATTGTATGACTTGTATAATTCTAGTAGAATAAATGATGTAGTACGTAATGTAGAACCTACAAGTTCTAGGCTAGATATTCAAATGAAGATGATATTGATGATATGATAGAAAATTATCTTGGTCTTACTTCTAATGAAAGAAATGATTTTGATGAATATCTTAATCAGGGAATGGAAAGTATTAAGGATGCACAAAGCAAACCTCAACTTTTAGAATGGTGGAGGACTCGCGGCAAGTCATTTCCAAAACTTCAACCGGTGGTTCGAGATTTGCTAGCTATTCAAGCATCTTCAGTAGTTTCGGAGGGCGCTTTTAGTGCAACAAGATTTCAAATTGGGGAGCATATGTATTCATTAGCATCAGACAGCTTGGAGATATCGGTATTGTTTAGAGATTGGATCAATGCCGAGAGAAGAAATTATGGGCGTCCTAGTTTACCTTCCCAATTTGAATATGATATAGATAATATTTTGGTAAATTCTAGTGAAGACGGCATGGATGCATTGGAGGATCAAGCACAACAACCACTTCCAGAAAATGTTATCAGAGAAATGTTAGAGTCTCTACGTCAAGACTATTTTCAAATCTTCAAATATTCGTATGATAATTTGAGGCCTAATTCAAACAGAACCCTTCCTAGAAGGTGGCTGCGTAGATTAGGTCCTCTTCTAATATTTGTAATACAAATTATACTATTTAATTTTTATGAATAAAATTATAGGCTATTCGCCTTAATTTTTTTTAATTATTGTCTTCAATTTAATACAATTCTTCTTTATATATTTCAATTTTTGAATGTTTCAAACTTAAGTTACAATTTGAAATTTAAAAAGTTTGAAAATTAAAAGTTTGATATAGTTTAAAAAGTTTCAAACTTAAGTACGTAAGTTACTAAGTTAATTATAGTTTGAAAATTTAAATTTAAACTTTTAAGACTTAAGACTTAACAGTTTGAAAAGTTTTTAAGAGTTTAAAATTTGAAATTTAAACTTTTAGAGTTTAAATTTTAAACTCTAAAAAAAGTCTAATTTATTAAGTTATACTTTTAAAAGAAATATAAAATAAGTTATATATTTTTAATTTTTTCAATTATAAATAATCAAATTTTAATTTAATTATTTTTTTTAAAAAAATGGGGCAGACCTGGAATTTCGGTCCGGTACTGTTCCGATCCGATGCTGGTAAGTTCCGGTCCGAGACGAGAATGCCTAAATGCACCAGTAGATCTAGTACGGGTACCGGTCTGGTTACCGGTCGATAATCCATTGAAGACCCCGGTTCTGGTCCAGTTCCAGAACATTCTGGTCCGCCAATTCCGATTTCGGGTCTGCTGCTAGCCATACTCACAAGTAAAATCCTAGGATGGAATAACTAACCCACAATAACTGAGAAATACTACTCAAATCCTGATAAGAATGAAACTAGAAACTCACAATCTGCTCAGAAGGCCACACAAAAGTGCCTCAATAAGATAGGACTCCCTAGCCCTCTCAATAATCAAAATCCCACAACCGGAGCCTCAACATGCTAATAATTGCTAAATAACCAAGAAACAAGGACCATAACCAGCTCTATAAAGCGACAAGAGTAATCTAAACTACCTACAGTCCCAACGGTCGCCCATACAACCAAGGAATGCTATCAAGTAAAAGCAAACCCTTCGGCCGCCCATACAACCGGAGCGTACACTGAACACACAGCAAACAAGGGTGGAATCCGAGTGAAATATGCATGATAATGATAATTATGGAACCAGTAATAGTAACCCTATATGCACCTCCCTGCGTCACTTCAGTAGGAGGACCCATGGTGGGATGTACCCGCTATACACCATCCAACACCGTATACCCCTCCTCCGGCACGCTCGGCCCTTTGGCCAGGTCCTGGAATGGCAGGGCCCATAGAGGTCCTTGACACATACAGTAACAAACGCGAAATCTTAGAGAATCAGAACCTCAAAGTACGTTCCCAGAATTGAATCGGGTCTAAAACAATAGTCGTAATCTCAAAAGACCCTCTCAAAGGGTGCTTGAAGTATACTTGGGTCTAAATCAGTGATAAAAGTCTCAATAACCCTCTCAAAGGGTGCCCAGAGTGTATCCGAGTCTAAATGAGTAAGAAATCAAGTCTAGTGCTCTGTCCAGCAAAGCCTACTATCAGTAGGAAATCAAGTCTAGTGGTCTGCCCAGCAGAGCCTAGTATCAGTAGGAAATCAGGGCTAGTGCTCTGCCCAGTAGAGCCTAGCATCAGTAGGAAATTAGTGCGAAATCATCCAAAATCTCATGTCATCATTAGATTATACCAAAAAGGGGCCCTCGGGGTCATGCAGGTTTAGGAAAAACCATCAATAATGGCTCACAGCCAAAACCGAAGTAAAACATGCAGGGAAAACCTTTTTCATGGATGATATGCTCGTACACAAATATAAATTAGCCCAATGGCTCACAAATATTCCTACCGGCTCTGCACATGCTCTACAACTATTAAACAAACATAACTAGCCTAAAAGGATATCTCTATGTCCGGGACTCACAGACATATCCAAATAACCCATCGTCTATGTTCCAGAGTCAATACGAGGCCACACAGGACCACAAGGGTAATATACAATACTGATACAAATACTAAATCCAACGTATTAATTAAAAGGATAGAAAAGGAAGACAAGGTCTGGGGTACCAACCAATAACAACCCACCCAAGGATTCTAATTAATGCAGTTATAGCCTATATATGTAGAGTCTGGGTAGGGAAAGCCATAACCTACCTGTCGTCCGATGAATAGCTGCGGGGATGCATCATCCAGGCTCAAACTGCGAGAAGCTCCAAATTGCGAAACCACTATCAATACAATAATCTACACATCAATATAAGGCTAATGATACCCATAATGCCATAAACATACCTGGGTCAAAATCCGGGCCACAAATGGGCCCGTGGGCCTTGCAACCCAAAATCAAAAATGAAACACACACATATGTTCCTTTCAATCTCGGGAGCACATGCTGAAAAATTAAGCAGAAACAGACAACAATTGAGGCTCAAAATAGCCCGTTCAAGTCAAGAATTAAGGATGGAGCTAACAGCGCTGATGAAATTTTCATCCGAGGTCGTATTCTCCGAATGTTGACCAAAGTCAACCAATGAAGCCCAATTGGCTTGAAAACATAGAATGAGAGAGAATTACAAGCTAAAAGGCTCTCGAATCTAGACTAAATGTACCACTAGACCAAAGTCCATGCTCCAGAGCTAACATAACTATTGAAATTTAATTCTGAGCATGTTCACCCAGAATATTGACTGAAGTCAACGATTTCAAAAGTTTAAAGCTCTAAAACAAGGAATGCTCAAAAGAACAAACAAATGGCTCGGGCGCCAAACTACTGATCCCAGCAAGCCATAAATGACTTGGAGCCACTACAGGTAAGATCTTACGGTACAAGAAAGGCGAAAATGCGTAAATAATCAGAAGGGTCATTACAATGAAATAGTGTGAATTAGTAGGGAATGATGTTGTTATAGATTTTTACTTATTCTAGGAGGTTAGAAAACACTTCTTATGGTAGAGTTCATGATTGTTGGTTGGAATATTAAGAATTTAAAGAGTTGAAAATGGTAGAAAACCCTAAGGTAATGAACTAGGTTAAGTTCATGAGTATTTTTGATAAATATGAGTTCCTAATGCTTAAGAAGGGTGAATTATTGTGTTAAAGTCTGTTTATATATTGTTTATAGATCAAGAACAAGTAGAAATCAAAAGAAAGTGCAATACTGTGGTGTAATATTGTTTTTGGGTAAGGAATCAAGGTAGGTTATAATTTAATTGTAGTAAAGACTTGCTTGACTCTGTGCTTATATATAAGTTGGGTGTTTCTGATTTACTTTCATGTATTACATGTGATCATTGACTGTATCACGCATTGAACATATAGTTTTAAGATGGTGTTGAGGTGATATATGGATTGGGTGTCATGCTGACATTGTTATATGGATTGAGCATCATGCCGACACTATTATTAAAATAGGTGTCACACCAATACTAGTACATGGATAGAGCTCGTCCCCTGCAGGTCATACCTAAGAGTCCCTACCGACTCTAGTATGTGTGTACATCTTACATGTATACAATCATCATTTCATTGTGCTTATATTGTGATGACAATTATTGAAGGAATCTGCCTAAATGTAGTTGATTACTTGTATACATGTATCCTATTAAGATAAAGTGTTATGACTGTACTTGCCTGTCAACTAATTGTGAGTTGTATTTTTATTGCTATTACTTACATTTCACTTACTTATTTGTATGGTGTTGAGTTGAGTTGGCTGATGACACCTACCAGTACTTAGTTGATGTATTGATACTATCTGTACTCTTCTTTTTGTTGAGTGCAGAGTGTGTTCCAACATTTGAGACAAGACCTTGACTCTAGTTCATGATTCAGGCATTGATTCAAGGGTGAGCAGCATGTCTGGGCAACCATTGAATCATTTTTATGTTGGTTATGCCCTTTATTTTAGGACAGAGACATTCATTTTAATTCATATTCTGGATATTGATTAGACTTAGTGTTAAAACTCTTTAAAGTTATTGTACGGTGACTTTTGGATCCCAGGGATTGTAATAATTAAAGATACTTCCACACTCTCTTATTTTGGATATTAAATGAGTTAGTAATGATTTGGATTAATTAATATTGTGTTTAGTAAGCTAAAAAGTAGTGAATTGATGGAGATGGTTTAGGCTAATTCTAGGTAGTTGGTTAAGGGTTGGGCTAGATGGTTCTCCCACCATAGATCTAGGGTGGGTACCAATCACGACCAATTGGGTCATGAAAAAAAAGGTATTAGAGCACTGGGTTCATCAATCTCATCATATAAGAATAGGGATAGTAGAGTCTTACGGAATGGTACAAAGATGTATGTACTTTTCTTTGAGAGGCTACAGGGCTTTAGGAAGCAATTTTCACTTCTTTCTCCATTTCATGCTAGTACTTGATTCCAATTGGTATCTGGTGATCCAAATTGGTATCTAACTTCCTTACAAATTTTTGGGAAAGGGTTTTATTCATCCAAGCATTTTGCCTTGGGGTGCTCCTATGCTTTTTGTGAAAACGTAGGATGGTAGTATGCGAATGTGCATAGACTATTGACAGTTGAATAGGGTAATTATTCGTAACAAGTATCCTTTTCCTAGAAGAGATGACCTGTTTGACCAGTTGCAGGGAGCCACAGTGTTCTCAAAGATTGTTTTGAGGCCAGGTTACCATCAGCTTAAGATTTGGGCTAAGGATATCCTAAAGACTGCCTTCCAAACTTGTTATGGACATTATGAGTTCTTGGTTATGTCCTTTGGTTTGACTAATGCCTCAGCTGCTTTTATGATCTTGATGAATGGAGTACTCAAGACGTTTTTGGATTCATTTATTATTATTTTCGTTGATGATATCCTGGTTACTCGAAGAGTAAGGATGAGCTTGAAGCTCACCTGCGTACAATGTTGGGGTTGCTTAGGGAGAATAACATTTTGCTAAATATTCGAAGTGTGAATTCTGGTTGTCTTTAGTATCCTTTATGGGACATATGGTATATAAGGAAGGGGTTATGGTAGACCTGCAGAAGGTGGAAGCTGTTAAGAACTGGGCCAGACCGACCAATGTTACAAAAGTTCATAGTTTTTTGGGGTTGGCCAGTTACTATTGTCAGTTTTTTAAAGGGTTTAACTCCATTGCTTCGCATATGACTCGCCTGACTCAGAAAGAGGTACCTTTTGTGTGGTATGATAAGTGTGATGAGAGCTTTCAAAAACTCAATACTTTGCTAACTTCTGCTCCTATTCTTGCCTTGCCTATTGAAGGTAAGGATTTCATTATGTATTGTGATGCTTCACGGTCTGGTTTAGGTGTTGTGTTACTATAAGGTCAGAATGTAATTGCTTATGCTTCAAGACAACTATAGTTGTATGAGAAGAACTATCCTACCCATGATTTGGAGTTGGCAGCAGTGGTTTCTGCTTTTAAAATCTGGAGCCATTACCTCTATGGGGTGAAATGTGAAGTGTTAATAGACCATCGTAGCTTGCAAGATATGTTTACTCAGCATAATTTAAATTTG
The DNA here is from genome assembly GCA_003996215.1 of Jaltomata sinuosa. NCBI lineage: Eukaryota > Viridiplantae > Streptophyta > Magnoliopsida > Solanales > Solanaceae > Jaltomata > Jaltomata sinuosa. The sequence goes on from QJPP01000707.1 coordinate 394,041, forward strand.
AGGCAGAGAAGGTGGATGGAGTTGATCAAAGATTATGACATAACAATTCTGTATCATTCGAGCAAGGCTAATATGGTGGCAGACGCATTGAGCCAGAAGATGGAAAGCATGGGAAGTTTGGCATGGTTGAAGGTGTCAAGATGCCCATTGTCTAGAGAGGTACAAACTCTAACTAATGGTTGTATGAGGTTGCAAGTGACTAGAAAGGGAGGCGTGTTAGCCTATGTGGAGGCTAAGTCTACTTACTATGAGGATATTAGGAGTAGGCAGTTTGAAGATAAGAAGTTGAATAACCTTAGGGAGAAAGTATTACAAGGTGAGTACAATAAGGCCATTCTTGATGAAGAAAGGGTGTTGAGGATTTGAGGGAGTGTGTGTGTTTCTCGAGTGGGCCACTTGATTCCCACCCTTCGTAAAGAGGCTCACAATTCTAAGTACTCTATACATATGGGTGCAACCAAAATGCATAGAGACTTGAGGCAACATTATTCATGGCATAGAATGAAGCGCAACATTATAGATTTTGTGACCGTGTCAAAACTGTCAGCGGGTTAAGTATGAGCATCAAAAACCTGGTAGCACTTTTTAGAGGATGCCCATTATGGAATGGAAGTGGGCGAGAATAACCATGGATTTTGTTGTGGGTCTTCCTAAGACCCTAAAGAAGTGTGCCTCTATATGGGTGATCGTCAATCGATGGACCAAGTCTGCACACTTTATTCCGATAAGAGTGGACTATAATGCAACCAAGTTGGATAAGATCTATGTGAATTCAAAACATCAAAGTTGAAGTAGCATCTCAAAGAAGTCAAAACAAGATAAAGGCATCAAATCACCAATTCACACTTCTAGAGCCAATATCAATACAAGTCAAGGAAATCAACTATCCACTGGGGTCAGATAACCAATTGCCATATTTATCAACAAATAAGCAAATATTCATCAAACAATACCGTATACAGTTTGAGTAAAGAGAAATAAATGGATAAATGTAATGCATATGATATGTACACACTCGCTGCTTTGTATAGCTAGCTGGGACCTATGGAGAAGTCACGAGGTCCATGCACTAGGAAGTCATGTCACTCTGTTCCCAATAATATTATGAAGGCTTGTAACTCTGATCCATATAATATATAATATGCAGGCGTGCAACTCCAATACATAAAAATAATAATGTGCAAGAGTGTAACTCTGATCCTAATAAAATGCAATATATGATGTGTAGGTGTGTCACTTCGATCTCAAATATCATACACAATATCTAGCAAAATATTTCATATCATGTATCAATTCAATTATTGTAATGACCCTCCAGGTGATTTTCTATTTTTCATGCTTTTTTCATGTTTTAAGCTTCCCCTCAGCGGCTACAGGCCATTTATGACTTGTCAGGATTGAAGGTTCAGTGCACAAGTCATTTGTTAGATCATTATGGCTATTTCCTTGTTTTAGAACTTGAACTTAGAAAACCTTTGACTTTGATCAACTTTCTTGGTAAACATGCTCAAAATTGAATTTCGATAGTTCTATTGGCTCTAGAATGGGGATTTTAGTCTAGTGGGACCCTTGGCCTGAGTTTGGGTATTTTTGGTTTGGTTTGGTGTTGTTTTCTGTCTTTTTAGGCCAGTTTGACTTATGCGGTTGACATTGGTCAACATTCAGAGAAGACGGCCTCAGATAAAATTCCGTCAGTGCTGTTAGCTCCAGAATGTCGACTTTGGGCTTGAGGGACCCTTGGTTTGGGTCCCGAGGCTTCCAGACTCATTTTTTGCCTTTGGGTTTTGTGTTGGTAAAGGTTGGCCAATAGTTGGTTCTGGGCATGGGGCCCACTTTTTGTTAAATCGACCTTCATTGGAATTTTTGTTAATTCTGTTGAGTCTAGAATACTATTTTTAGTTGAATAGCTCAACTAATTTTAATTTGCGGGACCTCGAATGCATTCCTGGGGGTCCATCCATTTCAAAGTTGGCCAAAGACTTGGCATTGCAGCAGCTAGTTGCTGGTATGGCGCCACAGCGGGTGCTTGGCTGCACCTGCACTGGCCTATGCACACCTGTGGTGCCTTGGGCACTATGGAATGATTTCTCCTGCGGTGCCTGGGCGCTCTGGCATGCCCGAGCCTGCGCGTGTATGGGCTCCCCTGCGCCTAGGCGCTGGCAGGTATAAAGCTGGCCACTTCACCAAATTTCTAGCTTTCTCCAACACTTTGCAACTCGTGTTTCCTCCATTAAAATTAGCTCCAAACCTCTATATTTCTCCTGGTTCATCCCCTAGCTTGGTGGTGTTGATAATTCTAGTTTGTGGCTCTTTCGTGCAAGTTATATTGGTAAATTTCTGCCTCTAAAATCCTTGATTCTCCACTTTTGTTCCCCTTGAACTAGTGGCACTTTGGGGCTGTTTTGAGCCCCGAAACGAGTCCCATTCGTGCTCAACTTTTGGGTATGGGTTCTTTAACCCGTTGCAAATACGTTGGTGATTTGTTTTTTCTATTTCATTGCATGGGCCTCGAGGGTCATTTTCCAACCCGATTTCCAGCCCAATTTTCTGTATAGTAATATGGGTGTCATTCTTCTCATCTTGACACCTTGATTATGTTTTTGATAACGTGGCAGCTTTCTGAGGCTGTTCGAAAGGGGAAAGCACACGAGTGATGGTTTGTGTTTGTGGTTCGGCCCTGAGGTAGGTTACAGTTTACTTTTCTAGACTGAGTTAGTTAGATTTTATATGATATATATTACTGGAATGTTAGGTCGGACTGTAGATACAAATATGCTTAAATCTTGTAACTTGTAATAAACTGGCCATTTCAGGTCATAGATTAAGATTATTTCTGTTACCCTATGTCTAAGAGCTCGTAGTACTGTTATGGCTTGTATAGGATCCTTAGTATGCTTTTAGGAGGTTTTAGAGGTAGAGTAGAGGCTTGTAGTTATTTTCATAGTATGTTCAATTATGGTCGCTTTATTGTCAATTTTATGTATAATTATAGGCCCGAGGCCATAACTTGGATTTGGGTGGAGCTTCCAGGCCAGTTCTCTTGATTGTAGAGTGTTTTGCCCTATTTTTCCTTGTTATGTGTTATATATTCTCTGTACGTAAAAATTTACATAATCATACTACATTCTCATGCCTATCGGTACAGAAAAGGGTAATTTTTGAGGTTTTGGTTCCAAATTTAAGATTTACTATGGTTACTGTAATTTTTGGAATTTAAAGGAATTATTTTGGGTTTTACTATGGGTTTTGGGAAAGGAAAAATACTACTTTATGCCAGTCTAAGGGGAGTTCCCGGGCCCTTTTCCCCTTTTTACTTATATATATGTATATTTATAGTTTGATGTGGTATTCTAGACCCTCGATAGGTTATTCTGGGTTTTTACTTTCCATTTACATACATTTATATATATGCATAGCCCGATGCGGTATTTTGGGTTTATACTATTACATACTCATGCATCACAACATCTTCCATCGGATTACATTGGCTTGAGTGTATTTAGATTGTCTGTTGTCTGAATTGACTTGTTATTATTTCTTCCTTGTGGTTTGGTTGTCCTTTTTCAATTTTATAACTAGTTATAGGTGGATCCCTGTATTTAGCTTACTTTCCTATAATTTATATTATATATTATCTTTCTGTGCTCACTCGACCTATGATGCTTACTGGGTAACCGTTGTTTTGGTACTCATACTACACTCTGTCTGATACAACATCTAGTACGAGCCACCCTCGTTGATCCTCCCATCATTTGAGGCCTGTTGCGGTTCGAGTCGTGGTGAGATCCCGGTGCCTTGGAGACTTTACATGCTTTCCATCTACCATTTCTGTCTATATTTTGTATTTTGGATAGACACAGTCTGTTGTATAGCTACTCTATACTTTAGTCACTCTTCTACCGGTGCCACCAGGTCCGGGTTGGTTCTGTTGTATGTTTTGTCTTCTTGGTCACTTTAGGGCCATTTTGTATATTTAGTACAATTGGTATGTATATATGTTATTGGCCCTATCTCCCTTATATCTATATCTTCCACTTTCTTTACATAAAATGCTTTATTTATCTTCCACTTGGTTTGGTTGGCTTGCCTACTGGGGGGGGTTATGTAGGAGCCATCATCGCCAGTTTTAGGTTGTGACAGAGTGGTATCAAAACTCTAGGTTCACCGGTCTCGCCAGTACAAGAGCAAAGTGTCTAGTAGAGTCTCGTAGATTGGTACGATGACGTCCGTATACAATCTATGAGAGGCTCTAGGACATTCCTAGGAAAGATTCCATCTTGTTTGATTCCTTATCGTGCTTTCTTGACTTGATCAACTTCTAAGTATCTTTGTTTTACTCTTTCTCAAATGGTATGGATGAGATCAGCAGCGTGTGAGGACGAGGCCCCTACACCTGCAGTTAGAGCCCCAGCTAGGGGATGGGGTAGAGGTTCGTCCAGAGGTTGAGGTAGGGGTCTGGCTGCAGCACCAGCTCAGGCCTAGGCTAGGATACCATTTACAGAGCATGAGGTAAGGATTGAAGAGGTTCAGTATAAGCTAGAGGGTGTGGGGCCAGCCCATCATCCGGCAGGTTTCATGGCTACTCTAGTGCTGCAGGACACCTTGGTTTGGCAACTTAGGTTTATCGAGGGTATGAATCCACCAACAGCTTCACCAGGTACTCCGATTGGCTCTTAGGTTAGAGATGAGGCTAAGACTTCAGCCAGACAGCGGCTCAGGGTTCAGGAGCACAACCTACTGCTGCGACTCCCAGATTAGAGGTATTGCCAATCCCTATAGTTGTTCTACCTCTTCCAATTGTGCCTATTATGTCTTCTGAGGAGCAAGAGATGCTTGGTACATTTTTGAGATTGGGTCCTCCAAGGTTTTCAGGTGCTTCTAGGGAGGATGCACACGAGTTTCTGATTAGCTGCATGGAGAGATTGCATAATTTGGGGTTAATTGAGTCACATGGAGTAGATTACACCATGTTGTAGCCGGATGGTCCACCAAAATAGTGGTGGAGGTCATATATAGCTTGCAGGCCAGCCGGTTCACCTCCACTTACTCGGGCCCAGTCCTTCGCACTTTTCTAGAGAAGTATGTATCGTGTAGCATGAGAGAGCAGTTGATGGATCAGTTCTCCAGGTTGGAGCAGGGCTCCATGACTGTTTCTGAGTATGAGGTTCACTTGCATCAGTTGGCTAAGCATGCCACTATGATTTTGCCTACCGATCATGAGAGGGTACGCCACTTTTTTCGAGGATTAACTCTACAACTCAGATTGGCCACAGAGGGTATGGTGGCATCAGGACAGTCCTTTCTGGAGGTAGTAGACCATGCCCGCACTATTGAAGGCATAATTTACGAGGCCCAAGGGGGTAGCGATAAGAGGCCCTGCCATCAGGGTAGTTTCAGCGGTTTGCAGGCCCATGGTAGAGGCCACTTTGGTAGGGGACAACATCAACAGTGTTTCCAGCTGAGCTGGCCTATTCAGGAAGCGTTATAGACTGTTGAGGGTCAGAGTATCCAGAGTATTTTTCCTTCTCCATAAGGTTCTCATTCAAGGTCCACAGGTCATGGTGGTCGTTCTGAATTAGCCAAGTCTTCACAGTGGAGTATGTTCGGCGGGGGTAGTTATGAGTGTGGCGAGATAGGATACTTTGCTAGAGAGTGTCCATCAGTGCAACACCCTAGATGGCAGAATCAGATGGTTCAGGCCCCCAAGGCTCCAGCACCTCCAGCCAGAGGTAGTGCATAGGGTAGAAGGGGTGGTCCCTAGGGTACTAGAGGTGGTCCTTAGTTTGGTAGATCATATGGTCATGGTGGTCGGGGCCACATGTATGCAGTTTCAGGCCAGACAGAGGCCGAGGCTTCGATGTTGTCATCACAGGTACGATCTCCATTTATCATCAGTCTGCTTTTGCTTTATTTGATCTGGGGTCTACCTTTTCCTATGTGTCTGATTATTATGCTACTTGTCTGGAGTCTACTTGTGAGTTATTGCCTACGCCTTTGTGTGTATCTACCCCAGTAAGAGATTCTTTAGTAGTGGATCTGGTGTATTAGGCTTGTATGGTGAGTATCCTGGGGTACGACATATGGGTAGACTTGGTTGTGCTTGATATGGTTGATTTCGACGTGATCTTAGGCATGGATTGGCTGTCTTCTTATTATGCGGTCTTGGATTGCTTCGCCAAGACTGTTACTCTAAGGATGCCTGATATACCTCCTATTGTTTGGAAGGGTACCAATAGACACATACCGAGGGGAGCTATAACTTTTCTGAGCGCCCAACGGTTGGTTGGGAAGGGGTGGTTAGCCTATCTTGCCTACGTCTGTGATACTAGTGCCACCACATCTTCTCTTAAGTCAGTTCCTGTGGTTTGCGAGTATTCAGATGTGTTTCCTTTTAATCTTTCGGGTCTTTCTCCTTATCGTGATGTTGACTTTGGTATTGATTGTTGAGACAGGCACTCAACCCATTTCTCTTTCGCCATTTCAGATGGCACCAGCTGAGTTGAGAGAGCTTAAGGATTAGCTTTAGGATCTGTTGAGTAGAGGGTTCATCAAGCCTAGTGTATCTCTGTGGGATGCTCCAGTTCTATTTGTGAAGAAGAAGGATGGGTCCATGCATATGTGTATTGACTACAGACAGTTTAATAAGGTGACAGTGAAGAATAGATATCCGATGCCGCGTATTGATAATTTTTTTGACCATCTATAGGGTGCAACAATGTTCTCTAAGATAGACTTGAGGTCTGGTTATCACCAATTGAGGATCGGGGCTGTGGATATCCCAAAGACTGAATTTAGGACTCGATATGGCCATTATGAGTTCCTAGTCATGTCTTTTGGGTTGACTAATGCCCCATCAGTTATGGAGTTGATGAACCATGTATTCAGTGCCTACTTGGACTCATTTGTAATTGTGTTCATCGATGACATTCTGATATATTTGAGGAGTAGACCAGAGCATGATTTGTACCTTAGAGTTGTACTTTAGACCTTGTGAGACCATCAGTTATATGCCAAATTCACTAAGTGTGAGTTTTGGCTTGAGTCTGTGGCATTCTTAGGGCACGTGGTGTCCAAGGATGGGATTATAGTGGATTCAGTGAAGATTGCAGTAGTTCGTGGCTGGGTAGGCCTACTTATCCTACTGAGGTTTGCATTTTTATCGGGTTGGCAGGTTACTACAGACGTTTCATGGAGGGGTTTTCTTCTATAGCAGCCTCATTGACTAGATTGACTTAGAAGAATGTACTCTTCCAGTGGTTAGATGAGTGCTAGGCAAGCTTTCTGAAGCTCAAGGACTTATCGACTTCAGCTCCGATTCTTACTCTTTCGTTCGAGGGCCAGAGGTTTATCGTGTATTGTGATGCTTCATGTATTAGTTTGGGTTGTATGTTGATACAACATGGATGAGTTATTACTTATGCTTCCAGATAATTGAAGGTTCACGAGAGGAACTACCCCACATATAACTTGGAGTTAGCAGCGGTAGTCTTCATATTAAAGATTTAGAGGCATTATCTTTATGGCGTGCATTGTGAGATCTTCACTGACCATCGTAATCTTCAGTACATTTTCAGCCAGAAGGATCTAAATTTGAGGCAGCGTAGGTGGTTGAAGTTACTAAAGGACTATGACATCTCTATTATTTATCATCGGGGCAAAGCAAATGTGGTAGCAGATGCCTTAAGCCAGAACGAAGTGAGTATGGGTAGCTTGGATTTCTTAGCGACAGAGGAGCGACCTTTAGCTTGGGACATCCAGTCCTTGGATAACAGGTTGGTTAGACTTGATATTTTTGAGCCAGGATGTATTCTTTCTTGTGTTGAGGCTAGATCTTCCTAGTTAGAGCAGATTCAGGCACAATAATTTGATGATGTGAGGATGAGGATCATTCATGACAAGGTGTTGAGCAGTGAGGCTCCTTTGATTTAGAGGGGTTTTTGAGGATCGAGGGTCATATCTGCGTTCCTAGAGTTGGTGACTTGGTTAGATTGATCTTGGAGGAGGATCATTGTTCTAGATATTCCATTCATCTCGGGGCAACTAATATGTATTATGACTTGAGGCAGCACTACTGGTGGTGTGGGATGAAGAGGGATATTTCAGATTTCGTATCTAGGTGCTTGAACTGTCAGCAGGAGAAGTTTGAGCACTAGAGGCTAGGTTTTTTGACTCAGAGGCTACCCATTCCAGAGTGGAAATAGGAGAGGATAGCTATGGATTCCATAGTTGGTTTGCCATGTACTTTGCAGAGATTTGATGCTATTTGGATCATTGTGGATAGGTTGACAAAGTCTGCTCACTTTATGCCAGTTCAGACTTTCTACAGTTTCAAGAGGTTAGATCAGATCTACATTCATGAGATTGTCCATTTGCATGGTGTGCCAGTTTCCATCATTTCTGACCATGGTACTCAGTTCACTTTGCATTTATGAAGGTCTATTCAGAGAGAGTTGGGCACTCGAGTTGAGCTTAGCACCTCTTTTCATCCACAGACCAACGGTCAGTTAAAGCTTACTATCCAAGTTCTAGAGGACATGTTATGAGCCTGTGTTATTGATTTTGGGGTTCAGTGGGACCAGTGCATAGCTTTGGTAGAGTTTGCATATAATAATAGTTACCATTCCAGCATTCAGATGGCTCTATTCAAGGCTTTGCATGGTAGGCGGTGCAGATCTCCGGTGTGTTGGTTTGATGCTTTCGAGGTTAGGCCGTGGGGTACCAACTTGCTTGGTGATTCTATGGATAAAGTTCTGGTCATTTAGGAGAGACTTCGCACTGCCCAGAGTAGGCAGAAGAGTTATGCTAACCGGAGAGTTTGAGATATAGAGTTCATGGTTGGTGACAGTGTGTTCCTTCGGGTGTCGCCCATGAAGGGAGTGATGAGGTTTGGGAGGAAGGGTAAGCTCAGTCCTAAGTTTATGGGGCCATTTGAGATCCTTCATCACATTAGGGAGGTTGCTTATGAGTTGTCCTTTCCTCCTGCTCTTTCCAGTGTTCACCCAGTTTTTTATATCTCTATGCTGCGTTGGTATATTCCGAATGAGTCTCATGTGCTTCAGTGGGATTCAGTTTAGTTGGATGAGTCTTTAGCTTTTGAGGATGATCCTTTGGCTATTTTGGTTAGGTAGGTTAAAAAGTTGAGGTCCAAGGAGATTCTGTCAGTTAAGGTTTAGTGGCGGCATCTTCCTGTCAAGGAGGCTACTTGGGAGATTGAGACCGACATGCAGAACCACTATCCTCGTCTTCAGGCACTATCCTTTCTCTAACTTTCGAGGATGAAAGTCCTTTTAGTAGTGGATGTTGTAATGACCCTCCAGGTCATTTTCTATTTTTCATGCTTTTTACACATTTCGAGCTTTACCTCAGCGGCTACATATCATTTATGACTTGCCGGGATTGACAATTTGGTTCCCGGGCCATTCGTTAGGTTGTTATGGCTATTTCCCTATTTTAGAACTTGAACTTAGAAAACCTTTGACTTCAGTCAACTATCTTGGTAAACATGCTCAGAATCAAATTCCAATAGTTACGTTGGCTTTGAAACGGGGATTTTAGTCTAGTGGGACCCTTAGCCTGGATCTAAGTGTTTTTGTTTTGGTTTGGTGTTGTTTTCTGTGTTTTCTGGCCAGTTTAGCTTGTGGGGTTGACTTTGGTCAACATTCAGAGAAGTCAGCCTCAGATGAAACTTTTGTCAGCGCTGTTAGCTCCGGAATATCGACTTTGGGCTAGGGGGACCTTTGGTTCGGGTACTGAGGCTTCCAGACTTATTTTTGGCCTTTGAGTTTTGTGTTGGTAAAGGTTGGACAATAGTTAGTTTTGGGCGTGGGGCGTACTTTTTGGTAAATTTACCTCTATAGGGATTTTTGTTGATTCTGTTGAGTCCAAAATGCAATTTTTAGTTGAATAGATCTGCTCGTTTTTGTGCACGGGATCCCGAATGCATTCCTGGTGGTCCATTTGTTTCAAAGTTGGCCACAGACTTCGCATTGCAGCAGCTGGTTGCTGGTATGGCACCATGGCGGGCTCTTGGCTGCACCTGCGCTGGCCTGTGCACGCCTACGTGCCTGCCTGGGCTGGCCGGGCAGCATGCCTGTGACACTATGGCACGACCGCTCCTGCGGCGCCTGGGTGCTATGGCGTGCCCGCTCCTGTGCGTGCATGGGAGCCCCTGCGCCTAGGCGCTGGCAACTATAAAGCTGGCCACTTCACCAAATTTCCAGCTTTCTCCAACACTTTGCAACTCATTTTTCCTCCATTAAAATTAGCTCCAAACCTCCATATTTCTCTGGTTCATCCCCTATCTTGGTGGTGTTGATAATTCCTGTCCGTGGTCCTTTCGTGCACGTCAAATTGGTAAGTTTTTCCGCCTCCAAAATCCTTGATTCTCCATTTTTGTTTCCCTTAAACTAGTGTCACTTCGCGACTTTTTTGAGCCACGAAACGAGTCTCGTTTGCGCTCAACTCTTGGGTATGGGTTCTTTAACCCATTGTAAACATGTTGGTGATTTGTGTTTTCTGTTTCATTGCGTGGGCCCTAAGGGTCTTTTTTTGACCTGATTTCTGGCCTGATTTTTCGTATAGTAATATGGGTGTCATTTTTCTCGTCTTGACACCTAGATTATGTTCTTGATAGCGTGGCAGCTTTCTGAAACTTTTTGAAAGGTGAAGGAACATGAGTGACGGTTTGTGGTTATGGTTCATCCCCGAGGCAGGTTATAATTTACTTTTCTAGACTGAGTTAGTTAGATTTTATATGATATATCTGGAACGTTAGGTCGGACTGTAGATAGAAATAGGCTTAAATCTTGTAACTTGTAATAAACTGGCCATTTCAAATCATAGATTAGGATTGTTTCTGTTACCCTTAGTCTAGGAGCTCGTAGTACTGTTATGGCTTGTATAGGATCCTTAGTATACTTTTAGGAGGTTTTAGAGGTAGAGTAGAGGCTTGTAGTTGTTTTCATAGTATGTTCCATTATGTTTGCTTTAATGTCGGTTTATGTGTAATTGTGGGCCCGAGGCCATAACTTGGATTTGGGCGGAGCTTCCAGGTTAGTTCTCTTGATTGGAGGGTGTTTTTTCCTATTTTGCCTTGTTATGTGTTACATTCTCTGAACGTGGAAATTTACACTCATATTGCATTCTCATGCCTATCAGTACAGAAAAGGGCGATTTTCGAGGTTTTGGTTCAAAACTTAAGATTTACTATGGTTACTGTGATTTTTGGACTTTAAAGGAATTATTTTTGGTTTTACTACGGGTTTTGAGAAAGGAAAAATACTACTTTATGCCGATCCGAGGGGTGTTCCTGAGCCCTTTTCCCCTTTTTACTTATATATATGTATATTTCTAGTTCGATGCGGTATTTCGGACCCCCGATGGGTTATTCCATATTTTTACTTCCCATTTACATACATACATACATATGCATAGCCCGATGCGGTACTCTAAGTTTATACTATTATGCACTCATGCATCACAACATCTTCCATCACATTACATTGGCTTGAGTGTATTTGGATTGTCGGTTGTCTGAATTGACTTGTTATTATTTCTTCCTTATGGTTTGGTTGTCCTTTTTCGATTTTATAACTAGTTTTAGGTGAATCCCTGTATTTAGCTTACTTTCCTATAATTTATATGTATATTATCTTTCTGCGCTCGTTCGGCCTATGATGCTTACTGGGTACCCATTATTTTGGTACTCATACTACACTCTGCATCTTTTTCTGATGCAGCACCTCGTACGAGCCACTCCTGTTAATCCTCCCATTGTTCGAGGCCTGTTACAGTTCGGATCGCGGTGAGCTTCCGGCACCTTGGAGACTTTACATGCTTTCCATCTACCATTTTTGTCTATATTTTATATTTTGGATAGACAGAGTCTGTTGTATAGCTAATCCGTACTTTAGCTGCTCTTGTACCGGTGACACCAAGTCCGAGTTGGTTCTTTTGTATGTTTTATCTTCTTGGTCACTTTAGGAACATTTTTGTATATTTAGTACAATTGGTATGTATATATGCTATTGGCCCTATCTTCCTTATATTTATATCTTCCGCTTTCTTTACATAAACTACTTTATTTATCTTACGCTTGGTTTGGGTTGGCTTACCTACGGAGGGGTTATGTAGGCGCCATCATGGACCGATTTTGGTTCGTGACAATTATCAGTCAAAGTTCCCCATCAGCTTTTACAAATAGTTAATCTCTCTTTTTGTAATTCAACTATTCAAAGTTTCAGTATTTCACCAATTATCACCATGAACATGATCAAAATCTCAAATGGGAGTATAATCACCAACTAGTATACTCAACACTATCATATATAATCCACAACTAGTATGCTAGAAAATAGGAGAAAACAGTCCAAATGAGTCAATTTATTGCTTTTATTGCTTTACATAATACTGGTACCCTCATAGATGCTCATCACCTCATCTATACGGGACCCCTAAATCCCCATTGCTCCTCATACATACAACTAGCACATAAATACTTTGAAAAAGAGTCAAAGATATCTCAACTTGCCTTAAGAGAAGTTCAAAAAGTTAAGTCAAAGTTTTACCCTTCCGTAGAGCCTTCGTACGATCCCAATCTGATCAAATATGTATTCTACACGAGAAAAGAAAATTATAGACACTCATATTGCTATACTTAAGTTCTGGGTCTAAAAAGTCAGCTCAGAAGTTAACCCCGAGCCCACAAAGGCAAAACTGAAATTTTATTTCAAAATCATATTATTCATAACTTAAGAAGTTCAAATATTAAATTTCATAAAAAAGGAGTTAAAATTAAGCTTGAACTCATCAAAAATATTATTTTTAACTTTACTGAGAAAACCCCAAATTTCTATGTTCATACGCAGTTTAAAATAAAGAAATAATTGATAATTCAGTAAATTAAAGCCAAAGTTATTTTTCCAATACTACAAGAATCTTAAATTCTAAAAAACAACGAGAACCTATTACAAATTGATCCTCAAACCAAAAACTTTCAATTTCTTAACTTTGAGATTTTAAATCTCACTTTATGAATACTAATCAAGAAAAATAAAATATATATTTTTGGAAAATGAGTAAAATAAAAGCAGAAACATATATCCAACGTTTTTAAAAAGAAAAACTCATAAAAAATTACCTCAATTGAAGCTCCCTTGCTCCCAAAATGTTAAAAATACCAAATATTAGCGATTTATCGATTAAATCACTATCCAGGTGAAATTTGTTCTTCGCATTTGCAGTGCCCCCACTGCATTCACGAAGAATCTTTTTTTTTTGCATTGAACGGTCAGTAAAAGGTTCCTTCTTCATGTTTGCGGGTCCCCCACTGCGTTCTCAAAGAATAAACTCCACACCAGAAAATCAGCAACTGCTGTCCGCATTAAAATGGCCATATCTCCCTTATATAAATACGAAATGTGACGATTCTTTTTGTGTTAGTTCCAAAATTTTGATACAAATCAAATGGTTCCATACAATAATCAAACATATATCATTTGATTCAGGTGATACTATTAAATCTCAATAACGTAAAACTCCAAACTCCAAACAAGTACCCGAAATTCATCCAAAACCTCCCCAACACAAACCAATAGTGCAAACCACTTGTAAATTACATTTTGCACCTGATGAAATTATCAAAACACATAAATGAAGTTGTATTTATGGAATATTGATAGAAGTCAACTCCTAACTTAAAAATATCCAAATTTTTAAATAATGACTCAAACTCATTTAAAAGTCTCAATAACTGAACCAAACCTTCAACTTAATAAAAACTAACCCTTCGGACCTAGTGGAATAATTGAATCTCAAAAATGACCTTTTTAATCTTGAATGTTGACTTTAGTCAACACTCTTAAGTTTTCAACTTCTAAAACTCAAAAAATCATCTAAATGTCTCAGGAACCGAACCAATAGTCTCATTAACCCAAAAATCATGTTCCTGAGCTAATGGTGCTGACATAATTTCAATACGAGCTCAACTTCTACATATTTTAGCTAAAATCAACCATATCAACTTTTCAAAATGAAAAACTTGCATAATTCTCAATCAACTACCTCAGGAACCATGTCACTCACTCTTGCAAATTACAAATACCATAATACCACTACGAGAAGGGGTAAAATGATCAAAATGCATCAAAATTCAAAAATCTCTATGAGGGTTGTTACAAAATCACTCATGGCTATTAATGACATGCTAAAGTAGCAACCCGATTGAAAATTCATGAAATAATCATAGGTCAAAGTATATTTCAGTTAAAAGTTAATATAATTTTTGTGGTCTCACATAATAAAGACAAGCAGTGATCCATTCTTTCATTAACCCACTTATTTCTATGCACTCGTGATATAAAAATGTGCTATGATGTTTTCACCTTATATTGTGCGTCTATCTAATTTTTTACTCATTCAATGTCGTACAAATCTTGATCTAGACATTTTAATGATCCTCAAACTCATCTTCTTAGAGAAACTCACATCTAAAATTTACAAAAGAAATATATGAATAAAAATATATCATCACATGCATATGAGATATGAACATAAATTCAAGAGTCAAATATTAATGAGACTATTATAACAATCAAGTAATTTTATAATACAAAGCATGATCATATCCTACACAAATATAGAGCCATAACATGTTTCTCAAACAGATCTCTAGATATTGCCTTCGTAAAAGAAGCTATCATTTCTCGCGTAGGAATGTATTATAAATATATTTCTCCACTTGCTATTAGGTGTTCACAAAGTTATACTTAATATCAATATGTTTGGTTTTGTTATGATTCCTAGGATCCTTTGTGTATACGATAGCCACTTGACTGTTACAATATAATATTATGGGACCCTAAGAATTCTTTGCAATGTTCAAATACTCAAAGGATCTCTTCAACCAAACAACTTTTTGTATTGCAGATGCACAAGTGATTTCATAGTTGAAAGAGTTGTGCAAGTTTGTTTCTTACTTTGTCAAGAAATAGTGCCACCATTAAATAAGAAAGCATAGTCGGTGGTCAATTTTCTATCATTCTGATCACCAGCCCAACTAGCATTTGTATAACCTCTCAAGAGTAAATCATATCCACTATAACATAGTGAATAATATATAGTTCACTTCAAGTATCAAAAAATCATCTTTTCACTGCGTTTTAATGATCTCTTACAAGATTGGATTGATACCTTCTAACCAGACCTACGCCATAACAAATATTGGGGCGAGTACCTATCATAGCATATATTAAGATCTCGACAACACTAGTATATGAAACACAAGACATGTCTTCCTTTTTTCAGTCTTTGAACACATTTTAAAGCTTAAACTTTAACATCTTACTATAGGAATATCCATGGATTTTCAACTATTTATTTGAAAATGTTTCATTATTTTTATATATATTTCTTAAGATAACTCAAAAACTTCTCGAAACAATCTCTATGGATCTTAACACACAATATATAGTCTGCTTCACCCTTGTCTTTCATGTCAAATGACTTTGAAGCTATGACTTGACAGTTTTTACATACTTTAAATTATTTTTGGCAAGTAAAATATCATTCACATAGAGGAAAAGAGTTACAAATATTATGTTGGACTTCTTCACATAGATGCATTGGTATTTTTCAATTATGGTGAAATAAAATTAAATCACCTCCTTTTGAAATCTCAAGTATCACTGTCTTGAAGACTGCTTCAGGCCATAAATTGATCTATTCAATTTACATTCTTTTGTGTCCTTTAACTATGAAACCTACATGTTGTTCCATGTAGTTTTCCTCATTTAGTTCTCATTGTGAAAACTGTCTTCACATCCATTTAGTGTTGGTAATTGGGGCAGGGTAGAGTAGACAAAGACTTAACATACAGGATAAGGCAATGGTTAAATAGGGAAGAGTAGGCATCATAACCCGAGCCTACGCCCTAGATGTAATACAATTCTTAGATCCACAACTGAACCTAAGCTAAACCATGGCATACTATAATACTAATCATTCTAAATGGATAAACTGAGAGGAAGCTAAACTGAACTTAATAAATAAATAATGAAATAGTCTGAGTAATTTCTAAAATAAACCAAGTCTGAAAAGTTATACCAGACTGAAATAAGCTGAAATATTTGACTTTATGTCTGAAAGCCTCTACTACTGATGAGTTGCTGGGATAAGTCGCTAGCTAACTCTAAATACTGAAATAGAAAATACTAAAGAAAGCATCATGAAAATCCATCCTCAGATGATGAGGACTTACCACTAGTATTCACTAATGTGGCATTGAAATATACTACCTACGATGTTGAGACTGAATGCTCGAACCTATATCATGATACAATACAATGCAAAGAAGTATGCGATCAGTACTTTGAATGTACCAAGCATATGAGCTATATAAACTATAAGAATTAAGTGTAATGACCCTCTAGGTCATTTTCTATTTTCCATGCTTTTTCTGTGTTTCGATCTTCCCCCCAGCGGCTACAGGTCATTTATGACTTGTCGAGACTGACAGTCCAGTGCTCGGGTTATCAGTTCGGTCGTTATGACCATTTCCCTGTTTTAGCACTTAAGATTGGTAAATCTTTGACTTCGGTCAACTTTCTTGGTTAACGCACTCAGAATCAAATTCTGACAGTTCCATTGGCTCTAGAACGGGGATTTTGGTCTAGTAGGACCATTGGTTTGGGGTCTGAGCACTTTTGGTTTGGTATTGTGTGTTTTGAAGTCAGTTTGGCTGGTAGGGTTGATTTTGGTCAACGTTCAGGGAAGACAGCCTCGAATGGGAATTCCATCGGCGCTGTTGATGTGTCGGCGTTCTACGACATATTTAACTCCTTTAACTAAGAATAATCGTAAGTTTTCAAGCAACCGTTGTTGTTTTTGATGGGTTTTATGTTTAACTTGCAGGAACTTGAACCAAAAATGAAAAAGATGGATTTTTGACACTAAAGGGCTCTACTGGTTAGTGTGACAACTCACTTGATAAATCGTCAAGGTTCTGACGAGCCGTCACACCAACCGTCAAGCTAAACAGTCAATTTACTTGCAAGTCGTCACTGGGTGGAAGACTTACCAGAATTTACCAGCAAGTCATCACAGGCCCAACGACTTACCAGAAAATTAGTCAGGCTGGGAACCTCCGCTCACTGGATAGTGGCGACGGATGGCTTGACGACTCATCACAGACCTGACGGACCATCAGGGAAGCCGTTAAGCTTTGACAGTCAAAGTTCAGCCACTGCCTAAGAGTGACGGTTCATCTGACGGCCAGTCACATGCTTGACGGCCCATCAGGTGAAGCCGTCAAAGTCAAAAGCGGGATTCCGATTCTATTTTTGGACTTTATTTCCTGGACTGCTATAAATACCCATTGTTAGGGTTATTTTATTACGAATTACCCGATACTTTTTCTCACGTTTTGGACGAGTTTGGGAGGAGAAAATACGACACAAACACGTTTTCTTCTTCTTCTTCTTCGATTGTTCTTGGGATTTTGGCTTATTGTTCTTGGAAAGCTTGAAGCTTGTGTTCATCTATCTTGTAAGAACTTTTTCTTATTATTATTAATACTATTACTTCATTCTTTAATTTTGCAAGCATGAGTGGCTAAAACTCCCACAACTAGGGTTGTGGGAGCCATGGCAAAAGTCATAATCTAGGGTTCGGGTGATATTGGGTTTGGTTTGTATGCATATCACGTTGTTAATCTTATGTTTTTACCATCTTCTAGTGGTTGCAAATATTAGAACATGCCTAGGTTTGATTTGCTTGAACAAAGGAATTAAAACCCGGAAAATTAGATTAACAACAAGGATTTGGGACTACTAACTCCCGTCTAATGGTTGACGCTCTAGAGAGGTTATCCTACTTGGGGTGTAAATTGAGTTTTGTATTGTATCTTTTCAAGTTCGAGAGAATTGAAAATAAAAGCGTCTATTTGGTTGAGAAACATTTAGACGTAGGAATGAATTCAATTACTTCGTGTTATGCATATGAAAAGAACCCGATTGAACTCTAGCCCGATTTGTTGATTGAGCCATGGTGAACACTTCCCTAGTTCACCTCTTCTACTGAATTTTACTCGTTAAAACTTGCAATTTGTTATTTGAAACAATCAAAATTTGATCCATACAAACCCCCATTTACCGAAAACTATCGATTATTAGTCATCTAATTCACTAACGACTTAATTTGCACCTTATTCCCTGTGGGATCGATCCCAACCTATGTTGGGTTCTATATTTGACAGCGACCGCTTGCGCTTCTTAATTGAAGTGTAATTTGGGCGTTATCAAATTTTGGTGCCGTTGCCGGGGAATACAGTTGTTTATTAAGTCCGGTGTGTTTATTTGACTCTTAGTCATATTTACTGCTTTTACTTTTATTTTTTGTTTTTGTTTGTTACAGGGTACATAGTTGTGCATGCCAAGTACCCGGCGCTCGGGTGAATCAATATTACCTTACAATCCCGAGCTTGCTAGAACATTAAGGCAAACCATGAATGCACAACAACAAGAGGCAGCGAGACTGCTGCAGCTCAGCGAGCCCTACAATATTTGAATGCTGATGATATTGAGGATGATGTTGGGTTGGATGATGAGACTTTAGTGGGTGAGGGCAGACCGACGGATATTGTTAACAATAATGCTCCAGCCGATCGGAGGCCAGAACAACGAGGTAGAGGTCGACAACAACCAAGGCAGTATGCTTTGGATGATGATGAGGATATCGACTTGGATGGAGTTGGTGCTACGGGCGCCATTGTTCTTCCTCCGCTAGCGCTCGGGGCCAAGTTCAACATTACTAGCACAATGATTCAGCTGTTGAATTTGAGAGGGTTGTTTCGTGATGTGGCTGGTGATGACCCCAACATGCACCTGATGAATTTTTTGAGCATCTGCAAGTCGTTTGAATTGCTGGGAGTGAATCAGATGACCATCAGGCTTAGGTTGTTCCCGCTGTCTCTGTCTGATGAAATAGCGATGTGGTTGACTGAGCTAACTCCCAATTCTATAACAACCTGGGGAGAGTTGAAAGGATCTTTCCTAGAAAGGTTCTTTTCTCCCTCTAGGATGATACAGTTGAGGGATGAAATCAGCAATTTCAGGCAACAACCTCATGAGGCCTTACATGAGACCTGGTTGCGGTTCAAGAAAAAGTTGACACAATGCCCAAACCATCAGTTGACCGACAATTTTTTGATGCAGACATTCTACAGGGCACTGAATTCGGCTACCAAGCCGACACTGGATAATGCAGCAGGTGGAGCATTTATGGGTCTCACTTTTATTGAGGCCACAACTATTTTGGACCGGCTAACCAAAACCAACAGGGCCTTGCATACATAGGATACAGAGGTAGCAGCTAGCACTTATGCAGTTGGTATGTCAGTAGAGCAGCGCAGGAAGGAGGAGAGCGGGACCAAGATATAGCCCATCTGAAAACGCAAATGGACCTACTGACAAAGCATTTGTTGTCAGGAGGTATTGAGAAAGTGAAAGCTGTGGGTTCCCAAAGTAGAGCAGCAGAGTCTGGGTCTGATGAGGAGGCCAATTATTTGGGTGGTTTCCAGGCTTATGGCCAAGGAAACCAAGGTCGGAACAATTACTATGAAAAGCCGGGTTATAAGAGTCGAGAACAAGGTGATTGGAGGAGCAAAGACGATAGAGGTGGATTATACATACCACCTAGGAATCGTGACAAAGCTATCAATGAATCAGGGACGTCCAAACTAGAGAATATGATGGCTAAGATGCTGTTGAAGGTAGAATCGACTGACTGCAGTGCTCTTTCTTCAAGATAACCTCCACCACTGCAGTGCTCTTTCTTCAAGATCGTTAGTGGAAAAGAAGGAAGATCCAAGTGCTTTTACTGTTCCCTGTATAATCGAGAAGTTTTATTTTGAAAAAGCCTTATGTGATCTTGGTGCTAGCATCAACTTGATGCCGCTAGCAGTCTATAATCAGTTAGGCTTGGGAGCCCCCAAACCAACTACCATAAGGGTGTTAATGGCCGACCGTTCAGTAAAGCGACCGGTGGGAATATTGTATGATGTGCTAGTGAAGATTGGTAAGTTTATATTCCCAGCTGACTTTGTAATCTTAGATTGCGAAGTGGACTTTGAAGTTCCCATAATCTTGGGATGACCATTGTTAGCCACTGCAAGAGTGTTTGTCGACATGGAAAGAAACGAACTGACATTCATACTGAACAATGAATTGGTCAAGTTTGATGTGTGTAAATTGATGAAGCCACCAAGAGACATGAGGGTGGTCTCGGTTATCAATGTTATTGATGAAACTCTTACGGATGTGCATATTAAGGAGAAGGGTATTGTTGAGACCCTAGTTGTTATGAGGAGGATGTTGGGATCGCAGGTAGAGAAACCTATAGATGCAGGCGGTGAGAACAAATTAAAGAAAAGAAAACACCGGAAGAGAACCAACAAGGAAAAG
This sequence comes from Jaltomata sinuosa, assembly GCA_003996215.1. Classification (NCBI taxonomy): domain Eukaryota; kingdom Viridiplantae; phylum Streptophyta; class Magnoliopsida; order Solanales; family Solanaceae; genus Jaltomata; species Jaltomata sinuosa. Next base: position 414,497 of record QJPP01000707.1, read on the forward strand.
GAGTTAGAAAGAGTGACGAAGATGTCTCGAATAGCCGAGGAGCCGATAAAAGAGAAAGTTGGAGCTCAACTGGCTGATGTTGCTTGCACCTGTTCTAGAGACTACTTCTACCTTGGAGACCCCAACGGTCTCCAACATCGTACCGGATTCTGAGGCCTAAGGGCTTCACAAGTATTCCTTTCTCTCACAGTTTTAGCTTTCACATGTATGCATTGGAGACAATGCATGAGTCTAAGTTGATGGTGTTGGGATACCTGTGAGTCCATCACCTCCGATGATTTTTGTTGCCGTATTTCTTTTCCCTCGGTGTGCTATCTAGTAGAACCGGCATGTTTAGGTTGTCGTTTAAATTTTGGTTGTGTTGTGTTGTGATGTCTATAGCAAGCATGGCTTTTTGGCAAGTTGAACTAAAAGGAGCCCCCTCTGAAAAATGTTGAATTTGTACTTATGTTTGAACTGGTTAACTGTTCTGGATCCCAGAATGTCATTGTGTGGTTGTGATTGTAATAATTGTTCTTAAGCCGAGCTATTGTTTTGATAGTTGGTAGTGGTGTGGTTTCTTGGTTCCAAGTGTGTGTGAGCTTATTGTTATAAACTCTTACTTTGTGCATGCATGTAGAACTTGCCCAGCCTATTTTGTTAAGTTCAAAGTTAGTTGCTTAGGAAAGGATCACATGCCCTTTTTTTGTGTGCAGTCCACTTAGCCTAAAAGACTATCCAAATGTAAATAACCCCTTTGATCCCTGTTTGAGCCAAAGTTGACTTTGTTCTTCCGATAACCTCTTACCTTTCCCTTTTAACTTTGAGTCTCTATTTTGGCCCTGGTCCATCCTTGGACATCGTGCACCTCAACTCAGGCAATCAGCCTAAGTTGAGGGTGGCTACTATAGAGGTAAATGATAAGAAAAATAGGATGGATAGGATTGGTTGTGGATAGAATGAAAATTGCAGGTGTGTGCCTAATAAAAGAAAGAAAAATAAAGAAAAATAAAGAAAAAGAAACGAAAAAGAGATGAAAAAGAATTGTCTAAATAAAGAGGCCGCACCTGTAGCTAGAAAGAAGGGAATAAAAAGGTGAATAAGGATGGACAAAGTAAAGTTAAGTGGAAATAGTAGGTCGGTGATTCCAAGGAGGGCTTAGTCACTAACCCCTAAATGTATCCTACCTGCACCCGAAGCCTCATTACAAGCCAAAACAAGTCCTGTAGTGATCCTGAGCGGCTTTCTGAAAAAATGAAATAGAATAGCAAGGGCAAGCTTATGGCATCGCATGTGCATTGTTTGAAATAGTTTGTGAGTGTGAGCGCCTTACCTAGTCTCAAATCTTGTGTGTGGGACTTCTTTGTGGTGAGGGCACCAGGATTTCTGTATTATCTACTGACTGTTGGGATAGCTGTTGTGTGTGTATGCAAAATATTCTATCATATTGGAATGACATATTTGGATCCTTAAAACTTAGCTTTTCATACATTTGTGTGTTACCGGGGGGAGGGGCTTGATATAAATTGAATAAGCTGTTGAATGGCCATGATTTGCTAGTGACACGTGTTTGTTTTCTTAGTTGAGTCATTTTTTTTGTTTTTGTTGTCATGTTGCTTGAGGACAAGCGAACGTTTTAAGTTGAGGGTGTTGATGTGTCGGCATTCTACGACATATTTGACTCCTTTAACCAAGAATAATCGTGAGTTTTCAAGCAACCGTTGTTGTTTTTGATGGGTTTTATGTTTAACTTGCAGGAACTTGAACCAAAACTGAAAAAGATGGATTTTTGACACTAAAGGGCTCTACTGGTTAGTGTGACAACTCACTTGATAAATCGTCAAGGTTCTGACGAGCCGTCACACCAACCATCAAGCTAAATAGTCAATTTACTTGCAAGTCATCACTGGGCGGACGACTTACCAAAATTTACCAGCAAGTCGTCACAGGCCCAACGACTTATTAGAAAATTAGTCAGGCTGGGCATCTCAGCTCACTGGATAGTGGCGACGGATGGCTTGACGGCTCGTCACAGACCTGACGGACCATCAGAAAAGCCATCAAGCTTTGACAATTGAAGTTCAGCCACTGCCTAAGAGTGACGGTTCATCTGACGGCCAGTCACATGCTTGACGGCCCGTCAGGTGAAGCCGTCAAAGTCAAAAGTGGGATTTCGATTCTATTTTTGGACTTTATTTCCTGGACTGCTATAAATACCCAGTGTTAGGGTTATTTTATTATGAATTACCCGATACTTTTTCTCACGTTTTGGACGAGTTTGGGAGGAGAAAATACGACACAAATACGTTTTCTTCTTCTTCTTCGATTGTTCTTGGGATTTTGGCTTATTATTCTTGGAAAGCTTGAAGCTTGTGTTCATCTATCTTGTAATAACCTTTTCTTATTATTATTAATACTATTACTTCATTCTTTCATTTTGCAAGCATGAGTGGCTAAAACTCCCACAACTAGGGTTGTGGAAGCCATGGGAAAAGTCATAATCTAGGATTCGGGTGATATTGGGTTTGGTTTGTATGCATATCACATTGTTAATCTTACGTTTTTACCGTCTTCTAGTGGTTGCAAACATTAGAACATGCCTAGGTTTGATTTGCTTGAACAAAGGAATTAAAACCCGGAAAATTAGATTAACAACAAGGATTAGGGACTACTAACTCCCGTCTAATGATTGACGCTCTAGCGAGGTTAACCTACTTGGGGTGTAAATTAAGTTTTGTATTGTATCTTTTCAAGTTCGAGAGAATTGAAAAGAAAAACATCTATTTGGTTGAGAAACATTTAGACGTAGGAATGAATTCAATTACTTCGTGTTATGCATATGAAAAGAACCCGATTGAACTCTAGCTCGAGTTGTTGATTGAGCCATGGTGAACACTTCCCTAGTTCACCTCTTCTACTGAATTTTACTCGTTAAAACTTGCAATTTGTTATTTGAAACAATCAAAATTTGATCCATACAAACCCCCCATTTACCGGAAACTATCGATTATTAGTCATCTAATTCACTAACGACTTAATTTGCATCTTATTCCCTGTGGGATCGACCCCAACCTCTGGTGGGTTCTATATTTGACAGCGACCGCTTGCGCTTCTTAATTGAAGTGTAATTTAGGCGTTATCAGCTGTTAGCTCCAAAATATCGATTTTGGGCTAGGAGGACCTTTGGTTCAGGTCCTGAGGCTTCTGAGATCATTTTTGGGTTTTGAGTTTTGAGTTTGTTTTGGGCGTGGGGAAACTTTTCATTAAAACAATCTCCGTTGGGAGTTTGGCGATTCTATTGAGTCCAAAATGCCATTTTTGGTAGGGTAGAATGGTTGGTTTGTGTTCACAGGGTCTTGAATGAATCCCGAAGGTCCGTCAGGAGATTTTTGGACTTGGTGTTTTTGCTGGTTGCTGCATTATGTTGCAGACAACTTTGCTCTTTGCAATCGCAGGGACCCTATCACATTCGCGATGGTCTAGTTTTTTGACATCGTATTCGCGGAGGGTTCCTTCGCATTTGTGATGTAGCCGGCTAGGACCCAGCTTGGCTTCCTCTTCACGAACGTGGCCTGGACCATCACAAACGCGATGGTTGGGCCGGCTATTCTCCGCGAATGCGGGGGTCCTGTCGTGATCGCGATGAAGGACCCCTGACAGTTATATTAAGTCCTAACTTTGTTTTCTTCTCCAAAAATCTGAGAAACACCATTGTTAGGCTCCTAAGCTCTTAATTCCAGCTTCTTTGCTCAGTGTCCTTCATCCGATAAGTCCCCTCGTCACCACTCTCCCTTTTCCGTGTAAATTTTCGTGATTCTTCCGCTAAATTTCCTTGTTGCTAAATTCATAGAGTTGGGGAAAATCTTAGGGAATCTGACTTTTGGGGACTGCATGGTCTTGAAATCGTGCAATTCATCTTCATGATGTATTCCTCCTATCGATGTTGGTTTCCGCCTTTGAATTCTTAGTTTTTCCATTTTATTTCCTTGATTTAGTAGCACTTCGAGGCTATTTTGGGCCCTGAATCGATCTCCGTTTGTGCCTAAACTTTGGTCATGGGTTTCTAAGCCCACCGCGAGTATAGTTGCGATTTTTGTTTTCTATTTCGTTGTGCAGGCCCCGAGGGTTATTTTTCCGACTCGATTTTCAGTCTGATTTTACGTATAGCAATATGGGTGTCATTATTCTCGTCTTGATACCTAGTTTATGTTCTTGATAGCGTGGCAGCTTTCTGAGGCTATTCAGAAGGAGAAGGCACACGAGTGATGGTTCGTGCTTGTAGTTCGGCCTCGAGGTAGGTTACAGTTTACCTTCTAGACTGAGTTAGTTAGGTCTTATATATTTATATGTTACTGGAACGCTAGGTTGAATTTTAGATAGACCTTAGGCTTAAATCCTCTTTATCATGTTAATTGGTCATTTTGGGTTTTAGCACTAGGACTGTATGTTATCCTTAGCCTAGGGTCTTGTTTCTTCTGTGTGCCTAGTCTGAGACCCTTAGCATGCTTTTGGAGGCTTAGAGGTAGAATAGAGCTTGCCCGTTATTTTTAGCTTTTATTTTCTGCTTTGCCGCTTTATTCTATCATTGTATGTAACTGTGGGCCCGAGGCCATGGCTAGTATTTGGATGGATTCCAGGTTAGTTCTCTTGTTCTGGAGGGTACTTTTGCCCTGTTTGATCTGATGGTGTGATTATTACTCTGCTTGTGAACATTCATACTCATATCGCATGGCATATCATTGGTATAGTACGAAAAGGATGTTTCAAAGGCTTTTGGGTTTGAAAAGAGGGTTTTCTACTGTTGTGATGAATTTTGGACTAAATCGAGCTATTTTGAGTATCACCTTGGTTTTTGAGAGGTAAAAGAGGAACTACTATTTTATGTACATCAATTTATAGTCCGATGCGGTATTTTGGACCCCCGATGCATTATTCTAGGTGTTTTACTTTCTCATTTATATATATATTAGTTCGATGTGTTATTCTGGACTCCCAATGCATTATCCGACTATTTTATTATTTCATATATATATATACATAGTCCGATGCGGTATTTTGGATGCCCGATGTGGTATTCTGGGTTTATATTATATTGCATTCATATATGCATCATTGTGCATCGCATTGCATTTGCTTTGGCACGTGGATGGACTCTGGTTTGGCTTGATGTTGTTTCCCTTTCTCTTTTTATTTATTGACATGTCTCCGGCTTTATAACTAGATTTAGGAGCATCCCTATATAGTTAGCAGCTTTCCTGTAGTCTATATTTATATATTATCTTTCCGCGCTTGGTCGGCCTATGATGCCTACTGAGTACCCCCGTTGTCTTGGTACTCATACTACACTCTGCATATCTTTTTCTGATGCAACACCTAGTACGAGCCACCCTCGTTGATCTTCTGTCGTTCGAGGCCCGTTGCTGTTCGGATCGCAGTGAGCTCCCGGCGCTTTGGAGACTTTACTTGCTTTCCATATTGTGAGTCCTTGCCTATTACTTTTCGTGTATCTACTCCCGTAGGTAATTCTTTAGTAGTGGATCAGGTGTATCGGGCTTGTATGGTGTCTATATTGGGGTATGACACCTGGGTTGACTTGGTTGTCCTCTAGATGGTCGATTTTTATGTGATCTTGGGCATGGATTAGTTGTCTCCTTGTCATGCGGTCTTTGATTGCTTTGCCAAGACTGTTACCCTTTGGATGCCTGGTATCCCTTCTATCATATGGAAGGGAGCCGATAGCCATATGCCGAGGGGAGTTATATCTTTTCTGAGCGCCCAGCGGTTGGTTGGGAAGGGGTGCTTAGCTTATCTTGCCTACGTCCGTGATACTAGTGCCACCACACCTCCTCTTGAATCGATTCCTGTGGTTTGCGAGTATTCAGATGTGTTTCCTTTCAATCTTCTGGGTCTTCCTCATGATAGTGACATTGATTTTGGTATCGATGTCGAGCTGGGCACCAAGACCATTTCTATTCTGCCATATCGGATGATACCTGCTGAGTTAAAGGAGCTTAAGGATCAGCTTCAGGATCTATTAAGTAGAGGATTTATCCTGCCTAGTGTGTCTCCGTGGGGTGCTCCGATTCTATTTGTGAAGAAGAAGGACGGGTCTATGCGTATGTGTATCGACTATAGGCAACTAAATAAGGTGACAGTTATGAACAGATATCCGATGCCGCATATTGATGACTTGTTTGATCAGCTACAGAGTGCAACCGTGTTTTCTAAGATAGATCTGAGGTTCGGTAATCACCAATTGAGGATTAGGGCTGAGGACATCCCAAAGACTGCATTTAGGTCTCGATACGGCCATTATGAGTTCTTAGTCATGTCTTTTGGGTTGACTAATGCCCCAACAACATTTATGGAGTTGATGAACCGTGTATTCAGTGCTTACCTGGATTTGTTTGTGATTGTGTTCATCGACGACATTCTGATTTATTCGAGGAGTAGGGAGGAGCATAAGCATCATCTTAGAGTTGTACTTCAGGCTTTGCGAGACCACCAGTTGTATGCCAAATTCACTAAGTGTGAGTTTTGGCTTGAGTCTATGGCATTCTTGGGGAACGTGGTGTCCAAGGATAGGATTATGGTAGATCCGGTGAAGATTGCAACAGTTCATGATTGGGCTAGGCCTACTTCTCCTACTGAGGTCCGCAGCTTCGTCAGGTTAGCAGGTTATTACAAATGGTTTGTGGAGGGATTTTCTTTAATAGCAGCACTTTTGACTAGATTGACTCAGAAGAATGTTCCCTTCCAGTGGTCATATGAGTGTGAGGAGAGCTCTCTTAAGCTCAAGGCCTTGTTGACTTCAGCTTCGATTCTTACACTTCTGATCGAGGGTCAGGGTTTCACCATATATTGTAATGCATCAGGTATTGGTTTGGATTGTGTGTTGATGCAGAAGGGTCAGTTTATTGCATATTCTTCCAGACAGTTGAAGGTTCATGAGAGGAACTACCCACACATGACTTGGAGTTAGCAGCGGTAGTCTTCACATTGAAGATATGGAGGAATTATCTTTATGGCGTGCATTGTGAGATCTTTACTGACCATCGTAGTCTTTAGTACATTTTCAGCTAGAAGGATATAAATTTGAGTCCGCGGAGGTGGTTGGAGTTATTGAAGGACTATGACATTTCTATCCTCTATCATCCGGGTAAGGCAAACATGGTAGCGGATGCCTTGAGCTGGAAGGCGGTGAGTATAGGAAGTTTGGCTTTCTTAGCTACGAAGGAGCGACTGTTAGCTTGGGACATTCAGTCCTTGGCTAATAGGTTGGTTTGACTTGAAATTTCTGAGCCGGACTGTATTCTTGCTTGTGTTGAGGCTAGGTCTTCCTTGTTGGAGCAGATTTGAGCCCAGCAGTTTGATGATGCGAGATTGAGGATCATTCGTGACAAGGTGTTGAGTGGTGAGGCTAGTAAGGCGACTTTAGATTCAGAGGGTGTTCTGAGGATCGAGGGTCGCATTTGCATTCCTAGAGTTGGTGACTTGGTCAGATTGATATTGGAGGAGGCTCATTGCTCTAGATATTCCATTCATCCCAGGGCAGCTAAGATGTATCATGACTTGAGGCAGCACTACTGGTTGTGTGGGATGAAAAGGGATATTTAAGCTTTCATATCCAGGTGCTTGAACTGTCAGCAGGTGAAGTTCGAGCACTAGACGCCAGGTGGTTTATCAGAGAGGCTAACCATTCCAGAGTGGAAGTGGAAGCGTATATCCATGGACTTTGTAGTTGGATTGCCACGTACCTTGCAGAGGTTTGATGCTATTTGGGTTACCATGGACAAGTTCACGAAGTCTGCTTACTTTCTTCCAGTTCAGACTTCCTACAGTTCCGAGAGGTTAGCCCAGATCTATATTCGAGAGATTGCCCATTTGCATGGATGCTAGTTTCTATCATTTTTGACAGAGGTACTCAATTCACTTCGCACTTTTGGCAATCTATTCAGAGAGAGTTGGGTACTAGAGTTGAGCTTAGCACTGGATTCCATACGCAGATAGATGGCCAGTCAGAGCATACCATTCAGGTTCTGGAGGATATGTTGCAAGATTGTGTTATTGATTTTGGGGGTCAGTGGGACCAGTGTTTTGCCTTGGCAGAGTTTGCATATAATAATAGTTACCATTCCAGCATCCAGATGGCACCGTTCAAGGCTTTGTATGGTAGGCGATGCAGATCTCCAGTGGGTTGGTTTGATGCCTTCGAGGTTAGGCCATGGGGTACTGATTTGCTTCGTGACTCTATGGATAGAGTTTGGGTTATTCAGGAGAGGCTTCATACTGCCTAAAGTAGGCAGAAGATTTATGCTGACCAGAGAGTTTGAGATCTCGAGTTTATGGTTGGTGACATTGTATTCCTTTGGGTATCGCCCATAAAGGGCGTGATATGGTTCAGGAGGAAGGGTAAGCTAAGTCCGAGGTTCATTGGTCCATTTGAGATCCTTCGCCGTATTAGAGGGGTTGCTTATGAGTTGGCCTTGCCTCGTGATCTTTCTAGTGTTCATCCGGTGTTTCATGTTTCTATACTGCGGCAGTACATTCCGGATGAGTCTCATATGCTTCAGTTGGAGTCGGTTCAGTTGGATGAGTCCTTAGCCTTTGAGGAGGAGCCTGTTGCTATTTTGGACAGGCAGGTTAGGAAGTTGAGGTCCAAGGAGATTTCGTCAGTTAAGGTTCAGTGGAAGCATCGTCCTGTCGAGGAGGCTATTTGGGAGATCGAGACTGACATGCGGGCCCGTTATCCTTATCTTTTTGAGTGTTCAGGTACTACCCTTATACTAAATTTCGCGGACAAAAGTTCTTTTAGTAATGGATGTTGTAATGACCCTCTAGGTCATTTTCCATTTTTCGTGATTTTTTTTGCATTTTGAGCTTTCCCCCAGTGACTATAGTTCATTTTTGACTTGCCGGGACTGGCGGTCTGGTGCACGAGCTGTCCGTTAGGTCGTTATGACCATTTTCCTATTTTAGCACTTAAGGTTGGTAAATCTTTGACTTTGATCAACTTTCTTTGTTAACGCACTTAGAATCAAATTCCAACAGTTTCGTTGGCTCTGGAACATGGATTTTGGTCTAGTGGGACTATTGGTTTGGGGTCTGAGTGCTTTCAGTTTGCTTTGTGTGGCTTTGTATGTTTTGAAGTCAGTTTGGCTGGTAGGGTTGACTTTGGTCAACATTTGGGGAAGAAAGCCTCAGATTGGAATTCCATCATAGCCGTTAGCTCCGGAATGTCGACTTTAGGCTAGGGGGACCTTTGATTCGGGTCCCGAGGCTTCCGAGTTAGTTTTTGGGCTTTGAGTTTCGAGTTGGTTTACTTTTCATTAAAACGATCTTCATTGGAAGTTTCATTGATTCCATTGAGTCTGGAATGCCATTTATGGTAGGGTAGCATGGTTGGTTTGTGTTCACGGGGTTCCGGATGAATCCCGAGGGTCCGTCGGTAGATTTTTGGACTTGGTGTTTTTGCTGTTTGCTTCATTAAGTTGCAGACAACTTTGCTCTTCGCGATCACGGGGACCCCATCGCATTCGCGATGGTCTAGTTTCTTGACCATCGCATTCGCAGATGGTTCCTTCGCGTTCGTGATGTAGCCGACTGGGACTCGGCTCAGCTTCCTCTTTGTGAACGCAGCCTAGACCATCGCGAACGCGATGGTTGGGCCGGCTGTTCTCAGTGAATGCAGGGGTCCTGTCGCGATCGCGGTGAAGGACCCCTGGCAGTTATATTAAGTCCCAACTTCACTTTCTTCTCCAAAAATCCGAGAAACACCATTGTTAGGCTCCTAAGCTCTTAATTTTGGCTTCCTTGCTCAGTGTCCTTCATCCGGTAAGTCCCCTCGTCACCCCTCTCCCTTTTGCATGTAAATTTCCGTGAATCTTCCGCTAAATTTCCTTGTTGCTAAATCCATAGAGTTGGGGAAAATCTTAGGGAATCTGACTTTTGGGGACTGCATGGTCTTGAAATCGTGCAATTCATCTTTGTGACGTATTCCTCCTATCAAGGTTGGTTTCCGCCTTTGAATTCCGAGTTTTTCCATTTTATTTCCGTGAATTAGTAGCACTTTGGGGCTGTTTTGGGCCCCGAATCGAGCTTCGTTCGCGCCCAAACTTTGGGCATGAGTTCCTAAACCCACCGCGAGCATAGTTATGATTTTTGTTTTCTGTTTCATTACACGAACCCCGAGGTTCATTTTTCTGACCCGATTTTTGGCCTGATTTTCCGTATAGCAATATGGGTGTCATTATTCTCATCTTGACCCCTAGTTTATGTTCTTGATAGTGTGGCAGCTTTCTGAAGCTGTTCAAAAGGAGAAGGCACACGAATGACGGTTTGTTCTTGCAGTTCGGCCCCGAGGTAGGTTACAGTTTACCTTCTAGACTGAGTTAGTTAGGTCTTATATATTTATATGTTATTGGAATGCTAGGTTGGATTTTAGATAGACCTTAGGCTTAAATCTTGTTTATCATGTTAATTGGACATTTCGGGTTCTTAGCACTAGGACTGTATGTTATCCTTAGCCTAGGGGCTTGTTTCTTCTGTGTGACTAGTCTGAGACCCTTAACATGCTTTTAGGAGGCTTTAGAGGTAGAACAGAGCTTTCCCATTGTTTTCCATTTTACTGCTATTCTATCGTTGTATGTAACTGTGGGCCCGAGGCCATGGCTAGGATTTGGATGGATTTCAGGTCAATTCTCTTGTTTTGGAGGGTACTTTTTCCCTGTTTGATTTGATGGTGTGATTATTCCTCTGCTTGTGAATATTCATACTCATATCGCATGGCATATCATTGGTACAGTACGGAAAGGATTTTTCAAAGTCTTTTGGGTTTGAAAAGAGGTGTTTCTACTGTTGTGATGAATTTTGGACTAAATCAAGCTATTTTGAGTATCACCTTGGTTTTTGAGAGGGAAAAGAGGAACTACTATTTTCTGTATATAAATTTATAGTCCGATGCGGTATTTCGGACCCCCGATGCGTTATTCCAGGTGATTTACTTTCTCATTTATATACATATTAGACTTATGCGGAATTTCGAACCCCTGATGCGTTATTCCTAGTATTTTATTATTTCATATATATATATATATGCATAGTCCGATGCGGTATTCCGAGTGTCCAATGCGGTATTCTGGGTTTATATTATATTGCATTCAAATATGCATCATCGTGCATCGCATTGCATTTGCTTTGGCATGTGGATGGACTCTGGTTTGGCTTGATGTTGTTTCCCTTTCTCTTTTTATTTATTGACATGTCTCCGTCTTTATAACTAGATTTAGGAGCATCCCTATATAGTTAGCTGCTTTCCTGTAGTCTATATTTATATATTATCTTTCTGCGCTTGGTCGGCCTATGATGCCTACTGAGTACCCGTTGTCTTGGTACTCATACTACACTCTGCTTATCTTTTTCTGATGCAACACCTAGTACGAGCCACCCTCGTTGATCTCCTGTCGTTCGAGGCCCGTTGCTGTTCGGATCGCAGTGAGCTCCTGGCGCTTTGGAGACTTTACTTGCTTTCCATATTGTACTTCCTGTCTATATTTTTTATTTTGGATAGACAGAGGTTATTGTATAGCTACTCCTTGCTTTAGTCTCTCTTGTACTAGTGACACCAGGTCTAGGTTGGTGTTCGGGTCATTTTTTCTTTTTTGGTCACTTTAGGACCATCTTTTGTATATTGTATACGTTTGTATGTATATATATGCTTTTGGCCCTATCTCTTGTTATGTCTTCCGCTTCTCTTTAGTTAAATTATTATTTACTTCTTTCCGCGTGTTTTTGGATAGGCTTGTCTACTGGGGGGTTATGTAAACGCCATCATGGTCTGGTTTCGGGTCGTGACATTAAGCATACTAAAAATACTAATAATCTATACTAAATGCAAACTAAGTGCAAAGGCTGAACTATAGTACAATGACCCAATAATGATATGCATAAAGCTGAAACACAAAGATACTCTGAATGGTCAAAATGAAATGCAGTGAAACTGAACTAATGGTCATGTAACACATATACTGAGTCTGAGTGTGTGGGAGAGTCTATTTACCAATATAAACCATGTGAGCTAATGTGCAGTTCAATGTATACACCTTATTGGGGGATCTAATATACCTTGTCAGGATATAAAGGAATGACTGATGTGATCACTAAATAGATGCCCAATTGGGGGGATAAATGAACCTACAGTGGCACGTAGTTCTGAGACTTTAGGTGAAATTTATACTCTAGTCCAACTCGGTGCCAAAGTACTACTACCAACTGATTATACTGATAGCTCATACATAGCTAAAAACATCTCTTAAAATATAGCATGACACTAGTTCAAATACATATTTTCATAACTGGGGAACTAGGCATGCTAATTCTTTTTTGAATTCTGAGGTCATGTCATCTGAACATGCCAAATTACCTTAAAACAAGGAATACTATCAAATCATGCTAAGTTCATTTTTTCTCAAATTGTAGGGTTAGAAAATACTTGTAGAAATTCATGCAAAATCATTTAAACAAGAATAGAAATCATATAGTATCACAATGAAATCGAATTTGTAGAAAACTGCATAATTGGGTATGAACCCTAAATCTATAAGATCATAAAAACTAAAGTAAAATCTTGAGGTTTTGGGTATAAGGGTGAAAGGATCCCTTACTGAACACCGATATACCTGATTGCTAAGGAACCTTGAACTAGAACTGAAGATTAAAAGCTTGAATAAGAAACCCCAGGCTTGAAGTTTGAAAGAATGCTTTGTTTTATTTTCTAAAGTTGAATCATGAGAATGAGGGGGAAAGGGTCAACTAATCTGTTAAACCCCCCTCTTAGAGATTTAAAATGATGTAGTTTAGGAGTTAAAAGAGTAGAAAAAGACTAAAATACCACTATTGGACAAGTTTGAAAAGTTGTTAAATTTTCTGGCACAGGGGTCTATGAAATGAACCATGGTCCATGAACCACAATCCACAACTCGTATACTAGGATCGTGGTCCAAACATCATTTTCCACGAGTGGCGTTTCATGGCTTGTGGACTATTCCATAGCCCGTGGAACCCTCTCGTAGACCCTCAGGTCAATTTACCAAGTTTTTGAACTTTCCAAGGCTAAGTTCCACGAGTGGTGTCCATGGCTCATGGACTGTTCTATGGGCCATGGAATCCTCTCGTGAACTCTGTTAATGATTTTTGGTGGACTGACAATCTCTGGTAAAATGGTCATAACTTTTTACTCTAGACTAGAATTAATGAGCAGTTAGTGGCATTGGAAAGAAGACTAAAAAACTTTTAATTTGGTTAGTCATAGGCTATCTAAATATTTATATTCTAGGAGAAATAATTGTTTGAAGTTGACCCTAATAGAATCTATATGAGAGCTTAATCGGTAGGAATGCTCTCAACATAACTTGATGCTAGAAGTTTCTTAGGACCATGATTTTCATCCAAAGCACTCACAATACTGGAGAATTTATCATGACACTTATGAGGAATGGTCGGGTCCTTGCTTAGAATTTTCAGGGTGTTATAATATCTCCCCCTTAGGATCATTCGTCCTCAAATTAAGACTAACTGAGTTGAGATAGTAGGGAAAGGGCTACAATCCCACCAACTGAGTTCTAAAAGCTGAAGTATTTACATGGTAACTAATTTTTGAATGAAATATAAACTGAGTTGGATTCATGAAACATGTATGCATATATAGAGCATAAGAACAACTGATAGGACATGAAATTAATGAGAATTCCAAAGAGGAAACTGTTACCTCAAGCTGATACTGAACTGGAAGTAAAGAAGTGAGGATACTTGGTCATCATGTCTGCTTCTGCTTCTCAAGTATCTCCCTCAACTAAGTGGTTCCTCCAAAGAAATTTCACCAAAGTGACTTCCTTATTCCTCAACTTACGAACCTGGCAGTTAAGAATCTTAACTGGGACATCTTTGTAAGAGAGACTATCCTTCACACACACACTCTCTAATGGAAAAACTGAGGCTGGATCACTAATGCAGTTCTTTAATAAGGACATATGAAAAACTGGGTGCACCGATGCTAACTCTGCGAGAGACTAACTCATAGGCCATATTACAATTGTGCTTCAGTATCTTGTAGGGACCTACATATGAGGACTAATCTTCCCCTTCTTACCAAATATCATCACTCCCTTCATATGTGAAATCTTCAAAAATACCCAATCAACTGCAAACTATAAGTCTCTTTTTCTCAAATCTGCATATTATTTCTGATGACTCTGAGCAGCTTTCAAACTCTCCCTAATGAGCTGAACCTTTTCCATAGTCTCATGAACTGAATTTGTCCCGATCAATGTAGTTTCACATACATCAAACCATCCAACATGAGATCTATATCTCCACCAATAAAGTGCCTCATACAGAGCTATCTGGATGTTTGAACGAAGTTATTATTATAGGAAAATTCTATAAAACGTAAGTGATCATCCCAATTACCTTTGAAATTAATCCCACAAGCCCTTAAAATATCCTCTAAAGTATAGATGGTACACTCTGCCTGGCCATTTATCTATGAATGAAATGTTGTGCTGAGATTTACTCAAGTACCAAGACTTTTCTGGAAAGGCTCCCAGAATTGGGATGTAAACTGAGTGCCCCTATTTGAGATGATAGAGAAGGGAACCCCATGAAATATGACTAACTCATAGATATAAAGTTGGGCATAATCCTCTGCTGAATCTATAGTCTTGACAAGCAGGAAGTGAGCTAATTTTGTTATTTTGTCTACTACCACCTAAATAGAATTATGTTGTTGGCAAGTACGAGGTAAAACTGTAACAAAGTCCATATTGATAACTTCCCACTTTCAAGTAGGACTGTTAATATCTTGAGTCATACCTCCTGGTATCTGATGTTCTACTTTCACCTACTGGCAATTTGGTTACTTAGCCATAAAATCTACAATGACCCTTTTCATGCCATTCCACTAATAGACTTCTTGTAGATCACGGAACATCTTAGTGGAACTTGGATGGATAAAATATATAGAGTTGTGAGCCTTTGCAAAAATCTATTGTCTTAACCGATCTACATCTTGAACACATAATTAACACTGATAATGAAGCATACCATCTCCCCCTTGAGAGAAAACCTCTACTCTCTACTGGTGAATAACACTCTTCAAATGATGCAAGGTAGGATCACCATCCTCTTTCTTCTTCACCTAAACTACCAATGAAGATTCTGACCCATTTAGAACTATAATAGCATAATCAGCCGAACCTGTAAGGCAAACCCCTAGATGGGCAAGCCTATGAACATCCTTAGCAAACTCATTCTTCCCTTATTAAACATGTGACACCCTACCCATTAGCAACCTGCTAAGTGCATCAACTATTACATTGGCCTTACCTAAATGGAAAAACACACTCATCTCATAATCTTTAAAAAGCTCAAGCCACCTTTTCTGTCGAAGATTCAACCCCTTTTGATTGAACACATATTGGAGGATCATATAATTAGTAAACACATCCACATGGACACCATATAAGTAGTTCCTCCAAATCTTTAAGGCAAAAACCACTACTGCTAACTCAAGGTCATGAGTCAAATAGTTCTTCTCATGAACCTTATGTTTCTTAGAAGCGTAAATAATGACCTTGTGTAATGACCCTCTAGGTCATTTTCTTGATTTCCATGATTTTTCTATGTTTTGATCTTTCCCATAGTGGTTAGAGGTTATTTATGACTTGTCAGGACTAATGGTTCAGTTCTCGGGTAGTTTAATTTTTGTTTTAAGCTCATTTCCTATTTTGAAACTCTTAAGGCTAGTAAAGTAGACTTTGGCCAATATTCAGAGAAGACAGCCTTGGATAGAAATTTTTTCCACACTGTTAGCTCTAGAATGTTGACTTTGGGCTAGTAGGATCTTTGGTTTGGGTCTCGAGGCTTCCAGACTTATTTTGGGCTATTGGGTTCCTTTTTAGTAAAAGTTAATTTTTTGGTATAGGGCCTACTTTTTATTAAAAATGATCTTCGTTGGTAATTTCATTAATTTTGTTGAGTCTGAAATACCCTTTTTGGTAGGGTAGCATAGTTCATTTGCATTTGCGGGATACCAAATGAATCCCAGGGGTCCATCTCGGTGACTTTTTAAGTTGCAAAATCTGATGGTTCGCTGGTTGTTGTTGCAACAGTATCTAGCCCTTTGCCTATGCGTGGGGTTGGATGCATATGCAAAGAAGAGGCTCCGGGAATCGCCTGCCCTTGCGTTTGCCTATGCGTGGCCCTTGCTGTCTATGTGTACCCGCATGCGCGGTGGCCATCCTTCGTGCACACAAAAGGGGCACCTGGCCTTGCCTCCCCTTTCCCTTCAGATTGCAAGTTCCAGGTCGCCTATGTGAGGCCGCGTATACGATGGCCTACCCGCGTGCATGAAGGCCTGGGCCTACACTGATAAAATGTTTTAAACTTTATTTTCTCCTAAAAAATTCTGAACTTCTCCATTGTTTGAAAGCTTCTAAGAGTTGGTTTAAGGCTGGTTTTCATCCCTCATAATTCTGGTAAGTCCCCCCAAATTCTCTTCTCCTTCCCGTGAATAAAATCATGTTATATTCCATTTAAATTCCTAGTTTAGGTTCCTTGATCAAGTGGGCTTCGGGGAAGTTTTGGGCCCGGAAATGAGTCCTGCTTGTGCTTAAATTTTGGGCATGAGTTTTTAAACCCATTGCAAATATAATTGTAAAATTTGTTTTCCATTTTATTGTGCGTGCCCCGAGGGTCATTTTTCCACCCGATTTTTAGCTTGATATTATTTATAGTAATATGAGTGTCATTTTTCTTATCTTAACATCTGGATTTGTTCTTGATAGCATGGTAGCATTTCGAGGCTATTCGAAAGAGGAAGGCACATAAGTGATGGTTCGTGCTTGCAGTTCGACCCCAAGGTAGGTTATGATTAATTTATCTTAGACCTTGCTTAGTTAGATTCTATATGTTATGAGTTTCATGAACGTTAAGGTAGGATCTAGGTTAGAGATTAGGCTTAAATCCTATTTTCTACTTATTTTATCCATTTTCGGGACTGTTAAATAGTACTACCATTTTTATCCTTAGCTTAGGGGCTTATATAATTGCTGTGGCTAGCCTAGAATCTCTAGAGTAACTTTAGGAGGTTTTAGAGGTAGATTAGGTGCCTTGTTTTATTTTTGTATTATAGTTCCTTTTTCATCATGATTACCATTAAATTGTATAACTATGGGCCCGAGGCCATAACTTTTGATAGGATGGAGTTCCAAGTGAGTACCTTGTTTGGGGGAACTTTGGCCCTACCTTTGGTGTTATGTTTCTGTCTTTCCTTGAGTACTGTACTGCTTACTTTCATTTCTACATTCATAGACTTGGCATATACACAGATTTTTCTAAGAAAGAATGGTTGGTTTTTAAGTTAAAAATGATGGTTTTCGTTATTATTACGTATTTTAGAGTTTTAAGAATGACTTCCACCACCTTACTATTGACTTTGGATTTAAGAATGAAACATCTCCCTTTTTACTGAATTGAGCTTCGTGGAGGATATTTTTACTTACCGCATATCCGATGTAAGATTTCAGACTCATGTTTACTTGCTGCATGTCTGATGTAAGATTCTGGGCTCATGTTTACTTATCGCACATCCGATGTAAGATTCTGGATTCATGTTGCATTGGCCACATTCTACATCATATTATCTCTCGACGCATTGCATTTGCTTATGTGTACTTGGAGTGCCTTTGCCTTATCATCATTATTATTTTCACCATCAGTTTAGATAGTTCTATTTTCTATTGATAACTAAATTTAGGTGGATCCCTGTAGCTAGTTTTCTTTCTTGTGTCTTATAATATATATTATCTTTCTAAGCTCGATCGGCCTATAATGCCATCTTTTTATGATGCAGCATCTAGTACGAGCCACTCTCATTGACCCTCCAATTGTTTGTGGCCAACTGCTGTGCAGATCGTGGTGAGCTCCCGACATTTGGAGATCTCTTATAGCTTTCCATCTACTTTTCTGTCTATACTTTTGTGTTTTGGGTAGAGAGTACCTATTGTATAGCTATTCCGTACTTTAGATTCTATTGTAGCTGCGACACCAGGTCCGGGTTGGTCTTGTTTATGTTTGTTGATAACACTGAAATACACTCTCCAAGAAGAGGTGATTGCTATCGTCAGAGCAAAACAAAATTATATTCCCGATGGGAGTCGGGGTCGATCCCACAGAGAATAATGTAATCGCGATTGAGATTGTAAAGAATTAAGGCAACTTATTAAAGTTCAAGGAATGCAAGGAAATAAAATGATTGGGGGGTTTGTAGTTGAAAACACGAGCGATGTTGCAATTGCGAAGTCGACCAACTTCTCCCAATGCAAGGTTCGCAAGGGAGATTTGGGAATGAGTATTACTTCAAATCTATACGATCCATTACAAGTCTATCAAATACAAACTAGATTAATCATGGGTCAAATGAAACAAGCCTTGGTAGTATCGATTATCTACCAAAGTCTCTCCACCATCGACAAATATATCTCAACCAGTTCTTTCGAACCTAGCCAAGCATTAGCAAAGCTCTTCCAACTATGGCAACACTAGAATCACTATTTCTAGCTAACTCCTTAAATGAGGGTTAAAGCTTCAAGTTAGTGCCAATTAACCTTTCCCCACCTTAATTCACTCTTTCAAGCCAAACCAAGGTAAAAGGGGCTAGTCTAAGGGTTGATCACTCCCGTTAGATTCAATTCAAGCACAAGATTAATTAGAGAAGCAAAGACCCAATTCATAAACTAGAAAATATTTAATAAACTGTAAAAGCACAAGGTAAAAAATCACACCCAAATATTGTTTATATATAACACAATATCCAAATGTCATATCAACCAACACACATATGAATTTAGCAATACAAAGCAAGAGTTTAAGAAAGGAACTAAAAATTTTAAAATAAAAGCTTCTAATCTTCACTCCAATGGTGTTGGAGGATGAATTTGCTCCCCAAGCTATCCCTAAGTTTCTAACTCTAAGGCTAAGGATGAATTGGATGAAGAAAAATTGTGAATAATCCAGAATAATCTCTCAATAAGTGGTTGGGAAGTGTTTTATATAGATAGGGGTTTCCAAAAATATGATTTTCCAAATCTACCCAGCTGCTGACTTCTTCATCACAGTCGCGTGAATGTACTTCACGATCATGATAGTATGTGAACTCCTTCAATGCGGTCAAATGACTTTACTATCGTGGTCATGTAGCTTTGACTCATGGTTGACCATGGTCGCGTGCCCATTTTCTTGCAGTCACGTGGCTTTGCTTTCCTATTTATCGCGATCGCGTGATTTGAAGTTCACGGTCGCAATAAGCATTTTACTGCCAGTGATCAACAACTCCATTTAGCTTCATTTTGACTAGTTTTCACCTGAATCTTTCCCGAACACTTCTACAACACAGAAACCTGTAAAATAGAAGTAATTCGTGTCAATTGCACTATTTTCCCACTTTGTACTAGCAAAAGTAAAATATTAAGAATTAAATAAGTAGGTAGAATACCAACTTATCAAACTCCCAAACTTGAACTATTGCTTGTCCTCAAGCAACTCAAAATTCTAATTCAAGAGACACACAACACAAGTGCAATGACATCACTATAAGCTAAGGAAAATTTATTTCAAGCACCAAGCATGACTTCGTTTGGTACTAATGATTAGTCAATCACATGTTAACTTTATCTAAGAAATCCCCTCTATTCAAGACAGAATTCAAAGTTGCAATAGGACTATAAGAACAACCAAGTGACAACAACCAATCTTCAAGATGTGACTCAAAACCACTAGTTTACCGAACATGCTCATTTGACTCATTTTAAGAATTTATCGACATCACCAACTATCTTAATTCACATGCCCTCACAAGAAAAAAGGTCCCAAAACATATTATGTACAAGGGAAACACAAGGGACAAATGCACAAACACTCACACTCACAAGGACTTTCAAGTACTATAAGTATCAAACCATAAGCTTGCCCTTATTTTCATTCGCCACTAACTCAAAAGCAATCGGTCGGAGATCTCAAAGGACTTTTCCAAGCTTGTAATGTAGGTTTAGGGAAGGGTAGAATAAGCATTTGGGATTAAAGTGACTACATCCTCCTTGAACACTACACACTTTTTCAATTTGAAACCCAAGCCATTTCTTTTCATTTTCATGCAACACAAGGCACTATTTCACTTATTTCATTTGAGGCCCCAAATTTTTATCATTCTATTCACCTTGGAGGATTTCATTCTTTTTCTCATTTTTGTATTTCTTTTCAACTTAATCCTTTCTTTAATAATTTCTTTAAAAGCTAGCCATAAACCACCATGTATTGCTCATTTCCTCCAAGGTGTTTCTCAATCACCCCCAAACTTAGACTTTTAGCCTCATTTTCACATTTTTAGCATTCAATGAGGGACGATTCAAAGGAGGGATCATTTTCAAAACAGTTCAAGGCTTGTAATAGGGTTGCCAAAGAAAACGTATTAAGCTCAAATGGGGTCAGTAGTGATACATTTAGTGAAATAGTAGTCTTTCAAAAATCACAAAGAAGGCCTAAGATCATATCTCCAACCAAAAGCAATCAAGAATAGCATTGAACGACTAACTGGGCAAGTTCTAGTTAACACAAGCAAGTACAAGAATTATTTAACAAAATCTCACCACACATGGAATGCGTATCATTCAAGAAAGGTCAATTTCACTTCCTAAACAAGCACAAATAGAGTCACATTCTACAAGTCCAATTATCACTGCTAATAAGTTAAGAGTCACAAAAAGATAAAAGGAGTTATCACAAACATCATTCTTTGCCATGCAACTTTTTCAAAAAATTTCAGAGGGGTATGCCTATTCTAATTTGCATTCAAGACTAACTCCATTAGTGCCAACCAAGTCAATGCCCCTAATATCTCAAAAGATGATGATTTGCCCTTAATAATGATGTCACTCAATCTATCATTGGGTCAATTCATCTATCTAAATCGATATGGCTACTCAGAATTCACCAACACATGTACTCAACCCAAAACACAAGCTTCAACTTAGCCTATCGGGTACTCAAACTTCCCCTTGCTCCAAAACATCCAACAAAACCAACTACAAAATAAACCAATGAAGCTAAAAGTAAACCAAAGAAGCTAAAAGTAAAGAAAACTAAATAACTACACCATCAAATTCATCCATAGAGACTCCACAACCCGACGAGGGCATATAATATCAAAACAAACCCGACAAGGGAGAACCAATATCTAACATCAAAATAAACAAGCCCGATGAGGGCACAATAATATCCAAAACAGTCAAAAGATACCCGACAAGGGCACAATAATATCCAAATAAAGCAAGCTAGATAAAGTATGGTCCAACACGCCACCCCCAACGAATATAGCATAGTGCCCTCACTACATCAAAATAAGATATAAGTTTGAGGGGGCTCCCTAAAGGTATCACTCAGATCTAGAGCTGCTAGGCCCAGAAAGGATCCAATATGCCTCATCAGCATCCTCCTCCACCTCAAATCCACATAATTTCCTCAACGTGCTTATTATCTTCGTGAGGAATTTGCTTTGCTTCCTATCATGGTCCCTCTGCTTTTTCTATCACCTTTCTACCTTTTCCAACCTCTCCTTGATATGTTGCTGTTGGTTTGCTACACTAGCTAGTGTAGAGCCACTAGGAGTAGTAGAGGATGAATGACCAGGTTTCAGTGTGGTGGAAATCTCTTCCAGACCTGAAGGTATACCCACTATAATCTGGCGAATCTGTGCATCCATGCCATAGACCTGGCTAGAGATGTGGTAAAGTGACGGGGGCCCAATTTGGAGTTTCCCAATAGCCTCAGCAGCAGCGGCTGACTCAAGTGCCTCACTGGATTCAGAGAATAGAACAAATGATGGTGAAGCCACGTCGATCTTCCTCTTCTTTAATGCTTGCCCGACTGCTCTCTTTTTCAAAGAATGAATCATCTTTTCTGGCTTTCTTTCATTTTTGCCGTCCCTCTTTTCAACCCCGGCTTGGTAGCACAAGTATGTGATCAAACAAGGAAAGAATAAGCTTTTGCTACCTTCTAGTACAACCATCTGAATTTATTGCATAATTAATTTCCCCACATTCACAAGGAGGCCCTCCATCATAGCACAAATAACCATCGCGTTTTTAGGTGTTACATCTAATTCATTCTTGGAAGGCATGATTCAGGCACACATGATAGAAAGCCAAGTGTGAGCTTCAAGGGTGAACTTGGAGAACTCAACCCTCGTATTCAAGGCTATCCATTACAGGACCATGCCATTACAGGACCATGCCATCATATAAGTGTTGAACAAACCAATCGGTCCCCAATTCTTTAGACCGTGCTTTGAATATTAGCAAATTCAACATTTGGGAGGTTGTAGTAGGCATTGATCAACTCCGGATTAAATCATACTTGCTTTCCCTGAACCATGACAACCAAATCATTAGCAAAGTCTGTCTCAGCCGCATTAGCATAGAATTCATACACGACAACAAAGTTTTCCTTGATAGGCTTGGTGGCGAAGCATATCCACCAACTTGTGACAAACTTACCATGAAAGTCAGCCTATTTATCTTCTAAACCATCCAACACAGTGCCCCGCTCCCTTGTGATGGGTTTCATCAAATAAAGATCATATAATTGGGAGCATTTGCGGGAGACGAAGGTGACTTGATCAAAATATTCCTCTTCGGCCACTTGGTTGGCGTCATCTTATTTAATTTCATTCAATGACGGAGTCATTTTCAAGATTTTAGAACTTACACAAGGAATAAAAATGTCACACTCTAATATAGGCATGTAAAACAATGTGTTGGGACATTATTAGGCCAAAGAAATGAGGCAAACTGATCCTAAACAAACCTGGGCAAACCTATTATTTTTGGGACTGCTTGCAGTTGGCCATCGCGATCGTGGGATTTTTCATCGCGATTGCAAAGGCTAATTTATTTTTTTCTCAAATTTTTTATTCTTCACGATCGCGGGATTGGGCATCACGATCGCAAGGTCGTCTTCTCCACCCAGAAAATTCCATTCAAGCATTTCGTCAAACAGGTGCTTTGCACCCTTTTGTTCATCCCTTTTCACACCCCATTGGGGCAAATTTTCAACCCCAAAAATAGTAAACCAATAGCCCTCTCTGTCACAACCAGTTTTCACCCAAAAATTTTCAATTAAAACACCCGGTTCATACCCTTTAAGATAACTACATTCACAACCACTTTGGGCATTTGAAGCCACTAAATTTATGCATAACTAGAAGCAAAACCAAGAAGAGAGTGGGATATAGAACACATACCTGTAGAGTTGCAAGACAAAGATACTATGGAATTGAACTTGATGGGGGAATTTATTTCACGCTTTAGGAGGATAAAAGTAACCAAGTTTCAAAGCCAATTTGTGCTTTTGAAATGGTTCTGTTGATTTTAATTACCTGGAAATTGCTCAGTATCTCATGGTCGTGTGGCCTTATCACACGATCATGATGAACTAAAATCCCATAAATCCATGCGATTGTGATGGGTCCACACAATCGTAAAGTGTTATTGAGAATTTACTTCATCGTGATCGTGATGGTCAAGTCTCATGATCGCGATGCTTCAGTGAATGCCACATTTCAAAATTTTTCACAGTGTACTATTTTGTCATGCGGAAGCAGGTGCGAAGCACACAATTCCAAGTGCGAAACGCACCTACTTCACACAGACAAACATTTTCACTTAGTTCACTAGCTCCTTATGCAATTGCATGTGCAAAATGCACATTTCCAGGTGCGAAACGTACTTTTTTCAGAGGTATTTTTGGTGATCCTCAACACTTGGGTCCTCTTGTCATTTCTTTGGACACCTAAAACAAATCAAAAACATACCAAAAGTGAAGTAAATCATAAAGAAAAATTTCAAATGATGGGTTGCCTCCCATCAAGTGCTCAATTTAATTTCGCGGCACAATGCAATTAATGTCAACATTTAGATCTCCACTTTGAGGATTTGAACCTTTCACCCAAATGTGAATCAAACTTTTGGTGACAATCACGGGGTGAAGGTGAGAACATGAGAAGGCCATTTTCTTGGTGTCGTATTTTGCACTTTTTCACCTTCAAGTGAGGAAGGTCGTTTAGCCTTCTTTCAACAACAAACTTAAAAATGGATAAACCTTGATTAGTCCTCCTTCCAAAGTCTTCCAAAAGCTTGATTACTTTAACTTTCATCCATTCAACCAAACTTAAGGTTGAAAGATGGTTGGATTGAGATTTGGGCATCTCCACTCTCAATTTTGCATCATTCATAACATCTTCACTTTCGAATAAACTAGAGTCTTTCAAGATGAAATGTTGAACTTCGCCTTGCAACTCTAGTATCATTCTTTTGATCTTGACATCTTGATTCATGTGTTGGTTGGTTGGTTTCCACAATACCTTTAATTCATGTGAAACCCTTGTGTCCTCCTCCTCAATAGGGAATAACTCAAAACTACTATCCACGATGGTACATGTTTCAACATGTGCACTCACTTCGGTGTTCAAATTCTGGATAGCAATTTCAATAATCCCTCTTTTTGACTTCTCTTGGCATGCCTTTTGAGAAATTGTCGAACATTGGTCGTTCCCCATAGGCTTTAAGTTGGTGAAATTGATTTAACAACTATTCTTGACTCAATCTTATCTAATTCAAGCTTTTCCTCATGTTGGGGTTCAAGAACAACCGGTACAAGTTCACTCACGGGCGATTCCATATTTTAAAAGTCTTCATCGTCATCCCCAAAGTGAATTTGCTTGACCTCAATGTTCGAGACCTGTTCAATTGTTAGGTTTGGAGGGTCTTCCTTATTAACTTGATCAAGAGGAGTAGACAAATCTTCCATGGATTGCCTGGCATGATTTTTCTCCTCTTCTTTCTTAGCTCTCGTATCCACGAAGCCTTGTTTTATGGACTTTACACCCTTCTCAAAGCTATCTTGTGCGGCCAAGAGAGTTTGGAGCATGGCATATATACCTTCGGGGTAGGTATCTTCTTTACCAAATTGATCAAGAGGAGTGGACAAATTCTCCATAGATTGTGTGACACTATTTCTCTCCTCTTTTTCCTTTGCTTTCGTATCCAAGAAATCTAGCTTTATGGAGTTCAAACCCTCCTCTATTCTATCTTGCTTGGCCAAGAGAGATTGAAGCTTGGCACATATAACTTTTTTCCTTGCTAAGTCATGGTTCCTATTAAGATCACAAGCACCACTAGCAACATTGTTAGCATGATGATCATTAGGGAAATAGCTCCAATGTCCATCACGACCACCACACAAATAGCAATTACGCCCATCATAGGAGCAAGATAGTGAGTACCTCTCTCTCCTAGGGCAATTTATATAATTTTGCCAAGGGTGGGGTCCTCCACAATGACAACAATGATTATTATAATAAGGGTTGCAACCACCAAAGCTTCTAACATTTCGAGATGCCATAGAATCAGTTAACAAAATAAAACTAACTAAAACAAAAACAAATATTCACAAATTTGAACGTAAGTAAGTAAACTCAAATTCTAAACTAACTCAATATGCCAAATTGTTCCCCGGCAATGGTGCCATTTTTGATAACGCTCAAATACACTCTCCAAGAGAAGGTGATTGTGATCATTAGAGCAAAACAAAATTTATATTCTCGACATGAGTCGGGGTCG
Source organism: Jaltomata sinuosa (assembly GCA_003996215.1). Taxonomy (NCBI): domain Eukaryota; kingdom Viridiplantae; phylum Streptophyta; class Magnoliopsida; order Solanales; family Solanaceae; genus Jaltomata; species Jaltomata sinuosa. Next base: position 440,203 of record QJPP01000707.1, read on the forward strand.
ATCCCACAGAGAACAATGTAATCACGATTGAGATAGTAAAGAATTAAGGAAACTTATTAAAGTTCAAGGAATGCAAGGAATAAAATGATTGGGGGTTTTGTAGTTGAAAACACGAGGGATATTTCAATTGAAAAGTCAACCAACTTTTCCCAATGCAAGGTTTGCAAGGGAAATTTGAGAATGAGTATTACTTCAAATCTATACGATCCATTACAAGTCTATCAAATACAAACTAGATTAATCATGGTCAAATGAAACAAGCCTTGGAAGTATCGATTATCTACCAACGTCTCTCGACCATCGAAAAATATATCTTGACCATTTCTTTCGAACCTAGCCAAACATTAGCAAAGCCTTTCCAACTATGGCAACACTAGAATCACTATTTCTAGATAACTCCTTAAATGAGGGTTAGAGCCTCAAGTTAGTGCCAATTAACCTTTCCCCACTTTAATTTACTCTTTCAAGGCAAACCAAGGTAAAACGGGCGAGTCCAATGGTTGATAACTCCATTAAGATTCAATTCAAGCACAAAATTAATTAGAGAATCAAAGACCAAATTCATAAACTAGAAAATATTTAATAAATTGTAAAAGCACAAGATAAGAAATCACACCCAAATATTGTTTATATCTAATCTAACACAATATCCAAATCTCAAATCAACCAACACACCTATGAATTTAGCAATACAAAGCAAGAGTTTAAGAAATGAACTAAAGATTTTACAATAAAAGTGTCCAATCTTCACTCCAATGGAGTTGTAGGATGAACTTACTCCCCAAGCTAGCCCTAAGTTGCTAAATCTAAGGCTAAGGATGAATTAGTTGAAGAAGAATTATGAATAATCCAGAATAATCTCTCAAAAATCTGCTGAGAAGTTTTTTATATGGATTGGGGCTTCCAAAAATGTGATTTTCTAAATCTGCCCAGATGCTGACTTCTTCATCGCGGTCGCGTGAATTTACTTAGCGATCGCGACAGTATGTGAACTCTTTTAATGAAGTTGCATTAATTTACTATCGTAGGCACATAGCTTTGACTCATGGTTGACCATGGTCGCATGCACTTTTCCTTGCAGTCGCGTGACTTTGCTTTCTGATAACGCTCAAGTAACACTCTCCATACGGAGGTGAAGGCGATCGTTAAGAAAAACAAAATTTATAATTCTCAACGGGAGTCGGGGTCGATCACAGAGAAATGGTAGAGTTTCCTAAAGGATTGTCATACATTAATCACCAATATATTCAATGTTCAAACAACAATAAAAGTTAAAAAAGAGGGAAATCAGGAAATAGGGAAATCTGTCTCAATTCGCAATTCAACTAAAAAATATAAGGTAAACACGGATTTTTATCAAAAGAGAGGATGACTAGGGGTATGCTTCTGATGGGACTCAATCACGGGTTAAGGTACTTGCTCAATTGCATAAAGTTTCACTAAACAACATGGGTAGCATTAGTTTTAGGCATGAATGTTAATCTTTCAATCTCACAAACATTTATCCAATGGTCTTTATTCAAGAATCATGGTTTTATCATTAACGAACCAGTATAAGCATGGGGAAGTCATACTATCTCTAGCCCAGACTCTTAAATAGGTGTTTTCGGTGAATTGATATATTTCTAGCCTCAATCTAAATGGAATCCCAAGTACCCACTAATGAATTCTCATCCAAAATTATGAACCTCTTTCTCAAGCAAGAACAAAATTAAGTAATTTCAATCAATGTTTGCAACCATTAATTTTAGAGTGAAAACATAGAGAATTCACTAGACCCATATCAATTTAGCAATAATAAACACAAATGAGCAAGACCCATACCCATTAATCAAGTACCCATCATACACATACCCCTAGACAAGGAGACTTAACCACTCATGCTAAAGGAATAAGAAGCAATACCAAATGGGTAATTCAAATTCCTTTTCATTAATGGAAGAAGTTTCCAATATCCAAGCTCAAATTACAAAACTATGGTGAATCCAAGGTTGAAGATGGAGAGAATTGAGTGAAACCCTCTATCTTGCCTTGAGAGAGAAAATTTGATCAATAATATTCCAAAAACTGAAAATTATTCAAAACTATGAAAAACTATGCCTAAATTGGATTTTAGAATGTTCCCAAACCATTACATAAAAGTGGACAAAAATGCCCCTCGGGAGCTATCCGTTGCGATATGCATTTTGCATGTCTCATTGTGTGCATCACACAACTCTTCCTCAGTGGACCAGTGACTTGGCTTGAACTTTTGGGTGTTGTGCAAAGTAGGTTGCGGACCACACCATGCATTATGCGTGTCGCACGACGGTCGCACCCCTTAATAGATTCTTTTTCTTCTTCTGGGCTTCATGCGAAGGGAGGTGTGGACCGCATAAAGCATTGTGTGTATCACACAGCGGCTGCACCTCTCAGCAGAATCTTCATCTCTTTTGATCAACTTCACACTTCAACTCCTTTTCACCTCTTTTGTGTCCAATTCTTTGTTTTCTACTTTTGACCAAGAGTACCTGCATTCATATCAATAAAGGCCATAAGAACCTCTAAATCTTATCAAAACATAGCAATAATTCAGGATTAAAGGCTCAATAAGTTGGCAGATTACCGACTTATCAAATCCCCAAACTTGAACTATTGCTTGTCCTCAAGCAAGACACTCACAAGGTAAGGAATTAATTATGCTCTAAAACTCAATCAAGGCACAAAAGATTAATCTATTCTAAAAACTAAGCAAAATATCAAACAAAAAGAATCAACTACAATGCTTATCTCAATTTGGATCACCACATTCTCAAGGCAATTGCTCATTTCAAAACATTCATCAAAAGGACTTTATTTCTCACTAAAAAATAGGGGAATTTGCCATTCAAAACAAGATTAAGCTTCTCAAGTCATCGGCATGGACCATCAAGGTTTTCCTCAAGATTTGTCACACAACTTGTCTCATTTATTCCTCTCAATTGAAATACAGACTTCATATTTCAATTCGAGTGCATGATGTCACTCACCACAAGAGAGAATTCCACTCACAATCATGCAATTCACAATATAAGGGACTATAAGAGAACCAAAAAGACTCTCACTCTCAATGAAGTTCAAGTGCACACATGTCAAACTATAGGCTAGACCTTCATGTAATTTGCCACTAATATAGAGTTACCAAGCTCAGAATCACTAAGGACTTGCGGGTTATGATATTGTCTAGGGCTAGGGTGAAGATTACATTTGTCTCAAGTGACTGAACCTCCCTAATGCTCCTTGTTATCATTTCAAACACCGCTCACATTTTCAAACTTTGACTTCACCTTATTTCTCCCTCACACAACCCAAGCTTTTCCCTTCAATCTTGATTATTTAACCTCCTTGTATCACCTTCACTTGGTAGCACCAATTTTTTTTCAAATAATTTTGCTTATTATATTGGACTTTGGAGCAATTTTTAATTTAAACATACGGTGCTACCTTGCACTTGAAGTGCATTCCTTTTCTTCTCCATATTTAGTACATACACCCCCAAACTTAGGTTTTTCCTATGTTATCATTTTAATTGCCCCCTAAACTTAGACTTTTAGCCTATGTTTAACTTTCAAGCCACTAGGGAGGATGGGCAAAAGAATAGAGGTTCCAAAAAGGTCAACGTGTCAACAAGGTGCCAAAGAAAGGTCACAAGTTCAAAGGGGTTCACTAGGGTCAATGTCAAGGGAAGACATTTGGGTGAAATGACTATTCAAAAAGGACCTAAGATCATCTTACAAGCTCGGTTACATCTAGGATTTAATCTTGAATCACATTCGGGGAAAGTTTTAGATGACACATATGCACAAGAATCAAAGTATAGCCTTACACAAGGCATCATATAACAAGAATTTCCAATATTGGTCTCAAGATCAACTGGGACAAATGATTTTTGACAAGCTATTTTGAGTTCATTAAACACTTGTTTGTGAATCGATCAAGCCAAACTGAAAGTGTGCAAATCATGAAAAGAGAATGCTTTCCTCAAAATTCATTTTCCCTCCTTCCTTAATTTTCAAGAATTTATTTTGGTCGGTCCATTTCGGGACAAGCAAAGCACAGACTCAAATTAAAACTAAAACTTGATATTTTTCCTTAAGAAAGTCGCCTCTCAATCTACCATAGGGAAACACTAACCCAGTTCTACACAAAAAGAAACAAAAGAAAAATATAAAAAAATTTTGCTTCTTGGGAAAGAACCGTGGTATTAAGACAACCCTTGGAGTTTATTACTAATCTAATATTAACAAGGAAAATTTTTAAGCAATTTATGCACCCCCAAATAGAAATGGAGCATTTTCCTCAATGACACTGGAGATTAGGAGAAGAGAGTACTCCCTGAGGCATCATGCGAAACGCACATGGGCTGGGGTGAGATGCCTTATCAGTCGCACAAGTAGTTGAAGAGATTGGTGCCAGTGGTTTGCCTATTATTGTGTGAACAGACATGCGAAGCACATAATGAGGTATGCGTAACACCCTAACTATCGCATGGCATACTGAAATTTCAGAAGAATTGCCAGTGTTCTGGTTGATAGTGCAAACCCGGCGTGTGATGCGCACAATGGGAGGTGTGACCGTATGCCGGTAGCATGTCAGGGTCCAAACTTGTCAAATTATTGCCAGTGTTCTATTTTTGCCACGCGATATGTGGTGTGACACGCACAGTAAAGTGTGCAATCGCATGGCGTATCGCATGTGAAATCAAATGTTGGGAGGTGAATCTGGTTAGAAAGGCGATAGCCCTTGCTAAGCACACTCCTCAATGTACGGCTCGCGTATTGTACGCCTGAAGTGGCTCAATGACTATTCAAAATTCCAACATCCGTAGCTTGGTTCCTACCTACAAACTTTAACAAAAACAACACACAAAGTAACACCAAAAAGAAAAATGTGCAAAATAAGGGTGAATGCTTGGGTTGCCTCCCAAGAACCGCTTGTTTTAACATCACGGCTCGACGATGGTACCTCTTACTTATAGTTCGTCAAGGTAGATTGCTTCTAAGAGTGCGACTTCTTAAAATATGACCAAATACTTCTTGACTCGCTGCCCATTTATTTTAAAAGTTGAGCCATTATCAACTTCTAGCTCTATTGCTCCATTTGCGAATACTTGAAACACTTTGAAGGGGCCAAACCATTTGGATTTTAATTTCCCCGGAAAAAGTCAGAGCCTAGAGTTGAACAAAAGAATCCAATCTCCTAGAGAGAACTCATGCTTGAGAATTTATTGATCATGGTAGTATTTCATGTGGGGCCTTGTAGAATGAGGCACTTTCATACGCTCGCATCCAAAACTCATCTAGCTCATTAAGGCCCTTGACTCTCACTTGAGCGGCTTTTTCCCAGTCCAAATTCAATTTTTTCAAAGCCCACAAGGCTTTATGTTCTAGTTTCACTAGTAGGTGACATGATTTCCCGAAGACCATTTGGTAAAGAGACATTCTGCTCGGGGTTTTGTAGGCTGTTCGATAGGCCCATAGTGCATCATCCAACTTCTGGGCCCAATCCATTCGGTTAATGTTTACCGATTTTGTAAGAATGGACTTGATTTCCATGTTGACACGTCAACCTGCCCGCTTGATTGTGGGTGGTAGGGGGTAGAAACTTTATGCTTAACTCCATCCTTTTCAAGTAGAGCACTAAATAATTTGTTGCAAAAATAGGATCCCCCATCATTAATGGTGGAACGGGGGGTGCTAAACCAAGAAAATATATGCTTCTTGAGGAATGATGTGACGCTCTTTCCCTTATTATTTAGTAGCACCATAGCTTCTACCCACTTGAAAACATAGTCGACAACCACAAGAATGAATATATTCCCACACGAGCTCACAAACGGCCCCATAAAGTCAATGCCCCAAACATCGAATAACAGAACTTTAAGGATTGGCATCAAAGGGAGTTTGTGGTATCGAGACACACCCCCTTCACGTTGACATTTGTCATATTTGTTCACTAAGTCATGGGCATCTTGAAAAAGTGTCGGCCAATCAAACCCACTTTGCAATACCTTTGAGGCTATTCACACGCCCCCATGGTGACCACCAATGGGTGAAGAGTGGCAAGCCTTAAGGATGGGCAACATTTCAATCTCGGGTATGCATTTCCAGATTATTCCATTGGAACAAACCCCAGAAAAGGTAGGGTTCATCCCAAAAAAGTTTTGAACATCATGGATAAACTTCTTTTTCTGGTGTGACGTTAAACCATCCAGTAATAAGGCACTTGATAAGAAGTTTGCGAAGTCAGCAAACCATGGTGTAAGATCATCAAGGCAGACACAATGTGTTCATTAGGGAATGAATCATTTATCTCAAGGTCCCCCATGGGTCTTCCCTCTTCTTCTAATCTTGATAAGTGATTCTCCACTTGATTCTCACATCCCCTTCAATCTTTTACTTCAAAATTGAATTCTTAGAGTAACAAGACCCACTGAATTACCCGGGGCTTGGCATCCTTCTTTGTCATCAAGTACCTGATCACTGCATGGTCTGTATGCATAATAACTTTGGTCCCCAAGAGGTATGCCCAGAACTTTCCAAAGGCAAACACCACAGCCAATAACCCTTGCTCTATTACAGTGTAATTTGTTTGAGATGTATTCAATGTTTTGATTGCATAATAGATTGGGTGGAAGAGTTTCTCCTTTTGTTGACCAAGTATAGCCCCCAAAGCCACACTGCTGGCATCACACATAAGCTCGAATGGCTTTGACCAATCCGGTGCGATAATGATGGGGGTTGATGTCAATTTCTCTTTCAATGTGAGGAATGCCGTTATGCAACTACTATCAAATTCAAACTTGGATTTTTTTAAGCAACTTATACAAAAGATAAACTACCTTTATAAAATCCTTGATGAAGCGCCTATAAAACCCGACGTGGCCTAGGAAACTCCGTATCCCTTTCACAGTCTTCAAAGGGGGTAACTTGGATATTACCTCAATTTTTGCTTGGTCAAACTCAAGCCATTTTTCAGATATTTTGTGACCCAATACTTTTCGCTCTTTCACCATAAAATGACACTTTTCCCAGTTCAAAACCATGTTTGTTTCCTTGCATCATTTGAGTACTTCTTCCAAATGCACTATGCAATATTCAAACTCATCCACAACTACCAAAAAGTCATCCATAAATATTAGTGTCTTCAACCATGTCGGAGAAGATGGAAATCATACATCATTGGAACGTGGTTGGGGCATTGCATAAACCAAAAGGCATCCTTTTAAACGCGAAAGTCCCATAAGGGCATGTGAAAGCTGTCTTTTCGTGATCTTCTAGAGCAATAGAGATTTGATTGTATATGGAATATCCATCAAGGAAATAATAGAAGCCACGACCCGCTAATCTATCAAGCATTTGGTCCATGAAAGAGAGGGGGAAGTGATCCTTCTCAGTCCAAGAATTTAACTTTCGGTAGTCCATGCATACTCGCCATCCAGTTACCAGCCTCAAGGCAATCATCTCTTCTTTTTCTATAGGTATAATAGTAATTCCCCCCTTTTTTGTCACACACTGGACCGGACTGACCCAGGTACTGTCAAAAATTGGGAAGACCACTCCCGCATCTAACCACTTTATTATTTCCTTCTTGACCACCTCTTGTATGGGTGGATTTAGACTTCTTTGATGTTCAATTAATGGTGTGCATTCTTCTTGAAGATTGATTTTGTGTGTGCATATTCCCAAGGGCATGCCAATTATGTCAGCAATTGTCCACCCAAGGGCCCAAATATGCCTTTTCAAGACCTTGAGTAATGTCTCCACTTGTTTTTTCACTCAATTTATTAGAGATGATCACTGGCAATGTCTCATTGGCACCCAAATAAGCATACTTCAAATGTGATGGCAAAGGCTTCAACTCCAACATTGGTTGTTCGATAATGGAAGGCTTGGAAGGAGGAGTTTGCTAATTCATCAAGTCAAGGTCAAGCTTCTTTGGATGGTAGGGGTAGGACCCCATTCCCACTAAGGCACAACATACTTTATCCTATTCCTCCATCCCCTCACAATCATAATTTAATAGAACAACTTCCAATGCTTCATCCATGAACCCTTCTTTAACATGTAATTTAATGCTCTCCTTGATTTTGTTAATTACAAATGCCATCTGAAGGTCATTTGGTTTTTACATGGACCGGCATACATCAAAAGTTGCCTCTTCTTCATTCAAGGAGAACTTAAATCCCCCCATTTCATTTTGTTCAATGTGCACCCTATTTTTAGACTTGGCTGACCCAGAACAATTGGTATTTCAAATCCCCTAGTGCAATCAAGTATAACAAAATCTATAGAGTAGAAAAGCCGACCCACTTTTACCAATATGTCATGCCCCATTCCCACGGGGCATTTTATCAACCGGTCCGCCATGAGCACTTTTATGTTTGTGATGGTGGGTTGGCCAAGCTCCAATCTTCTAAAGGTGGTTAACGACATTAAGTTCGCACTTGCATTTTCATCACACACCAACTTTGTTGATCTATGCACCCCATTCGCATCACAAAAGGTGTACACACACAAAGTCATTTCAACATTAACAAATTTACCCGATAATATTTGACTACTTTGAGGGGACATGTGAACAACCCCACAATTTTCAAAATTGTTTGTAGTGCATATTTCTTTCATGAAATTGGCATGCTCAGGCATTTTATTGAATGCCTCACTCGATGGAACATTGACGGTGATTTTTCTTAATATAGCCTCAAATCCTCCCAATTGTTCACTTTCTTTCTCTTGCAAAAGTCGCTGAGGGAACGGAGGTGGACATTTAGAAAAGGGCTGGCAAGCCTTGGGCACCTTGTTCCGATGATCTATAGCTCTTTCTAACCCATTACCCAAAGTCCTATTGTTTCTAAGATTACTCATATTTGGCTTTTCAATCTCCATGGGGTTGGTTAGGTCTCTCACTTCATTTGTTTCTTCATCTTTCTTCAATAGCTCAGATTTGACTTGGGAAGTCAGCCATAACATTCTATCTTTGAGAATTTTGATAGCGATGGAGTGTGAGTGCACAGTCTAAGCTAGACTCCCAAGATCGTATCTCAACTCTCTAATGCCTTTGTCAGTGGTCTTTACTTTCTCTAGCACTTTCACAAGCATATTTTTGACCCATGAGCCATCATTTTTCATGTTCCAACCTTGATTCCCACGATATTGTCTCCCCAAACACGGGCTTGCTTATTGGAGACTCCCATAGGAACCCATCTCATAGTTTTCAACCAATGATTCTTCCCTATTTTCACTAAGACAATCCACATATTCTGCTAATTTCACAGCCCCAACAACACCAATGGTATTAACCGTCTCACATGTGTGGCTTCTTACACTCATGGTTATAAATTTAAGAAGTGTTTTAGCGAGTGATAGGTCTCTATCCCTTCTCTCACCATTCCTCCTCCATTCATCAAGCAGCGTAGTGGAGGTCACACCTATTGCTCCCTTAACTCCCCATATATTTCACTTATGGTCCACTGTAGTCATCCTCGCTCATGCCAATGGGCCGAGTAAGAAGTATTTGGCAATAGCATTCGAAGGATGTCTGTATAGGACCTGTTCAAATGTCACAAAAAACAAATAAAGTAAAAAGTGAAAAAAAACTAACAAAGTGATTTCAAACGTCAATCAAAAAGGCTACTCAAAACCGATTCCCCGGCAACGTCGCTATTTTTTGATAATGCTCAAGTAACACTCTCCATAAGGAGGTGAATGAGATTGTTAAGCAAAATAAAATTTATAATACCCGATGGGAGTCAGAATCGATCCCATAGAGAAATGGTAGAGTTGCCTAAAGGATTGTTGTATATCAATCACCAATAAAGTCAATGTTCAAATAACAATAAAAGTAAAAAAGGGGGGAAATTAGGGAATTGGAAAATCTGTCACAATTCACAATTCAACTAAAAAACGTAAGGTAAATACAGATTTGTATCAAGAGAGAGGACGACTAGGGGTATACTTTCGATGGGACTCGAACATGGGTCATGGTACTTGCTCAATTACATAAATATTTACTAAACAACATGAGTAGCATTGGTTTTAGGCATGAATATTAATCTTTCAATCTCACAAACATTTATCCAATGGTCTTTGTTCAAGAACTATAGTTTTATCATTAACCAACAAATATAAGCTTGGGGAAGTCACACTATCTCTAGCTCAGACTCTTAAATGAGTGTTTTTGGCAAATTGAGCTATTTCTAGCCTTAATATAAATGGAATCCCAAGTACCCACTAATGAATTCTCATCTGAAATTATGAACCTCTTTCTCAAGCAAGAACACAATCAAGTAATTTCAATCAATGTTTAAAACCATTAATTTTAGAGTTAAAACATGGAGAATTAACAAGACCTATATCACTTTAGCAATTATAAACACAAATAAGCAAGACCAATACCCATTAATTAAGTACCCATCATACACATACACCTAGACAAGGAGACTTAGCCACTCATGCTAAAGGAATAATAAGCAATACCAAATGAATAATTCAAATTCCCTTTCATTAATAAAAGAAGTTTGCAATATTCAAGCTCAAATTACAAAACTATGGTGAATCCAAGGTTGAAGATGGAGAGAATTGAGTGAAACCCTATATCTTGCCTTAGGAGAGAAAATTTGTTCAATAATATTCCAAAAATTGAAAGCTATTCAAAACTATGAAAAACTATGCCTAAATCGGGTTTTAGAATCTTTCCAAATCATCATATAAAAGTGGATAAAAATGCCCCTCGGGAGCTATGCACCACAACGTGCATTTTGTATGTCTCATTGTGCGCATCACACAACTCCACCTTAGTGGACTAGTGACTTGGCTTGAACTTCGAGTGTTGTGTGAAGTGGCGTACATACTGCACCAGGCATTGTGTATGTCTCACGGCGGTCGCACCCCTTAGCAGATTCTTCTTCTTCTTCTGAGCTTCATGCGAAGGGAGGTATGAACCGCACCAAGAATTGTGCATGTTGCACAGCAACTAGACCTTTCAGCAGAATCTTCATCTCTCTTGATCAACTTAACACTTCAACTTTTTTTGAGCTCTTTTAGGTCCAATTCCTTATTTTCTACTTTTGACAAAGAGTGCCTGCATTCATATCAATAAAGGTCATAAGAACCTCTAAATCATATCAAAACATAGCAATAATTCATGATTAAAGGTTCAATAAGTTGGTAGATTACCATTTTTATCACTTTCCTATTCATTGTGATCACGTGCTTTAAAGCTCGCAGTCGCGATATGCATTTTACTACCAGTGATCAGCAAGTCCATTTAGCTCTATTTTAACTTGTTTTCACCCGAATTTTTCCCGAACACTTCTACAACATAGAAGCAATCTGTGTCAATTGCACTATTTTTCCACTTTTTACTAACAAAAGCATAAGATTAAGAGTTAAATAAGTAGGTAGAATACCAACTTATCATTTGTATTCTCGATCACTTTGGGGCCTTTTTGTATATTTATTTCTGTTGGTTTATATATATACTATTGGCCCATTTCTGGTATGTTTCCCTTTTTCTTTTGTCTATTAAAAATGTTTTACTGTACTTTCACATTGTTGGATTAGCTTGCCTACTGGGGGTTATGTAGATTCCATAACGGCCCAATTTTGGGTCGTGACAGAGTTGTATCACAACTCTAGGTTCACCAGTCTCTCTAGTACTAGAGAAATATTTCTAGTAGAGTTCTATGAATCGGTACAATGACGTCCGTATTCTATCTGCAGGAGGTTATATGCATTCCTAGAAAAGATTCCATCTTGTTTGATTCCTTATCGTGCATTCATGACCTTGACAACTTCTAAATATTTGTTGTTTCACTCTTTATCAAATGGTTCAGACAAGATCAACGACAGGTAAGGACGAGGCCCCTGTACCTACAGTTAGTGCCCCAGCTAGGGAATAGGGTAGAGGTCAAGGTAGGGGATGGGTTGTGGTGTGAGATTTGGACCAAACTAGATTGCAGTCGCCAGAGCTAGATATTGAGGTTGAGGGGGTACAGTATGAACCAGAGGGCGTGGGGCTAGCCCAGCCCTCTATAAGTTTTGTGGCTATAAGGGTACTATAGGATACATTGGTTTGTCTGCTTTGATTTCTGGAGGGTACATCATAGCCAACAACTTTGCCTGGTACTCTGGTTGGTTCTCAGATTAAGGGCGAGGCATAGAATTCTACCCAGGCAGTGACACAAGGTTCAGGAGCAAAACCCGCTACTACAGCTCCCCGATTAGAGGTATTTCCAGTTCCTACTGTTGTTCCAACTATTCTAGTTTGGCCAGTCATGTCTTCTGAGGAGAAAAAGATGCTTGGTAGGTTTCCATGGTTGGGTCCCTAGAGGTTTTCTGGTGCTCTTAGGGAGGATACGCACGAGTTTCTGACTAGTTTCCTAGAGAGGTTGCATATCCTTAGGTTGGTTGAGTCGCATGGAGTAGATTACACCATGTTTTAGCTGGTGGAGGTCTTATATAGCTTGCAAACTAATGAGGTCACCTCTGCTTACTTGGGCATAATTCTCCGCAACTTTCTTGGAGAAGTATGTATGGTGCAACTTGAGACAAAGATTGATGTATGAGTTCACCAGGTTAGAGTAGGGCTTCATGTCTATCTCAAAGTATAAGGTCTGTTTCCATGAGTTGGCTAGGCATGCCACTATGATTCTACCCACCGAGTACGAGAGGGTGCGTCGCTTTGTTAGAGGTTTGACTTTACATCTTAATTAGCTACAAAAGGTATGGTAACATCAGTCCAGTCCTTCCTAGAGGTTATGGATCATGACCGCACTATGGAGGGCATACTTTGCGAGGCCCAAGGGGGTAGCGATAAGAGGCCCTACCATCAGGGCAGTTATAGTGGCTCACAGACACGAGGTAAAGGCTACTTTGGTAGGGGTCTGTATCAACAACACTTTCAGCTGAGCTGGCCTATTTAGGCAACACTATAGATTGCTAAGGGTCAGAGTAGTCAGGGCATGGTTCAGTCTCTTTGTGGTGCACATTCAAGTTATTTAGGCCGTGGCAGTTAGTCTGGTTTAGCAGGTTCTTCTGTTCAGACTTTAGTAGGCAGAGGTTTCTACAAGTATGGTGAATTGGGACACTTTGCCAGAGATTGTCCTCGGGTTAGACATAGCAGCCAGCAGGGTCAATATGTTTAGCCCCCCAGGGCTCCAGCACCACCAGCCAGAGGCAGTGTACAAAGTAGTAGGGGTGGTCCCTAGGGTACTTGAGATGGTCCTCAGTCAGGTAGATCGAGTGGTCATGGAAGTCAGAGCCACATGTATACATTTCTAGGTTGTCTAGAGGATGAGGCTTCAGATGTTATCATCACAGGTACAATCTCTATTTGTCATTAGACCATTACTCTAAGGATGCCTGGTATCTCTCCTATAGTATGTAAGGGTGTCGATAGCCACATGTCGAGGTATCTTTCCTAAGTGTCGATAGCCACATGCCTGGTATCTTTCCTAAGTGTCCAATGATTAGTTAGGATAGGGTGCTTAGCCTATGTTGCTTATGTTGGTGATACTAGTGCTACCACACCTTCATTTAAATTAGTTCTCATGGTTTGGGAGTATTTGGACGTGTTTCCTTCTAATATAATGGGTTTTCCTTCTGGTTCTGATATCGACTTTGGCATTGATGTCGAGTTGGGCACTCAACCCATTTCTATTCTGCCATATTGGATGGCACTAGAAAAGTTGAGAGAGCTTAAGGATCAGCTCCAGGATTTGTTAAGTAGAGGGTTCATCAGGCCTAGTGTGTCTCCATGGGGTGCTCTGGTTCTATCTGTGAAGAAGAAGGATGGGTCCATATGTATGTGTATTCACTGTAGGCAGTTGAATAAGGTGACCGTTAAGAATAAGTATCTGGTGCCGCATATTGATGATCTGTTTGACCAGCTACTAGGTGCAATGGTGTTCTCTAAGATAGACTTAAGGTTCGGTTATTATCAGTTGAGGATTAGGGTAGCAGAAATCCCAAAGACCTCATTTAGGACTTGATACAACCATTATAAGTTCCTAGTCATGTATTTTGGGTTGAACAATGCCCCAATAATATTTATAGAGTTGATGAACCATGTGTTCAAAACCTACTTAGATTCCTTCATTATTGTATTCACCAATGATATTCTGGTATATTCGAGGAGTAGAGAGGAGCATGAGCAGCATCTGAGAGTTGTACTTCAGACCTTGTGAGACCATAAGTTGTATATAGAATTCACTAAGTGTGAGTTTTGGCTTGAGTCTGTGGCATTCTTGGGGTACGTGGTGTCCAAGGATAGGATTATGATGGATCTGGTGAAGGTTGCAGCAGTTCATGATTGGGCTAGGCTCACTTCTCCTCCTGAGGTTTGCAGTTTTATCAGGTTGGTAGGTTACTACAAATGGTTTGTGGATGATTTTTCACAACTCTGTTGACTAGATTGACTCAGAAGAATATCCCTTTCCTGTGGTTTGACGAGTGTGAGGTGAGCTTTCTGAAGCTCAAGGCCTTATTGACTCCAACTCTGATTCTTACTCTTATGGTTGAGGGGTTGACTGTGTATTATGATGCTTCTGGTGTTGGTTTGGGTTGTGTGTTGATGTAGTGGGGCTGGGTTATTGCTTATGCTTCCAGACAGTTGAAGGTTTAGGAGAAGAACTACCCCACTCATGACTTGGAGTTAGCAGCGGTAGTCTTTGCATTGAAGATTTGGAGCAATTATCTATATGGCGTGCATTGTGAAATCTCCACTGACCACCATAGTCTCCAGTACAGTTTTAGCAAGAAGGACCTAAATTTGAGATAGCACAGGTGGCTGGAGTTACTGAAGGACTATGACCTACCGATCCTTTATCATCCGGACAAGGCAAATGTGGTAGCAGATGTCTTGAGCTGGAAAGCAGTGAGTATGGGTAGCTTGGCATACTTAGCAGCGGAGGAGCGACCTTTAGCCTCGGACATCCAGTCCTTGGCTAATAGGTTAGTTAGACTTGATATTTTTAAGACAGGTTATATTATTGGTTGCGTTGAGGCTAAATCTTCCTTGTTAGAGCAGATTCGAACACATCAATTTGATGATGCGAGGTTAAGGATCATTCATGATAAGGTGTTGAGCGCTGAGGCTAGGAAGGCGACCTTAGATTTAGAGGGTGTTTTGAGGATTAAGGGTCATATTTGTGTTCCTAAAGTTAGTGACCTGGTTAGGTTGATCTTGGAGGAGGCTCATTGTTCTAGGTATTCCAATCATCACGGGGAAGCTAAGAAGTATCATGACTTGAGACAATACTACTGTGGTGTGGGATAAAGAAGGATATGTCAGATTTCGTGTTCTAGGTGCTTGAACTATCAACATGTGAAGTTTGAGCACCAGAGGCCAGGTGGTCTGACTCAGAGGCTACCCATTTTGGAGTGGAAATGGGAGTGGATAGATATGGACTTTGTAGTCAGTTTGCCATGTACTTTGTGGAGGTTTGATTCAATATGGGTGATTGTGGGTAGGTTGACGAAGTCTGCTCATTTTCTGTCGATTCAGACTTCTTAAAGTTTAGAGAGGTTGGCTCAGATTTACATCTGGGAGATTGTCCATTTACATGGGGTGCCTATTTTAATCATTTCTGACCGTGATACTCAGTTTACTTCAGGTTTTTAGAGGTCTATTCAGAGGGAGTTGGTACTAGAGTTGAGCTTACAACTGCTTTTCACCCGCAGACTGATAGTTAGTCAGAGTGCACTATTCAGGTTCTGTAGGATATGTTGTGGGACTGTGTTATTGATTTCAGAGGTCAGTAGGACTAGTTCTTAGCTTTGGCAGAGTTCTCTTATAATAATAGCTACCACTCTAGTATTCAGATGGCTCCGTTTGAAGCATTATATGGTAAGCAGTGTAGGTCTCTGGTGGGTTGGTTTGATGCATTTGAGGATAGACCATGGGATACTGATTTGCTTCGTGATTCCATGGATAGAGTTTAGGTTATTCAAGAGAGGCTTCATACTACCCAGAGTAGGCAGAAGAGTTATGCTGACCAAAGGGTTTGAGAATTAGATTTCATGGTTGGTGACAGTGTGTTTCTTCGAGTGTCACCTATGAAGGGCATGATGAGGTTCAAGAGAAAGTATAAGCTCAGTCCTAGATTTATTGGGCCATTTGAGATTCTTTATCATATCGGGGAGGTAGCATATGAGCTATCCTTGCCTCCTGCTCCTTCAGGGTTTCACCTCATTTTTGACGTTTCTACGTTGAGGTGGTATGTTCTGGATGAGTCGCATATGCTGCAGTGGGATTTAGTTCAGTTGGGTATGTCACGCCCCGAGGTTACCCCCTAGACGTAACACGGGACTTGGGACTACAAAAATCCCAAGTTAACCCTTGGTCATAGCATTCTCAAGCATAACAAAAGATAAGTGGAAGCATAATACGGAAATCCCATCAAGAAAACATCAATAAAAGGGTCTAAGGGCCCCGTAACATACATTATCCAAAAAGGGAATTCGAATACAAACTATTTCTGAAAGCCTCTAGTCATAACATAAAGAGTTCTAGGACAAGACCCTAGCTAACTCGTAGTATAGAAGTAAAGCTAACATAAGGAAAGAAAACATAACTAGTCCTCACACTATGAGGACTCACCGAAGGTGCGCGTGAGTGGCCGGGAACTCTAGCCACGATGCTGTGAAGGGATACCTGATTCTGCATCATCAAAGGATGCAGCGCAATATGCGTTAGTACTATGGAATGTACTAATTATGAGAGCGATGCATGAATCATGATAAAACAGTTTAAATACATACTTAAGAATGAACTTGTTACTTAAAGAAGGACCATAAATAAATATCAAGGTCTAAAATATAAAACATGAAATAAAGCACAAGTTTCATAGTATAGAATCATGTAACTTCATAGCTTGAAAATAACATGTGGGAGTTTCTCTTAACCGACATTAAACCATGCTGAGCTACATGGAGTTCAGTGTCTTGCACCCACACTGAAAGAGTTGTCCTAATCGGCCAAGGTTAGAACCATTTCATACCAGGATCCTGTCATCATAAGCCTCAAAAGGGCAACCTACAGTGGCACGTAATTCTGGGACTAAGGGTACTCTCAGCCGGTCCAACTCGGTGCTAAATACTACTCCCAAAACATATATATACATGAAATGAGCTCACATACATATGACATATCAAATGAAAAACTTGTTCATACATTTTTATACCCCGAATCATCATACTACTCATGAATTAGGGTGTTGAAATCGATTCATGAGCATTGATGGAACACCGGGTGTCTTATCTTGTATCATACTTCATAACATAGAAAGACTTGCATACTTCATGACATGTAAAACTTGCATAGCTCTAGTTCAATTTTCATAAAACATATACTTTCATAGAATCATAGGAACTAGGCATGCACATGCTTGAAAATCTATAAAGAACATGCTTATAAAAATCCAATTTACTTAAATCAACTTCATGCATGTAGAAATTTCCATGGTTAAGCTTCAATTCATGAACTAAGATTTAACATGTAAAAATCCATGTGAAATCATGCAATTTTAATAGTAATTTCATAATCAAATTATGAGAAGATCATATTTAGCAAAACCCATAAGAATTGGATAAGAACCCTAATTTGAAAATCATGAAATAAAAATTTGAGTTAAGGATTTTGGGCACAAGGGTGAAAGGAACCCATTGTTGATTACCCACATACCTTGATTGAAACTAACCCACTTGAATTGAAAAGACTAAGGAGACTTGAACTTGGAGTTTGAGACTTGGAGCTTGAAATCCTAACTTGAAGCTTGAGAAGATGGAACTCCTTTTCTTCTTTTGAAAGTTGATTGAAAGAATGGGAGAGAACTTAGGTCAAGTGGGAATAAAAACCCTCTTAAATAGGCTTAAAAAACTTAGTATAGGAGTTAAAAGATTAGGAAATTACAAAAATACCCTTGGCTTAAAACTTGGAAAAAGCTGGAAAAAGTCGATCTTTGGGACCACGATTTGGTACACGGTCCGTCATCCAAAATGACGGACCGTCATAGGGAGTCGTGGTTTCAAGAACCACTTCTGGGTGTCTACTGTAAATCCATTCCACGAGTTACAGGATGGTGCGTCGTTTAAAATGATGACCTGTCAAGTCACTCGTGGAATCTAGGAAAGAAAAGCTTATTTTTGACAAACCACGGGTCAATCTACGGACCGTGGTTTTGATCTACGGGCCGTCAACCAACCAGTGGTTTTAACAATGAAATTTCAGTGATCAGTTCAGCATTCACGGTTTAAAGTACGGACCCATCGTTCAGAGTACTGACCCGTCGTTCAAAGTACGGACCCGTCGTTCAAAGTACGGACCCGTCGTTCAAAGTACGGGGCCGTAATCCGATCCGTCATCACTGACTGCACTGCAGTAAACTGCCCATAACATTTTACTCCTTACTCAGATTAATGCACAGTCGGTGGCGTTGGAAAGAAGACTCAAAAACCTTTAATCTGGTGGGTATTAGGCCACCTAAATCTTTATATTTTGGGAGGAATCATCGAATGAATTTGACCCTAGTTTAGACTTACATGAAAACTTACTTTGGCGGGGTGCTTGCGACTTAACTTGATGATAGGAGTTTCTTATGAACACGATTCATATCCAAAGCACTCACCACACTAGGAAAAAGATTATTACACTCGTGGAAAAGGTTCGGGTATTAGCTTAGGATTTTGGGGTGTTACAATATCTCCCCCTTGGGATCATTCATCCTCGAATGAAAGCTAAGCAAGGGAACTCCAGAGAGAGAATAGCCCAACCAAAAAAGAAACATGAAAACCAAAGAATCAACATGAAACTAAACTTTTCAACCTAAAACATGGCTGAATCAATTTGAAAATATGAATACATGCTAGGATCATGAGAGAAACTGCTGAAATAGAATCGGAGGGACATACTAAGGATGGAACTACAACCTCAAGCTGAAACCAGATCGGAAGGAAAAAAGGTGAAGGTACTTGGCCTTCATGGATGATTTTGCTTCCCAAGTATATCCTTCAACTAAGTTGTGAAAGCTGAAGTACTATTGTTGTAACCGACTTCTGATTGAAATAAAAACTGAGCTGGTTTCATGAGACACGTATGAATGCTGAAAATGTAAGAACAACCAACATGATAGGAACTGGATACCCAACATGATAACTGATCTGGGATGAGTGTAGGAACTCAGCTAAAACTAATAAGGAACGAACATACTTTAGAGATCGCAGTTAACCAAAAGGAACACCAAACTGAGAGAAGTAGATATACGAGAAAACCATTCTCTTCTAAATACCACCCCTACCAATCACAACTAACAACCTCAACAACGCACATAAAGGTACTAAGGTCTGAGTTTAACTACCCAATTCCCCATATTAAAACCCTATCTTGACTAGACCTCTTGCACCTAGAGTTATCTCCTAAGAATAGTATTTCTTCTTATCACAACGACCAACTAACCTTGAGCTCCTAATCAAAGGGTCACTAGTTGAGCAAAATAGGTATCCACATGAATCCCATCATGATATTCAAGCTTATAACTATGGTCACCTTATGGTTTCGTAGCTTACCCTATTTAAGACTTCTTTCCTCTTCCTTATCATAACTAGGATTCACAGATTCAAGAACTTCTATAGGGGGTCATCCTAAAATTCCTTATCTAAATATTTCACATGAATAATCCTTGCCTCACAATTCATCCACACCTAAAAGTCAAGGTGGAACAAGTACACTATCAAGGAAAAGGAATTTCCTACCTCCCAGCTAGGCTACTATAAGGTAATCTCCCTTAACACTTATAACAACATAAACCAAAATCATTGATAAAAAAAAGTAGGAGCGTCACGAATGAAGGAATACAAATTGATCTAGACTTACACTTAGCGTGATCTAGGCACTCAAGGTGAGGCTTGGAGAGTTGAGCACAATAGGCATGAGTATTTCACATACTGGGCTCGTAAGGCATAAATGGTGGGGATCACCATCCCTCATCATCAAAGGCAAAGGTAAAAGGGCTTTAGATCAAGGAAATCATAAACGCAAACCATTTGAAGAATCATGTCTGAGTATATACATGACGCAACATGATTTGATTTGCAATTAAGGCATGTCTGAGGACTGAACTGAGTGAATAGGACTGAACATACTGAGAGACATGAGTTTACATAGATAACCACTCTCAGGTTATAAAGCTGGGATTTATAGAATCGCAAGATAAGAGTAGAGTCGTTGTCTGAAGTAATCACTTGCCATTTTAGAATTTGAACATGAGCGTGAATATGAAAGAGGACCATGGCGCTGACACACAAGGTATGCAAAAGGGATTATAATGGCAGAGGTATACTTAGGATGCTAGGATAGAAATAAGCTTCTGCCTCCCCTCTTGACTTTGTTCTAACACTCATAAGCATCGCTACATGAGCCCCCAAAATCTGGCCAATTCTACATTCCACTATCTCCCCCTTAGGTTCATGCTACCTTTCTGAGTCTATGGACCTCTCACCAACCTCTCAAAGGAACTATGATCGTTTTACCCTAACAGGACATACCCTACTCCCAAATCTAGCACGACTAACCACTTCCTTCTATAGTCAAAGACTCTCCTTCTCTTAAAAGTCTAGGCCTCAGCCCTCTTATCCCCCCATAGATCTAGGTCAAGACACCTCACAACCAAACAAAATTAGGGGTCCGGGGACTATGGATGAATAAAGAAAGAAAATCTAGTGACGTACCTGATTCAACTTCTAGAGGAATACTTTGACCCAACTGGCTAGGCAATGACAAGAATTGGTTTTGGAGCTGAACCTCACAGTTGCTCCTCTTAGATGAGGGGCAATCCCTGGTCCTATGGCCTAACTGACCACACATAAAACACCCCTCCTTGCCCGCAAGGCACTCACCCAAATGAAACTTACCACAACTACTACAATGAGGGTACCTCAAGGTCTTCAGAGCCCTATGGTGACAAGACTTAGAATCAAGGGCAGGTGTGCTAACTGTAGATGGGGTTGGTCTAGATGACCTCTGCTGAGAAGATGATTGGTTTCGTGTTCTGGTCTTTTTGTTCTTCCTCTTCCTCTTCTTTAGTTTCTCTTTCTCATTCAACTGAGCTGTCATGGCTTGAGCCAACATACAGATGGCTTCACAAAATTTTGCATTCATAACCTCATGATCTGGAGTGGTTGGATTAGCATTCCTCATGAGGTTTCTTTGCAAAGAAATTATGTGGAATGCTTAAGGAACAGATTAGAAGGGTAAGTAGAATCAAACTTTATCGCACGATAGTGAACATGAAGAAGTGAAGTTTTTCCTAAAACATCTCATAGCCTTCCCCTCATAAGTGTGGCGCGCTTCACACCCATGAAAGAGATTCTACTCGATATGGCTTTCAGACATCCTAGGACTCTTGAACCTGAGGCTCTGATACCATGTTTGTCACTCACCGAGGTTACCCCTAGATGTAACACGGGACTTGGGACCACAAGAATCCTAAGCTAACCCTTGGTCATAGCATTCTCAAGCATAACAAAAGATAAGCGGAAGCATAATACAAAAATCCCATCAAGGAAACATTAATAAAGGGTATAAGGGCCCGTAACATACAATATACAAAAAGGGAATTCAAATACAAACTACGTCTGAAAGCCTCTAGTTATAACATAAAGAGTTTCTAGGACAATACCCTAGCTAACTCGGAGTATAAAAGTAAAGCTAACATAAGGAAAAAAAAACATAACTACTCCTCGCACTATGAGGACTCACCAAAGCTGGGCGTGAGTGGCCGGGAACTCTAGCCATGAAGTTGTGAAGGGATACCTGATTCTGCATCATCAAAGGATGCAGCGCAGTATGCGTTAGTACTATGGAATATACTAAGTATGAGAGCGATGCATGAATCATGATAAAATAGTTTAAAAACATACTTAAGAATGAAATTGTTACTTAAAAAAGGACCATAAATATATATCAAGGTATAAAACATAAAACGTGAAATAAAACTTAAGTTTCATAGTATAGAATCATATAACTTCATAGCTTGAAAATAAACATGTGGAGTTTCTCTTAACCGACATTTAACCATGCTGAGCTACATGGAGTTCATTGTTTTGCACCCACACTGAAAGAGTTGTCCTAACTGGCCAAGGTTAGATCCATTTAATACTAGGATCCTTTCATCATAAGCCTCAAAAGGGCAACCTACGATGGCACATAGTTCTGGGACTAAGGGTACTCTCACCCGGTCCAACTCGGTTCTAAATACTACTCCCAAAACATATATATACATGACATAAGCTCACATACATATGGCATATCAAATGCCAAACTTGTTCATACATTTTCATACCCCAGATCGTCATACTACTCATGAATTAGGGTTTTGAAATTGATTCATGAGAATTGATGGAACATCGGGTGTCTTATCTTGCATCATACTTCATAACATGGAAAGACTTGCATACTTCATGACTTGTAAAATTTGCATGGCTCTAGTTCAATTTTCATAAAACATATACTTTCATAGAATCATAGAAACTAGGCATGCACATGCTTGAAAATCTACAAGGAACATGCGTATCAAAATCCAATTTACTTAAATCAACTTCATGCATGTAGAAATTTCCATGGTTAAGCTTCAATTCATTAAATAAGAGTTAACATGTAAAAACCCATGTGAAATCATTCAATTTTAATAGTAATTTCATAATCAAATCATGAGATGATCATATTTAGCAAAACCCATAAGAATTAGATAAGAACCCTAATTTGAAAATCATGAAATAAAAATTTGAGTTAAGGGTTTTGGGCACAAGGGTGAAAGGAACCCATTGTTTATTACCCACATACCTTAATTGAAACTAACCCACTTGAATTGAAAATACTAAGGAGACTTGAACTTGGAGTTTGAGACTTGGAGCTTGAAACCCTAACTTGAAGCTTGAGAAGATGGAACTCCTTTTCTTCTTTTGAAAGTTGATTGAAAGAATGGGAGAGAACTTAGGTCAAGTGGGAATAAAAACCCTCCTAAATAGGCTTAAAAAACTTAGTATAGGAGTTAAAAGAGTGGGAAATTACAAAAATACCCCTAGATTAAAACTTGGAAAAAGCTGAAAAAAGTCAATCTCAGGGACCACGAGTTGGTCCACGGTCCGTCATCCAAAATGATGGACCATCAAAGGGAGTCATGGTTTCAAGAACCACTTCTGGGAGTCTACTGGAAATCCATTCCACAAGTTACAGGACGGTCCTTCATTTAAAATGATGACTCGTCAAGTCACTCGTGGAATCTAGAAAAGATAAGCTGATTTTTGACAAACCACGGGTCAATCTACGGACCATGGTTTTGATCTATGGGCCATCAACCAACCAGTGGTTTTAACAATAAAATTTCAGTGTTCAGTTCAGCATTCACAGTTCAAAGTACGGACCCGTCGTTCAAAGTATGGACCCATCATCTGATCCGTCATCACTGACAACACTACAGTAAACTGCTCATAACTATTTACTCCAGACTCAAATTAATGTGCGGTTGGTGGCGTTGGAAAGAAGACTCAAAAACCTTTAATTTAATGTGTACTGGGATACCTAACTCTTTATAATTTAGGAGGAATGATCGATTGAATTTGACCCTAGCTTAGACTTACATGAAAACTTACTTTGGCGGGGTGCTTGCGACTTAACTTGATGATAGGAGTTTCTTATGAACATGATTGGCATCCAAAGCACTCACCACACTAGGAAAAAGATTATTACACTCATAGAAAAGGTTCGGGTACTAGCTTAGGATTTTGGGGTGTTACAGGGTAAGTCTCTAGACTTTGAAGAGGAGCCTGTTCCTATTTTGAATAGGCATGTTAAGAAGTTGAGGTCCAAAGAGATTCCATCAGTTAAGGTTCAATGGTGGCATCATCTTTTCTAGGAGGCTACTTGGGAGACTGAGAAAAACATATGGACCTATTATCCTTACCTTTTTGAGCCTTCAAGTATCTTTGTTTCTTTAACTTTCAAGGACGAAAGTTCTTTTAGTAGTGGATATTGTAATCACCCTCTAGGTCATTTTCTTGATTTTCATGCTTTTTTTTGTATCTTAAGCTTTCCCACAGTGGCTACAGGTCATTTATGATTTGTCAGGATTGATGATTTAGTTCCTGGGCAGTTCATTTGTGTTTTAAGCATATTTCCCTATTTTGAAACTGTTAAGGCTGGTAGAGTTGACTTTGGTCAACACTCAGAGAAGACAACCTCAGATGGAAATTTCGTCAGTGCTGTTAGCTCTAGAATGTTTACTTTGGGATAGTAGGACCTCTAGTTTGGGTCCCGAGCCTTCCAGACTCATTTTGGGCTATCGAGTTCCTTTTTGGTAAAAGTTAGTTTTTGAGCATTGGGCCCACTTTTCATTAAGATGATCTCCGTTGGGAATTTCATCGATTTTGTTGAGTCTGGAATGCCATTTTTTTAGGGTAGCATAGTTTGTTTGTGTTCACAGGTCCTCGGATGAATCTTTACGGCCCATCTGGAGACTTTTTAAGTTGCAAAATTTGCTAGTTTGTTGGTTGCTATTGCAGCAGTATCCAACCCTTTGCCTACGAAGGGGGTTGGCTGCATCCACGAAGAAGAGGTAGTTGGGCATCGCCTACCCTTTCCTTTTCTTATGTGTGGCTCTATCCGCCTATGCATGCTCGCATGCACGGTGGCTAGCCCTTGTGCGTGCAGAAGGAGAGCCTAGCCATGCCTCCACTTGCCCTTCACGTACGCGAGTGCCAGGCCACCTACGTGAGTCCGCGTGCATGGTGTCCTTCCCGCGTGCATAAAGTCCTGTGCCTGTACCTATAAAATGTTTTCAACTTCATTTTCTCCTAAAAAATTCCTAACTTCTCTATTGTTTTAAAGCTTCTAAGAGATGGTTTGAGGCGGGTTTTCATCCCTCATAATTCTGGTAAGTTTCCCCTAATTCCCTTCTCCTTTCCGTTATTAAATTCATGTTATCTTCTGTTTAAATTCCATAAATTCCTTGTTTAAATTCCTTGATCAAGTGAGCTTTGAGGCTGTTTTGGGCCCCAAAACGAGTCCTGTTTGTGCTTAAATTTGGGCATGACTTTTTTAAAACCTCTTTAAATATGATTGTAAAATTTGTTTTCTATTTCATCGTACGGGCCTCGAGGGTCATTTTTGACTTAATTTTTGGCTTGAATTTCTGTGTAGTAATATGGGTGTATTCTTCTCGCCTTGACACCTAGATTATGTTTTTGATAGTGTGATAGCATTCCGAGGCTATTTGGAAAGAGAAAAGGTACATAAGTAATGGCTCGTGCTTACAGTTCGTCCCCGAGGTAGGTTATGGCTTATTTATCTTAGACCTGGCTTAGTTAGATTCTTTATATTATGAGTTACATGAATGTTAGGGTAGGATCTAGGTTAGAGATTAGGCTTAAATCCTATTTTCTACTAATTTGGCCATTTTCGGGACTGTAGAATAGTACTACCATGTTTATCCTTAGATTTGGGGCTTGTAGAATTGTTGTGGCTAGCCTAGAATCCTTAGAGTAACTTTAGGAGGTTTTAGAGGTAGAGTAGGTGCCTTGTTTTATTTTTTTATTATAGTTCCATTTTTCATCGTTATTTACCATTAAATTGTGTAACTATGGGCCCAAGACCATAGCTTTGGACTGGATGGAGTTCTAGGCGAGTACCTTGTTTGGGGGCGCTTTGGCCCTACCTTTGGTATTATATTTCTGTCTTTGCTTGAGTACTGTACTGCTTACTTTCATTTCTTCATTCATGGACTTAGCATGTAAACGGATTTTTCTAAGAAAGAATGGTTAGTTTTTGAGTTAAAAAGAATGATTATCATTATTAATACATATTTCAAAGTTTTAAGAAGGACTTGCACCACCGTATGAGATTCTGGTTCTTTTCTTGTCGGGAGTTGGGTGGTATATCTCGGTTATTGTGGGTTAGTTATTCCATCCTAGGGCTATACTTGTGAGGTGATTTCCTGATTATGCTACCATATGATTGGATTGGTGTTATGATTTCCTTGTGCTTTTTGATTCTATTTTAAGTATGTTGGACTACTTTTCATCTTTTCCTTTTACTTGAGGTTACCAGTACACTGCCATTTTGTCAACTCTCTCTCTTTACTTACTTATATTATTGTGCAAGGACTCCAAGTGCGTTCTCCTTTCCTTCACCTTTGATTCTGTGTAATTATATCTCTGTGCTAGCATGTTTTACTTATAGCTTTTGGTTGTCTATTCTCTGTGCTAGCTCCTTGTGTTCCCTTTATTTCTTCAGTGACTGCTTACTTTCTATCTGTTACTTACTGCTTTTATATCTTATATGCGCTCAGTCGGCTGATGATAACTACTGAGTACCCATTGTTTTGGTGCTCATACTACACTTTTGCACTTTTTGTGCAGAGATTAGTTGAGCTTTTGCCATTGATCGCGTTGGAGACTCATACATATTGTGGATATTCTAGACTAGGGTAAGTGCCTGATGGTCGAGGCTTGACTGTATCTCATCTTTTGGCATTGTTACTCCTTGTACTTTCAGAGAAAAATTGTATTGTATTTTATTACTTCTAGCACTTGTATTCTATTAGAAGCTTCTATACTATCGATACTAAGTCTTAGGGTTGGTGTAGTTTCCTTTATGTATGTATTCGAGTTTTGCTTCCTCTTTGTCTACTTTTACATTCTGCTTGTGCTTATTTCTGCTTGTTGGTGCATTTTGGTTAGGTAGTAGCCCATTACTAACCGTTCCAAGCTATGAGGATTTATTCACCTACTAGGGAGTTGTAGGTGCCATCATGACCTGAGAAATTAGGTTGTGACAGCTTGGTATCAGAGCTCTAGGTTTACCAATGTCATGGTACAGAGGCCAGTGTCTATGTAGAGTCCCGTAGATCGGTACGATGACGTTCATATTCTATCTGGGGGAGGCTACTGGGCATTGTTAGGAAAAAATTCATCTTCTAGGCTCCTTATCATGCATTCCTGGATCTATTGACCTCTAAACTTTGGTTGTTCATTCATTCTCAGATGCCTAAGATGAGTTCGATAATAGTTGGTGTCGAGGCTTCTGTGCCTGTTACTTTAGTGCTTCCATCAGTGTTAGGACTTCAGACTGAGAGTTTACCACCTCAGGTAGGGGGTGTGGGTCCAACCCAGCTTCCGATTGGATTTGTAGCAACCTCGGTTCTTCAGGACACCGTGGCTAGGACTCTGAGTCCTCCGGTGAGTGTTTTAGCACCTGGTTCTGTGCATGGTGCTTCAGTTAGATTTGAGCTTCTAGTTTTTCAGCAGGGTTGTCTGTTGGTATTGGAGTATGAGGCAAGATTTCATGACATGGTTAGGCGTACTGCTAAGGTTGTACCTTTGGAGTTTGATAGGGTCCAAAGCTTTGTGGGAGGTTTGATTCCACCACTCCGTTTGGCGGCCGAGAATTTGGTTACAGTTGGGACGACTTTCCTTCAGGTAGTTGACCATGCTTGGGCTGTTGAGGGTTTGTGCTGTGAGGCTTATGGAGGTGGCGCTCAGAAGCGTCGTTGCCAGGATAGTTCTCGAGGTTCTCAGGCTCGAGGTAGGGGATTCTCCACCAGATATAGGTTCCATTACTTCTTGTCTACTGGGCCAGTTTTGGTTGCTCCACGGGTTCCAGAGGGTGTTGGTACAGGACATGTTGAGCAGAGCAGGCAGGGTATGAATCATATTTCTCAGGATTTGCCTTTAGAGTGTATAGTTCATGGTGGCCAGTCAGGTTTAGTGAGATCTTCTCATTGGACATCATCTGGTAGAGGCTGTTTTCGATGTAGTGAGCGTGGGCACTTTGCAAGAAATTGCCCCACGAATGCATATCTTGGTCAGCCTGGTTGTTATGATTGTGGAGAGATTGGTCACCCTAATAGAGCTTGTCCCCGGTGAGGGACGGTTGGACCTTTAGTTTCGACCACTCAGTCCAGAGTTAGATTCCGTTAGTCTGATGCCCTTTTTTGTGGGACAGAGGTAGAGGTTCCTGGTACCGTTGATCCAGGTTAGTATTTTTATACCTTTGACTTGTGTTAGTCCCGATCGCGTTGCGATTTTATTCCTTCTATCATTTAATTACTTATATGCCTACCTGCTACTTGTTTAGTTGCTTGACTACCCGAATTGTAGTATCTATGTGTTATTTTATTGGTAGTTTATTCTTTAGTAGTGGATGGGGTGAGATGTCCTTGAGAGTGTTTTCCTGAGATTGTAGCTTGTGGGTAGGCTTTGTAGAGCGCACTTGCAATTTTTTGTGGTTCTAGGCTTGCGTTAGGTCTTCCTTCCTAGCGGTCCTATATGGTTGTTGCCTAGGCCATTATCTAGCATGACTAGAGATCTGTGTGTATTGGTTCAGTGTGATACCGGTAGTGATGCCGGAGTGGAGACTTAGTTGGGAGAGTATGGTTATGCTAGCATGCATACACTGGTTTGGCCTCTCGGGTGCTTAGAGTCGACCCTTTTGTTGATTAGTTTAGGAGGTTGGTAGGTATGTGGGTTGTTCCCATAGTCTCCTCCAGTTCCTTGTCCGTTGGGTGTTTTGTTGTATCCCCAGTTCTAGTTGGAACGATTCTTGATCGTAGTTCTCTGGATGAGCTCTTGATGTTGGCATTGTGTTTGGGTTTTTACTTTAGCACTTCCGACTAAGTGTTGACCGTAACCTCGTGGTTGGGTTGTATTCATAGAATTTTGGGTGAGTCGGGCATCCGGACCATTCTTCTCCTGCCTTGTTAAGTTTTGACAATGTATGTTTGGTAGCTAAGGGAATGGCTCCAGGTTCTTACTTGAGAAAGTATTTGTAAGGTTCAGTATATGCTACGGAAGGATTTTGGTTAGCTGAAAAAGAAGGGAGATGACTCCTATTTGTTCTTATGTGTTTTAGTAGTTGACTGAGGTGACGACGAAGGTTTGATTTGGCATGGTGTGTTGGTGATTTGATTCAGCCGCCTACACATTGTAGTGGGTTTTTCCATCGATTGGTTTGTGTTTCAGTAGCAACTGCGGTTTTAGCAACTTGCGTATTCAAGCCTAGTTGGCTTGGGTTCTTAAAGGTTCATTGGAAGCATACGGGTTCGACAGAAGCATTGGTTGGTGAATTGGGGTTTAGTTTCAAAATCATGGATTGGCAGGTTACATCAGACGGTTTGTGGCAGCTTCTATTTGGGTGTAGCATCTTAGTACCGGGAGGCAGTGGGTGCGAGCAACTCAGCTTCTTTACTTCAGTTTTAGATGCGAATGTTGGCCTTGGACACCTAGTCCTTGGCTAACCTCTATATTGGGCGAGATATTACTGATTTCAGCAGTGCTCTTCATGGTACGAAGCTTCTTCCTTCTTAGTTGGATAGATGCAGTGGCGTAAGTTCTAGAACTAGTGGTGATGTATTGTACGTGGTCAGGTTGTGCGGGTTGAGACTAACAAGGCTATTTTGAGTTCTGATGATATGTAGAGATGTGTAATCGCCATTCATTTACTGAGGATTTGAAAGCTTATTTAGTTGATTCTTCCAGAGTTATTGTTTATGTAGGGTTCCAGTGTTGGTTAGACTCGGCCATTGGAGACTAGAAGTTTGGTGTGTGGTATGCTTTGGGATGGTTGGTTTGTGTCCTGATTCAGAGGAGCAGTTGATTTGAGCCAAAGAGATGAGTTGAAGGTATATGAAAAAATTTCTATGGCTAGATGGTAACTTTGAACCCCATGCACCTTTTTCCTTTGCCTTCGGAGTATTTTGACTTGGTACTCATGGCATGGTGGAATTCTTCCCGATGTGAGCTTGGTAACACGACTTCAGTTAAGAATAGTGTTTGAGTATTCAGAGTTGCAGCGGTATTCTCAGAGTTTAGAGCTTAGCTGGTGATTTCGAGCTTCGTGGTGGGCTTACCACACTCCTTGCAGAGATTGGTTTTGGTTTTTGTCTGTTGGGCAGGTTGCCCTAGTTCATTCTCTTCCAGTTGACTCAGACTCAGCATGGTGCAGCGGTTGGGTTTGTTCTATAGTTTAGAAGTTTCTCCGTCAACACAAGGTATTCATACATGCCTATCCTAACCTTGGTGTGCGGATTTCAGTTGGATTGAAATGGGTTAATCAGTTAGGTTCAGTTAGCGAGTTTGGTATTGGAAAAAGTGTTCTTCCATTGCTTGATAGTCAGTCGGGTCAGGTAATTCCAATTTTTGAGGACTGCTATCGGTTGTTATCTTGGATGGCAACAGTTAGTAGAATTTAGTTTGACTTTGGTAGAACTTGGGTTTAAAGGTTGACTTCATTTGTGGTAGAGTATAAACGAAGGCTGTGCATTTCTGGTGTTTCAGTTGATGATTCGATATTTGTTGAGTATTCGACTCGTATGCAACTTTTGGTTATGGTGTGAAAGGGTTCTACTCAAGATAAAAGAGATTTGCGGGTTAGAGGGTTCATAAGTTAGAGTTTTGGTTGTGGGCTTTTCTGGCAAAACTTGGTTGTGGTTTCAAAGATTCAAGCTCCATATGTTGATCGCCTTACTTCTCTGGTTTTGGTGTTGTGTCAGTGCTTTCTGGTTAAGAATCTCGAAGTTTAGCTTAGGCCGGCAAATCTTGGAAGTTTTGGAGATGAGTTTGGATCTAGCTTGGCTAGTATTGGGTTTAGGCTTGGTTGCGTTCGTTGGTTCTGTTGGGTGCCGTACGGCCAAGGAGGCTACCCGGGTTGTTCGAGAGAGTAGTGCGGGTTGTGTTCCCGCTGTTCTTTTAATCTTTAGTCTATTCTTCCTTCTTGACTTTCAGGAACAAAAGTCTTTTTAGTAGTGGATGATGTAATGACCCTTCTGATCATTTACGTGTTTTCTCCTTTCTTGTACCGTTAGAGCGTGCCTGTAGCGGCCCCAAGTCATTTATGACTTCCTGGGACCGGTAGTTTGGTGCCTGGGCCGTTTGTTTGGTCTTTTTGGCCGTTCCTTGTTTTAGAGCTTTAGGCGTTTGGAAATCGTTGACTTTAGTCAACATTCTGGGTAAACGTGCTCGAAATTGAATTATGACAGTTTCATTCTCTCTGGAGCGTGGACTTTGGTCTAGAGGGACCTTTGGTCGGGATCCAAGAGCTTTTCAGCTTGGAATTCTCTCTCGTTCTGTGTTTTCAGGCCAGTTGGGCTTGTTTGGTTGACTTTGGTCAACATTCGGAGAAGACGGCCTTGGATGGAAATTCCATCAGCGCTGTTAGCTCCAGAATGTCGAGTTTAGGCTAGAGGGACTATTGGTTCGGGTTCCGAGGCTTCTTAACTTGATTTTGGCCCTTGAGTTCTGCTTTGGGAATTTTTGGCCTAAAGGTTGATTTCAGGCGTGGGGCCTACTTTTCATTAAATTGACCTCTGGTGGGACCTTCGTCGATTCCATTGTAACCGGAACGCCGTTTCTAGTCAAATAGCTCTATTAATTTGTATCTGTGGGACCCCAGATGAATCCCGAGGGTCCATTCGAAGTTTTAAGCTTGCTGCATTTTGTTGTTGCTGTTTGGGGCGCACCTGCACCTATTTGGGAGCTGTTGCACCAGTGGACTTGCGCGTATTTGGGTGCCGTTGCACCAGCGCACTTGCGCCTATTTGGGTGTCGTTGCACCAGCGCTCCTTTTGGGTGCACCTGCGCCTAGCGGGCCAGCTTTTATAAGCTGTTGGCATCTCATTTCAGCCCTTTCCTCCATTTTCAAACTTCGATAAATCACTCATTTTTACTCCAAATTTCACCAAATTTTCACCTGCTTGTTTCCAACACCTGGAGGAATAATTGTTGCTCGTCCGAGCTAGTTTCTTGGCCTTGTAAATTGGTAAGTTCCTTGCTTAAAGTCCGATAAAACCCCATAAATTCTCCCCTTTAAATTCTTGATTCTTGGGGTTGTTTTGACCCCTTCCCGTGGTCCGTTTCAGCTCAAATCTTGAGCATGTTCTTCCGGGAACATGGGGAACACCATGGTATTGTCTTTTATGATTTCGGGTTGCAGGGCCCACGGGCACGCTTGTGCCCCAGATTTTGACCCGGTTATGTTTATATCATTATGGGTATCATTGGTTTCGTTTTAACATGTAGATTATTGTGTTGATAGTGGTTTTGCAAATTGGAGCTTCCCGAAAAAGTTTGAGCCCAGACGACGCCGTCCCCGTAGCTATTCATCGGACAACAGGTAGGTTATGACTTTCCCTACCTAGACTCTGCGTATATAGGCTATAACTGCATTAATTAACATCCTTGGGTGGGTAGTTATAGGTTGGTACCCCAGACCTTTTCCACCTTGTTTGTTCGTTTAATTCATATGTTATTTGTAGTATTCGCGTAGCATTGTATATTACCCTTGTGGTCCTGTGCTTCCTTGTATTGACTCTGGAACATAGATGGTGGGTTATTTGGGGAATGTCCGTGAGTCCCGGACATAGAATTTATCCTTTTAGGCTGGTTATGTCTGCTGAGTAGCTTTTGGGACTGTGCAGGGCTGATAGGAATTGTTGTGAGCCGTTGGGCTAATTTTATATTTGTGTGCGAGCATATCATCCATGAAAAAGGTTTTCCCCTGCATGTTTTACTATAGTTTTGGCTGCGAGCCACTACAGATAGTTTTACTAAACTTGCATGGCCCTGAGGGCCTGTTTTTGGTACGGTTCATGATAGAAAAGGGGATTTTGGATGATTTCACACTGATTTTATTACTGGTACTAGTCTTTGCCGGGCAGAGCACCAAAGTTGATTTTATTACTGATACTAGTCTCTGTCGGGCAGAGCACTAGACTTGATTTACTATAGTTTTAGACCCGGTCACACCTCGGGCACCCTTTGAGAGTGTTACTGAGACTTTCATCACTGATTTAGACCCGAGTATACTTTAGGCACCCTTTAGGAGGGTCTTTTGACATTACTACTACTATTTTTTACTTGGGTCAAAGTCGGGCATGTACTATGAGGTTTTGAGTTACTTTTGAGACTTAGCCACTGGCTTGAACCCAGACTCGATTCTGGAGGAAACGTTTTGAGTTTGATTTTTTGTATGTGGTCAAGAGGTATACCTCCATGTACCCCTATCGTTCCTGGGCCACAGGCTACGGGCTGATGCAGCATGCCAGGAGGGGGGTGTACGGCAGAGGAGAGGTACACGAGAAAGAGCCTTCCATGGGTCCTGCCTCTATATGGGCCCGATGGGTACCTGATGGTGAACATACCAGTTACTGTTATATCATATCATATCATGCATTTGATTCCACCCTTGTTTATTGTGTGTTCAGTGTATGCTCCGGTTGTATGGGCGGCTGGAGGGTTTGTATTCACTTAATTGCGTTCCTCGGTTGTATGGGCGGCCATTGGGACTGTAGGTAGATTATACTTAGTCCTGTCTTTATTTAGAGCTTGTCTTGGCACTCGGTTATTGAAGTATTAGTGATGGTTAAACTGTTTAGGCTCCGATTATGGGATTTCTGATTATTGAGAGGGCTAGGGAGTCCTATCTTATTGAGGCACTTTAGTATGGCCTTCTGAGCAGAGTTTGAGATTTTGGTTCTTTTATTGTCGGGAGTTGGGTGGTATATCTCAGTTATTGTGGGTTAGTTATTCCATCCTAGGGATGTATTTGTGAGGTGATTTCTTGATTATGCTACCATGTGATTGGATTGGTGTTATGATTTCCTTGTGCTTGTTGATTCCATTTTGAGTATCTTGGCTGCTTTCCGTCTTTTCCTTTTACTTGAGGTTACTGGTGCACCGCCATTTTCTCAACTCTCTTTCTTCACTTACTTATATTGTTGTGCAAGGACTCCAGGTGCGTTCTCCTTTCCTTCACCTGTGATTCTGTGTAATTGTATCTCTGTGCTAGCATGTTTTGCTTGTAGCTTTTGGTTGTCTATTCTCTGTGCTAACTCCTTGTGTTCCCTTTATTGCTTTAGTCATTGCTTTCTTTCTATCTGTTACTTACTTTTTTTATATCTTATATGCGCGTAGTCGGTCGATGATACCTGCTGAGTACCCATTGTTTTGGTGCTCATGCTACACTTCTGCACTTTCTGTGCAGATATTAGTTGAGCTTTCGCTGTTGATCGCGTTGGAGACTCGTGCAGATTGTGGATATTCGAGACTAGGGTGAGTGCCTGATGGTCGGGAGTTGACCGTATCTCATCTTTTGGCACTGTTACTCCTTGTACTTTCGGAGACAAATTGTACTGTATTTTGTTACTTCTAGCACTTGTACTCTATTAGAAGCTTTTGTACTATCGATACCAAGTCTTGGGGTTGGTGTAGTTTCTTTTATATATGTATTCGAGATTTGCTTCCGTTTTGTCTACCTTTACATTCTGCTTTCTCTTATTTCTACTTGTTGGTGCGTTTTGACTAGGTAGTAGCCCATTACTAACCATTTTGGGCTACGGGAATTGGTTCGCCTACTGGGGGGTTATAGGTGCCATCATGACTTTTGAAATCGGGTCGTGACACTCTCACCCCAAGTTTTCTGTTGGCTGTATTCAAAGTTACCTATTCTGGCCCTCTTATTTTCTCTTTGCCTAGCTTTTAGTTTCTCCTCCTCAATCTATTGAGCATGAGTTATAAGTCTGGAGATATTAATATCCCCAATCAACATGGCAATCTTACACTCTTTCTTAACCAAGTCTGACACTCCAGAAATGAACTTGCTCATCCTAGTCCTCGGTTCAACCACCATCTCTCGAGCATACCTGGAGAGCTAAGTGAATTTCAACCCATATTCCTTTACTAACATAGACCCCTCCCTCAAGTTTACAAATTCTTTACCCTTTGACTCCCTCAACTTCGTTAGGAAGAATCGGTCCAGAAAGCCCCAACAAAATAATCCCAAGTCATAGGAGCTGCATTTCTACCACGATTATCCTTCCATTGGGTAAAGTAAATATGAGCCACATCCTTGAGCAGATAGAAAGACAGCTCCATACTTTCAGTACCATTTATCTGCATGACTTCGAGTATCTATTTTACTTTATTAATGAAGTTCTGTAGATCCTCATATATCTTTGACTCGAAGACCACTAGCGGATTCAGGGGAACAGACACTACAAGAAAAAAGGTCTTTAGCGAGGAAAAATTGATTGTTAAAAGTCCAAATCTGATCGCTAAATGCCAATAATGACTGGAAAATATCTGATCATCGCCGATCGTTAAAATCCTTGACGTTAAAAGTTAAAGACCAGATTGAAATTTGGTCATTTAAAGTACATTTAATGACCACATAAATTTCGGTCATTATATGTCCTTTTTAGTGACTAAATTTCCTTCAATACAAGTAATTTTAATGACCAAAATTTCTTTCATTAATTGCATGTTAGTTTCAACACCAATACTTTTAATGACTAAATTTTCTATCGCTAATAGCCATTTCAATATTTGATAAGCCAATTTAAAAGAGGTTCAAAGACCCCATTTCATTCGCTAGTATACAAAAATTTATACTACTGAATAATATTAATTGTTTCATACACAGAAAGACCTGAAAATATATATTAAAAAATTTCATTATTGATACAAAAAACTAATTAAAGAAAGATATACGTTATTCAAGTTGTATTATAAACTTCTAAAAAGAGAAAATTGGAGCATATGTCAATAAGATATGGTATATAAACTACCCCTAACAAAAGAAAAGCCCTCTTGAACTTCAACTTGCTCTGTACTTTCTTGAACGACAGATTCTTCATATTCAAATTCTTGATCTGTAAAAAAGAAGTCGATGCCAGTTTAGTATCAAAGAATAAACTCTTAAAGAAGAAACATAAGACCTCAACATATTTATTAGAGAGGATGCTACAAGTCAACCCAAGAACACAATACTATAAATAAGCATTTAAATAAGAAAAGTGGAAGATAAATCATAACAAGATATGGGAAAATAGTATAGATGTATACCGACTGTACAAAATATATAAAAATGGCTTTAAAGACCCCGAGAAAGACAAAATATATACAAGAACCAAACCTCGGACCAGGTGTCACCAGTACAAGAGCGTCTAAGCACAGAATAGTGCTATACAAGAAGCTACTGTCTATTAAAATATAAAATACACACAATATAAGTAGAAGGAAAGTAGTAAAATCTTCGGATGCCAGGACCTCACCATGATTCAAACAACAGTTGGCCTCGAACAAAAGGATGGTCATTGAGGGTGGCTCGTACTAGGTGGTGCATAAAAAAGATGCAAAAATATAGTATGAGTACCAAAACACGGGGTGCTCAGTAGGCATCATAGGCAAACCGAGCTCAGAAAGATAGTATGCAATATACGATACAGGAAAGTAAACTAGCTATCTAGATCCACCTAAATCTGGTTATCAACTGAAAAGAAGCATAATCTGAGCTTAATGGTGAAGATAATAATAATTAAAGTTGTAAGCCACTCAAAGTACACACAAGAGAGTGCAATGTATCATGGAATGGTATGGTGAGAATGTGGTCAATGCAGTAAAGTAAAAACTCCAAAATGTGATTCGGTGGTCACCTCGTAGGATCCTCGAATAATTTTGCAGGATGTCTTAGGGCTCATCAACATATGCAATTAAGTAAAACCCGGATATGTGCTCCTTGGGCTGCCCAAAATTGTACTCTAACTCATAAATGGTAAGTAAATGGAGAAAAAGTCTGGAGACGTTTCTCAGATCGAGTATAAAAGTGGTACTTTTCTTTCTTTCCCAAAAATAGTGTAAAAACCCATGAAATATCTTTCTAGAAACTGAAACCACAGTAGAAGTAGAAAATCCCAGTTTTTGGGCTAAACTCATATTTTCTTAAAATATTGTACCACTAGCCATGTAGATGCATGTATGAGAGTATGCATGCCGACACAGAGAATCCAGGCATATAACTATCTACCAAACAGGGCAAAATACCCTTCAAACAAAATAACACACCTGGAACTCCGTCCAATTCGAGCTATGGCCTCGGGCCCATGTTACACAGTAAATGGAAAGAGCAAATATGAAAAAATGCCTGATAAAGTGGAAATGATAGAAAGGCCTACTCTACCTCTAAAACCTCCTTAAAGATTATACTAAGGATCCTAGGCTAATATACGAGGCAAGGTGTCCTAATCTAAGGATAAACATGATAATTTTATTCTACGATCCTGGAAATGGCCAAATATACAAAAATAGGATCTAAGCCTAATTCTAACCTAAGACTTACCCTAACATTTGAGTAACTTATAAAATGTAAATCTAACTAAGCCAGGTCTAAATGAAGGAAACCATAACCTACCTCGGGACTGAACCAAAAGCACAAACCATTAATCGTGTGCCTTCCCCTTTTGGATAGCCTCAGAATGCTGCCATGCTATTATAAACATAATCTAGGTGTCAAGATGAGAAAAATGACACCCATATTGCTATATAAAATTTTGGGCTAGAAATCGGGTTAGATATTGACTCTCGGGGCTCGCTCAATAAATTAGAAAAAAAAATTTATAAATACATTTTGTAGTGGGGATCTGCATCTTTTTCTAATGCAACACCTGGTACGAGCCACCCTCATTGGCCCTCCAGTCATTCATGGCCAACTACTGTTCGAATCGTGGTGAGCTTCTGGCATTTGGAGATCTCTTACTGTTTTCCATCTACTTTTATGTCTATACTTTTGTGTTTTGGGTGGACAGTACTTGTTGTATAACTATTTTTTACTTCATATGCTCTTGTATCGGTGACATCAGGTCTGGGGTTGGTCTTGTTTATGTTTGTCTTCTCGGTAACTTTGGGACCATTTTTGTATATTTATTTCTATTGGTTAATATCTATACTATTCGCCCCTTCTAGTATGTTTCCCTTCTGCTTTGCATTATTTAAAATGTTTTACCGTACTTACGCATTCTTGTGTTGGCTTGCCTACCTTAGGGATAATGTAGTTACCATCGCGCCCAATTTTGGGTCATGAAACCTTACAGTGCTGCATCAACACACAACCAAGGTCAACTCTGGATGCAACAAGATAAACTACAAAGCAGTCTGGGACCTATGGTAAAGTCAAGTCGTAGTCAATCTAGTCGTAAACTCCTAAAAATTGCTTTCATAATTACCAGACCATTGAAACTTAACCTTTTTCTGAGTCAACCTGGTCAACGAGGCAATAATAGATGAGAACCCATCAACAAACTTCTTGTAGTACCCAATCAAGCCCAAAAATCACCTAATCTCTGATGGAGAAGTGGGTCTAGGACATATCTTTACTGCCTCTATTTTCTGCGAATCTACCCAAATGCCATCACTGGACACAACGTGAACCACAAATGCAACTAACTTCAACCAAAACCCATACTTTATGAACTTAGCAAATAATTGGCAGTCCTTAAGAGTCTACAAAACACCCCTCAAATGGTCTGTATAATCCTCATTGCTCCGTGAGTAGACAAAAATATCATCCACAAAGACAATAATGAACATATCCAAGTACTATTTGAATACCATATGCTTCAAGTCCATAAAAGATGCGGAAGAATTTGTTAGTCCAAAAGACATAACTACAAATTTATAGTGACCATATAGAGTTTTGAAGGCTGTCTTCGGAATGTCACATTCTCTAACCCTAAGTTGATGATAAATGGACCTGAGATCAATCTTGGAAAAGTAACTGGAACCCTGAAGCTGGTCAAACACGTCATCAATCCTAGGGATGGGATACTTGTTCTTGACTGTGGCCTTGTTCAACTGAAGGTAGTCAATACACATTTTGAGCGACACGTCTATCTTCCACCCAAAAAGGATTGTAGCACCCCATGGGGAAATAATAGGTCTAATGAAACCGTTATCTAAGAAGGTTTTTAATTGATATTTGAATTCCTTAAGCTCAGTTACAGCCATTCTACAAGGAGGAATAAATATGGGTTGTTTATCTAGAAGAAGATCTATCCCAAAGTCAATCTCCAACTCTGGAAAGACTTTGGGAAGTTCCTCAGGAAATCCCTTAGGGAATTCACTGGCTATCAGAACTGACTTGAGAGATGGGGTCTCAGACTCAGTGTACAGAACCCGAACTATATAATAAATGTACCCTTTAGAGATCATCTTCCTAGCCATAAGGTAAGATATGAAATGACCTACATGCATTGAAGGAATATCCTGCCATTCTAACACATGATCATTTGGAAACTGAAATTTTACGACTCTAGTTCTACAGCCGACTGAGGCATAACAAGCATGTATTCAATCCATGCCAAGAATGATATCAAAATCGACCATATCTAATTCTACTAGATCAACTAAGGTGACTTTATGAAGGATTGAGACTAGGTAGTTTTTGTACACCCTCTTTGCTATAACTGACTCACCAATTGAGGTGGAAACTGAAATGGGTTCTAGAAGCTGTTCAGGATTGACTCCAAACTTATATGAAGAATAGGGGGTCATAAAAGACAATGAAGTCCCAGGGTCTAATAAAGCATACACATCATGAGAAAAGACTTGTAACATAACAATGACTACATTAGGTGAGCTCTCCTAGTCCTAACGAGATTACATGGCATAAAGATAGTTTTGGCACTGACCATAGCTTGCACCAGAAGTAGTACCCTGCTGAACTATGTGACCTACTGGAGCTGCTGAAGTAGTGGACAGAGCCTTCTAACCCCCATTCCCACATCCAACAGAAGGGCAATTCCTCAACTGTGGCCAGTATGAACGCATCCAAAACAGCCCTCCCTGCCAACTAGGTACTCACCTGGATAGTTCTTACCACACTTACGACATGCCGAAAAAGTGTGATTGCCTGTAACACTGCCCTAAGACATTGAGCCTGATGCTCCATTCCTCTGATTATGTGATGGTCTGGGAGATTGGATTACTAGCTAAAGAAGGTGCTGGTCCAAATGACCTTCACTGGAAAGAAGACCAACTCTCACCCCTAGTTTTTTGTTGGCTGTACTCAAAGTTACCTATTCTGGCCCTCTTATTTTCTCTCTCCCTCTCCTTTAGTTTCTCCTCCTCAATTTGTTGAGCATGAGTCATAAGTCTGGAGATATTAATATCCCCAATCAATATAGCAATCTTACACTCTTTCTTAACCAAGTCTGACACTCCAAAAATGAACTTGCTCATCCTAGCCCTCGGTTCGACAACCATCTCCAGAGCATACCTGGAGAGCTAAGTGAATTTCAACCCATATTCCTTTACTAACATAGACCACTCCCTCAAGTTTACAAATTATCTAGCCTTTGACTCTCTCAAATCCCTTGGGAAGAATCGGTCCAGAAAGCCCCAACAAAATAATCCCAAGTCATAGGAGCTGCATTTCTACCGCGACTGTCCTTCCATTGGGTAGACTAAATGTGAGCCACATCCTTGAGCTGATAGGAAGCCAGCTCCATACTTTCAGTACCATTTTTCTGCATAATTTCGAGGATCTTTTTTACTTTATTAATGAAGTTCTGTAGATCCTCATCTATCTTTGACTCGAAGACCACTAGCGGATTCATAGGAACGGACACTACAAGAAAAAAGGTCTTTAGCGAGGAAAAAATTGGTCGTTAAAAGTCCAAAGCTGATCGCTAAATGCCAATAATGACTGGAAAATATCCGATCATCGCTGATCGTTAAAATCCTTGACGTTAAAAGTTAAAGACTAGATTGAAATTCGGTCATTTAAAGTACATTTAATGACCACATAAATTTCGGTCATTATATGTCCTTTTTAGTGACTAAATTTGTTTCAATACAAGTAATTTTAATGACCAAAATTTCTTTAATTAATTGCATGTTAGTTTCAACAACAATACTTTTAATGACTAAATTTTCTATCGCTAATGGCCATTTCAATATTTGATAAGCCAATTTAAAAGAGGTTCAAAGACCCCATTTCTTTCGCTAGTATACAAAAATTTATAATACTAAATAATATTAATTGTTTCATACACAGAAAGACCTGAAAATATAGATAAAAAACTTCATTATTGATACAAAAGACTAATTAAAGAAAGATATACCTTATTCAAGTTGTATTATAAACTTCTAAAAAGAGAAAATTGGAGCATATGTAAATAAGATATCGTATTTAAACTACCCCTAACAAAAGAAAAGCCCTCTTGAACTTCAACTTGCTCTGTACTTTCTTGAACGACAGATTCTTCATATTCAAATTCTTGATCTGTAAAAAAAAAAGTCGATTCCAGTTTAGTATCAAAGAATGAACTCTTAAAGAAGAAACATAAGACCTCAACACATTTATTAGAAAGGATGCTACAAGTCAACCCAAGAACACAATACTA
Organism: Jaltomata sinuosa; assembly: GCA_003996215.1. Taxonomy (NCBI): domain Eukaryota; kingdom Viridiplantae; phylum Streptophyta; class Magnoliopsida; order Solanales; family Solanaceae; genus Jaltomata; species Jaltomata sinuosa. The sequence continues at coordinate 481,445 of QJPP01000707.1, forward strand.
TAAATAAGCATTTAAATAAGAAAAGTGGAAGAGAAATCATAACAAGTTATGGGAAAACAGTATAGATGTATACCGACTGTACAAAATATATAAAAATGGCTTTAAAGACCCAGAGAAGACAAAATATATACAAGAACCAAACCTCGGACAAAGTTTCACTAGTACCAGAGTGTCTAAGTACAGAATAGTGCTATACAAGAAGCTATTGTCTATTAAAATATAAATTACACACAATATAAGTAGAAGGAAAGTAGTAAAATCTTCGGATACCAGGAGCTCACCACGATTCAAATAGTAGATGGCCTTGAACAAAAGGATGGTCATTGAGGGTGGCTCGTACTAGGTGGTGCATAAAAAAAGATGCATAAATATAGTATGAGTACCAAAATATGGGATACTCAGTAGGCATCATAGGCCAACCGAGCTCAGAAAGATAGTATGCAATATACGATACAGGAAAGTAAAGTAGCTATCTAGATCCACCTAAATCTGGTTATCAACTGAAAAGAAGCATAATCTGAGCTTAATGGTGAAGCTAATAATAATAAAAGTTGTAAGCCACTCAAATTACCCACAAGAGAGTGCAATGTATCATGGAATGGTATGGTGCAAATGTGGCCAATGCAGTAAAGTAAAAACCCCAAAATGTAATTCAGTGGTCACCTCGTAGGCTCCTCAAATCATTTTGCAGGATGTCTTAGGGCTCATCAACATATGCATTAAAGTAAAACCCGGATATGTGCTCCTTGGGCTGCCCAGAATTGTACTCTAACTCATCAATAGAAGGTAAATGGAGAAAAAGTCTGGAGACGTTTCTCAGATTGAGTATAAAAGTGGTACTTTTCGTTCTTTCTCAAAAATAGTGTAAAAACCCATGAAATATATTTCTGGAAACTGAATCCACAGTAGAAGTAGAAAATCCCAGTTTTTGGGCTAAACTCATATTTTCTTAAAATACTGTACCACTAGCCATGTAGATGCATGTACGAGAATATGCATGCTGACACAAAGAATCCAAGAATTTAACTATCTACCAAATAGGGCAAAATACCCTTCAAATAAGATAACACACCTGGAACTCCATCCAATCCGAGCTATGGCATCGGGCCCATAGTTACACAGTAAATTTTAAGAGCAAATATGAAAAAATGCCTGATAAAGTGGAAATGATAGAAATGCCAACTCTACCTCTAAAACCTCCTTAAAGCTTATACTAAGGATCCTAGGCTAATATACGAGGCAAGGTGCCCTAATCTAAGGATAAACATGATAATTTTATTCTACGATCCTGGAAATGGCCAAATATACAAAAATAGGATCTAAGCCTAATTCTAACCTAAGACTTACCCTAACATTTGAGTAACTTATAAAATGTAAAATCTAACTAAGCCAGGTCTAAAAGAAGGAAACCATAACCTACCTCGGGACTGAACCAAAAGCACGAACTATTAATCGTGTGCCTTCCCCTTCTGGATAGCCTCGGAATGTTGCCATGCTATTATAAACATATTCTAGGTGTCAAGATGAGAAAAATGACACAATATTGATATATAAAATTTTGGGCTAGAAATCGGGTCAGAATTTGACACTCGGGGCTTGCTCAATAAATTAGAAAACAAAATTTAAAATTACTTTTGCAGTGGGGCTCTGCATCTTTTTCTAATGCAACACCTGGTATGAGCCACCCTAATTGGCCCTTCAGTCATTCGTGGCCAACTAATGTTCGAATCGTGGTGAGCTTCCAGCATTTGGAGATCTCTTACTATTTTCCATCTACTTTTTTGTCTATACTTTTGTGTTTTGGGTGGACAGTACTTGTTGTATAACTATTTTGTACTTTATATGCTCTTGTACCGGTGACACCAGGTCTGGGGTTGGTCTTGTTTATATTTGTCTTCTCGGTAACTTTTGGGCCATTTTTGTATATTTGTTTCTGTTGGTTAATATCTATACTATTCGCCCCCTTCTGGTATGTTTCCCTTCTGCTTTGCATTATTTAAAATGTTTTACCGTACTTACGCATTCTTGGGTTAGCTTGCCTACCTGGGGGATAATGTAGTTACCATCGCGACCCAATTTTGGGTCATGAAACCTTGCGGTGCTGCATCAACACACAACCAAGGCCAACTCTGGATGCATCAAGATAAACTACAAAGCAGTTTGGGACCTATGGCAAAGTCAAGTCTTATTCAATCTAGTCTTAAACTCCTAAAAATTGCTTTCGTAATTATCGGACCATTGAAACTTAACCTTTTTTCTGAGTCAACCTGGTCAACGAGGCAATAATAGATGAGAACCCATCAACGAACTTCTTATAGCACCCATCTAAGCCCCAAAAACACCTAATCTCTGATGGAGAAATGGGTCTAGGACAGTTCCTTACTGCCTCTATTTTCTGCGAATCTACCAAAATGCCGTCACTGGACACAACGTGAACCACAAATGCAACTGACTTCAACCAAAACCTATACTTTATGAACTTAGCAAATAATTGGCAGTCCTTAAGAGTATACAAAACACCCCTCAAATGGTTTGTATGCTCCTCATTGCTCCGTGAGTAGACAAGAATGTCATCTACAAAGACAATGATGAAGATATCCAAGTACTATTTGAATACCATGTCCTTCAAGTCCATAAAAGCTGCAGGAGAATTTGTTAGTCCAAAAGACATAACTACAAATTTATAGTGGCCATATAGAGTTCTGAAGGCTGTCTTCGGAATGTCACATTCTCTAACTCTACGTTGATGATAAATGGACCTAAGATCAATCTTGGAAAAGTAACTGGAACCCTGAAGATGGTCAAACACGTCATCAATCCTAGGGATGGGATACTTGTTCTTGATTGTGGCCTTGTTCAACTGAAAGTAGTCAATAGACATTTTGAGAGAACCGTCTTTCTTCCACCCAAAAAGGACTGGAGCACCCTACGGGGAAATAATAGGTCTAATGAAACTGTTATCTAAGAAGTTTTTTAATTGATATTTGAATTCCTTAAGCTCAGTTAGAGCCATTATGTAAGGAGGAATAGATATGGGTTGCGTATCTAGAAGAAGGTCTATCCCAAAGTCAATCTCCCACTCTGGAAAGACTCTGGGCAGTTCCTCAGGAAATCCCTTAGGGAATTCACTGGCTATCAGAACTGACTTGAGAGATGGGGTCTCAGACTCAGTGTACAGAACTCGAACTATATAATAAATGTACCCTTTAGATATCATCTTCCTAGCCATAAGGTAAGATATGAAATGACCTACATGCATTGAAGGAATATCCTGCCATTCTAACACATGATCATTTGGAAACTAAAATTTTATGACTCTAGTTCTACAGTCGACTGAGGCATAACAAGCATGTATTCAATCCATGCTAAGAATGATATCAAAATCGTCCATATATAATTCTACTAGATCAACTAAAGTGACTTTATGAAGGACTGAGACTATGTAGTTTTTGTACACCCTCTTTGCTATAACTGATTCACCAATTGGGGTGGAAACTGAAATGGGTTCTAGAAGTTTTTCAGGACTGACTCCAAACTTACATGAAACATAGGGGATCATAAAAGACAATGAAGTCCTAGGGTCTAATAAAGCATACATCATGAGAAAAGACTTGTAACATACCAATGAAAACATTAGGTGAGCTCTCCTAGTCCTGACGAGATTACATGGCATAGCGATGGTTTTGGCGCTGACCACAACTTGAACTAGAAGTAGTACCCGTTTGAGCTATGTGACCTGCTGGAGCTGTTGAAGTAGTGGATGGAGCCTTACAACCCCCATTCCCACATCCAACAGAAGGGCAATTCCTCAACTGTGGCCAGTATGACCACATCCAAAACATTCCTCCCTGCCAACTAGGTACTTACCTGGATAGTTCTTACCACACTTACGAAATCCTGGAAAAGTGCGATTGCTTGTAACACTTCCCTAAGACATTTATCCTGATACTCCATTCCTCTGATGATGTGAAGGTCTGGGAGATGGATTACTAGCTAAAGAAGGTGCTGGTCCAAATGACATCCACTGGAAAGAAGACCAACTCTCACCTCTAGTTTTCTGTTGGCTGTTCTCAAAGTTACCTATTCTGGCCCTCTTATTTTCTCTCTCCCTATTCTTTGGTTTCTCCTCCTCAATTTGTTGAGAATGAGTCATAAGTCTGGAGATTTTAATATCCCCAATCACTATAACAATCTTACACTCTTTCTTAACCAAGTCTGACACTCCAAAAATAAATTTGCTCATCCTAGCCCTCGGTTCGACCACCATCTTCAGAGCATACCTGGAGAGATAAGTGAATTTCAACCCATATTCTTTTACTAACATAGACCCCTCCCTCAAGTTTTCAAATTCTTTAGCCTTTGACTCCCTCAAATCCCTTGGGAAGAATTGGTCTAGAAAGCCCCAACAAAATAATCCCAAGTCATAGGAGCTGCATTTCTACCGCGACTGTCCTTCCATTGGGTAGACTAAATGTGAGCCACATCCTTGAGCTGATACAAAGCCGGCTCCATACTTTCAGTACCATTTTTCTGCATGATTTCGAGGATCTTTTTTACTTTATTAATAAAGTTCTGTAGATCCTCATCTATCTTTGACTCGAAGACCACTAGCGGATTCATGGGAACAGACACTACAAGAAAAAATATATTTAGCGAGGAAAAATTTTGTCGTTAAAAGTCCAAATCTGATTGCTAAATGCCAATAATGCCAAAATATCTGGACATCGCCGATCCTTTAAAGCCTTGACGTTAAAAGTTAAAAACCAGATTGAAATTCGGTCATTCAAAGTACATTTAATGACCACATAAATTTCGGTCATTATATATTCTTTTTAGTGACTAAATTTCCTTCAATACAAGTAATTTTAGTGACCAAAATTTCTTTCATTAATTGCATGTTAGTTTCAACACCAATACTTTTAATGACAAAATTTTCTATCGCTAATGACCATTTCAATAATTGATAAGCCAATTTAAAAGAGGTTCAAAGACCCCATTTCATTCACTAGTAAACAAAAATTTATACTACTAAATAATATTAATTGTTTCATACACAGAAAGACCTGAAAATATATATAAAAAAACTTCATTATTGATACAAAAAACTAATTAAAGAAACATATAACTTATTCAAGTTGTATTATAAGCTTCTAAAAAGAGAAAATTGCAGCATATGTAAATAAGATATCGTATTTAAACTACCCCTAACAAAAGAAAAGCCCTCTTGAACTTCAACTTGCTCTGTACTTTCTTGAATGACAGATTCTTCATATTCAAATTCTTGATCTGTAAAAAAAAAGTCGATGCCAGTTTAGTATCAAAGAATAAACTCTTAAACAAGAAACATAAGACCTCAACATATTTATCAGAAAGGATGCTGCAAGTCAACCTAAGAACACAATACTATAAATAAGCATGTAAATAAGAAAAGTGGAAGAGAAATGATAACAAGATATGGGCAAACAGTATAGATGTATACCGACTGTACAAAATATACAAAAATGGCCCTAAAGACCCCGAGAAAGACAAAGAATATACAAGAACCAAACCTCGGACCAGTTGTCACTAGAACAAGAGTTTCTAAGTACAGAATAGTGCTATAAAAGAAGCTACTGTCTATCAAAATATATAATACGCACAATATAAGTAGAAGGAAAGTAGTAAAATCTCTGGATGCCAGGAACTCACCACGATTCAAATAGCAGCTGGCCTCGAACAAAAAGATGGTCATTGAGGGTGGCTCGCACTAGGTGGTGCATAAAAAAAGATGCAGAAATATAGTATGAGTACAAAAATACGGGGTACTCAGTACGCATTATAGGCTGACTGAGCTCAGAAAAATAGTATGCAATATACGATATAGGAAAGTAAACTAGCTATCTGGATCCACCTAAATCTGGTTATCAACTAAAAAGAAGCATAATCTGAGCTTAATGGTGAAGATAATAATAATAAAAGTTGTAAGCCACTCAAAGTACACACAAGAGAGTGCAATGTATCATGGAATGATATGGTACAAATATGGCCAATGTAAAACCCCCAAAATGTGATTCAGTGGCCACCTCATAGGTTCCTCGAATCATTTTGCAGGATGCCTTAGGGCTCATCAACATATGCAATAAAGTAAAACCCAGATATGTTCTCCTTGGGGCGCCTAGAATTGTACTATGACTCATCAATAGAAAGTAAATGGACAAAAAAGTCTAGAGATGTTTCTCAGATCGAGTATAAAAGTGGTACTTTTCTTTCTTTCCCAAAAATAGTGTAAAAACCCATGAAATATCTTTCTAGAAACTGAAACCATAGTATAAGTAGAAAATCCCAGTTTTTGGGCTAAACTTATATTTTCTTAAAATACTGTACCACTAGCCATGTAGATGCATGTATGAGAATATGCGTGCCAACACAGAGAATCCAAGCATATAAGTATTTACCAAATAGGGAAAAACACCCTTCAAACAAGATAACACACCTGGAACTCCGTCCAATTCGAGCTATGGCCTCGGGCCCACAGTTACACAGTAAATGAAAAGAGAAAATATGAAAAAAATGCCTGATAAATTGGAACTGAATGAAATGCCTACTCTACCTCTAAAACCTCCTTAAAGCTTATACTAAGGATCCTAGGCTAATATACGAGGCAAGGTGCCCTAATCTGAGGATAAACGTGATAATTTTATTCTATGATCCAGGAAATAGCCAAATATACAAAAATCTTCTAACCTAAAACTTACCCTGACATTTGAGTAACTTATAAAATGTAAAATCTAACTAAGCCAAGTCTAAAAGAAGGAAACCATAACCTACTCGGGACTGAACCATAATCACGAACCATTAATCGTGTACCTTCCCCTTTTGGATAGCCTCGGAATGCTGCCATGCTATTATAAACATAATATAGGTGTTAAGATGAGAAAAATGACACCCATATTGTTATATAAAATTTTGGGCTGGAAATCAGGTTAGAAATTGATTCTCAGGGCTCGCTCAATGAATTAGAAAACAAAATTTATAATTACATTGGCAGTGGGTTTCTAAACCTATGTGAAAAATTTAGGTGCGAATGGGACTTGTTTTGGGGCTCGAAATATCCCCAAAAGTCACATGATCAAGGGAATCAAAACAAGGAAATTAGCAAAATATAAAGATGAAATGCGCAAAATAGTAATGGAAAAAGAGCGGGAGAATACAATGGACTTACCGTGAATATTGAGGGTGATAAAGCACCCTAGAAACAACTCCCCAACTCAACTCTAATGGAGGAAGTTTGGAATTTGGAGGATAAAATAAAGTTAAAAGAATATATAGGTGCCAGGGATCCTTATTTTGATAGGCGAGGACCCCATCGCGTATGTGGGTTTACGACGCGACCCTCTTCTCGCGTATGCAAAAAGGTGGTTGGTCTGGGACTGGCTGGGTATTTTTCATGAATGTGGGCTACCCACCATGTACGCAGGCTTATTGACATGACCTTCCCCTTGCATACACGAAGGGCAATGTAACACCCCAGAAATTGAACCAGCTTTCAAAGTTTGAAACTTTGAAAAATTTCATGTTCCCAGGAATTACGGTTCCAAACCATGGACCGTGGTTGGAACCATGAGTCATGGAAGGGAATTGTGGAAATGCCTTCTACAGGTTAGCCTCTAGTCTGAGAACTACGAGTTAGTTCTACGAATAGTAGATCACTCTACGGACCATAAAGTCAACTCGTGGGACTTGATCTGAGGGTTGGCTGTTTCCTCAGGAACCATGAGTGACTTCTACGGACCGTAGTCTAAACCACAGACTGTAGTGTCTACTCGTGGTATTGAATTAGAGACTAGCTAAGTCCCCAGGAATTATGACTTGGGTCTATAACCCGTGATCCATTCTACGGGTCTGTCCTGTTGACCTATAGTTTGGTTTCTGTGGCCTATCTTTTTGGCCAGGAATGAAGGGTCAAAACCACAATCCGTGGTTTGGTCTACGACTCGTGGAATCCGTCTGTGGTCCCTAAAAGTCAACTTTTCTAGTTTTTTCCTAGTTATGTCCCAGGGGTATTTTAGTCATTACCCATCCTTTAAACTCCTAAATGAGGTCATTTTGACTATTTCTAGAAGGGTTTTCACCCTCATTAGCCTAAGTCCCTTCTCAAATCTTCATTCTTCTCCCCAAAAGGAAAAGAACTTCTCTCAAGATCCAAGTTTCAAGCTTCAAGATCAAGTCTCCTTTCTTTTCAATTTCAAGTGGGTTAGCTTCAATCAAGGTATGCGGGTATTCAACTATGGGTTCCTTTCGCCCTTGAGCCCAAAACCCCCAATTCTTATTTTGAATTATGAACTTGTGAAATTAGGGTTTTGATCTAAATTGGGGAAAGTTTATGAAATTAGTTTCTATGCATCAGTTCATGATTTCTTATGGTTTATTTATGATTTGAATAAGAGTCCTTAATTGGCTTCAAAAGCCCATGCATTAAAGTTGATTTCTAGCACGATTCCATTAAATTGCATGTTTTCAAGTGAAAGTTTACATGTTTAAGTGACATGTCTTTATGTGTTCATGAAATTTCATGCCTAATTCTTTAAGTATGAATTTAAGAAGGAAAAGTATGTTTTGAATTATGGCTATGCTAAGCTTCAAGAACTTATGATATGAGAATTGCATGATACCCGATGTGTTTTCATGTTTTTCAACAAGATTTGGCATGAGATTGTGCCACTATGAATTTATGAGCTATATGTACATGTTCTGGGAGTAGTATTTAGCACCGAGCGAGGGTTCAATTACCAAAGTATAAAACTACATTGCCAGCGATGAGTATTCTCAATATTATGCCTTGAAGAGGACTCTCAGAATACCACCTAAATAACTACGGCCAGAGAATTCACTCTATACCCATATCCCTGGCGTAGGTTATAAAGTGCCCTATAGTCTTATGATAGTGGTTCCATATCTTGATGTATGGTGTTCTGTGCCTTAGCAGTCATTAGGGAACCTTTTCCAACTAGGGTTATATAGTTGGATATGGTAACTCATTCCTTGGCACGGTTCAAGTCAGCTTTGCTAACTAGGCTTATATAGTAAGATTCCATGTAGCTCACATGGTCCAATGTCGGTTATAAGAAACTCCCATATGAATGTTTTGACTTGTTTAAGCTTATGACATCTACTTTGAAGTCTTGACTCATATCTCATGTTTACTAATCAAATCATGATATTAACTTTTGATAAATCCTTTGTGTATGAACTAAGCTTCTATTTACGTTTCCAGTATGTTTTCATCATATTCATGCATATCTCACATATTCGGTACATACTATAGTACTGACGCATATCTTGCGCTGCATCCTTTGATGATGCAGATTCAGGCTCGTTCCCTCACACTCCTGGCTAGATCTTGCTGGAGTCCTAGTTTCCAGTGGTGAGACTTCATTATCCGAGGGCCAGTATTAGACCTATTTATCTTATGTTGTTTTCTTCGGATTTCTCAAGCTAGTTGAGGTCTTTTACCATTAGATCTTATGATATTTTAGAGGCTTCAGACATAGCTAGACTTGCTTTCCGTTGTATGAAGTTGGTACTTCTTAAGCCTTGTCCTTATTTAAGTTGTGGTAGCCTGTTCGTATCTAGTATGCTTCCGCTATGTTTTCTTGAATTGATGTCTGAGTATGCTATGACAAAGGGTTAATTTCTAGCACTTGTGCTTTGGATCCCGTGTAACATCTAGGGGGTAGCCTCGGGGAATGACAAACTTGGTATTAGAGCCTCAGGTTCAAGAGTCCTAGGGTGTCTGGAGCTGCATCGAGTAAAATCTCTTTCATGTGTGTGAAGCGAGCCACACTTATGAGAGAGAGGCTATGAGATGTCTTAGGAAAAGTTCACTTCTTTCATGATCATATCATGCGATAGAGTTTAACTCTAACGTCCCTCTAATCCTTTCCTCATACGTTTCATATTATACCTCGACATGCTATGCCTCACCGAGCCGCTCAGAATGCTGCTCCTCCAGTATCGGCCCCTGAGGTCACGAATGAGGAGTTCAGGAACACCATCCATTTGCTAGCCTAGACCATGGACGCTCAGGCCAACTAACCAGCTCCTATCCCCGTCCACCCTCAAGGTGGGGTAGCGGCCTGGGTTCATAATTTTGTCCGAATGAACCCACTTGAATTTTGGGGTTCGAAAGTGAGTGAGGACCCACTTAGCTTTATTGATGAAGTGAAGAAGATCTTTGACGTTATGCAAGTGGGTGATGTTGATTGTGTGGAGCTCGATTCCTATCAACTCAAGGATGTAACTCATATTTGGTTCACGCAATGGAAGGAAGCTAGAGCTAGGGACGAGGTCCCTATGACTTGGGAGTATTTCGAGAGGGCCTTCCTCGATCGGGTCAATCCCCGATAGTTGAGGCAAGCAAAGGCTGAAGAGTTTGTGAACTTGAGACAGGGTTTGACGTCAGTCCAAGAGTACAATTTGAGGTTCACTCAGTTGTCTAGATATGCCCCCTCTATGGTAGCGAACCCGCATGATCAGATGAGTAAGTTTATCTATGGGATTTTAGATATGGTGAAGAAGGAGTGTAGGTCCGCTATGCTGTTAAGTGATATGAATATTTCCAGGCTTATGACCCATGCTCACTAGGTCGAGGGAGACAATCTTAGGGAGATAGCTAGGGAGAACAGTAGGGCTAGATCCGAGGGTTCACGTTTTGTCCATCAGGTGTCCGGAGGTGGATACCGCTTTTCCTTTCAGAAGAGGTCGTCAGGACTCGTGCATTTTTCAGCCAGTGCTACTTCTCAGGCCTCCAGGCCCAATCATGATCAGTCCAGTAGAAGTGCAGGATCTTATTTGCAGGGGAGTGGTGAAAAGGGGTCTTCTTTCCCTATTTGTACCAAGTGTGGGGAAGAGTCATCTTGATGAGTGTCTTGCCGGTTGAGGTAGTTGCTTCGGATGTGGTCAGGCTGGACATCGGATTAGAGATTGCCCTTTAGCTAAGAAGGGACAGGGAGGTAGCAGGGCTTAGTTTGCGCCAGCAGCTTCAGGAGGTCGACCAGCCCAGCAGGGCACTGCTTCTAGTTCTGATGGTCAGCGCCAGAACCACCTTTATGCTATGTCCTCTCATCAGGACCAGGAGAGTGCACCGGATGTTGTCACTGGTATGTTGAAAGTCTTCTCTCTTGATGTGTATGCTTTGTTGGACCCCGGAGCCTCCCTATCTTTTGTGACCCCTTATGGGGAATGCAAGTTCAAAATATGTTTGTAATCTACCAACTTATTGAGCCTTTATTCATGAATTATTGCCATGTTTTGATGGTAATTAGAGGTACTTATTGTCTTTATTGATGAAAATACAGGTACTCTTGGTCAAGGGTCGAAACAAGAGGGATTGAACCCAAAGATCCCAAAAAGAGTTGAAGTGTGAAGGTGATCGAAAACAATGAAGAATATGCCAAGAGGTGCAGCCGTTGTGCGATTCGCACAATGCTGTGTGCGGTCCGCACCTCCCTTTGAACATCACCAAAACATCAACTGGCATCACTAGTCTAAGGAGAAAGAGGCATGCGACACACATAGTGATCACATAACTCAGTGAAGTTGGTCATCGCGGTCGCAGGATTTTGCATCACGATCGCGATGATCATCTTCTTTCCCAGAAACGTTTTGTTCAAGCATTTCGTCAAACAGGTGGTCTGCACCTTTTTGAACACCATTTTCACACCACATGGGCATCACTTTTCACCCCAAAAATAAGCAAACCAATAGATTACTAACCCCCAACAATAATTCACCCACAAATTTGTACCACACATCCAATTTAGACATTGAGAATAAGCAAAAGATTGACACCAACTTGGGTGTTTAAAGTACTTACTCTAACACAATGAGGGTGGATTGAAGAAGAGAATATAGAGATCATACTTGAAGAGTTGCAAAGTTGTTTATGAAATTGAAGTTGATGGTGCATTTTTTTATTCTTGCATTTGGGAGAGAAAAGAAGCCAAGTTTCAAAGAAAATTTTTGCTTTTAAAACGTCTTATGTGAACTTTAATACCTGGAAAATGCTCAGTACCTAGCGATCGTATGGCTTTATCACGTGATCGCGATGAGTTAAGTAACCCAACTTCCCATTATCGCGATAAGTCAGAGAAAATTTCCTCATCGCGATCGCGATGGTCAAGCGTCGCGACCGCAAAGCTTTAGCATCCACTGAATTTCTGAATTTTGCATGGTGCACTATTTTGTCGTGCGACGCCAGGTGTGATGGGCACTTTGTAAGGTGAGAAATGCACCACATCCGTACATGCCAATGTTTTTGTTTAGTCTACTATTTGAATGTTCAATGGCATGTGCGACGGACACTCTTCCAGGTGCGAAAAACATGTTTTTCAAAGGTATTTTTGGGTGCTTTTCAACACTTGGTTCCGCTTCTCCTTCCTTGGGCACCTAGACCACACAAAAATGAAACAAAAAGTGAAGTAAAGGCTAAAAATGATGTGTTGCCTCCCACCAAGCGCATAATTTAACATCACAACGCGACGTCGGCTACCTCACCCTCGAGATTTCCACTTGGAAGATTTGAACCTTCAACCCAAACATGAATCAAATTTTTGGTGGCACTCCCGGGGTGAAGGTTTTAGCATGAGAAGTCCATTCTCTTGATGTCGCATATCGCACTTTTTGGCCTTCAAGTGAGGAAGGATGCTTTGACTTCGTTCCATGGCAAACTGAAAACCGGATAGACCTTCATCCACCCTCCTTCCAAGGTCTTCCAAAAGCTTGATTACTTTGACTTTCATCCATTGAATCAAACTTAAGGTTGAACAAAGGTTGAAGTGGGATTTGGGCATCTCTACCTTCAAGCTTGCCTCATTCATAACATCCTCACTTAGAGATGCTATGACATCATGCCCCCCACTTGGTATAGTTGGTTGCAACACCACCTTCAATTCATGATCTTCCCTTGTGTTTTCCTATTCTTTCGCCCTTGCGTCCACAAAGCATTGATTTATGGATTGCACACCCTCCTCTTGGGTTTCTAATGATTCCAAGAAGGTTTGGAGTTTACCGTATATGCCTTCTTCGCTTGTGAATTCATGGTCCATGTCAAAGTCACAAGCACCACTAGCAACATTGTTAGCACAAGAAGGGGGAGGGGGACGATCATCATTGGGGAAATTGCTCCAATGTCCGTCACGACCACCACACAAATAGCAATTGCGCCCATCATAGGAACAAGAGGAAGAATAAATTTCATCTCCTAAAGCCAATTCTACACCTTTGTCCAAGGTGGGGTCCTCCACAATAAACACAATAGTCAGGAATATATATTGGAATGCAACCATCACCATTTCTAAAATTCAAATAAGCCATGATGCCATCAGCAAACTAAAACTAAACAAAAGAAAAATAGTTATTCAAAAAAATTGAACTAGAATAAGTAAACACATATTCTAAAGTAACTCAATATGCTAAATTGTTCCCCAACGATGTTATTTTTGATAAACTCTCAAATTATGCTCTCCAATTAGGAGGTAACGACGATCGCGTAGTCAAAAAAAAATTATAATTCCCAATGAGTGTCGTGATAGTACCCAAGGGAATAATGTTGTTGCGATCGAGCTAATAAAAAGTCTAAGCAACTTATTGAGGTTCAATTAGGAAAGGGGGAAAGATAAAATAAAAAGGGGGGAGGGGTTAACTACAACTAAAAGATAAAGAAAATCAAATAAAAGATAAATTGATCAATGGCTTTCCTTGATTTCATCAAGCAAGGATAACAAGGGAGAATTGAGAGTGGGAATTCAATTCACAGGACTTGCACCCGGTTGACACCTAGGTAATCTTGGTCATAAGTGTGGAATGCTATCTCTCGATCAACATCCACATTTCCAAATGATTTCGGTTAGAACATCATTCGGTGCGATAAACAATCAACCAATATACTTTGGGAGGTCATCCTATTTCTAGCTTGGACCCTTAAATGGGAGATTTAGCGATAGGAGCTATGTCTAGCCTCCAATCTGAATGGATTTCCAAGTACCCACTATTGAAACTTCCCAAATTTAGGGAAATTCTATCTCGAGCAATAACCCAAATCAGTAAATTAAGTCAATGTTTGCAACCATTGACTATAAATTTAAGCAATGGAGGATTGAATAGACCCAAATAATCAAACAAGAACAAAATCTATATATGAATTTAATAACCCACAAAGTATTATCTCTAATACAAACCCAAAATCTCAAGTCAACAAACACACCAAATAAATAGTAATTAAGAACAAGAATTGAAGAATGGAATCTAAAGATTTTACAATACAAAGCATCCAAATCTTCACTCCTATGGTGTTGGTTGATGAACCTTGCTCCCAAGCTTGGTCAAAAGTTCTAAAAATAGCCAAATATATGTTCCAAAATGGCTTGGAAGTGTTTTATATGAATTAGGGTTTCCAAAAATGGGAATTTCCAAATCTGTCCCATAGCTGATGAATCCTTAGTCGCGATTGAGTACATGACCTTCACTCTCGCTGTCGCGATGCTTTGAGGTTCTGCCAGTTCATTGCAATTGCGTGGCTTTGTCTTCGCAGTTGCGATGACCATTTTGGTGCCCGTGTTCATCAACTCTCTTTTTGCTCTATTTGACTTATTTTCACTTGAATTTTTTTTGAACCCTTCTAAAACACAGAAATCTGTAAAATAGAAGAAATTCATGTCAAATTGCTCTTTTTATCCACTCAATACTAGCAAAGGTATAAGATTAGAAGATAAATAAGTAGGTAGAATACCAACTTATCAGTACCACACCTAGTACAAGTTCTATATTAGTTGGCTTGGGTACCACACTAGGTACGGATTTTAATTATGCATTATTGACTATGTTTGATAATGGTTCCATAAGTGGACTAGGTTGATTGTTGAATCTGTGATTGATTATACTGGTCCTTAAGAGGTCAGGTTGTTACACTTAAATGTGGTATCTTTATTGTTTGTTGGAGCTGGCTGATGATCCTACCAGCACATTGTGGTTGTGTACTGATTCTGCACTTGTTTTCTTACTATAAGTACATGACATCTTTCGGTGGCTCCTACGCGACCTCAAATATAGTCCTAGTAATTCCAGATTTCAAGGGTGAGCTGCTTCTGTCGGGCTACCTTATTTTCTTCCAGTTTAGTTATAGTCCATCTATTTTTGGACTTAAACTCTTATTTATTTTTGGGGTTGCATCCCCATTTCTAGACATTTGGTAGAGTTTTGGTATGATGACTTTAAGTTTCTAAGGATAATTTCCACAGGATATTATTAGTTTTGGTTTAGATGTGAATGATAGTTCTTTATTTTGATGAAAATTAGTTTTGAGCTGTTAGTTTTGCTAAGTGTTGAGTTGCATATTGGTTCTCTCATCAGAGGATTTCGGGTGGGTGCCAATCGCAACATTTTGGGTCATGACAGTCGGCTTATGATACCTACTAGTAAATAGTGTTTTATACTGATACTACCCTATGCTCTTCTTTTTGATGCAGACCATATTCCAGAGGCTGAGATGCGACCTCAGTAGAGTGGAGGAGCTGACTTCAGATCCAAGGGTGAGCACTACTCCTCAGGCTGCTATATATCCTCTGTGAGTTATTGTCCATCTTCTGGACAATGGGACTCTTATTATTTACTGCTTTAGTAGTTTTGGATATCCTAGACAATTTTTTGTTAGAATTCTTGTACAGTGACTTTTAGTTTCTTGGGGATGTTAAACTACTTCCGCACTTTGTTTTTCATTTATAATAGTATTGACTTCTTATGACTTAATGCTTGGTTTTACCTATCTCTTCTAAAATTTTCTAAGTTTAAGGTTTAGGTTTCGGGTTAGTTCATTCTCCCACTAGAGAGTTAGGGTGGGTGCCACTCATGATCCATTTGGGTCGTGATAAAATTGGTATCAGAGCCCCGAGTTTATTGATCTTATTGTACAAGGATGTGTCTAGTAGGGTCTTACAGAACGATATGGAGACGTCTGTACTTTTCTGTAAGAGGCTACATGACGTAGAGAAATCTCAACTTCTTTCATTCCTCATGCTATTACTTGATTATAATTGGTATCTAACCCTTTTGACTCTCATTCTCACAGATGGTGAGAACACATTGTTTTGAGGCTAGAGAATCATCAACCAAGCCAGTCTTTAAGGCTGCGATTCATGGTAGAGTCAGAGTTAGAGGTAGAACTAGAGGAATGATAGGAGGTGCACTCGTTAAGGGTGGAGCACAAGCCACTGCTTAGGCTCAGGAAAAGTCAGTATCTCCTCCTCAGCAAGAGCATATTCTTGAGGTTGTGGTAGAATAAGAGATTCATATTGATAATAGTGAGGCAGTGCCAGTCCAAAAATATAGGGGCGGTACCAGCTCAGGGAGATGTAGCAGAGGTCCCTATGTCATCTGATGTGATCCAGTATGTCCTGAGTTTCCTTAGTGGATTTGCAGGGAATGGGGCAACTTTTGAAGTTCCTATTATGCATCATTCGATAGCTCAGCATGCTGCAACTATGGATCCACAGATGGATACTACTTCTGACACAGGTATGTTCCCACACAAGTGATAGGCTTAGTAATGACTGGTGGTGAGTATGATCTATTTTGCAAGTTTGTAAAGATAAGGCCTTCGATATTTTATGGGTTGGAGTTTGAGGATGCTTATTAGTTTATTATTGACTGTCATGAGTGGCTACACCAAATGGGTATTTTCGAGACGCATGGCATGGATTTTGTTTTTTTTTAGTTGCAAAGGGATGCCAAGATGTGGTGGAGGGCATTCATGGTGTGCAGGCCTATTGGAGCATTCCCTGTGACTTGGAGTCATTTCTACCAAGTGTTTCTAGAAAGGTATATTCTCCAAACCTTAAGGGACATAAAGAAAGATGAGTTTGTAGACATTGAGGAAGGGAGTTCTTCTATGGATTCATATGAGGTACGCTTTCATGCCTTGGGTTGTTACTCTTGTCAGTTGATTAGTATACAGAAAGAGTGGATATTTTTGTGAAGGGTTTGAATATAGGGCTGCAAATTTCTGCTTTATAGGTAACATCTTCTGGTAGTTCATTTCAGGATGTGGTTGAATTTGTGAAAAATATTGAGGGAGTAAAGCAAGAGGGTCAGACTAGAATGACAACAAAGAAGCCCCCATTTGAGGGAACTTACATTGGGCAGATTTTGAAGGATTAGGCTTCGTGGGGATACCTTGCATGCCCCATTCAGTCATCACTGCAGGTTTCTACTAGGGGTCATCAGGGACCAGTAGACCTTTATCATATTTTTGTGGGTATCTTACCTTATCGGCTCCAACACAACAACCTACTTTTGATCACACATGTTATGAGTGCAGAGAGGTTGGTCATTTGAGGAGGCATTGTCCTTGGCTTTGATAGGCAGTTCAGTAGCATGATCCTAGAGCTCTGGGTCCAGATGGTAGAGGTAACAGTTATGACAAAGATTGTTTGTAGGGCGGGCGAGGTGGCCACACATCTGTTAGGGGTGGTGCTCAGCCCACAGAGGCAGTGCATAGGCTGGTGGTAAGAACCACTTATATGCTTTTCCTAGTAGACCTGAGGCAAAAGTATCAGACGCAGTGATCACATGTACTATTCTTGTCTATGACCGCATGGATTCAATTTTGTTTGACCTAGTTCTACTTTTTCTTATATTTCTACTGGATTTGCTGAGAGTTTTCATATGATATGTTAATCCCTTGACTTTTCTGTTACTGTATCTACTCTAGTAGGGGATTCTGTGGTTGAAGATAAGGTCTTTCAGGCTTGCTTTGTTATATTTGTGGGGAGAAGAACCTTAGGAGATTCAGTAATTCTAGACATGGTGGATTTTGACATTAGCCTAGGGATGAGTTGTCTCTGCATAATGCTATTCTGGGTTGTCATTCTATGATAGTAAGTATGTCTATTCTTGGGTTGGATAGACTAGAATGGGAGGATAATTATAGTCCTGCTCCTATGAAGTTTGTGTCTTTCCTTCGGGCTCAAAGTCTGATAGAAATGGGGTTTTTAGCTTTCCTAGCTCATCTTGGGGACACTAGTTCAGAGGTCCCATCTATTAAGTCCATTCCGCTGGTGTGTGAGTTCAAAGAGGTCTTCCCTATGAATTTGCCTAGTATGCCACTCGATCGAGATATTTATTTTTGCAATGATTTAAAGCCAAATATGCATCCTATCTCTATTCCTCCTTATAATATAGCAGAGACTGAGTTAAGAGGGCTTAAGGCTTAGTTAAAAGAGTCACTAAGTAAAGGATTCATTCATTCGAGTGCCTCTCCTTGGGGTGCTCTAGTTTTGTTTATTAAAAAGAAAGATGGTAGTTTACATGTGTGCATCGACTACCGGTAGTTGAATAAGGTTACTTCCATAATCTATATCCTCTCCCTCATATCGATGACTTGTTCGACCAATTATAGGGTGCTTCATTATTCTGTTAGATTGATTTAAAATTTGGTTACAATCAGTTAAAAATCTGGCCTTCTGATATCCCTAAGATCGCGTCACGGGCCTGGTACGAGCACTACGAGTTTCTTGTGATGTCATTTAGGCTGACTAATGCCCCGACTACTTTCGTAGGATTGATGAATGAAATATTCAAGCCCTATCTTGACTCGTTCATCATTGTATTCATTGATGAAATCCTAGTATATTCTAAGAGTGATGAGGAGAACGAAAATCATCTTAGAATTATGTTGGGGTTGTTAAAGGAAAAGGAATTTTATGGAAAGTTTTCCAAGTGTTAATGATGGATGCCTTTTGTGTCCTTCTTTGGGCATGTGGTTTGAAATAATGGGTGATGGTAGACTCGCAGAAAATAGAGGCGATTAAGAACTGCGCAAAGCCCACTTTAGTGATCGAGGTTCATAGCTTTATGGGATTGGGTAGTTACTACCGCAGATTTGTTAAGGATTTTGCATCTATTGCTACTCATCTGACCCACCTGATCCAGAAGGAGGTACCATTTCTTTGGTCGAATGAATATGAGAAGAGCTTCTAAAATCTTAAGACTTTGTTGACTATACCTCCTATTCTTGCCTTGTCGATTGAAGGTAAGGATTTTATTGTGTTTTGTGATGCTTCACGATACAGTTTAGGTGTTGTATTAAAGCAAGAACGGAATGTTATTTCTTATGCTTTAACACAACTCAAGGTGCATGAGAAGAAATATCCCACTCATAACTTAAAGTTAGCTACTATGGTGTTTGCTCTCAAGATTTAGAGACACTATTTATATGGGGTCCATTGTGAAGTGTTCACAGACCAACGTAGCTTGTAACTGTCTTCACCCAGAAAGACTTGAACTTGACAAAGGTGGAGGGAATTACTCAAAGATTATGACATCACCATCTTGTACCATTCGGGTAAAGCTAATGTGGTGGCTAATGCGTTGAGCAGAAAGACTGAGAGTATAGGTATCTTGGCCTACCTGAATGCTACTAGGGGTTCATTGGCTAGAGACATTCAGGCACTGACTAACAACTTCATTAGGTTGAAAGTATCTGAAAGGGGCAGATTATTAGCATGTGTGGAGGCGAGGTCCTCTTTTCTTGATTAGATCAAAGGTGAACTTTTCGATGATATGAAACTGAGCAGGATCAATGATAAAGTGTGATAGGGTGAGGCCAATGAGGCCATTATTGATGATTAAGGTTTTATGCAGATTAAAGGACGAGTTTGTGTGCTCCGTGTTGATGAATTAATTCTTATTATCTTAGCATAAGCTCACTGTTTTAAGTATTCTACACATCTTGGTGTGACCAAGATGTACCAGGACTTAAATCAATATTATTGGTGGGTGGAATGAATAAAGGTATTGTTAACTTCGTGTCTAAGTGTCAGAATTGTCAGCAAATAAAATATGAGTACCAGAATCCTGGCGGCACTCTTCAGAGGATGCCTATTTTTGAATTGAAGTGGGAGGGAATAACTGTGGATTTTGTGGTAGGACTTCCCAAGACTTTGGGGTAATATGATTCAATATGGGTCATTGTTGAAAAATTGACGAAGTCTGCACACTTCATCCTTGTGCAGGTGACTTATTATACAACTAAGTTGGCCAAGATATATCTTGTGGATATTGTTTGGTTGCATGGGGTTCATGTCTCCATTATTTATGATAGGGGCACCCAATTCATTTCTAAATTCTAGGAGAGATTGCATGAAGAGTTGGGTACAAGGCTGGACCTTGATATAACTTTTCACCCTCAGACATATGGGCAATCTGAGTTTAGGATTCAGGTGTTGGAATATGCTTCAAGCATGTGTGATAGATGTTTGGGGTCATTAGGACCAGTACCTATCGCTAGTTGAATTTTCTTACAACAATAGTTATCACTCAAGTATAGACATGGCACCATTTAAAGCATTGTATGGGAAGAGGTGCAGATCTCCCATTGTCTGGTTTAAACCTTCAACGTAATGCCATGGGGTACAAACCTTCTTAGAGACTCGATGAAAAGGGTGAAATTAATTTAAGAGAAACTCCTAGAGGCTCAAAGATGAAAAAAAGAGTATGATGAAAGGAAAGTAAGAGATATGCACTTTATAGAAGGTGAGCAAGTTTTGCTTAAGGTTTTACCCATGAATGGTGTTATACAATTTGGGAAACAAAGCAAGCTGAGTCAGAGATATATATGACCCTTTGAGATTGATTCTTCACAAGGTAGGGAAAATGGCTTATAGATTGTAATTTCCTCCTAGTATGTTAGGATTCTACCTCGTGTTCTATGTATCTATGCTTAAAAAGTACCATGGAGATGGTGGCTATATTATTAAATGGGATTTGGTCCTGTCGGATGAAAACTTTTTTATGAAGAAGAAGTTGTTGTTATTCTTGATCTGGACATTCAAAAGTTGAGACTTAAAGATATTGCGTCTATAAAGGTCTAGTAGAAGAATAGTCCTTTTGAATAGGCCACTTGGGAGATTGAGGCCGACATGAGAGATAAGTTTCCTCACTTGTTCACCGATTCAGGTAATTCTTGTTTCCTCACATTTTCTTCTATTATCATTCGTGGGTGAATAATTGTTTAATTGGTATATGATGTAATGACCTATTACATTATTATAGTATAGTAAGGGCGTAATTATTGGCTAGAAATTTCCTTAGGTGGTAAATTGTTAAAATCTCAAGGTAGGGTGAGCTTTGATGGAAATATAATATTCTGTGCCATTAAGATGGTTGGGGTCTCGTGGTTTGTTGAATGGTAGAGGGAATTCCTTTTATGGATAGTTGACTGTTATAGGATCCCGTAAGAAGTTTTGGGATTGAATTCGGGCTCATAGAACTCCGGATACAATAGTTGTTGCGTCGTGATTAATCTGTGTTATCCTTAAAATAAAGTGTATTAGGAAATAAGGGCTTGGGGTGAGTTATCGACATTCTGGAATTTGATGTTCATCACAAAAAATGGATACTTCATTGTGGTGAGCCATCAAAATGAGCTGATCCTTATTGCAATGACTCATCACGATGAGAAACTATCCATCGCGATGAGGATGCGAGGCAGTACACCTGTACATTTTTTCAGTTTTTTGAGTTATTTCCCCATAACTCCAACTTTGTTATAAAGCTCTAAGAATTGATTTCTCCAAGAAAACTAGGGAATTCTTCATCATTTGAGAACTTGGGCATTCCGAAGTGTTAAGGAAAGCCAAGGTACTTGTGAGTTAGCTTGAGGGAGGTATTACTTCACTCAAGGTAGGTTATAGTTTAATTGGAGTTGAGACTCATTTTATTACATGCTATTTAGTAGAGTTGTGTAACTTGTTATTGGTCTTTGGACATGGTTGAATTGTATGTGTTTTCCTTTTATGCTTGAATTAATAGGCTAGATAAATAGAAATTAATAAGTGAGCTGAAATGGCTAAGTGTAATCGTGCATTGGGCAACATGTATATTTCTAAGAAATAGGTCTGAGATCTTGGTTATAGAGATATTGATGTTGATACAGTTTCTATGGATCGAATACCACACTGGTATGGTATATCGACACCTAGGGTTCCCTGCAGGTCATGGCTAGTTGGGCAGAAATAAGTCTCTTTAGCATGTATGCACTCTTTTGTTTGGTATTGCATTGTTGTATGTTTATTCGTAGTGAGATGGTGTTATGAGCTCAATAAGACTAGAGAGACTAGAAATGTTGATGAGATATAGATGGACAAAAGTCCCAAGTGATATGACTTGAAAGTAAATTATTGCATTCCGTGATGGTACTAGTGAATTCTATAAACTTGATATTGTTGTTGTTGTTTAAGTGAATTGAGATGATTATCAGTTGACTGATTTAAGTGCTAAGTGTTAAGGTGACTTTTACTTGTTATATGGTTTTGCTATAGTCATGTTTTAGTTTTGGTTGGCCTATGATACCTACTAGTATATAGTGTTTTGTACTGATAATACCCTGTGCTCTTCTTTTTTTTTCAGTGCAAATCATATTCTAGAGGCTGAGATGCGACCTAGGCTAGAGTAGAGGAGTTGACTTAAGATCCAAGGGTGAGCACTACTCCTCAAGTTACCATGGATCTTATGCGAGTCATTGTCCATCATCCAGACAATGAGGCTCTTATCATTTAATACTTTTGTATTTTTGGATAACTTAGAAGATATTTTGGTTAGAGTTCTTGTATGGTGAGTTTCAGTTCCTTGGAGGATGTTAAACTACTTTCGCATTTGTTTTTCATTTATAGTAGTATTGACTTCTTATGACTTAATGCTTAGTTTTACCTATCTCTTAAAAAATTAGCTAAGCTTAAGGTTTAGGTTTCAGGCTAGTTGGTTCTCCCACCGGAGGGTTAGCATGGAGGCCACTCACGGCCTAGTTGGGTCATGACAGTTTTGACAAAACTCTACTGTTGTGTTCTCTGGAAATGATTTGTGTCTCATGGTGTAATACTAGATCGTGTGATGTTCATTAATGGATACTCAAGTGGTGTAGGGTCTCGTAGGATATTTTTGTATGATAAACGGGTTTATAGAACTTTGGTTATGGTGATTACCACTTTGGAATCGATCTATAATGTCCAGGATCAAGGTTTGTGTTGTGAAATGGGGAGTTTTGGCAAAGTTCCCGAGTTTCTATTTTTGGGGCATGCTGAGCCAAAAATCCCATGTCATGACCCAATTTCTCAGGTTGTGATGGTACCTACTATACCCAACCAGTAGGTAAGTCAAAACCCTCAGCCCAGAATAACGAGTAGCGGGCTAATACGAGACCCAATATAGAAGCAGAAAAGCAAATACACGATAGAGATAATGAAAGCAAATTCCATAATTCAGCGAAAATAAAAGAGTAAATCATACAGAAAACCCCCAAAACCTGGTATCAGTTGGTACAAAAGTTACTACAACATAGGAAATACTAGATAAGTACAAATATACATGATAATCTCTGAATATACAAAAAGGGGACTAATCCCAAAGTAGAAGGAGATAAGTCAGCTTCGGACGCCAGAAGCTCACCCTGAATCTCCGAATTAGAAACTCCGCACAAGGATAGCATCGGTGGCGATAAATCATGCTAGGGTTTGCATCACGGAAAAAAATACAGAAGTGTAGCATGAGTACCATAACACGCGGTAACTAGTAGACATAGTAGGCCGACTGAGCTAAAAAAAGATAATAGTAAAAAGAATAAGAATATACAAAAGGGAAATAAATAGGGAGTGAGTATAAGGATACATGTCATAGCTAGAAAATAACAAGGCAGAAAAGTAATCAGTTGAATGAAATATACCGTAGGTAAAGTAAAGCATAGCGAAGAAAGGTAAAGTGGAACAGCCTAGCTACAGCCTAACTGAGCACCCATAAGCCTGGAAGGTACTCAAACAATCACAAAATAACCTAAAAAAACTCCCATAAGCCCAGAAGGTACAACCAGCAAATAATAGACCCAGTCGGACCCCCCATAAGTCAAGAGCATGCAAACAACATACAATAGTGACTAACAATCAACCTAATGGGGTAATGCAAGTGGAATCGTGCCATGAGATGCCATATGATTTGTGCCAAGTTCCAATAGTATCGTATACTACTCCTCCAGTCGTAGGTTGCGAAGGCAGGAGCCATGGGGGAATGGAGAAATCCGTATACCAATTCCAAACTATATCTCAATAACCATGCTATGATGATAATCAGTAAAAACCACCCGAAACACTTTCCCTTTGGCATGCAAGTTTAAAATGGAAGTAAAACCACCCAGAATACTTTCCCTCGGGCATGCATATTTATCTCAAATAAATATTTGATAAAATATAGAAAGTTTTTCGTAAGAAATCCAGAGTACCAAAGACGTTCTCAAAAATATATTTCTGAAACCGAAAAAAAATATTAAACCGTGCCTTTCATATGCTATGAAGAAAACAATCACAATACAAGGACATAGATGCATAATCATGTCTAGTTAATTTGCACTAAAGTGATAAGGTCCACAAGCTAAAGGAAAAGGGGTCAACATTCTAAAATAGCATATAGAAGAACCGGAATCTTAACCATCTTCTACAGGAACTTACTCTAAGGTGACAACCACCCTAAATCTAAATTAACGTGGTTAATTCATATTAAAATGGAAAAAGGAGAAATGAGCTGAAAGGAGTTAAGGAATAAGTAAATTACCTGGGATCCAGCAATTCCAATGCATATGGCCTCAGGCCAATAAATACATAAATATTAATAATTAATACAAAGATAGAACGATTAAACAAAAATGATAAACAAGCTTCTAACCTATCTCAAGAACTACCGGGAATTCCTACGACAACTATTTAAATCAACCACCCCAACACCCCAAGGTTGACTAACTAAACTAAGGCAAGAATATATATATATATATATATATATATATACAATTAAAGAAACTACACCAGCTATTCTAAGACCTTTAGGTACAAGCAAGGGTAATACTAAGGATCCCAATCCCAGATTCTAAGCTAAGGCCCTAAATCGACTACGAGAATAAAATCCCTTAAAATCACTATCGAATCCATAAATTTCCACCACAATTAGCACAAACCATATAACCATCTTATACGAGCTAAGTCTAGAAGTAATTAAGTCATAGCGTACCTAGAAGCCGATCACGTGCGCTTGCACCCACTAGATCGGAGCTTTTGTTACCAGAAACCTTCCGAATGATGCCACGCTATCATAATGATGAGCTACTTGTTAAAATATGAAGAAAAATACCCATAATGTAATTTAATGATTCGAGTCAAAAATTGGGTGAAAAATCACCCGTGGGACCCGCATCTAAATTTTGAAAACTAAAACGGGAAAAGTGTCCCTCGTGGGACAAGGATTACATGCCAAATTTATTGAACAAAACCAGCTCTAAACATGATCTCAACTCAGCCCCCAAACATCAAGAACAATTATAGAATCAACAATAAATTTAACGGAATTAAGGGCCATCAACTTACAATTTAATGATGTGAAATCGACTACGAACAAGGAAATGTTGCCCCAACAAGAAAATGGTGATCCCACACTAAAATTTGTACTTGGAGCTCTTTAGAAATGGAGGATTTTTGGTTAGAATATTTGAAATGAAGGAGACAACCTTCATTTATCTACCACCAATCACCACACCTAGAGTTATATTGACGCAAGGGGGGTGTTACGGTGGCGGCCATACCATCATAGGGGCAGACGTCAACAAAAGACCCCAACCCCTCTGGTGCAGTGCACAAGTTGAAGGGCAGAACTACAGAGGTTGAAAAAGGGGCGCATGGGTGCCTCTTGTCGACATAATCCAGCACCGTAGGTGCGCCTGGTGACCAGAGGGGCGGCAATGCAAGTTTGGCCAAGTCACTGCAGTCGCGCTATACCAGATCCAGTAGCAACAATTGCCAAACTTAGCTAAAATATTATTGGATAACACCTTCAGGGATCATTCCAAACCCTATGAACACAAACAAAACAAGCTACCCAACTAAAAATGGCATTCTAGACTCAACAAAATCAATAAAATTCCCAACGAAGATTATTTTAATAAATAGTGGGCTCCACACCCAAAACCAACCTTTTTGCCAAAAGGAATCTAATAGACCAAAATGAGTCTGAAAGCCTTAGGACCCAAACTAAAGGTCCCTTTAGCCCGAAATAAATGTTTCGAATCTAACAATGATGGCAGAATTACTTTTTATCCAAATGTTGACCAAAGTCAACTCTTTCAACTTTAAGAGTTTCAAAATATAGAAATGGGCTTAAACACAAACGAACTATCCAGGGATCGAACCATTAATCTCCGTAGTCATAAATTACATGTAGCCGTTGTGGAAGGCTCAAAAGACAGAAAATGCATGAAAACAAAGGAAATGACCTTGAGGATCATTACACCCCGCTGTAGCGAGACTATCGTAGCGGTCAAATCCCGCCACAGTGAGCTTGGTGAAATTTGTCAGAGCTCACCATAGAGAGTCAAGTCTTGCCACAATGGTCTTGCCGTAGAGAGAAAATGAACGTTATAGTAAGAAATGGGGCCAGATTGCCTGTCTAAAGTAAGTTTTCCTTGTTTTATTTCACAAACTCACAAAAATCATTCTAGAGGTCCAAAAAGGCAATTTTCCTAAGACTAGGGTGTTTTCCTTTATTTGAATTAAGTTATTCCCTTAACCTCTTTGTTTAACAATCGTTAATCCTTGTAGAATCATTAGATTATGGATTAATGGTAGAATTTTTGGGTTAAAACCCTAAATGCATGAATAGTGGGGAAGAATCCTATGTGTTGATATAGATTCTTCTAGACATGATCCTAGGTTGTTATTTATCACTTCCTAGTATGAAATTTGTATTCCTTAACATGATTTAAGATGATTTGGGGACCTTGGGTTCCATAAAAGTGTGACCTTTAGCATAAAAATGGATTAAAAGGGGGGAAATGGAGTAGAAACTCCATAAATTGTGATCATGTGAATAATGTGGGACTAGTGAATGATTATTTGACCCTTAAAGAATGCTACAGACCTCGAGGAAGGGCAAAACCTAGTGGGGTTTAACCACTAAGGAATATAATTGAAGAATAAATGATTAATTACTCTTGCATTTGTTGTTTTAGACCGCTAATAATCGAAGCTTTAAGAAAAGGCAAGGCACTTGCAACCTAGCTTGGATATGGGTCTTTGATTGAGGTAGGTTATGGTTTAATTGGAGTTGAGACTTGGTTTAGTACTTGTATGCTTTGAATTGAATAACTTGTTTAATTGTTTTCGGACATACTTGAAGTTGATGTGTGATCTTGTGAATGCTTTGATGAATAACCTATTGAATATTGAACTTCATTAAAGAACTTGCAATGATAAAGTGCACTGTGTTATATCCTGAGAGATAGTGACTTGAAACCATAGGCTGATATTGGTTAAGGGATCGGGTACCACATTGGTTCAGATATTGATACTGACTTTATCATTATGGAGCGGGCGTTAACACATAATTTTTGCCTTATATTTTTAAAATTAATATTTTAAAACCTTTTATTCGTTAAATTGCAAAAAATATAATTTTCTCATATTTTTTCAATATTAACACAATTTACTGATAGTTATTTTAATATTTTCAAAAATATTAGGATTTTAATTAATTTTTTAAATCATTTTAGTTAATTTTAAATATCATTAATTTTTGTAACAATCGTTTGCACATAAACAAATATCATTTTGATTTTATTAAATCGTCAATAGTTGTCACGATCCGATTTCTCGATCATGATGGCACCTACAACCCCCTGTAGGTGAACAAATCCTCGTAGCCTGAAACTGTTAGTAATGGGCTACTTCCTAATAAGCATGCGGAAGAACAGGGTAAGTGCGGAAGCAAAAGATAAAAGAGAAGAAATAAGCAACAAGAATATATATATATAAGAGGAAGCTAAACCAAACCTACGACATGGTATCATAGTATAAGAGTCGGTACTAAATTTACAGAGTACAATGGATCCAAAAGAAAATATACACGCATCTATATATGAATAGTAATAAGAGTACAAGATACAAAAGATGAGGTAAAAGCTAAGCTCCGATCGTCAAGAGATCACCCTCAGCCTCAGATAGTTCAAAAGTCAGCCCGCACGAGTCTCCACGAATCAGCAGCAATGGCCCACACTAGGATCTTCACCAAGAAGATGCATTGTGTAGTATGAGCACCAATTTCTGAGCAACGGGTACCCAGTAGGCATCATAGGCTGACTGAGCACATATAAGATATAACAGTAGTAATATAGCAGATAGTAAAGAAGAGGTCACAGAAGCAACGAATAAGTACACGGAAGCTAGCACATAAGGAATACATGGAGAAAACAATCATACTCGGATAGCTAATAGAATATACATCACATAACACATGTGAAGGGGAAAAGAATGCAGCTGGGGTACTTGCAATAACAATATATATATATAAAGAGAGTTTAAGAAAATAGGAAGTATACCAGTAACCTCAAGAAAAGGGAAGGAAGAAAGATAAGTGAACATTGACATGCTGACAGTGAATCACACAAGGTAAGGATGATCGCATAAAAGCTCACCAGATTTATAGCATAAAATAGTACTACAACATGATATAATAAGAACAAACCTACCTATAGTGCCAACGGGCACCCATACACCCGAGGAACACACACAAGTGAAAACAAATCCTCCGGCACCCTATACTACCGGATCATACACTGAGCAAACAACAAACA
The DNA here is from genome assembly GCA_003996215.1 of Jaltomata sinuosa. Taxonomy (NCBI): domain Eukaryota; kingdom Viridiplantae; phylum Streptophyta; class Magnoliopsida; order Solanales; family Solanaceae; genus Jaltomata; species Jaltomata sinuosa. The sequence continues at coordinate 510,132 of QJPP01000707.1, forward strand.
AGGGTGGAATCTCACGCCAATGAATAGTATGATGCAATTGAGAAAATCGGGTGGAACAATAACTCTGTATATACCTCCTTCAGCACCTATAAGCCCAGCAGGTAGGATCCATATAAGTACACGACCCGTATACCTCAACCACACCGTATACCCCTCCTCCGGCACACTCAGCACGTAGCCTCTGGTCCATACTGGCAAGGTCCATGGAGGTCCTCGACCACATACTAAATCTCAATATAACAGTCCATAGTGTAGCCGGATCCAAATAAGTAACCAAATCTCGAAAATGCATGCCCGGGGTCATACCCGGGTCTTAATTAGTGAATCAAGTCTCAAAAATCCCAACCAGGGTACTCGAACATAACAAGGTCTAAAACAGTAGTAAAACCAGTCTGTTTCTCGGTCTGACCGAGTCTAGTATCATCTCAAGTCAATAGTAAAGCATGTCTACAACCACGGCGCATTCGGGTCTAGTATAAGTGTGAAAACTGTGATAAAATCATCATTTAACTCTTTTCCCCCAAGAAGATCCATTGAAAACAATTCCAAACCCTTTTATAACCATTTTTACCGAAAATGGGCCCTCAGAGCAATGCAAAGTTTAGAAAACCAATAATAGTAGCCCTGAAGCCAAAACAATAGTAAACCTTATGGAAAGACTCTTTATATGCATGATAATGGCATGCCCAATAACAAACGGTAGCCTAACGTCTCACTATCAACCTATCGGCCCTTCACAGGGTCCAATCATTCTACAGTAGATATAATCAGCTCTATAATAATTGTATCGATGTCCAGGACTTGCAGACATTCCCAAATAACCCACCATCTATGGTCCAGATTCAAATACAAGGCCACACAAGACCATAAGGGTGATATACACAACTACAACCATACGAGTGAAATAATATGGATATGAAAGAGCGGACAAGGTCTGCGGTACCAAGCTAATAAACCCAACCCAAGGATGATAATTAGTACCATTATAGCCTATATACGGAAAGTCTATTATGGAGAAGACCGTAACCTACCAGTCGTCCGATGACAAACTATTAAAATAACGATGTCCAAGCCCGAACCACTCCGAGAAGCCTCAAAACAAAATCAAACTATCATAAATATAAACTACGCATTAAAATGATGTTAAGGATACCCAAATTGCTATAATTATAGTCGGGTCAAAATTTGGGTCACCGACAGGCCCATGGGACCTGCAACCTGAAGCTAGAAATAAAAAAGCGTACAATGATCATCACACTCCCGTGAGTGCATGCTTAGATTATTAGGAGAATTTGGTCAGAGAAATGGCTCAAAATAGCCCAGCATTAATAAGAGCAATGAAAGGAATCAAAGAGGATTTTTTTTAAAATTAACAAGGAACTTACTGAGTTGGAGATGAGAAAATGATCACAGGACAAAGAATCTGCACCCAAATGCAAAGAATTGAATTTACACAGGGAAATATGAAGCTTGAGCTAAATATCAATGGGGTTTTTGGTTTTGAAGAGTTAAAAACGAAGGAGGAAGTTTATATACTGCCCATGAGTCCTTCTTCATGATCGCGAAGGGACCTTACATAGTTATGAGGACTACGCTGGCTAAGCCATCGCGATCGCGAGGACAAGACACAAGGTCTTGAAGAACAAGAGGGGAAAGGCTTCATCGCGGTCGCAAGGAAGGATCTCACGATCGCGTAGAGCAAGGAAGGATTATCCATAAGCCCTTCATCATGATCACGTGAAGGGACCATTGCGGTTGCGATGACCAACGAGGCAGACTATCGCGATCACAATGGCTTCTATGACGGTCGCGATTAAGGGCATAGGATTGCACCTACAACAACAACCAGCAAGAAAACCAAAAGGGAAAAAGCCTCTGGATGGGCCCACAGAACTCATCCGAGACCCAGCACAGGCAAATGAACATGCTAACACACCAGAAACAGAATTCTAGACTCAACAAAATAGATGGAAAACCCAATAGAGGTTTATATAATGAAAAATGGGCCCAATGCCCAAAACCAACCTTTTACCAAAGTGAAACTCAATACCCAAAAATGAGTCCGTAAGCCTCGGGACCCAAACCAAACGTCCCTCTAGCAAAAAGTCAATATTTTGAAACTAACATCGCTGATGAAATTTCCATCCGAAGTCGTCTTCTCCTAATGTTGACCGTAGTCAAATTTGTAAGTTCAACTGGCTAGAAAACACAAAAACCAACACAAACCCAAACCAAAAGCTCCCAGACCTCACCAAGGGTCCATCTAGACCAAAATCCACGCTTTGGAGCTAATGCAACTATTAGAATTTGATTATGAGTGCATTTACCAAGAATGTTGACCAAAGTCAACGATATCCTAAGTTAAGCTCTAAAATAGGGAAATGGCCATACAGACCAAATAAATAGCCAGGGCACCGAACCACCGATCCTAGTAAGCCATAAATGAATTGGGGGCGCTAGAGGAAAGCTCTAACAGTACAAAGAAAGCATAAATGCAGGAATGGCCAGGAGGGTCATTACATTATCCACTACTAATAAGGGACTTTCAACCTCGAAAGTCAAGAACAAGGAAGTATCTGAAGGCTCAAATAGTTGTGAATACTTAGCCCGCATCTCTCTCTTGGTCTCCCAGGTAGCCTCCTCAACTAGACGGTGCCTCCACTAAAGCTTAACAACTAAAATCTCTCTAGATCTCAATCTCCAGACATCTTTGGCCAGAATAGCTAATAGCTCCTCAACAAAGGCCAAAATCTCATCCAATTGAACTTGTAACACCTCGAAAATTGAACCAGTTTTCTAAGTTTGAACTCTCTGAAAAATTTCATGTTTTTAGGAATTATGAGTCCAAACTACAGACCGTGGTTAGAACCATGAGTCATGAAATTGAACTGTGGTTTGACTCATGCAGTTCAACTTCTGGTCTGAGAACTAGGGGTTGATTCTACGAATAATAGTTTAGACCACGAACCATACTATCAACTCGTGGAACCTAAACTAGATATCAGTACTTTTCCCAAGAACTACAACTCAGGTCTATATACCATATTTCATTCTATGTCTTATCCTGTTGACTCATAGTTCCTCATCTGTAGCATGAATGCTGAGCCTAGAACTATGGCTCAGGTCTATGAGCCATAGTCTAGTTGATAAATTGTCCTGTTGACTCGTGGTTTTCCTTATGTAGCCTGACTTTATGGCTAGGAACCACGAGTGGAAACCACGAGCTGTAATTGGGATGATCACTTACCTCTTATTGAGTTTGCCTACAACAACAACTTTCATTTTAGCATCCAGATGGCTCCTTATGAGGCACTTTATGGATGGAGATGTAGGTCTCCTATTGGTTGATTTGAGGTAAGTGAGGCAGCATTGATTGGTCCAGATTCAGGTCATGAGACTATGGAGAAGGTTCAAGTTATTAGGGAGAGGTTGAGAACCGCTCAGAGTCGACATAAATCATATGCAGATGTGAGGAGAAGGGAATAGGTATTTGAAGTTGATGATTAGGTTTTTCTGAAGGAGTCACCCATGAAGGGTGTGATGATATTTGGTAATAAAGGGAAGCTTAGTCCCCATTTCGTAAGTCCCTATCAGATTCTGAGAAGGGTTGGTAGCGTTGTTTATGAGTTGGATTTGCCAACAGAATTAGAAGCAGTTTATTTGGTCTCCATATTTTCTTATTGAAGAAGTGTGTTGGTGATCCGACCTTTATTGTTCCTTTGGAGGATGTGGGTGTGAAGGTTAGTCTTACTTATGAGGAGGTTTTCATAGAGATCCTTGATCCTTAGATTCGGAGGCTGAGAAACAAATAAGTCACTTCGGTAAAAGTTCTTTGGAAAAATCAGCATGTTGAGGAAGCTATTTGGGAAGCAGAATCAGCCATGAAAGCCAAGTATCCTCATCTCTTTCCTTCCGATCCAGTTTCCGCTTGAGGTAGTAGTTTCCTCATTAGTATGTCTATCCTATTCTATTCCATCAAGCTCCCCTCATGATCTTAGTATGCATGCATGTTTTTTTGAAGTTGATTCAGTCATGTTTTAAGTTGCAAGCTCAGTTTTCATGTTTGTACTTCAGATTTTGTGTGTTGTTGATTGATTGGGCTATTTTCTCTTCAATTTTCCCTTGTTTAGTCTTTATTCGAGGAAGAATAATCTCAAGGGGGAGATATTTTAACACCCCAAAAATCAAACCAATTTTCTAAGTTGAAAAATTTCATGTTTCCAGGAATTACGGGTCCAAACCACAGACCATGGTTAGAACCACGAGTCGTGGAATGGAATGGTGGTTTGACTCTTACAGTTCAACTTTTGGTCTGAGAACCACGGGTTGATTCTAGGGACTATAATTTAGACCACAGACCATACTATCAACTCGTGGAACCTAAACCAGAGATCAGTACTTTCCACAGGAACCACGACTCAAGTTTACGGACCGTAGTTCATTCTACAGCCCGTCCTGTTGACTAATAGTTCCTCAACTGCAGCTTGAATGCTGAGCCTAGAACTACATCTCAGGTCTACGAGCTGTAGTCTAGTTGATGAGTCATCCTGTTGACTCGTGGTTTGCCTTCTGCAGCCTGACTCTGTGGCCAGGAACCATGAGTGGAAAAAATGAGCCGTGGTTTGGTCTATGACTCGTGGAATCATCCGTGATTCCTAAAAGTCAATTTTTTTCAGCTTTTTCTTAATTATGTCCCAGTTGTATTTCAGTCATTACCCACCTTTTAAACTCATATGTGAGGTACTTTTAGCCATTCTTAGTATGATTTCTAAACCTATTAGCCTATGTCCCTTCTCATTACCTCATTCATCTACCAAATTGGGAAAAGAACTCCTTCAAGCTCCAAGTCTCACGCTCCAAATTCAAGCTGCCTCTTCTTTTCAATTTTAGTTGCGTTACTTTAATCAAGTTATGTGGGTATTCAATAAGGGAATTCCTTCACCCTTATGCCCAAAACCCCAATCTTCTAAATTGAATTTATGGATTTCTAAATGAGGGTTCTTACCCAAATTGGGGAAAATTGATAGGCTTTGTTTTAAAGTATCGATTCATGACTTCTTATTCATTATTCATGTTTTAATTAAGGTTCCTTAAGTTTTTACAAAAACCCATATGTTGATGATGAATTCTATTATGATTTCATTGAATTGCATATCTTCAAGTAAAAAATAGTATATTTAGATAACATGACCTCTATTTTCATGAAATTGCATGCCTAATTCTTCAAACTATGATTTTAGAAAGGAATGTATATTTTGAATTATAGTTATGCAAAGCTTTAAGACTCATGATTTGTGAATTGCATGGCATCATATATGTCTTTATGCTTTTCTAACAGTTTTGGATATTAGATATGTCCCTATGTTTTATGAAAGGTTTGGCATCCAGATATGTCTACCTAAGTTATGAACAGTTTTGACATCAGATATGTCACAAGTATTATGAGCTATATGTATATGTTTTGGGAGTAGTATTTAGCATCGAGCAATGAGGGTTCGATTACCTAAGTCCAAAAACTACGTTACCAGTGTAGGTTAAGTATCGCCCAATGGGCTTATTAAAGTGGTTCCACTCTTTATTATCATGGTGCCCTTGCCTTGGCGGGGCATAGGGTAGCTTTGCCAACTAAGATGATATAATTGGATTATGGCGTTCTTTACCTTGGCAGGGTTCGAAACAACTTTGCTAACTAGAGTTATATAGTTAGATTCCATGTAGCTCATATGGTTTATTTTCGGTTATAAGAAACTCCCATACCAAAGCTTTTCAGTTTAAGATATATGATATTCTACTTTTGAAAGCTAATCTTCTATTTTCATGTATTATGGTTAACTATGATTTTACTCATGAATTCTCTTGTTATACTTGGTTTTAGTCATTCAAGCATGATTCGAACACGTTTACATTTATTGTTGTATCTACCCATATATTCAGTACATCCTATAGTACTGACGTATTTTGTGTTGCATCCTTTTACGATGCAGATTCAGACACCTACCCTCAAACTCGTGGCTAGACTACACCAGACATTCAACTGATTATTGGTGAGTATTTATTATTCGAGGAATAGAGTTAAAGCATCCATCCTTATGCTTTCATTTTAGATTTCGAGTTAGCTGGGGGGCTTGTCCCAGCAACTCTTTATGACAGTTAGAGGATTTTCAGACATAGATATTATTCGGGTCTTCTTCAAACCATGTTCATCTTGATTTTATCTTATGGATTGAGTTATCTAGTTTCTATTATGGTTCCAGTATGCTTATTTGATATACCTGAGTTATACTATGACCAAGGATTAACTTGGGGCACTTGTGGTCCCAGGTACCGTGTTACGGCCTCGGGGCATGATAAAATTGGTATCCGAGTCTCAGGTTCAAGAGTCCTAGGATGTCCGAAAGACGCATCAAGTAGAGTCTCTTTCATGTGTGTAAAATGCGCCACACTTATGAGAGAAGCTATGGGGTGTCTTATGAAAAACTTTGCTTCTTTCATGATGCGATAGAGTTTAACTCTAATATCTACTTAATCCTTTCCTTGTACATTTCAGATTATGCCTTGGCGTGCTATGCCTCACCGAGCTGCTCAGAATGCTGCTCCTCTAGTTCCAGCCCCCGAGGTCACGAATGAGAAGATCAGGAATGCCATCCATATGCTATCCCAGACCATGGCCACTCAGGCCAACCAGTCAGCTCCTATCCCCGTTCACCCTCAAGGTGGGGTAGCATCCCGAGTTTGCTATTTTATTCGTATGAACCCACAAGAGTTCTGAGGTTCGAAGGTGAATGAACATCACCTAAATTTTATTGATGAACTGAATAAAGTCTTTGATGTGATACAAATAGGTGGTAATGATAGTGTAGAGCTAGCATCCTATCAACTCAAGGATGTAGCTCATATTTGGTTCACGCAATGGAAGGAAGCTAGGGCTAGAGATATGGTCCACTATGACTTGGGAGTGTTTCGAGAGGGATTTCCTTGACTGGTTCTTCCCAAGGGAGTTAAGGCAAGTGAAGGCCGAGGAGTTTATGAACTTGAGACAGGGATTCATGACTGTTCAGGAGTATGAGTTGAGGTTCACTCAGCTTTTCAGGTATGCTCCTGCTATGGTGGCTGACCCATAGGATCAGATGAGCAAGTATATCTATGGAGTCTAAGATTTGTAAAGAAGGAGTGTAGATCTGCTATGCTGTTGAGTGACATGAGTATCTCCAGACTTATGACTCATGCTCACCAGATAGAGGGAGACAAGCTTAGGGAGAACAAAAGAGTCAGATCTAAGAGTTCGGGATTTAGCCATCAGAAGTCCGGAGGCGGACAATGATCTTCTATTTAGAAATGGTCATTAGGAACGGTGCTTTATACTGCTAGTGTTCCTTCTTAGGCCTCCAGGCCTCATCATGATCAGCCTGATAGGAGTGCAGGCTCTTACTCTCAAGGGAGTGGTGCAAGGGGGCCTTCCTACCCCATTTGCACCAAATGTGGAAAAAATCATCCCGACGAGTGTCTAGATGGTTAAGGTGGTTGTTTTGGATATGACCAGGTTTGTCACAGGATTCGAGATTTCCCTTCAGCTAAGAAAGGACAGGGTGGTAGCAGGACTCAGTCTGCCCCTACAGCTTTAGGAGGTTGACAATCCCAGTAGGGCACTGCTTCTAATTCGGGTAGTCAGCGCCAAAACCGTCTTTATGCCATATCCTCTCGATAGGACCAGGAGAGTTCACCGGACGTCGTTACTGGTATGTTGAAATTCTTCTCTCTAGATATACATGCTTTGTTCTACCCCGATGCCTCCTTATATTTTGTGACCCCTTATGTAGCATGCAAATTCAAAAATTTTCCTGAATTGCTTTTAGAACCCTTTTGTGTTTCTACTCCTGTTGGTGAGTCAGTCCTAGCCAAAAAAAACTACCAAAATTGTCCTATCTCAGTCCTTCATAGAGTCACTTAAGTGGATCTAGTAGAGTTGGAGATGACTGATTTTGATGTTATTCTTGGTATGGATTGGTTGTATGCTTGTTATGCCTCAATTGATTGTCGTACTCGAGTTGCCAGTTTAAAGTTTCCAAATGAACCTGTCTTATAGTGGCAGGGTAGTCCTCCATCCTCGAAGGTTAATTTCATATCTTATCTTAAGGTTAGAAAAACAATTTCTAAGGGTTATGTTTATCATATAGTTTGGGTCATGGACACGGAGTCCGAAACCCCATCCCTTCAGTCTGTTCCCATTATGAATGAGTTCCCAGAAGTATTTCCCGAAGATTTACCCAGAGTCCCTCCTGAGTGGGAGATTGACTTTGGAATAGATATTCTTCCAGATACGAATTCTATCTCTATTCCTCCCTTTAGAATGGCTCCCACGGAACTTAAAGAGTTAAAGGATTAGTTGAAGGATCTTCTTGATAAGGGTTTCATCAGGCCTAGCATTTCTCCATGAGGTGTCCCAGTATTGTTTGTGCGAAAGAAGAATGGTTCCCTTAGGATGTGTATCGACTATCGTCAGTTGAACAAGGTCACAATTAAGAATAAGTATCCCATTCCTAGGATTGATGACTTATTTGATCAGCTTCAGGGTGCTAGTTTCTTCTCCAAGATTGACCTTAGATCCGGTTATCATCAGCTTCGTGTTAGAGAGTGTGATATTCCAAAGACAGCCTTCAGAACTCGATATGTTCATTATGAATTTGTGGTTACGTCTTTTGGTCTAATGAATGCTCATGCAGCCTTTATGGATTTGATGAACCATGTGTTCAAACAGTATTTGGATATGTTTGTGATTGTTTTCATTGATGATATTCTTATCTACTCTCAGAATGAGGAGGAGTATGCGGACCATTTGAGAGTTGTTTTGCAAACTCTCAAGGATCGGCAGTTGTTTGCTAAGTTTATCAAGTGTGAGTTTTGGATGCAGTTTGTTGCTTTTCTAGGTCATATTGTGACTAGAGATAGTATTCGGGTTGATTCAAAAAAGATTGAGGTAGTGAAGAACTAGCCTAGACCCACTTCCCTGTCTGATATTAGGAGCTTTTTGGGTTTGGCTGGTTACTACAGGAGATTTGTGGAGGGGTTTTCTCCCATTGCTTCCCTTTTGACTCGATTGACTCAGAAGAAGGTTAAGTTTTAGTGGTCTAACCTTTGTGAGAAGAACTTTCAGGAATTTAAGAATAAGTTGACCACAACGCCAGTGTTGACCCTAACTGAGGGTGCAGATGACTTTGTCGTATATTGTGATACTTCTAGAATTGTCTTGGGTTATGTTTTGATACAGCATGGTAAAGTGATTGCTTATCCTTATAGACAACTTAAGACTCATGAGAAGAACTACCCTACTCATGATCTTGAGTTAGCAATCGTGGTCTTTGCTTTGAGATTTGGAGACACTACTTGTATGGTGTGCATGTGGATTTATTCACCAATCATATGAGTCTTCAGTATATGTTCACTCAAAGAGAATTGAATTAGCATCAAAAGAGATGGCTTGAGCTTCTTAAGTATTATGATATGAGTATGCTTTACCATCCGGGCAAGGCAAATATTATAGCTGATGCACTTAGTAGATTGTCCATGGGTAGTGTGTCTTTAGTTGAAGACGGAAAAAAGGAATTGGTTAAAGAGGTTCATAGTCTTGCTCGGTTGGGAGTTCTCCTTATGGACTCGACAGAAGGTGGTGTTATTGTTCAGAATGGTTCCAAATCATCTTTGGTAGCTAAAGTGAAGGAAAAGCAAGACAGTGATCCCATTTTACTTTAGCTAAAGGGTGCAGTCCATCGACAAAGAGCTGAGGTTTAATCCCAAAGGGGAGATGGTGTGCTTCATTATCAGGGTTGATTGTGTGTGCCAGATGTAGATGGGTTGAGACAACAAATTTTGACTGAGGCTAATAGTTCCAGATATTCTATTAACCCTCGTGCCACCAAGATGTACTGTGATCTATGGGAGGTCCATTGGTGGAATGGTATGAACAGGGACATAGCCGGTTTTGTGGCTAAGTGTCCCAACTGTCAGCAAGTGAAGGTAGAGCATCAGTGTCCAGGTGGCATGACTCAGGATATTGACCTTTCTACTTGGAAGTGGGAAGAGATCAATATGTACTTTATTATAGATTTTCCTCGTACTCCAAGGCAACATTATTCCATTTGGGTGATTGTCAACCGGATGACTAAGTCATCCCACTTCTTGGCTGTTAAGACTAAGGATTCAACAGACGATTTTGCCAGGCTCTACATTCGGGAGATAGTATGATTGTATGGTGTTACATTGTCCATCATTTCAGATAGAGGTACTCAGTTTACCACCCAATTTTGGAGATCATTTTAGAGAGGTCTTGGTACTCAGGTGAAGCTTAGAATAACTTTTCACCCATAGATGGATGGCCAGGCAGAGCGTACTATTTATTCTTTAGAGGATATGTTGAGAGTTTGTGTGATTGATTTCAAAAGTAATTGGGTGATCACTAACCTCTTATTGAGTTTGCCTACAACAACAACTTTCATTCTACCATCCAGATGGCTCCTTATGAGGCACTTTATGGCCGGAGATGTAGGTCTCCTATTGGTTGATTTGAAGTAGGTGAGGCAGCCTTGATTGGTCCAGATTCAGTTCATGAGACTATGTAGAAGGTTCAACTTATTAGGGAGAGGTTGAGGAACGCTCAGAGTCAACATAAATCATATGTAGATGTAAGGAGAAGGGAGTTGGAATTTGAAGTTGATGATTAGGTTTTTCTGAAGGTGTCACCCATGAAGGGTGTGATGAGATTTGGCAAGAAAAGGAAGCTTAGTCTCCATTTCTTAGGTCCCTATCAGATTCTGAGAAGCGTTGGTAGCGTTGCTTATGAGTTGGATTTGCCAACAGAATTAGAAGCGGTTCATCTGGTTTCCATATTTCCTTGTTGAAGAAGTGTGTTGGTGATCCGACCTTTATTCTTTCTTTAGAGGATGTGGGTGTGAAGGATAGTATTACTTATGAGAAGGTTCTCATAGAGATCCTTGATCATCAGATTCAGAGGATGAGAAAAAAATAAGTCGCTTCGGTAAAAGTTCTTTGTAAAAATCAGCTTGTTGAGGAAGCTATTTGGGAAGCAGAATCAGCCATGAAAGCCAAGTACCCTCATCTCTTTCCTTCCTATCCAGTTTCTGCTTGAGGTAGTAGTTTCCTCATTAGTATGTCTATCCTATTCTATTCCATCAATCTCCCCTAATGATCTTAGTATGCATGCATGTTTTATCGAAGTTGATTCAGTCATGTTTTAAGTTGCAAGCTCAGTTTTCATGTTTGTATTTCAGATTTTGTGTTTGTTGATTGGTTGGGTTGTTTTCTCTTCAATTTTCCCTTGTTTAGTCTTCATTCGAGAAAGAATGATTCCAAGGGGGAGATATTGTAACACCCCAAATATCAAACCAGTTTTCTACGTTTGAACCTCTGAAAAATTTCATGTTTCCAGGAATTACGGGTCCAAATCATGGACCATGGTTAGAACCACGAGTCGTGGAATGGAATGGTGGTTTGACTCTTACAGTTAAACTTTTGTTCTGAGAACTACGGGTTGATTCTAGGGACCATAGTTTTGACCAAAGACCATACTATCAACTCATGGAACCTAAACCAGAGATCAGTACTTTTCAGAGGAACCATGACTCAAGTTTACGGACCGTAGTTCATTCTACGGCCCATCCTATTGACTCGTAGTTCCTCATCTGCAGCTTGAATACTGAGCATAGAATTACATCTCAGGTCTACGGGCCATAGTCTAGTTGACGAGTCATTTTGTTGACTCGTAATTTGCCTTCTGCAGCCTGACTCTATGGCCAGGAACCATGAGTGGAAAAAATAAGTCGTGGTTTTGTCTATGACTGGTGGAATCCATTCGTGATTCCTGAAAGTCAATTTTTTAAAGCTTTTTCTTAATTAAGTCCCAAGGGTATTTCAGTCATTACCCACCCTTTAAACTCATAAGTAAGGTACTTTTAGCAATTCTTAGCATGATTTCTAAACCTATTAGCCTATGTCCGTTCTCATTTCCTCATTCATCTACCAAATTGGGAAAAGAACTCCTTCAAGCTCCAAGTCTCACGCTCCAAATTCAAGCCGCCTCTTCTTTTCAATTTCAGTTGGGTTAGCTTTAATCAAGGTATGCGGGTATTCAATAAGGGAATTCCTTCACCCTTATGCCCAAAACCCCAATCTTCTAAATTGAATTTATGGATTTCTAAATTAGGGTTCTTACCCAAATTGGGGAAAATTGATAGGCTTTGTTTTAAAGTATTGATTCATGACATCTTATTCATTATCCATGTTTTAATTAAGGTTCCTTAAGTTTTTACAAAAGCCCATATATTGATGATGAATTCTAGCATGATTTCATTGAATTGCATGTCTTCAAGTAAAAATTGGTATATTTAGATAACACGACCTCTATTTTCATGAAATTGGATGCCTAATTCTTCAAACTATGATTTTAGAAAGGAATGTATATTTTGAATTATGGTTATGCAAAGCTTTAAGACTCATGATTTGTGAATTTCATGGCATCATATATGTCCTTATGCTTTTCCAATAGTTTTGGATATTAGATATGTCCCTATGTTTTATGAAAGGTTTGGAAACCAGATATGTCTACCTTAGTTATGAACAGTTTTGACATCAGATATGTCACAAGTTTTATGAGCTATATGTATATGTTTTAGGAGTAGTATTTAGCATCGAGCAATGAGGGTTCGATTACCTAAGTCCAAAAACTACGTTACCAGTGTAGGTTAAGTATCGCCCAATGGGCTTATGAAAGTGGTGCCACTCTTTATTATCATGGTGCCCTTGCCTAGGCGGGGCATAGGGCAGCTTTGCCAACTAAGGTGATATAGTTGGATTATGGCGTTCTTTTCCTTGGCAGGGTTCGGAACAGCTTTGTTAACTAGAGTTATATAGTTAGATTCCATGTAGCTCATATGGTCTATTGTCGGTTATAAGAAACTCCCATACCAAAGCTCTTCAGTTTAAGATATATGATATTCAACTTTTGAAAGCTAATCTTCTATTTTCATGTCTTATGGTTAACTATGATTTTACTCATGAATTCTCTTATTATGCTTGGTTTCAGTCAATCAAGCATGATTCAAGCACGTTTACATTTATTGTTGTATATACTCATATATTCAGTACATCCTATAGTAATGACGTATTTTGTGCTGCATCCTTTTGCGATGCAGATTCAGACACCTACCCTCAAACTCGTGGCTAGACTATGCCAAGCATTCAACTGATTATTGGTGAGTCCTTATTATTCGAGGACTAGAGTTAAAGTGTCCATCCTTATGCTTTCATTTCAGATTCTGAGTTAGCTGGGGGCCTTGTCCCAGCAACTCTTTATGACAGTTAGAGGATTTTCAGACATAGACATTATTCGGGTCTTCTTCAAACCATGTTACTCTTTATTTTATCTTATGGATTGAGTTATCTAGTTTCTATTATGCTTCCGCTATGCTTATTTGATATACCCGAGTTATTCTATGACCAAGGGTTAACTTGGGGTACTTGTGGTCCCAGGTCCCATAGTTTGTCTAGGGGGTAGCTTCGGGGCATGACAGAACTATATCCCACTGCCACACATGAGACTCGTCTGGAACATACCGCCTCAACATCGATACATGAAAAACCGAGTGCTTAGCTGAAAAATTCAGAGGCAAAGCTAGCATATAGGAAACACTACCAACCCTTTGAAGAATCTCAAATGGCTCAATGTACCTGGGGCTAAGCTTGCCCCGCTTACCAAATCTCATTACGCCTTTCATGGGCGATACACAGAGGAATACAAAGTCACAAACACTGAACTCTAAGGCACAAAGTCTATGATCAGCGTAGCTCTTCTGCCTACTCTGTGCTGCCCAAAGTTTATCCTGAATCACTCAGACTCTGTCTAAGAAATTATGAAGCAGGTCTATACTCTATGGCCTATACATCAAACCATAAAACCAACCCACCAGTGATCTGTAACACCTACCATACAATGCCCCAAATGGTGCCATGTCAATGCTTGAATGGAAACTATTATTATGAGTAAACTTGGCCAAAGGCACAAACTGATCCCAAGAAGCTTTAAAGTCAAGAACACAGGCCCGAAGCATGTCCTCAAGTACCTGAATAGTCCTCTCGGGCTGACCATCTATCTGAGGGTGGAATGCAGTACTAAGATGAACCTATGTACCTAAGTTTTGTTTAATAGCCCTCGTGTACTGAAATGTGAACTAAGTGTCGCGGTCTGAAATGATAGATGCTAGGACCCCATGCAACCAAAAAATTTCTCGAAGGTAAATCTATGCTAACCTCTCTGCACTGTAAGTAGTTTGAATTGGCAAAAAGTGCACTGACTTAGTCAGCGTATCAACAATGACCCAAATGGAGTCAAACCCTCGCGAAGTGCGTGGAAACCAAACTATGAAGTCCATAGTTATCCCTTCCCACTTCTACTCAGGAATGGGAAGTCACTGCATCAATACAATGAGTCTCAGGTGCTCAAACATCACCTACTAACAATTCAAGTACCGAGATACAAACTCTACTATATCCCTCTTAATACCACTCCACCAATAAAGCTGTCTCAAATGTCTATACATCTTGGCTGCACCAGGATGGATTGAATATGTAGAACAATATGCCTCCCAGAGAATCAACTAAATCAAATCCCCAACCCTTGGAACACAGAGACGATTATCAAAACTTAGAACACCCTCTAAATCTAGAGAAGGCCAGTTGACCTTACCCCGAATAACCTGATCACGAAGGTCACACAATGATCCTCAAAATGATGGCTCCAAATCTGATCAACCAAGGTATAATGAAGCTCAATACTTGTGAGGACTCCGTTGGGATCCGACAAGTCAAGCCTAACCAGATGGTCAGCCATGGACTAGATGTACAAGGCCAACGACCACTCTGAAACTGAAAGTGAAGCTAGGCTAACCATACTCACAATCTTCTGATTCAAGGCATCCGCCACCACGTTTGCCTTGCCTGGATAATACAGAATAGTAAATTCATAGGACTTCAGTAACTCAATCCATCTCCGCTACCTCGAGTTCAACTCTCACTTACTCGTGATGTACTAAAGACTACGGTGATCAATGAAAATCTTACAATGAACCCCATAAAAGTAGTGCCTCCAAATCATGAGCGTGAAGACTACCTCTACCAATTCTATGTCATGAGTTGGGTAGTTTCACTAGTGAACCTTCAGCTGCCTCAATGCATATGCTATTACACAACCCTGCTGCATCAACACACAACCAAGACCAACCCCTGAAGCATCATAATACATGGAGAAACTCTCACCCTCGACTAGGAAAGTCAACACTGGAGCTGAAGTCAATAAGGCCATAAGCCTCTGAAGGCTATCCTCGCACTGATTTGACCACTGGAATGGGACATCCTTCCTAGTCAGCCTAGTCAAAGGTGTTGTATTGGAAGAAAACCCCTTGACGAATGTCCTGTAGTACGCTGCTAAACCAAAAAATCTGCGAACCTCAGTAGGAGTAGTAGGTCTTGACCAATCATGAACTACTGATATATTCCCCGGGTCCACTCTAATCCTATACTTGGACACCACGTGTCCTTGGAATACCACAGACTCAAGTCAAAACTCACACTTTGAGAATTTGTCATAAAGTCGATGATCTCTCAAAGTCTGGAGTATAATCCTCAAGTGCTCCTCTGCTCATCTCTACACTGTGAGTATATCAGGATGCCATCTATGAAGACTATTACAAACGAGTTCAAATACGGGCTAAGCACCTTGTGCATCAAGTCCATGAAAGTTGCGGGGGCATTAGTCCACCCAAAAGACATCACCAGGAACTCATAGTTGCCATAACTTGTCCTGAATACTGTATGAGGGATGTCCTACACCCTAATCCATAACTTGTGGTAACCTGAACTCAAATCTATCTTCGAAAACACAATTGAACCTTGAAGCTGATCAAATAAGTCATCAATGCGCGGCATTGGATACCTATTCTTCACAGTCACCTTATTCAGCTGCCTATAATCAATACACATCCACTTTGACCCATCTTTATTCTTCAAAGACAGAATTAGAGCACCCCAAGGCAACACACAAGTCCAGATAAAACCTTTAGCTAGTAGATCCTAGAGCTACTCCTTAATATCTCTCAACTAAGCTGGAGCCATACAGTAAGGAGAAATAGAAATGGGCCTGGTGCCCACCTCTAACTCAATGGAAAAATCAATATATCTCTTTGGTGGAAGGCCTGGAAGGTTGGTAGGGAACACATCTAGGAAATCTCTAACCACAGGAACCGACTCAGGGGAAGAAGGGTCGGCACTAGAATCTTGGACATAAGCTAGGTAAGCCAAATACCCACGAGAAATCAACTTCTTAGATTAAAGACAAGAGATGATCCCAGACGGTGCGCGACTAATAGAACCCTACCACATAACTAGTGACAAGACGGGCACGGCTATGGTAATGGTCTTGGCATAGCAATCCAAAACTACACTATGAGGGAATAACCAGTCCATGCCCAGAATCATATCAAAGTCTAACATATAAATAATCATCAAATCACCCTAAGTCTCAATATATCTAACATAAATCATATAGGATATCACAATTTGATCCCCTACTAAAGAATGTCCTACTAGGGTCTAAACAGATACAGGTACAAATAACGGCTCACTAGCCAACCCCAAACAAGGCAAATAGAATGCAAAAACATATGAACAAGTAGATCAAGGATCAAATAAAGCCAAAGCTGACTGGATGCATATAGAAATTATACGTGTGATCACAGCCTCGGAGTCCTCTGCCTCTGATCTTCCAGGGACTGCATAAAACTGATGACGACCACCTCCTGATCGACCACCATCCCTACCACCTATCCTATAATGCGGGGCACCACTCTGACCCTCTCTGAACACCACATCCTCTAGCAGATAGCTGAACTACACAAATAGGCTGAGCTAGCTGAGTGGCTGGCTGAACTGTACCCTTCTGAGGGAAATCTCTAGAAAATTGACCAATGGCCCCACACTCATAACAAGGCCTTGACGGCCTACCTTGCCTGGATGAACTAGCTGCACTATTATGGCCACCATGGCGTGATGCCCTAGAAATAGTACCCCTCAGAGTCTGACCACCCTAACCCTGCTGGCTACTCTGACCCTGCTCAAATTAAGAACTACCATAAGCCTGAAGTAAAGCTTGAGCCGACCGACTAGATTGACCCTGGTGTTGCTGTGGCTGATAACCTCGGCCCCACTATCCTGAACCTCTACCGTTGTGATGACAACCACTGTAGCTATCCTGATGTCAAGTCTTCTTATCTCTGGCCCACAGATCATGATGGTGAAAATCCTCCATTGTATGAGCATGATTAGCTATAGCCAAAAAGGATCGATCGCTAGCCACTAACACCTCAACTGTCTGTCTGAACTCTAATCTCAACCCCCAAACAAATCTACGAACTCTGTCAGGCTCAGTAGGGATAATCATGGCCCCAAATGGAGCAAGCTGGTGATAGCAATTCTCATACTAAGTTATGGTCATAGAACCCTGCATAAGTCTAGTGAACTGCTCCCTACGACGCTCTCTATCACTCTGAGGCAAGAACTTGGCCATAAAAGCCTCATAGAACTCTGACCAAGGTAACGGAGAAGACAAAGATAGTCTGCAAGCAACCTTAGCCTGCCACCATAACTTAGCTGGGTCCACCTGCTGATAAGTAATGTATCCAACACCGTGAATCTCTAACAAACCCAAATGGTGTAGCATCTCCTCACAGGTAGAGATAAAATCATATGGATCCTGACCTGGTGTACCAACAAATATAGTGGAACCAATCTCAGAAACCTACCCAACGGCTTCTACTCTATCTCCGTCATGGTTGGGCAAGGAGCAAGAGGTGGTTACAACAGATGGTACTTGAATAACCTTAGAACGGGGAGCTGCGCTCCTCAACTCTGTACACCCAGAGTTTCCCCTTGAGTGGATGGTTGTGCCATATCTGAAGATTGTCCCTCTATCATGCCCAACAACTAAAGAAGTAAACCCCAAATATATGACGAAAGAGTTGGGGCTAAAGCTAGTATAGAAACTAGTGCTGGTACTGGTGGTACCTGGGTTGTCCCTCGATCAATAGGCTGCTGCTCTAGAATAATCTCAGGCTTATACTCGAGCACAACCTCAACCCTAGGAGATAAAACTAGTTCCACTGCTCGGGCACTTCCCGTAGATCTACCTTAGCGACCTCCATGTCCCCAAGCTGGAGACAGGGGTACTGGAGTCAAAGGCTCGCTCCCGGCTGATGTCGACGATCTCATATGAACCATATGCGGGAGAATAAACTAGAATAAGTGAGATTTTAGGAAACCATCATGGATAAGATAAATGATACAAAAGCAAGAATATAGTCATATTTCCTAATATGCCACTATAGCCTCTCAAAAATTGAGTACAGACGTCTCCGCTCTGATTTGCAGGACTTTACTAGACATTGGCTCTTATACCGATGACACTGGTGAACCTAGGCTCTGATACCAATCTGTCATGACCCGATTTCACATTCATGATGGAACCTATAACCCCCATGTATGCAAACCAATCCCTGTAGCCTAAAATGGTTAGTAATGAGCTACTGCCTAACATGCATGCAGAAGAACATGATAAATGCACAAGCAAGAGATAAAAGAGAAGAAATAAGCAACATGAAAATATATATATATATAAATGGAAGCTAAACCAAACTTATGACCTGGTATCATAGCATGATATTGTACTAAAATAGGATATATTAAGAACAAACATACCTATAGTCCTAATGGGCGCCCATACACCCGAGGAGCACATACAAGTAAAAATAAACCCTCTGGCATCCCATACTACGTGAGCGTACACTCAGCAAATAGTAAACAAGGGTGGAATCTCACGCCAATGAATGATATGATGCAATAGAGAAAACTGGGTGGAACAGTAACTCTGTATGTACCTCCTCCAGCGCCTATAGGCCCATCAGGTCGGATCCATGGAAGGACACAGCCTGTATACTACAACTACACCATATAACCCTTTTCAGGCACACTCTTCACGTAGCCCCTGGTCTAGATCGGCAAGGTCCATGGAGGTCATCGATCACATACTAAATCTCAAGTCTCAATATAATAGTCCAGAGTGAAGCCGGATCCAAATAAGTAACCAAATCTCAAAAATGCATGCCTGGGGTTCTACTCGGGTCTAAATTAGTGAATTAAGTCTAGAAAATCCCAACCAGGGTACTCGAACATATCCAGGTCTAAAATAGTAGTAAACCTAGCTTGTTTCTCTATTTCTCGGTCTGATCGAGTCTAATATCATCTCAAGTCAACAGTAAAGCATATCTAGCACCACGGCTATATCGGGTTTAGTATAAGTGTAAAAAACAGTAATAAAATCATCCTTCAACTCTCTTACCCCAATAAGATCCATTAAAACAATTACAAACCCTTTGATAACCATTTTTACAGAAAATGGTCCCTCGAGGTCATGCAAGGTTTAGAAAACCAACAATAGTAGGCCTGAAGCCAAAATAGTAGTAAAACATGTGTAAAACCTCTTTATATGAATGATAATGGCATGCCCAATCAGAAACAGTAGCCCAAGAACTCACAATCAACCTATCGGCCTTGCACAAGGTCCAATCATTCTACAACAGATATAACTAGCTCTATAATAACAGTATCAATGTCTGGGACTCATGGTCATTCCCAAATAATCAACCATCTATGGTCTATAGTCAAATACAAGGTCACACAGGACCATAAGGGTGATATAAACAACTATAACGAATATTACAACCATACGATTGAAATAATACGAATATGAAATAGCGGATAAGGTCTGGGGTACCAAGCAAATAAACCCAACCCAAGGATTCTAATTAGTACCATTATATCCTATATACACACTATCTAGTATGGAGAAGATCGTAACCTACCTGCCATCCAACGACAAGCTGCTAAAATAATGATGTCCAAGCCCAAAATGCTTCAAAAAGCTCCAAAACTAAATCAAACTATCATAAACATATACAACGCATTAAAATGAGGGTAAGGACACCCATATTACAATAATTATAGTCGGGTCAAAATTTGGGTCACCAGCTGGCCCGTGGGCCCCGTAACCCAAAGCCAAAAATGAATGAGCATACAAAGATCACGACACTCTTGTGAGTGCATGCTTAGATTATTAGGAGTATTTGGTCAAAGAAATGACTAAAAACAGCCCACCATTGATAAGAGCAATCTAAAAAATCAAAGAGGAGAATTTTTTAAATTAACAAGGAACTTACCGAGTTGGAGACGAGAAAATGATCATAGGACAAAGAATCTCCACCCAAATTCCAAGAATTGAAGTTACATAGGGAAATATGAATCTTGAGCTGAATATCAATGGGGTTTTTGGTTTTGAAGAGTTAAAAATGAAGGAGGAAGTTTATTTACTACCCATGGGTCCTTCTTCACGATCGAGAAAGAAACCTACGTGGTCGCAAGGACCACACTGGCTAGACCATTGCAATCGTAAGGACTAATCTTGTGGTCATGAAGAATAAAAGGGAAAATGCTTCATTGCGGTCGCGAGGAAGGATCTCACAATTGCGTAGAGCAAGGAAGATGGTTCACAGGCCCTTCATCGCGATTGCATAAAGGGACCCTCGTGGTGGCGATGACTATTGGGTCTACTAAAAGTAAGCTCTAACAGTACAAAGAAAGAGTAAATGTGGGAATGCCCGGAAGAATCATTACATCATCCACTACTAAAAAGGGACTTTCTTCCTATAAAGTCAATAACAAGAAAGTATCTGAAGGCTCAAATAGTTGTGAAAGCTTAGCTCACATCTCTCTCTCGGTCTTCCAGGTAGCCTCTTCAACTTGATGTTGCCTCTACTAAACCATAACAACCGAAATCTCTATAGATCTCAATCTCCAGACATCTCTGGCAAGAATAGATACTGGATCCACAACAAAGAATAAACTCTCATCTAACTAAACTGTATCCCATTGCAACACATGAGACTCATCTGGAACATACCGCCTCAACATCGATAAATGAAAAACCTAGTGTATAGCTAAAAAAATAAAAGGCAAAGCTAGCATATAGGCAACACTACCGACCCTTTGAAGAATCTCAAACAACACAATGTACCTGGGGCTAAGCTTACCCCGCCTACCAAATCTCATCACACCCTTCATGGGAGATACACAGAGGAGTACAAAGTCACAAGCACTGAACTCTAAGGCATGAAGTCTACGATTAGCGTAGCTCTTCTGCCTACTCTGTGCTGCCCAAAGTCTATCCTGAATCACTAAGACTCTGTCTAAGGAATCACGAAGCAGGTCTATACTCTATGGCCTATACATCAAACCATAAAACCAACCCACCGGTGATCTGCAACACCTACCATACAATGCCTCAAATGGTGCCATGCCAATGCTCTAATGGAAATTATTATTATGAGCAAACTCGGGCAAAGGCACAAACTGATCCCAAGAACCTTTAAAGTCAAGAACACAGGCCCGAAGCATGTCCTCAAGTACCTGAATAGTCCTCTCGACTGGCCATCTATCTGAGGGTGGAATGCGGTACTAAGATGAACCTCTGTACCCAAGTTTTGTTGAATAACCCTCACAAACTGAAATGTGAACTAAATGTCGCGGTCTGAAATGATAGAAGATGGGACCCCATGCAACTGAAAAATTTCTTAAAGGTAAATTTGTGCTAACCTCTTTGCACTATAAGTAGTCTGAACCAGCAAGAACTGCACTGAAACTAATAATGACCCAAATAGAGTCAAACCCTCGCGAAGTGCTCGAAAACCAAACTATGAAGTCCATAGTAATCCCTTGCCACTTCTACTCAGTAATGGGAAGTCGCTGCATCAATCACTGGGTCTCTAAGGTGCTCAAACTTCACCTTATGACAGTTCAAGCACCGAGATACAAACTTTGCTATGTCCCGCTTAATACCACTCTACCAGTAAAGCTGTCTCAAATGTCTATACATCTTGGCTGCACCAAGATGGATGGAATATCTTAAACAATATTCCTCCCATAGAATCAACTGAATCAAATCCCTAACCCTTGGAACACAGAGACGATTATCAAAACTTAGAACACCCTCTAAATCTAGAGTATCCCAGCTGGCCTTGCCCTGAATAACTTGATCATGAAGGTCACACAACAGCTGATCCGCAAACTGATGGCTCCAAATCTGATCAACCAAGGTAGAACGAACCTCAATACTGGTGAGGAATCTGCTGCGATCCGACAAGTAAAGCCTAAAAAAATGGTTAGCCAAGGACTAGATGTCCAAGGCCAACGACTGCTCTGAAACTGAAAGTGAAGCTAGGCTGACCATACTCACCATCTTCTAACTCAAGGCATCCGCCACCACGTTTGCCTTGCCTGGATGATACAGAATAGTAAAGTCATAGTCCTTCAGTAACTCAATCCATCTCTGCTACCTCAAGTTCAGCTCTTGCTGACTCGTGATTTACTAAAGACTACGGTGATCAGTTAAGATCTTGCAATGAACCCTATAAAAGTAGTGCCTCCAAATCATGAGCGCGAAGACTACCTTTACCAACTCTAAGTCATGAGTTGGGTATTTCCACTCGTGAAAATTCATCTTCCTAAATCCATATGCTATCACACAACCCTGCTTCATCAACACACAACCAAGACCAACCCTCTAAGCATCACAATACATGGAGAAACTCTCACCCTCGACTAGGAAAGTCAACAATAGAGTTGAAGTCAATAAGTCCATAAACCTCTGAAAGCTATCGTCACACTGATTTGACCACTGGAATAGGACATCCTTTCTAGTCAGCCTAGTCAAAGGTGCTGCAATGGAAGAAAACCCCTTGAGAAACCTCTTGTAGTACCCTGCTAACCAAAGAAATCTGCGAACTTTAGTTGGAGTAGTAGGACTCGACCAATCACGAACTGCTGATATATTCCCCAGGTCTACTCTAATCCAATCCTTGGACACCACGTGTCCTAGGAATACCTCAGACTCAAGCCAAAACTCAGACTATGAGAATTTGGCATAAAGCCGATGATCTCTCAAAGTCTAGAGTATAATCCTCAAGTGCTGCTCATGATCATCTCTACTCTGTGAGTACATCAGGATGTCATCTATGAAGAATATCACGAACGAGTCCAAAGATGGGTGAAGCACCCTGTGCATCAAGTCCATGAAAGTTGTGGGGGCATTAGTCAACCCAAAAGACATCACTAGGAACTCATAGTTGCCATAATGTGTCCTGAATGCTGTCTTAGGGATGTCCTCCACCCTAATCCACAACTTGTGGTATCCTGAACTCAAATATATCTTCGAAAACATGGCTGAACCCTGAAGCTGATCAAATAAGTCATCTATGTGCTGCATTGGATGCCTATTCTTCACAATCACCTTATTCAGCTGCCTATAATCAATACACATTCGCATTGACCTATATTTCTTCTTCAGAAATAGAACAGGAGCACCCCAAGGCGATATACTAGGCTAGATAAAACCTTTAGCTAGCAGATCCTGGAGCTGCTCTTTAAGTTCTCTCAACTCAGCTGGAGCCATACGGTAAGGAGAAATAGAAATGGTCTTGGTGCCCAGCTCTAACTCAATGGAAAAATCAATATCTCTCTTAGGTGGAAGGCCTAGCAGGTCAGTAGGGAACACATCTAGGAAATCTCTAACCAAAGGAAGTGACTCAGGGGAAGAAGGGTGGGCACTAGCATCTTGGACATATACTAGGTAAGCCAAACACCTGCAAGAAATCAACTTCCTAGCTCCAAGACAAGAGATGATCCCAAATGATATGCAACTAATAGAACCCTGCCACATAACCAGAGACATGCCAGGCACGACTATGGTAATGGTCTTGGCATAGCAATCCAAAACCGCACGGTGAGGGGATAACCAGTCCATGCCTAGAATCACATCAAATTCTAACATATCAAGAATCATCAAATCACCCCAAGTCTTAATATATCCAACACAAATCCTATAGGATCTCACAATCTGATCCACTACTAAATAATATCCTACTAGAATATACATCACAGAACATAGGTGAAGGGAAGAAGAATTCACTTGGGGTATTTTCAATAACAATATATATATATATAAATAGATTTTAAGAAAACAGGTGGTATATCGGTAATCTCAAGAAAAGGGAAGAAAGGAAGGTAACTGAACATAGACATGCTGACAGTGAATCACACAAGGTAAGGATAATCACATAAAAGCTCACCAAATTTATATCATGATATTGTACTAAAATAGGATATATTAAGAACAAACCTACCTACAGTCCTAATGGGCGCCCATACACCCGAGGAGCACATACAAGTAAAAACAAACCCTCTGGCATCCCATACTACAGGAGCGTACACTCAGCAAATAGTAAACAAGGGTGGAATCTCACGCCAATGAATGATATGATGCAATAGAGAAAACTGGGTGGAACAGTAACTCTGTATGTACCTCCTCCAGTGCCTATAGGCCCATCAGGTAGGATCCATGGTAGGACACAACCTGTATACTACAACTACACCATATAACCCTTTTCAGGCGCACTCGTCACGTAGCCCCTGGTCTATATCGGCAAGGTCCATGGAGGTCCTCGCTCACATACTAAACCTCAAGTCTCAATATAATAGGCTGGAGTATAGCCGGATCCAAATAAGTAACCAAATCTGAAAAATGCATGTCCGGGGTTCTACTCGGGTCTAAATCAGTTAATTAAGTCTCAAAAACCCCAACCCGGGTACTCAAGCATAACTAGTTCTAAAACAGTAGTAAAATCAGTTTGATTCTCAGTTCGACCGAGTCTAGTATCCTCTCAAGTCAATAGTAAAGCATGTCTAGCACCACAGCTATACCGGGTTTGCTATAAGTGTAAAAAACTATGATAAAATCATCCTTTAACTCTCTTACCCCAAGAAGATCCATGAAAACAATTACAAACCCTTTGATAACCATTTTTATCAAATATGGGACCTCGAGGTCATGCAAGGTTTAGAAAACCAACAATAGTAGCTCCGAATATAAAAAAAGTAGTAAAATATGTGAAAAATCTGTTTATATGCATGATAATGGCATGCCCAATCAGAAACAGTAGCCCAACAACTCACAATCAACCTATCGGCCCTGCACAGGGTCCAATCATTCTACAACAGATATAACCATCTCTATAAAAATAGTATCAATGTCCGGGACTCGCGGTCATTCCCAAATAACCCACCATCTATGGTCCAAAGTCAAATACAAGGCCACACAGGGCCATTAGGGTGATATAAAAAATTATAAAGAATATTACAACCATACGATTGAAATAATATGGATATGAAAGAGAGGATAAGGTCTGGGATACCAAGATAATAAACCCAACCCAAGGATTCTAATTAGTACGATTATAGCCTATATACGCAATATCTAGTATGGAGAAGATCGTAACCTACCTGCCATCCGATGACAAGCTGCTAAAATGATGATGTTCAAGCCCGAAACACTCCAGAAAACTCCAAAACAAAATCAAACTATTACAAACATATAATATGCATTAAAACGAGGGTAAGTATACCCATATTGCTATTATTATAGCCGAGTCAAAATTTGGGTCACCGGCAGGCCTGTGAGCCCTGCAACGCAAAGCCAAAAATGAATGAGCATACAACGATCACCACACTCTTGTGAGTACAGAATTTTGTAAAATAAATGGCTCAAAACATCCGACCATTGATAAGAGCAATCCAAGGAATCAAAGAGGAGAATTTATTAAATTAACAAGGAACTTACCGAGTTGGAGACGAGAAAATGATCATGGGACCAAGAATCTCCACCCAAATTCCAAGAATTGAATTTACACAGGGAAATATGAAGCTTGAGCTGAATATCAATGGGTTTTCGATTTTGAAGAGTTAAAAATGAAGGAGGAAGTTTATATACTATCCAAGGGTCCTTCATCGCGATCACGAAGGGAACCTATGTGGTTGTGAGGACCACACTAGCTAGACCATTGATGACTAATGAGGCGAGGACCAATGGTCTAGCTAGTGTGGTCCTCGCGACCATGTAGGTTCCCCTCGCGATCGTGTGGTCTAGCTCATGGTCCCGAGAACCTCTCGCAATCGGTAGGACTCACCTCGTGGTCATGAAAAACAAGAGGGGAAAGGCTTCATTGCAGTCACAAGGAAGGATCTCGCGATCGCGTATAGCAAGAAAGGCTGGTTCACAGGCCCTTCATCGCGATTGCATAAAAGGACCCTCGCGGTCGCGATGACTAATGAGGCAGACAATCGCGATTGCGATGGCTTCCATAATGGTCTCAATTAAGGCCATAGGCCTGGACCTGCAACAACAACCAGTAGAAAACCAAGGGGGAAAGAGTCTTCAGATGGTCCTATAAAAAACATCCGGGACCCGGCACAGGCAAACAAACTATGCTAACGCACCAAAAACAACATTCTAGACTCAACGGAATTGACGAAAAACCCAGTGGAGGTTAATTTAATGAAAAGTGGGAACAAATCCCAAAACTAACCTTTTACCAAAGCAAAACTCAATACCTAAAAATGAGTCTAAAAGCCGCGGGACCTAAACTAAAGGTCCCTCTAGCCCAAAGTTGATATTCTAGAACTAACAGCGCTGACGCAATTTCCATAAGAGTTCATCTTCTCAAATGTTGACCAAAGTCAAACTTCTAAGTTCAACTGGCTAAAAGACATAAAAACCAACACAAACCCAAATAGAATGCTCCTAGACCCCGGCTAAGGGTCCATCTAGACCAAAATTCACGCTCCTGAGCTAATAGAACTGTTGGAATTCAATTTTGAGCGTGCTTACCAAGAATGTTGATCGAAGTCAATAATGTCCTAAGTTAAGCTCTAAAACAAGAAAACGGCCATACAAACCAAACGAACGGCCAGAGCACTGAACCACCAGTCCAGCAAGCCATAAATGACTTGGGGATATTACGGGCAAGCTCTAACAGTACAAAAAAAGTATAAATGCAGGAATGACAGGAAGGGTCATTACAATAGTCTTTAACTTGAATCACATTTTTACATGTTATTAAATACATTTTTTATTATTTCTTAACATAGTCTGTTAATACATAAAGATAGAGGAAAGGTTTTTCATAGATGAATTTATAGCCTATGGTTTGAGATAAATCATGGATTTAAGCACACAATTTTGACAACCCATGATTTTAGACAAATGGTTTTGCCACATAGATGGTTTTAGATTTTATGTTATCCATAAAGTTTCTCATACACTTTACACATTTTTTTGTAGTAAAAATTTCCAAAATGGGTAAAAATAATAATATTTTCTCTCCTTGGTCTGTCAAGAAACAACTGCCTCTCTATCACTCCTTTTTCAAGTGAACACCACACACCACCACCCTTTTCTCGAAACACCTCCATTTCTCACAGCCACCACTCTATTTCAACTTTCTCTCTCACTGCTCAGGCGAGGAGCCTCATGCTCTAATGAACCAAAGCTCCATAACTAGATCTGGAAAATACCTTCTCCAGTGAGAAATTAAAGCTTTCACCACCACCCATAAATGCAAAATAGACCAACAAACCATAAACAATCTCCCACCTACTCCATTTTGTCACTATTCAGACTAAACCAAAATCATTCACCACACCTCTCTCATTTACAGATCTGAACAATGAGTTTACTAGAAAAAGCCAGATCTAGTTGTGTGAGTGTGTTTCTAGTGATGCTCTGGTGTTTTGTTGTTAAAGTAGTGTTGATGACTCATCTAGTCTGACAAGATCCATAAAACCACCGCTACACCACCACTTCCCTTGCTCTGTCTTCTACCACAAATCTGATGTATCGAAGCATGAAGATCCCATGCAAACCATGAAGCCAGCTATCACCACACACTCCATCATTCTCTTCCCACTTACCTGATCTTCCCCAGCGGGTATAACCTGATCTGCGAGGCTGCTAACAACCTTCAAGCTCTAGTAACAGACCAAAACTCCATCTCTGGAAAAACTTCGATGCTAACACAAATCTGTCTATCCTTTATTTCTCTTTATATCATCATTATTTTCATAAGTGTTTTACAAATCCACTTTATTTTTGCCATTCTTATGTTGTTGTGGTTCGTTTCTTTATGATTTGGAGTATTTTAATTTATTAGCTTCATCCATATTAGTTATGCTATATATTTGTTAAAATATTATAAATATTAAGTTCATAAGCTCAGTTTTCCTTTTGAACTTAATATCTGAGAATTACATTGCTATTTTGCTTGTTGCTTTGTTTTACGTTCTTATTGCCAATACTTTGTTCAAATAATGTTATCACTAGTTATGATTATCTTTTGAAGCTTTTTTTGAAAAAAAAAATTATGCATAATAAATAGATACTAAATATTGGCCAATGAAAGAATCTCCCTCGAATTTTTGAGGCCTCCCCATAATAAAAAATGGATTTTATGTTGCGGTTGATTATTTCAGACCGAATATCAATTTAATTAGCCAATGGAAGAATATCACCACCGGATTTTTGACGCCTTCTCATAATAAAAGATGGATTTTATTTTGAGTTCAATTATTTCATACCAAATATCAATTTAATTGGCTAATAAAAAAATCTCTCCATTGATTTTTGAGGCCTCCCCATAATAAAAGATGAGTTTTATTTTGAGTTTAATTATTTCATATAGAATATTAATTTAATTAACCAATAAAGAGATTTACATTGATTTCCAAGGCCTCCAATGTATATAAGATGGAAATTATTTTTAGTTATTATTTCTTTAATTCTTTTTCATTAATATTCATTCATTACTTGTTAGTACTCAGAGTTGTTTTTCAAAGAAGGCACTCGAATTAAATTTCAAAGATCTTGTAAAATTCTTTATTATAATTACTGATTTTGACAAATGATAGTGTAATGACCATTCCGGTCATTTACGCTTGTTCTCCTTTCTTGTACTGTTAGAGCTTTCTTGTAGAAGCCCCAAGTCATTTATGGCTTGCTGGGACCGTTTGTTTGGTGCCAGGGCCGTTTGTTTGGTCTTTTTGGTCGTTTCTTGTTTTAGAGCTTTAGGCTTTTGAAATAGTTGACTTCAGTCAACATTCTTGGTGAACATGCTTGGAATCAAATTCTGACAGTTCTGTTAGCTTCGGAGCGTGGACTTTGGTCTAGTAAGACCTTTGGTTGGGATCCGGGTGCTTTTCAGCTTAGAATTCTCTCTCATTCTGTATTTTCAGGCCAGTTAGGCTTGCTTGGTTGACTTTGGTCAACATTTGGAGAAGACAGCCTTGGATGATAATTCCATTACCGCTGTTAGCTCAAGAATGTCGAGTTTAGGCTATGGGGACCATTGGTTCGAGTCCTGAGACTTCCGGTCTTATTTCCGGCCATTGGGTTTCGTTTTGGAATTAGTTGGCTAAAGGTTGATTATGGGAATAAGGCCTACTTTTCATTAAATCAACCTTCGATGAGATTTTAATCAATTCATGTGGATCCGCAATGCTATTTCTAGTCAAATAACTCTACTCTTTTGTGTCCGTGGGACCCCAGATGAATCCCGAGGGTCCATTCGAAGTTTTTAGCTTGACTGAGTTTTGTTGTACCTGTTGGCTCCGCATTTGCGGACATTTGACCACATGTGCAGACACCAAAATTATGGTGAAAGGTCGCATTTGCGATGTTTCTATGTATTTGCAGTGCCTTGGCTGCCTTTGTGGTGTCCGCATTTGCGATGAAAGTACCGCAATTGCGGTATCTGCTGGCAGTGTTATAAATTGAACCTTCTTCTCCATTTTCCTCATTTCCAAATCTGACCCTCCATTTTTGAAAGCTCCTAAGCACAAATTTCTTCACTTCTGGCCATCAATTTCTTAGGGAAAACTCACCATAGCTTCGTGAGCTCTTTTTCGTTATTAATTATGTAAGCTTTTTGTTAAATTCCAAATTTTCATTCCCCTTTTTCCCTCTTTGATTTCTTGAAATGGGTAGGCTATTTTAGCATGATTTTAATGCCCAAACCTTATGACTTTTTTGGGCATGTACTCCCATGATCGTTGTGATCATTTTGTACAATTTTGTTTTTGGCTTCGGGTTGCGGGGCCTACGGGTCCGTTTGTGACCCGAATTTTGGATCGGCTATAAATATAGTGATATGGGTATAATTAGTCTTGTGTTAATGTATAGATTATTGTATTTATAGTGGTTTTGTGATTTATAGCTTCCTGAAGCAGTTCGAGCCTGGACAACGCAGTTCCCGCAGCTAGTCGTCGGACGACAGGTAGGTTATGGCTTTCCCCACCTAGACTCTGCATATATAGGCTATAACTGTATTAATTAGCATCTTTGAGTGGGTTGTTATAGGTTTGTACCCTAGACCTTGTCCGTCTTTTCTGCCATTTATTTTGTATGTTGATTGTAGTATACGTATCAGTATTGTATATTACCCGTGTGGTCCTGTGTGGCCTTGTATTGACTCTGGAACACAGATTGTGGGTTGTTTGGGAGTGTCCGTGAGTCTCAAACATAGAGATATCCTTCTAGGCTGGTTATGACTGATGTAGAATTGTTGAGCCTGTGCAGAATCGATAGGAAATTTTTGTGAGCCGTTTTGGGATACTCTATTATTTGTGAGCATATCATACATGAAAAAGGTTTTACCTGCATGTTTTACTACTGATTTGTCTTCTCGCCTACTATAATTAATTTTCTAAACATTGCATGGCCCTGAGGGCCCGTTTTTGGTACATGACTTTGAAAGGGCTTTTAAACTGACTTTTATGAAACCTCTAGGAGTAGAGGGGATATTACGATAATTTGATTATTGGTCTTCATTTTGATACTAGGCTCGGTTGGACCATAGTACTAGACATGGTTTTTTACGAATTTAGACTTGGATACGAGCCGAACACCCTGGTTAGGGATTTTGATACTTGACTTTTATTTTAGACCCGGATAAGCCTGGGCACCCTCGATGAGGGTTATCGAGATACGGATATTGATTTAGACCAGAATACACTTTGGGAACCCTTTTTTGGGATTTATAAGATTACTACTACTGATTTAGACTAAAAATTAAATCTGAGCACGTACTACGAGATCCTGATTGTTAAGATATTTGAGTTTTGTGTTTGTATGTGGTCTACGAGTAGAACTCTATGCACCCTACCATTCAAGACCAAGTGCATTGGGCTGACTGTGACCGGTGAGAGAGGATGTACGGCGTATGAGAGGTACTTGGGAATTGTCCTTCCCTGGATCCTGCCTTTATTGGACCTTTGGGGCACCGCAGGGGGTAACATACATCACTGCGATCACACCTAGTTCTATCATCATATCATCATGCATATTTCACTTGGATTCCACCCTTGTTTGTTGTGTGTTCGGTGTACGCTCCGGTTGTATGGGCGGCCAGAGGGTTTGTTTTCACTTGATTGAGTTCCTTGGTTGTATGGGTGGCCATTGGGACTGTAGGTACATTATATTACTCTCCGTAATTTTATAGAGATTGTTATAGTCCTTCATTCTGGGTCAATTGGCAAGTTTTATCATGTTGAGTCTCTGAGTTTGGGCTTGAGTATTAAGGGGCTAGGGAGTCCTATATCTTTGAGGCATTTTTTTATGGCCTCCTGAGCGGATTGTGATTTCCTGGTTCCATTCTTATCAGGATTTGAGTAGTATCTCTCAGTTCTTGTTAGTTAGTTATTCTATCCTAGGGTTGTACTTGTGAGGTGGGTTCCTGTTTATGCTACCTTGAAGTTGGATTGGTATTATGATTTCCTTGAGCTTGTTGATTCCATCTTGAGTATGTTAGACTGCTTTCTCTTCTTTTCCTTTTACTTGAGGTTACCGACATAACGCCATGCTCCTAAACTCTCTCATTATATATACTATTGTTGCAAGGATTCCATATTAGTTCTCCTTTCTTTCACCTGTGTTTCTGTGATTGTATATCTTCTATGCTAGCAGTGTATGCTTATAACTCTTGGTTGTCTATTCTCTGTGCTAGTTCCTTGTGTTTTCTCTATTGCTTCCGTGACTGTATTCTTGCTATCTGCTACTTACTATTTTTATAACTTACATGTGCTCAGTCGACCGATGATGCCTACTGAGTACCTATTGTCTTGGTGATCATACTATACTTATGCATCTTTCTTGTGTAGATAATAGTTGAGCATTCGCCGTTGATCGCATTAGAGACTCGTGCAGCTTTTGGACATTCGGTACTAGGGTGAGCACTTAACGGCCGGGGATTGACCACATCTCCTCTTTTGTATTGTTACTCTTTGTATATTTGGAGACAATGTACTTATCATTTTGTTACCTCTAGCACTTGTATTCTATTAGAAGCTTCTGCACTATCGATACCAAGTCTTGGGGTTGGTGTAGTATCATTTGTATATATTTTGGGTTGTTGCTTCCGCGTTGTCTTATCTTTATATTCTGCTTCCGCTTATTTCCGTTCATTGTGCGTATTATTTAGGTAGAAGCCCATTACTAACCATTTTGGGCTACGGGAACTGATTCGCCTACTGGGGGTTGTAGGTACCATAATGACCTGAGAAATTGGGTCGTGACAGATAGGCAAATCATAGGCAATCTCTTAAAAGTTTTTTGGCTAATGATAGATACATATTAGACCATCTCTTAAAGTTTTTTCCTTCTATTCTTAGAGTTTTGGGGAGTTATTTTCTCTAACTCTAAAAAATTAGGGCATATGATTCTTTTTTGCTCATTCTTTTAAATTCTTTATTTGTACCTTATATATTTTGTTGCTTATTTCTAAATTATATATTCTTTACATATTTGATTATTCTTTGATTATTTATGTTATTATATATATGATGTCATTGCATTCATGTCATACACTCGTTAATTGGCATTTCTACTTCGGATCTTTAAAAGAGCGGTTATGTGGGTTGCAACTATTTCTCTCCTTTTGAAAC
The DNA here is from genome assembly GCA_003996215.1 of Jaltomata sinuosa. Classification (NCBI taxonomy): domain Eukaryota; kingdom Viridiplantae; phylum Streptophyta; class Magnoliopsida; order Solanales; family Solanaceae; genus Jaltomata; species Jaltomata sinuosa. The sequence continues at coordinate 543,123 of QJPP01000707.1, forward strand.
CAAAATATATTCTCGGGGTACCCTGACGGATAGTTGGATCACTGGTCAGCCCAACAATCATCATTGCCCAACCCTAACCACTTGGGTTCCCAGGTCTTTTTCAAAAGCTCACTCTTAGAGACCTAGTGTAGAGTGAAACCAAAACCTTGAAATTAGACATTGACCAAAGTTGACCCAATATTCAAGGGGTGTTGAATCCATAAGTAAGACCACCTTGCATCTAAATTAGCCCTCAGCCTAAAAGGACAATCATCCCTTATATTTTTAATTGAAGGATGTAATGTCAAATCGTACGAACTATTGTCCCTCGAGTTGGGAAGTATTTAGATAGTTTCTATTATAGAAGATCTTCATCTGAAAGATGTTCAGATTACCAAAAAGTTCAAGAATGAAGAATCATTCATGAAGGCTTAGTTTAGGTTTGTACCCCTGCGTGGGAATCATATTTATTTGTACATCCCTACCATAATTTATATTCCCATTTAGTTTATTCATAAATTTGTACAAGTGTGGTTTTTGGGGCAACAAATGTTTCACAAATGGCATACATATCCTTTAATCATTAGGCATACCTTTAATTTAAAAGGTCACATGTATATTAGGACGCGATATGCCTTGTTTATGTGATAAATGCTACCTAATTTTCTTCATACATGCTTATTTGATTTTTGATTTTTGTTTATTAGCACTTGTATTCTATTAGAAGCTTCTGTACTATCGATACCAAGTCTTGGGGTTAGTGTAGTATCATTTGTATATATTTTGGGTTGTTGCTTCCGCGTTGTCTTATATTTATATTCTGCTTCCGCTCATTTTCGTTCATTGTGCGTATTTGTTAGGTAGTAGCCTAATACTAACCGTTCCGAGCTACGAGACCTGATTTGCCTATTGGGGGGTTGTAGGTGCCATCATGACCGAAGAAATTGGGTCATGACATCTTGGTATCAGAGCTCTAGGTTCACCGATGTCATGGTACAGAGGCAAGTGTCTATGTAGAGTCTCGTGGATCAGTACGATGATTTCCATATCCTATCTGCGGGAGGCTACAGGGCATTGTTAGGAAAAGTTTCATCTTCTTGGCTCCTTATCGCATTCCTGGCTCTATTGACTTCTTAACTTTGGTTGTTTCATTTCTTCTCAGATGCCTAAGATGATTTTGCCAGCGGGTGATGTCGAGGCTTCTGTGCCTATTCCATCAGTGCTTCTATCAGTGCCAAGACTTTAGAATGAGAGTATACCACCTCAGATAGGGGGTGTGGGGTTAGGCCAACCTCCAATTGGGTTCATAGCAACTCCAGTTCTTCAGGAAATTGTGGCTAGGACTCTGAGTTCTTTGGATGGTGTTTTAGTACTCAATTCTATGAGTGGTGCTTCAGTTAGGGTTGAGCTTCCAGTTCTTTAGTAGGGTTGTCTGGCAGTACTAGAGTATGAGGCGAGATTTTATGAGATAGTTAGGCGTACTGCTAGGACCGTTCCTTCAGAGTTTGATAGGGTTTAGAGCTTTGTTGGATGTTTGATTTCATTGCTCCATTTGGCTACCGAGCACTTGGTTACAGTTAGGATTACCTTCTTTCAGGTAGTGGAACATTCTTGGGCTATCGAAGTTTTATGTCATGAGGATTATGGAGGTAGTGCTAAGAAAGATCATCGCCAGGATAGTTTCCAAGGCTCTCAGACTTGAGGTAGGGGATTCTCCACTAGAGATAGGTTCCATTGCTTCTTATCTACCAGGCCAGTTTCAGTTGCTTTGTAGGGTTTTAGAGGGTGGTGGTACAGTACATGTTGAGCTTAGTGGACATGGTATGGGTCAGATCCCTCAAGGTTTGCTTTCAGGTTGTGTAGGTCATGGTGTCCGGTCAGGTTCAGTGCGATCTCCTTGCCCGTATATACCCTGTGGGATTTGCTTTCACTGCAGTGTACGTAGGCACTTTGCTAGGGATTGTCCAACGATTCCATCTTCCAGTCTTCAGGGTCAGCATGTGTTATCTACCAGGGCTTCAGTGCCGCCGGCCTGAGGTAGAGCACATGATAGTAGGGGTGATCCACAGGCAGCGAGAGGTAGTGTGCAGGGTTGTGAGTGTGGTCCACAAATGGTTAGAGGTGTCTTTCAGCCAGATGGTTCAGGTATCAGTCCAGAGTTGACAGGCACCATGCATCGGAGTAGAGCTTCTTTGGGTTATTATAGTTGTGAGGTGATAGGATATTATGCTAGACACTATCCCCATCAAGGGATGACAAAGCCTTCAGCTTCGACTACTCCGACCAGTGTTAGACACTGTCATGTTGATGCCTCTCTTGGTGGGCCCGAGGTAGAGGTTCCTGATATCATTTCTCCAAGTAAGGCTTATGTTACCTTCGACTTATGATAGTCCTGCTTGCATTGCCATTCTATCCTTTCTGTCATTTAATTACTTATATGCCTACCTGCTACTTGTTTAGTTATTTGATTTCCAGATTGTAGCTTCTATGCTTGTCTTCTCATGGTAGATTATTTTTAGTACTGGATGGGGGTGAGTTATCCTTGATAGGTGCTTACCCAGAGTTGTATCTCATGGGTAGTTCTATTAGTCTCCTTTCTGGTTGGGTTTGTTTCCTGTTCTGTTGTGTCTCTAGACTTGTGTTAAGTCTTCCTTATTGAGTATTCCTAGATGGTAGTTGCCTAGGATATTTTCTAGGATTGCTAGATGATTTTGTGTTGGTTTGGTGCTACCGGTGGTTGTTCCAGAGTTTGGACTCTTATTTTGATCTGGGATGGTGTTGGTTATGCTAGTGAGCATGGTTTGGCTTTTCTTTCCTGGATAATGAGAGTCAACCCTCTTTGTTGGTTGGTTTAGGAGGTTGGCAAGTATATGGGTTGTTCCCGCAGTCTCTTTCAGTTTCTTGTTCGGTTGGGTTGTCTTAATGTTTCCCTGGTGCCAGTTGGAATGAATTTTGATCGTAGTTCTCTTGTTGAGCCTTTGATTATGGCATTGTGATTCAGTTTTGGCCTTAGTATTTTCAACTATGTATTGACCATAGTCTCGTGGTTGAGTTATATTCATAGCATATTGGGTGAGTCAGGCATCCAACCCATTTTCTCCAGCCTTGTTGAGTTTTGACAATGTAAGTATTGGAGCTAAGGAAATGGCTCCATCTTTGATTTGAGAAGGAGTTTTTAGGGTTCGATATATGCTAAGGAAGGGTTCGTTTAGTTAGAAAAGGAGGGAGATGACTCCTTCTTTGTGCTTATGTGCTTTAGTAGTTGACTGAGGTAACGACGGAGTTTGCTTTGGGTTATGGGTTGGTGACTTGATTCGAACATTTACAGATTGCAGTGGCTTTTTCTTCGATTAGTTCAAGATCCAGTAGAATCTACAGATTTGGGAAAATTGTGTATTAATGGCTGAGTTGGCTCCAGCTCTATTAGTGTTCTTCGATAGTGGATGGGTCTACTTATGGGTTTCGACAGAGGCATGGATCGGCAATTGAGGTTGAGTTTAAGAATTGTGGGTTGGCAAACTACTTCGAATGGTTCGTGGTCACTTTTTCTCGGTTGCAGCTTCTTGGGTTGGGAGGCAATGAGTTCAGACGACTTAGTTTCCCCATTTTAGTTAAGGAGTGACAGTTGGCCTTGGACACCTAGTCGTTGGCTAACCTTTGAGTTAGGCTGGACATTCTTGATTTTTGAGGTGTTCTAGATAGTACGAGGTTCCTTCTACCAAGTTTGGATAGACTCAGCAGCGTAAGTTAAAGATTTAGCGGAGGTGTATGTTTTATGTTATCAGGTTGTACGAGTTGAGGCTAGCAAGGCTATTTTAAGTTCTAATGGTACTTTGAGAATTGATCTTCGTCTTCATTGCCGAGAGTTTGAAATGCTTATTTAGTGGGTCTTCAGGGGTTTTCCTTTATATGAGATTCTCGCATTGGTTAGACTCGACCAGTATGGACTAGAAGTTCGGTATGTTGTGTGCTTTGAGAAGTTTGGTTTGTATGCTGATACGGTAGAGCAGTCGATTCGAACCAAAGGAGTGAGTTGAGAGTATATGTAGAAATTATATATCTAGATGGCGACTTTGAGCCCCAGGCACCTTTTTCCTTTTGCCTTTAGGGTGTTTTGACATGATATTCATGGCATGGTGGACTTCCTCCTAAGGTGAGAGTTGTAAGGCAAATTCAAATCAGAGTAGTGTTTGAGTATTCTTAGAGTTTGGAGCTTAGCTGGTGATTTCAGACTTTGTGGCAAGCTTACCATACTTCTTGCAAGATCTCAGTTTTACTTTTGGTCTGTTGGGAAGGTTTGCCTTGTGCCTTTGTATTCAGTTGATTCAGATTGGGTCTGGTTCAGCGAGGTTGGTTTTGTTCTACAGTTTAGAAATTTCTCTGTCAACACAGGGTATTCATACATGCCTTTCCTAAATTGGATATGCAAGCTTCAGTCGGGTTTAGATGGGTTGTTTAGTTTGGTTTAGTTATCGAGTTTGATGTTAGCAGAGGTATTCGTATGTTGGTTGGTGGTCAGTTGGAGTAAAACTACTATAGTTTTTTAGTATGTGCTTTGGGTTAGTGTTTTAGATGTCAAAGGATAGTAGGCTACAGATAGGCTGAAATATTTTGAGCAAGAAAGGGGTGAACTCATTTGTGGCAAAATATAAGTGGGAACTATGGATCTCCGGTGTGTCAGTTGATGCCTCGAGGATGGTTTGAGTGTCCGACTTGTATGAAGCTTGCTGTTTATGGTGTAAGAAGGTTTAGTTTAGAATAAAAGGGTTTTACAGATCAGCAGGTTCATGGGTTAGAGTCTTGGTTGTTGGCTTTTCTAGTAAACTTGGTTATTGTTATTGAGGATTCAAGTTTGGTGAGTTAATCATCTTGGTTCTCTGGTTTCGTTATTGGGTTGGTGCTTTCTGGTTATGATTCTCGAGGTTCAGTTTGGGTTGGCAAACCCTTAGAATTATGGAGTTTAAGTTTGGAATCCTGTTCAGCTAGTAAAGAGTTTAGGCTTGGTTGCCTTCCTTGGTTCTGTTCTGTTGGGTGCTGCTTGGTCGAGGAGGCTACCCTGGGTTGTCCGAGAGAGTAGTGTGGGCTTCATATCCGCTGTCCCTTTAATCTCTAGTCTTTCCTTCTTTCCTGACTTTCGGGGAAAAAAGTATTTTTAGTAGTGGATGATGTAATGACCATTCTGGTCATTTACGCGTGTTTGCCTTTCTTGTAATGTTAGATCTTGCCTATAGCGGCCCCAAGTCATTTATGGTTTTCTGGGACTGGTAGTTCGGTGCTCGGGCCGTTTGTTTGGTCTTTTTGGCCGTTCCTTATTTTAGAGCTTTAGACTTTTGAAATAGTTGGCTTCAGTAAACCTTCTTGGTGAACGTGCTCAGAATCAAATTCCTACAGTCCCGTTAGCTCCGGAGCATGGACTCTAGTCTAGTGGGACCTTTGGTCGGGATCCGAGTGCTTTTCAGCTTGGAATTCTCTCTCATTCCAGTTGGGCTTGCTTTGTTGACTTTGGTTAACATTTGGAGAATACGTCCTCGGATGAAAATTCCTTCAGCGCTATTAGCTCCGGAATGTCGAATTTAGGCTAGGGGGACCATTGGTTTGGGTCCCGAGACTTCTGGTATTGTTTCTGTCCATAAGGTTCCATTTTTGAATTAGTTGGCTAAGTTTGATTATGGGCATGGGGCCCACTTTTCATTAAATTGACCTCCGATGGGATTTTTGTCGATTCTATTGGATCCAGAACACCATTTCTAGTAAAATAGCTCTACTAGTTTGAGTTCGTCGGACCCCGGATGAATCCCGAAGGGCCATTCAAAGTTTTTAGCTTGGCTGGGTTATGTTGTACCTGTTGGGTCCGCATTTGCGGATATTTGACCGCATTTGCGGCCACCTCAATTCCGGTGAAAGGCCACATTTGCGGTGTTTCTCCATATTTGCGGTGCTTTGGCTGCATTTTCGGTGTCCAAATTTGCGATAAAAGTACCGCAATTGCGATATCTGCTGGCAGTGTTATCAATTGAACCTTCTTCTCCATTTTCCTCATTTCCAACTCCGACCCTCCATTTTTGAAAGCTCCCAAGCACAAATTTCTTCACTTCTGGCCATCAATTTCTTGGGGCAAACTCACCATAGCTTCGTGAGCTCTTTTTTGTCATTAATTCGGTAAGCTTTTTGTTAAATTCCAACTTTTCATTCTCCTTTTTCCCTCTTTGATTTCTTGAAGTGGGTAGGCTTTTTTAGCACGATTTTAATGACCAAACCTTACGATTGTTTTGGGCATGTACTCCCATGATTGTTGTGATCATTTGTTACTTCTTCATTTTTGGCTTCGGGTTGCAGGGCGTATGGGCCCGTTTGTGACCCAAATTTTGGTCTGGCTATAAGTATAGCAATATGGGTATCATTAGTCTCGTGTTAATATGTATATTATTGTATTGATAGTTGTTTTGTGATTTGGAGCTTCCCGGAGCAGTTCGAGCCTGGACAACGCCGTTCATGCAGCTAGTCGTCGGACGACATCTAGGTTATGGCTTTCTCTACCTAGACTATGTGTATATAGGCTATAACTGCATTAGTTAGCATCCTTGGGTGGATTGTTATAGGTTGGTACCCCAGACCTTGTCTGCCTCTTTTGTCCGTTTATTTCGTATGTTGATTGTAGTATTCGTATCAGTATTGTATATTACCCTTGTGGTCCTGTGTGGCCTAGTATTGACTCTGGAACATAGATGATGGGTTATTTGGGAATTCCTGCGAGTCCCAGACGTAGAAATATCCTTCTAGTCTAGTTATGACTGTTGTAGAGTTGTTGAGCCTCTGCAGGACCGATAGGAAATATTTGTGAGCCATTTTGGGCTACTCTATTGTTTGCGAGCATATCATACATGAAAAAGGTTTTACCTGCATGTTTTACTACTGATTTGGCTTTAGGCCTACTATAAATGATTTTCTAAATCTTGCATGGCCCCGAGAGCCCATTTTTGGTACATTACTTTAAAAGGGCTTTTAAACTGACTTTTATGAAACCTCTTGGAGTAGAGGGGATATTACGGTTATTTGATTACTGGTCTTTATTTTGATACTAGGCTTGGTTATTTGTAGCACTAGACATGGTTTTTTTATGGATTTAGACCCGGATACGAGCCGGGCACCCTGTTTAGGGATTTTTGATACTTGACTTCTGTTTTTAACCCGAATACACTCCGGGTACCCTCAATGATGGTTATTGAGATATAGTTACTGATTTAGACCCGAATACACTTCGGGCACCCTTTGATGGGGTTTATAAGATTACTACTACTAATTTAGACTCGAATCAAATCTGAGCATGTACTACGAGATCCTGATTGTTGAGATATTTGAGTTTTGTGTTTGTATGTGGTCTACGAGTAGACCTCCATGGACCCTACCATTTTGGACCAAGTGCAATGGGCCGATGGTGACTAGAGGGAGGGGATGTATGGCGGAGGAGAGGTACTTGGGAATTGTCCTTCCATGGATCCCGCCTTTATTGGACCTTTGGGGCACCGGAGAGGGTAACATATAGCACTGTGATCACATCTGGTTCCATCATCATATCATCATGCATATTTCAATCAGATTCCACCCTTGTTTGTTGTGTGTTCAGTGTACGCTCCGGTTGTATGGGCGGCCAGATGGTTTGTTTTCACTTGATTGCGTTCCTCGATTATATGAGAGGCCGTTGGAACTGTAGGTAGATTATATTACTCTTCGTCATTTTATAGAGATTATTATAGTCCTTGGTTCTGGGTGGAGTGGTAAGTTTTAGCCTGTTGAAGCTCTGAGTTTGGGCTTGAGTATTGAGGGGCTAGGGAGTCCTATATCTTTGAGGAATTTTTGTGTGTCCTCCTGAGCGGATTGTGATTTCCTTCTTCCATTCTTATCAGGATTTGAGTAGTATCTATCGGTTATTGTTGGTTAGTTATTCCATCCTAGGGTTCTACTTGTGAGGTGGGTTCCTGTTTATGCTACCTTGAAGTTGGATTGGTATTATGATTTCCTTAAGCTTGTTGATTCCATCTTGAGTGTGTTAGACTGCTTTCTCTTCTTTTCCTTTTACTTGTTGTTACCTGTATACCGCCATGCTCCTAAACTCTCTCTTTTATATATACTATTGTTGCAAGGGTTTCAGGTGCCTTCTCCTTTCTTTCACCTGCGTTTCTGTGATTGTATATCTTCTATGCTAGCATTGTATGCTTAAAAATCTTGGTTGTCTATTATTTGTGCTAGTTCCTTGTGTTTTCTCTATTGCTTTCGTGATTGTGTTCTTGTTATCTGCTACTTACTATTTTTATATCTTATATGTGCTCAGTCGGCCAATGATGCCTACTGAGTACCCATTGTCTTGATGCTCATACTACACTTCTGCATCTTTCTGGTGCAGATATTAGTTGAGCTTTAACCGTTGATCGCGTTAGAGACTCGTGCAGCTTTTGGACATTCGGGACTAGGGTGAGCGCCTGACGGCCGGGGCTTGACCGCATCTCCTCTTTTGTACTATTACTCTTTGTATACTCAGAGACTGTGTACTTATCATTTTGTTACTTATAGCACTTGTATTCTATTAGAAGCTTATGTACTACCGATACCAAGTCTTGGGGTTGGTGTAGTATCATTTGTATATATTTCGGGTTGTTGCTTCCGCATTGTCTTATCTTTATATTCTGCTTCCGCTTATTTTTGTTCATTGTGCGTATTGGTTAGGTAGTATCCCATTACTAATCGTTTTGGGCTACGGGAACTGGTTCACCTACTGGGGGGTTGTAGGTGCCATCATGACCTGAGAAATTGGGTCATGACAGATAGGCAAATCTTAGGCAATCTCTTAAAAGTTTTTGGCTAATGATAGATACATATTAGACCATCTATTAGAGTTTTTTGCTTGGATTCTTAGAGTTTTAGGGAGTCGTTTTCTCTAGCTCTAAAAAATTAGGGCATATGATTCTTTTTTGCTCATTCTTTTTAATTCTTTATTTGTACCTTATATATTTTGTTGCTTATTTCTAAATTATATATTCTTTACAATATTTGATTATTCTTTGATTATTTATGTTATTATATGTACGATGTCATTGCATTCATGGCATAGTCCCATTAATTGGCATTTCTACTTCGAATCTTTAAAAGAGCGGTGATGTGGGTTGCAACTATTTCTCTCCTTTTGAAACCAAAAAATATTCTCGGGGTACCCTGACGGGTAGTTGGATCATTGGTCGGCCCAACAATCATCATTGCCCCACCCTAACCACTTGGGTTCCCTGGTATTTTTCAAAAGATTACTCTTAGACACCTAGTGTAGAGTTAAACTAAAACCTTGAAACTAGATATTGACCAAAGTTGACCCAATATTCAAGGGGTGTTGAATCCATAAGTAAGACCACCTTGCATCCAAATTAGCCCTCGACTGAAAAGGACAATCATCCCTTATATTTTTAATTGAAGTATGTAATGTCGAATTGTACGAACTATTATCCCTTGAGTTGGGAAGTATTTAGATAGTTTCTCTTATAGAAGATCTTCATCTGAAAGGTGTTCGGAATACCAAAAAGTTCAAGAATGAAGAATCATTCATGAAGGCTTAGTTTAGGTTTGTACCCCTGCGTGGGAATCATATTTATTTGTACATCCCTACCATAATTTATATTCCCATTTAGTTTATTCATAAGTTTGTACAAATATGTCTTTTGGGGCAATACAATGTTTCACAAATGGGATACATATCCTTTAATCGTTAGGCATATCTTTGGTTTAAAAGGTCACATGTATATTAGGATGCGATATGCCTTGTTTATATGCTAAATGCTACCTAATTTGCTTCATCCATGCTTATTTTATTTTTGTATGTACTACAGATATTTTGCTTTAAACACATCATTTATCCATTCCAAAGGTTGAAACTACATTTGACCTAATTTCTTGCTTCAACATAATACGTGACATTTGCTACAAGATTGAATACATAGAGTTGGTGAAGTCGAAATAGGAGCAGAATCTTTGAGAAAATCTCAAAAATTTCCTACTATACAGCAACAAGATTTACAAAAGTTCAAGTGTTCAAACTAGGACAGAATTTTTGAGGAAGTTTCTAAAAAATTCTACCAGGGCTACATTTTTACGCTAGATGAGTTTGCAAATAAAATATAGAAAGAAGCATCGAGATAGCAAGGAGATACAATATCTAGCCTTGAACTCCACAAAGCATAGAATAGACAAATCAGGGGAGTCTTTGACTAAGATGTCACACTCCTCCATTTTCTTATATTTTCATAACTATCTTGCTTTCACTCATTTCTCATCTCCTTGAAAAAAATTATCCCCGCGAATAGTCAGGGAAGGTCATAATAGTGCACAGTTACTATAGAAAATCGAAGAAAGTCACCGTCCTTAGAATCATTCAAAAATAATACAACAACAAGTGCTCCCACAGACAATCAAGAGACCACAATGCGTCATTTCAACAATTTGAAGATGCTCTCTGGCTGAAGACATCAATAGACACCAGACTTATGAGGCATCGCTTCGAGTTTGTCTGTACCTTTGCATTAACTTTTGTGCATATATTCGACATTCATTCAATGTTAATACATTTTATATCATATTTGCACAAACTTTTCACACCTAATTATCATCCCGTGGGTTGAGATATATAGGCATCCCTTTTGGGTTTGGTATCCCTTATTCAAAAAATAAAATAAAAAAATCATATGTTTGACTTAGTTGGTGCCAACCTAGTTAGGAATGTGCAAAATAATTGATATGATTGAGAATATTTACTTCAGGGTGAACCATAAATTTTTTTGATACCTCTTAGTCGTATATTTGTGACACTAGTAAATATTCTCTTACATCCATAGAAGGTAAGCATAAAATCAACTTCATTGTTTCATGTGCATTGTGTGGTGATATTTTAGATTAAATTTAATTGCATTACATTATTGATCTAGAACTTGGCCTAAATGTTTGTTGAGGTAAAGTCCTGAGTAATATTTAATTTAGAAAAGGATCGTAGGCCTTCTTTGACCTGTTTGTGCCTTTCAAGCCTACCAAATGACATTAATCCTAGTGTGTTCCGACTTTGAGCCTGTAAGCCTTTTGTTTGGACAATCATATCTCATCCTAGATCCTTCTAAGTGCTTACACACACTATTCTTCTCTTGGCCCGACCTCCTTGAGAGAAATGAAGACGTGCAAATTGCAAAAGGAGATTCAAGTTTGAACATGTCAAAAACAAGAGATGCCAAATCCTTGAAAGTCAAGGACATAAAAATGATTTCAGAAGAAAAGAAAAAAGTATAAAACTCCCCAGAATATCAAGACAAGTAGAAATTCCAATAAATAAAGAGAAAAGACTCTCCAACAATAAAGGAGAAATCACAAAAGAAAGAGAAAAACATCAGAATAAAAGAGGAAAAGGCTTCACTGAGTAAGGATTCAAAGGAAGTCAAAACAGAAGAGAGGGACAACAAAAAAGTTCAAACGCCAAAAGCGCAACTAAAGTACAAACAGTGCAATTCTCAAGGAGGGATTAAGTCTCTTTCATCCCAAATGAATATCCTACCCATTCGTAAGCCTACATTACAAGTTGATTACAAGTACTACATGATATCCTTTCAAATGTTCACACATTAGTAGATTTTTACATGAAGGCCAAGCATATGACATCACAATTGCATGCATTGAATATTTTCTGAGTGTGAGTGTACTTTAAAAATGTCCTCAAATCAAAATACTTCAAATATGTGCAAATGAGAATTTTCTTTATTGTAAGGGCACTCAAAACATGAGGATAGGTATAGTTCAAAACCTTTGTTTGAAGCAAGACAAAAAAACATGTCAATACTTAGGTATGTTTGAGGTACCACTTGAAGCTATAAGAATTACCTCAAAGTCAGTCTCAGTTAGGTGAGAACCAAATGATAATTTTTTTTGCAATATTAATTGTGGGTACCAACTGCAATCAAGACATGATTATGCTTCAATATTTAAAATGAAATTAGGTAAGCACCAACCTTCTAAATACTTGCCAATTGGAATTTCCTTGTTAAAATTGTGTTGTCCATTGATGTGTTGTAGTTTTACGGTACTTTCGATGCATAAAACTTGGAATTGTTGTATGTTCCTTAGTGGTTTTTGGTAAATTTGATGTGTTTTTGGTAGTTGTGATGGAAAATAGGGTTCGGAAGCCAAGCCAAGTAAAAAGACTCAAAAAGTTACCAACTAAGGTCAATGACTAGCTTTCACGAGCAATGGAACCTTCTACGAGCCATGGAACATGTCCATAGTCATGATCCAGAGGAAATGCAAGAAGACTGATTTCCACGACATGCTTCCACGAGCCATGGAACCTTTCATGAGCCGTGGACCCTGTCCATGGACTTGTTTTAGAGAAGATGTATAAGAGCCTAATTTCCATGAAGGTATTCCACGACTTTTGGAACCTTCCATGAGCTGTAGAATAGGTTTGTGGATTTGTTCCCAAAGATGTGCAAAAAGCTTGAGTTTCACGACAGACATTCACGAATTGTGGAATAATCTATGGGCCGTCAATGGAACTCAAAGAAATATACCAACTTTGTAATGTCTATAAATACTTTTCCTAGGTTTCCTTTTATGTTACGCATTATTTTCTAACTATCAAGTCTTAGAAACATCAAATATTTTACTGTTCTTGGTTTTTGAGAGATTATTTCATCCATCGATTCTTGATTATTGAATCTTCTTGGATAATTCAAGATTTTGGATTTTAATTATTCATCTTGTAAGTATATGATCATGAATTCATTATCTATTTCTATTGTTCTCTTACAAATAAGCTAAATCCACAACTAGTATTGTGGCAACCATGATGAATTAACAAAGTAGGTAAAGTACTTTGTGATTCTTAAATGGTGTTCATGCATATATTGTTCTTCCCTTTGTATTGATTGCTTTTTAAATGTGGCCAATATTAGAACTCGTCTTATTCATACTTGTTGGACCAATGAGGTAACTTTGGAAAGAGGGATTAACAATGGATATTTGAAGCTATTAACCTCCCTTTAATAGGTTGACCTTATCCGGAAATTGCTAATCTGGGATCAATGGTAAGGGTTAGTAAAACAAACACCCATAAATGGACCAAGTTGCAAGGTGATATTCATCAATCTATGTAACACCCCAGAATTCAAACCAGCCTTTAGACTTGGAATTCCTAAAAATTTTGATGTTCCCAGAGAGGACGGTCAGGTTCATAGGTTGTCATTTTGGATAACGACCCATGGTTTGCCTGTTGGGGGGCTTTCTTGTCTAAATCTATGGACCACTTCATGGATCATGGTTTAAAACCATGACCCATCCTGTGAATCCATGGTTCTGATCATCAGAGTGTCATGCCCCTAGCTAGGAGGGGCGAACATCAAGGAGTTATACGAGCACCTGCTGGACATACACACTAAACTCGTGGTAAAGTTGTATATTGACAAGAAACATCATGAAGATCAACATGTACTTACATATATTGAAACATAGATAACTAAAGGGTCCACTGGACTACTTGTATACCTAAAACAAAACTATGTCTAAGAAGCCTCTAAAGAGTCTACAACTGAAAATCTGATAACTAGTTGGGACAGGGCCCCGACATACCCACTATACAATATGTACATGAATCCAAAACATATGACTTAGGCATATGATAGCTCCAGATTGAGGTGAAGCTTACCAACCAATCAACTGGAAGACCCTGGTCTACTGTGGATGTCTGCTAGCCTGAGTACCGGAGCCTGCATTCATAAAAATTCAGAGCCCAAAAATAAAGGGACGTCAATACATACAAAACATGGATTGGTATGTAAAGCAGACTGAATAACAAGTATAATGTAAGAATGCTCACTGAATTGAATATAAAAAATAGGAAAATCTGAGAATACACATACAGGGAATGTAATCTGAAACAGATACTATAACTAATATCAGGGGTCCTTATATAACGTTCTATGCATTACTTATTTACATATATTTAAAATTCCTAGAATTTTCCTAGGTGACATCTTTACCCTTTTATATAGCTTATCTACTCTTTATGCAATACTAACTATCAGGAAGTCACAAGATGGCCTACTGTTGGCGATAGGTGACACCTATTTGGCATCTGTAGCCAACCATCACAACCATGTATGAAATCTCATAGTCTGGATAACGTGGTCTATTAAGGTACACCCTTCAGGGATCCTGTAAGGTCTACCCAAAGGCCTATGTAGTCAGGGGAATCCACGATGGAATGTTCCAGTGGACTCTTTTTGAATTCTATAAACAGAATAGCGTCGCACGTAGTTCCCCTAAAGATACCCACCCCACATTTTAGAGTAGGGTATAATCTCATCTTGCTTGTAAAGGCCCATAGTAAGTAACTTATGAATCATATAACTCGTTATCTGAATATTGATTACTTTCTTTAAGATGATGAATCATATATCTATGTGATCTATATACTCAGGGATATTATGTGGCCAATTACTTCCTCTATGTTTCGTGACATATATGTGCATCATCGTGTGAAACATTTGATTTCTTTGACTAGAAATGAGTACTGTAATCAATAGGTTTAGAACTCCACATGAGAGAGACCTATAATAGTAATAATATTTTATTTCAAGTAGCATATAATCTATGACGACCTTTATCGGAGAAACATGTGACTCTAGGTCGTGCCTTGATGGCGAAAAAGGTTTTAGCTTTCAAATACCTTACTTCGAGATTCTCTCTCCCTTATGTCATGTCATTGGTTCCCTTAAAATACTCCTTATCTATGAAATAACAACATATGCAATAGTATAAGTGACTAACCAAGAAATATGGCGAGGTCGGAAAGACGAAATAGCTTATGAGCGACAAGCTTAGAAAATAAGACAAATAAATGGTGTATCACCACACCTCTCTCTTTTTCCCTTTCAAACTGAACTATGACAACATATGAAGTCAATATTAATCCCTCCATACTTGCCTTACCATATACATACCATTCTATATCTCAAATAAGGTCATAAACTTGACCCCTCGGCTTCTAAACACCGCCTCGGGAGTTCTTTATCTAGTGGTGTTTAAATACCCCTTTAAACTCATAGGTTAAGTTGAGAGAGAATCATAACATTTCATACAGTGATAGGAAGCCTAATAACATATAAATAACATCCTCAATCTATTTAGGCATTTTATCAAACACTTGATGAGCGACAAGCTTGCAAGAGCCATAAAAATAGTGTTTGTTATACCTAACGTCCCTCCTTATCGCAGCAAGCTTGCTTCCTCAATACACAATAATACACGCCTCATTTCATCAATAATACAACCATTACAACCCTCTACTTACTCCATATTCACCAATTATATCAACTATAATGGGCAAAACATGAACACACGGCTTTCTATCACCATCCTGTGAGTCCTACCCGTAAACTATACTTAAAACAACTCTTAAGAGTCATATTTATAGGGATATAAGAGCAGCCATACCTTTATTAATAAGAATACAATCCCTGCACCTTTTTTATGTTCACGAACAACACCATTTCCTTCAATAAAACACTTGACTAAGTATGTTTCCGTGACCTATGATGAAAAATAAACTTGATTCTTAAAGGAATTCACTTACCTTAGGCAAGGAAGAGATTAAGATGAAGAAGAACTGAAGAAAACCAGTAGGAAATAGGTCCCTTGCTTTAATGATAGGTATGGATAAAAAAATCGCAAAGTTTTAATATAAAAACACAACATTTGGCCGACTTACCCAAGGCTGCCACATGTCCTGTTGTGATTGGGCAGTGCGCACGTTTGTAGTAAATTGTGCATAACTTTTTACTCCAAACTCGTATGGATGAGATGTTTGTTGAGTTTGAAACTAGACTCAAATAAATTTAATTGGATACTTTATAGAACCTCTAAATCCTTTTATATTGGGAGATATACCCATTACAAGTTAGACCTTAAACGAGCTTGTTTGAAATAGTCTATCGTAGTGAATCCTTCAACTTGAACTTTTGTTTCAAGTCTCTTTTTGGTCTCTAACCTTTGTATAGAACTTCAAATGACTTAATATAAGTGTCCCTTTGTATAATTATCCATTCACAACCTTATCCTTTTGGTTCATAATGATTCCTTCGCGTTTACGAGTTTCACACGTATCTTAAGTTCAGGGCATTAAATTATCCCCCCTTGGGATCATTCATCCTTGAATGAAGGATACGACTCAAAATTATTCTAACTCTAACTTTTACAAAATAAACTTTGGCAGAGTTTCCCTTGTAAACTGGCCTATACTAAACTTATCAGCTAACCAAAGCACATACTATACGCTTCACAGAGAGTCACAACAAGAGAATAATATTGAACAGGTATCAACGAGGTTTCGCTTGGCCTTATAGGAATGAAAACTATAGTAGTTGATATAGCTTACCTCATACTCCATCGACTTTACATCTTAACTCTGAGGAACATATAGAACTTTTGAATCATAGGCACGTATCAAGTACCTGAACATATAACATATTGATAAAGTAGTATTAACAAGTATGACTAAAATTGATTCTCCAATGAAAGAAGTAATGACTATAAGAAACTTCTGGTTGTTCCTTGAATAATTTAGGATATTTGTCCCTCATGTCGGCCTCTGCTTCCCACATTCTTCTACATTGTGACTTTTCCATAAGACTTTAACTGAAGCTATTTCTTTCATTCTCAATTTTTTGATTTGTCTATCTAGTATGGCCACTGGGACTTCTTCATATGATAAATCTTCTAAGAGTTCTATACCCTCTGAAGGGTTAACTTGAGAAGGATCTGCTAAGCATATATGTAACATAGACACATGAAAGACTGGATGCACTGCTGCTAACCCATGAGGTAAATCAACCTCATAGGCTACCTGGCCAACTCTCTTTAGGATTCTATATGGACCAATATATCTAGGGCTCAACTTACCTTTCTTTCCAAATCACATAACCCCCTTCATAAGCGATACCTTCAAGAATACCCAGATATCCACTTGGAACTCTAAATCTCTACATCGCACATCTGTATAAGATTTTTGTTAGCTTTGAGTGGTCTTCAGCCACTCCTGTATTATCTTTACCTTTTCAACTGCTTGATGGACAAGATCTGGTCCTAATATTTGAATCTCACCTATATCAAACCAACCGATAGGTGATCTATATTGTCTCCCATAAAGAGCTTCAAATGGATCCATGCCAATACTGGAGTGATAGCGATTATTATAGGAAAATTCTATCAATGGCAAATAATTATCCCAATTGCCTTTAAAGTCCAGAACGCATGCTCTCAATATATCTTTGAGTGTATGAATAGTGCACTCAGCTTAGACATCCGTCTGTGGATGGAATGCAATGCTAAGGTTCACCTGTGTGCCCAAACTCTCTTGGAATGACCTCCAAAAATATGAGGTGAACTGGTCACCCCTATCTAAAATAATGGACATTGAAATTCCATGCAAACGAACAATCTCTCTTATATATAGCTTGGCATAATCTTCTGTGGTACTGGTAGACTTAACTGGTAAGAAGTGGGATGATTTTGTTAATCGATCAATGATCACCCAAATTGAGTCATGCATATCAAATGAGTAACGCAAACCTGTAACAAAATCCATGTTAATGGCCTCCCATTTCCACAGTGGAATGCTCACAGTCTGAGCTAGGCCACCAGGCCTTTGATGTTCTACTTTCACTTGCTGGCAATTGGAGCACTATGCTACAAACTCCGCTATATCCCTTTTCTTATTGTTCTACTAGTAGACCTCTTTAAGGTCATGGTACATCTTTGTAAAGCCTGGATGAATGAAATACTGGGAACAATGTGCTTCAGCCATTATGTGCTATCTTAGACCATCTATATTAGGAACACACAATCTTCTTCGGCACCTTAAGGTACCATCCCCTGCAATCTCAAATGATGAAATTTTATGTTGTCGAATCCTTTCTCTGTACTGGAGCAATAAAGGGTCATCATATTGTTTTTCTTTCACTAATGCCACTAATTATAACTCTACAGTGTTCTGCACAACCACACCTCCATCTTTATAATCTAGAAGTCAAACTCCTATATTGGATAATCTATTAACATCTTATGCTACTTCATGTTGAGCGGGTGGCAAATGTGCTAGGCTGCCCATAGACACGCGACTGAGAGAATCTGCTACATTGTTAGCTTTATTGGGATGGTAGAGAATATTGACATTGTAGTCTTTCAATAACTCTAGCCACCTTCTCTACCTCAAATTCAACTCCTTTTGCTTGAAGAGATATTGGAGACTCTTATGGTCTATAAATATGTCAACATGTACCCCATACAAATAGTGGCGCCAAATCTTAAGTGTTAATACAACTGCTGCAACCTCTAAATCATGCGTAGGGTAGTTCTATTCAAGCCTTTTCAATTGTTGAGAAGCGTATGCTATAACCTTACCATGTTGCATCAAGACGCATCCTAGGCCAACACCCAAAGAATCACAATAAATAACATACCCTTTTGTGCCCTCTAGTAAGGCCAATACAAGAGTTGTAGTCAATCTATATTTTAGCTCTTGAAAGCTTTTTTCAAAAGCATCTGACCACTGAAATTTGGCTGCTTTCTGTGTTAATTTAGTCAATGGGCAGAAATAGAGGAAAATCTCTCCATAAACCTCCTATAATAACCGGAGAGCCCCAAGAAACTACGTACTTCTGTCGGAGTGGTAGGTCAAGGCCATCTCTTCAAAGCCTCTATCTTCTGAAATTCCACTTTAATACCTTCACCAGAGACCACATGGCCAAGAAAAGCCACTGAGTTCATCCAGAGCTCACATTTAGAAAACTTTGCATAAAGATGGTGTTCTCTAAGTAGCTGTAGAACTGATCTAAGATGGTCTGCATGCTTTGCTTCATCAGGTGAATATATCAAGATATCATCAATAAATACAATCATATACATATCAAGAAAGGGTTTGAAAACCCTATTCATCATATCTATGAAGGCTGCTGGGGCATTCGTTAGTCCAAATGACATGATGAGGAACTCAAAGTGCCCATATATTGTTCTGAAGGCTGTCTTTGGACTATCTACTTCACGTATCCCCAACTGGTGATAACCAGATCTTAAGTCAATCTTTGAAAAACATTTAGCTCCCTGCAACTGATCAAATAAATCATCTGTTCTGGGTAGGGGTTACTTATTCTTTATTGTCACTTTATTCAACTACCTGTAATCTATACACATTTGCATTGTGCCATCCTTCTTACGTATAAATAGTACTGGAGTACCCCATGGCGATATGGTGGGTCAAATAAAACCTTTGTCAAGTAGATCTTTCAACTGCTCCTTTAGCCTTTTCAACTCTGTTGGTGCCATTCTATAAGGCAGAATGGATATAGGCTGGGTACCAGGATCTAGGTCGATACCGAAGTCAATATCTCTAACCGGAGGTAATCCAGGAAGTTTATCAGGAAAAACATCTGGATATTCATTCACAACGGGTATGGACTGAAGAGTTGACATATATTTCTCAGCTTCAAAGTCTCTGATATCGACTATGTGATATAAACACCTTTTTGCTATAAGCTTTTATACCTTAAGATAGGAAATAAAACTTCCTATAGGCATCACAACATTCCCTTTCCACTCCAAGACTGGTTCCCCCGTGAAATGGAATTGAGAAATCTTAGCTCGACAATCAACTATAGCATAACAAGAGGATAACTAATCCATGCCCATAATGACATCAAAATCAACCATGTCTAGCTCTATCAAGTTAGCCAATGTATCATTGCCACATACTGTTACTAGGCACCCGTAGTAGATCCTTTTAGCTATCATAGACTCTACTACTAGAGTTGATACTACAAATGGCTCGCGTAATAACTCTAGCTCTATTCTGAACTTCTTGGAAACAAATAGAGTAACATATGATAGGGCTGCCCCTGGATCTATCAATGCATAAACATCATAAGAGAAAATTGATAAGGTACCTCTAACCACATCTGGGCAAGCCTCTGAATCATGTTGGCCTACTAATGCATATATTCGATTTGGGCCAACTCCTTAACTAGAACCTCTGCCTTTACCTCTACCTATACCTCTGCTTGTATGTGCGTGAGGATCCTAAGATGAAGGTGGTGCTGAGGAATAGGATGCTCCTATGGAGCCTGTAGAGGGTGATCTATTACCCTTTCCCTCAGCCCTAAGTCTAGGACAATCATGCATCTTGTGACCCTCGAATCCATACCCATAATAAGTAGTAAAGCTATATAAGCACTGTAAAAAATGAGATTGGTCACACTGTCTGCAAGTAGTCCAAGATGGTAATCCCCGACTTCTATCTCTATTATAGTTGGGGCCTGGTGCCCTAGAAGTCTGACTATGATCTTGGTTGAACCTCGATGACTGAGATGGAGCACTAGTTGTGAAGCGGGATGCTGACTGAGCCTGCTTAAGTGGCCCTCTACTAGAGGAATCCCTATCACTTCCTTGATATCTGCCAGCTTCCCTGGCCCTTTTACTCTTCTCCCTTTCTGATCTCTTTGCCTTGCGGTCATGTATGCGATCCTCTGTCTGCTTTACATATACCATAAGTCTAACAATATCCATATCATTATCAAGTGTAGAAACTATACAAGAGTCAATCAAATGATCTCCGAGGCCACCCATAAAGTAATGCATCCTCGCCCTCTGGGTGCTGACCATCTCTGGAGCAAATCTAGCCAACTGAGTAAATTGCATACTATACTCCTTGACTCTTAGGTTACTCTGTCGTAAGGATAGAAATTCATCTACCCTCGCTTCCTTAACCTCTAAAGGTAGAAAGTGATCCATAAAGGCCCTCGAGAATTCTTCCCTAACTGCTGAGGGGCGTTTGGGCCCCTAGAATTGACCTACATCTCATGCCATGAAATGGAAATATCTTTTTGCTGATAGGCAGACAATTCAACAGTCGTAGTCTCAGATATATGCATAACCCTAAAGATTATATTGACCTCATCTATAAACTCTTGAGGGTCCTCTTTTACACTAGATCCTATAAACACTGGGGGATTCATCCTGAGGAAACCACAAACTCTGGATCCGGCAATCTCTCCCTAAATAGTGTTACTTTCAACCACATTCTATCCTTGGACCTAAGCAGCTACTAATTGGGTGACCAACTGTATTATTCCTCAAAGATCCTGCTCCGAGGCACCTAGTGGTGGTACAGGCCGTATAGAAACTATTGTTGTTGCTAATAGAGGTGTAGGAACTCCTGCATGCCCTTCTGTTCTAGGCACCTGAGGAATTGGAAGTGTAGGTATTAGAAATCCCTCCTGAGCCCTGGTCTGATCCGCTGCTATATAGTGGCTGCCTCTTACATAGTACTGGTAGTGGCCCTATGGCCTACTTTATCCGCATTTTTAGTGGACATGATCTGTATCCCAAATAAGTAGAGTGTGAGTCAGAAGTAACTTTCTATGACTTAGCTCTACTACACGATCTAGATTTTAATAGAAGGTCAGATTCCTAAATGCCCGTGTAGTCCCTTAATTATAAATGTGGTGCACAACACAT
Organism: Jaltomata sinuosa; assembly: GCA_003996215.1. Lineage (NCBI taxonomy): Eukaryota > Viridiplantae > Streptophyta > Magnoliopsida > Solanales > Solanaceae > Jaltomata > Jaltomata sinuosa. The sequence goes on from QJPP01000707.1 coordinate 564,681, forward strand.
TTATAAGGAAGGTCCTAGTAGACACAGATTTATAGACTCCCTGGGACACTTGAACCTAGTGCTCTAATACCAAGTTTGTCACCCCCTGGCTGGGAGGGGCACAGATCAAGGAGTTATATGAGCACCTGTTGGACATATATATTAAGCTAGTGCTAAAGTTGTAAACTGACAAGCAACAACATGAACGTCAGCATATGTTTACATATATTGAAACATAGATAACTGAAGGGCCCACTGGACTAGTTGTACAACTGAAACAAAACTATGTCTAAGAAGCCTCTAAAGAGTCTACAACTAACAATCTAATAACTAGTCAGGACAGGGCCCCAACATACCCACTATATGATATGTACATAAATCCAAAACATATGACCTAGGCATCTAATAGCTCCAAAGAGAGGTGGAGCTTACAAACTGATCAACTGGAAGACACTGGTCTACTGTGGATGTCTGCTAACCTAAGTACCTGAGCCTGCATTTAGAAAAAATGTAGCACCCAAAAATAAAGGGACGTTAGTACATAAAAACATGTACTGGTATGTAAAGCAGACTGAATAACAAGTAGACATGTAAGAATTCTCAATGAATTGTATATCAAAAATAGGAAAATCTGAGCATACACATACAGGGAATATATCTGAAACTGATACTATGACCAATATCAGGGGTCCTTATATAACGTCCTATGCATTACTTATTTACATATATTTAAAGTTCTTAGAATTAGCCTAGGTGATATCTTTACCCTTTTATATAGATTATCTATTCTTTATGTAATACTAATTGTCAGGAAGTCACAAGATGACCTACTGTCGATGATCGGTGACACCTGTTTGGCATCTTTAGCCAACTATCACAACCATGTGTGAAATCTCATAGTCTGGATAATGTGGTGTGTCAAGGTATGCCCTCCAGGGCTCCTGTAAGGTCTGCCTGCAGACCTGTGTAGTCAGGGGAATCCATGATGGGAAGTTCCAGCTGACTCTATTTTAATTTTGTGCACAGAATAGCGTCACACGTAGCGGTCATAAAGATACCCACCCCATGTTGCAAAGTAGGCTATAATCACATCCTGCTTGTAAAGGACCATAGTAAGTAACTTATGAATCATATAACTTGCTATCTGAATATTGATTACTCTTTTTAAGCTGAAGAATAATATATCTATGTGATCTATATACTCAGGGCTATTATGTGGCCAATTACTTCCTCTAAGTTTTGTGACATATATGCGCACCATCGTGTGAAATATATGACTTCTTTGACTAGAAATGAGTACTATAACTCTATAGGTTCATAACTCTACACGAGAGAGACCTATAAGAGTAATAATCTTTGCTTTCAATTAGCATATAATCTATGAGGACCTTTATATGAGGAATATGTGTCTCTAGGTCATTCCTTGATGGCGAAAGAGGTTTTAGCTTTACATACCTTACTTCGATACTATCTCTCCCTTATGTAGTGTCATTGGTTCCCTTAAAACACTCATTATCTATGAAATAACAACATATGCAATAGTATAAGTGACTAACCAAGAAATATGGCTAGGTCGGAAAGTCGATAATAGCTTACGAGCGACAAGCTTAGCAAAAAAGATAAATAAATGGTGTATCACCACACCTCTCTATTTTCCCCTTATCAACTGAACTATGATCACCTATGAAGTCAATATTAATCCCTCCATCCTTGCCTTACAATATAAATTCCATTCCATACCCCAAACAAGGTCATAAACTTGACCCGTCGGCTTCTAAACGCCACCTCAGGAGTTCTTTATCTAGTGGCATTTAAATGACCCTTTAAACTCATAGGTTAAGTTGAGAGAGAATCATAACATTTAATACAGTGATAGGAAGTCTAATAACATATAAAAACATACTCAATCCATTTAGGAATTTTATCAAACACTTGACGAGTGACAAGCTTGCAAGAGCCATAAAAATATTGTTTGTTATACCTAGCGTCCCTACTTATTGTAGCAAGCTTGCTTCCTCAATACACAATAATACAAACCTCCTTTAATAAATAATACAACCATTACATCCCTCGACCTACTCCCTAATCACCAAATATATCAACTACAATGGGAAAAACATGGACTCACGGCTTCCTATAACCGTCCTGTGAGTCCTACCCGTAAACTATACATAAAACAACTATTAGAGTCATATTTATCGAGATATAAGAGTATACATACCTTTATCATTAAGAATACAATCCCTGCACCTCTTTTATCTTCAAGAACAACACCTTTTCCTTCAACAAAACACTTGACTAAGTATGTTTCCGTGACCTATGATAAAAAATACACTTGATTCTTGAAGGAATCCACTTACCTTAGGCTAGGGAAAGATTAAGATGAAGAAGAACTGAAGAAATGTAGTAGGAACCAGTCACTTTATGTTCTTATAGGTATGGAAAACTAAATCCCAAAGTTTCAATATAAAAACACAACTTTTGGCCGACTTACCGAAGGCTGCCACATGTCCTATAGTGATTGGGTAGTGCGCGCGTCTGTAGTAAAATTTGCATAAATGTTTACTCTGAACTCGTATGGACGAGAGGTTTGGTGAATTGGAAACTAGACTCAAATACCATTAATTTTGTACTTCATATAACCTCTAAATCCTTTTATATTAGGAGATATACCTATTACAATTTAGACCTTATACGAGCTTGTTTGAAATAGTCTATCATAGTGAACCCTTCAACTTGAACTTTTGTGTCAAGTCTCTTTTTGGTCTCTATACTTGGTCTAGCACTTTAAATGGATTAATATAAGTGTCCCTTTGTATAATGATCCATTCAAAACCTTATCCTCTTTGTTTATAACGATTCCTTTGCGTTTATGAGTTACACATATATCTTAAGTTTGGGGCATTACATAGAGGACCCTTCATGAAGGGGTCCTGGAAACACGAGTCAATTGACAACCCATCATTTCATTTCACATGCAATCCTATCAATTGTAGTTTTTGAGGATCAAAGGATCCTTACTTTCCTAAGTTAAAACCACAGTTCTATTGACGATCCATCATTAAGTACAACGGGCCAGCCTGTTGATCATGGTTCCCAACATCAGAAGACCCCCACTTTCCCCTAGTAGAAAACCATGGGTCACAGGACCATCCGTCATTCCACTTCATGGACCATCGGGTGACTCGTAGAATAAAAGTTCAACAGATTCCCAAAAATGGTTTCAGAAGCCAAGGGTCATTTCCACAGGCCATCATCCCCTCTACGGTCTGAAGACCCATCCGTGATACCTGAAGATGAGTCATTTCAGCAGTTGTCAAGCTTATTTCCCTGGGGTACTTTTGTAATTTCCCACTCTTTTAACTACTATGTGAGGTCGTTTTGGGCTATTCTAGTAGGGTTTTATCTCTAATTATCCTAAGTCTTCTCTCAAACCCTCATTCAAGTTCTAAAAAGGGAAAATAACTCCATTCTCTCAAGCTCCAAGCTCCAAGCTAAGGATATCATCTCCAAGTATCCATCCCTCTCATCCTAGGTTAAGAAAGCTTCAATTAAGATATGTGGGTATTCAATAAGAGATTCTCTCACCCTTATGCCCAAAACCCCCAAATTCTATATTGATTTTATGAACTTTCAAATTAGTGTTCTTACCCAATTCTCATGGGCTTTTCTATAAATTGTTTTCTCATGATTTTACTATAAAATCTAATTCCAAATTGCATGATTTTGCATGGGTTTTTAAAAGTGAATTCCTATTTCATGAATTGGAGGTTAAACCTAGCCAATTTTGCATGCATGGATGGATTTAAGCAAATTGGGGTATTTTGATAGCATGATCTCATGAATTTTAAGCAATTGCATTCCTAGTTCCTATGTTTTATTAATTTGCATGTGATTTTGAAATTGAACTAGTGTCATGCAAGTTTTTAAGATATGATTATTATGAAAGACAAGACACTCGATGTGCCATCAATACTCATGAATGATGTTCTAAAACAAGGTTCGTGAGTATTATGAAGATCTGGGTTATGAACATATTTATGAACAAGTTTTGGCATCTAGATATGTCATATGTATGGGAGCCTCATGTTATATTTTGGGAGTAGTATTTAGCACCGAGCGATGAGCGTTGCAGATAACCCAAGTCGAAAACTATGTTGCCACCTTAGGTTGCCCTCCGTGGCTTATGATGGTATCCTTATTACATGGTTCTAACCTTGGCTAGTTAGGACAACCTTTTTCAGTGTGGGTGCATGGCTCTAGACTCCATGTAGCTTATCATGGTTTAATGTCGGTTAAAAAAAACTCCCGTATGTATATTTTCAAGCTATGAAGTTATATGATATTCTATTTTGAAGTGTGAGTTCTACTTCATGTCTTATGCTTAAACTCTGATATTACTCATGATCTTTCTTATTATTCATGGAATTAATTTTAAGCACATTTTCAAGCATGATTTATCATATTATCGCATAGACTCGCATACGAGGTACATCATATAGTACTGATGCATATTATGTGCTGCATTCTATTATTATGCAAATTCAGGTTCCCATTCTCAGGCTCGTAGCTAGAGGTCGCATGCCATTTAGCACGTGTTGGTGAGCCCTCATCTTTCAAGGACTAGTAGGAGTCTAGTTTTGTTTTTGATATCGTTCCTTCAGTACTTAGAGTTAGTTGGGGTCTTGTCCCAACAACTCCTTATGATGATTTTAGAGGCTTTTGGACATAGATAGATATTTGGGTTTCTTGTTTCAGATTGTGGAACTCTTAGACCTTTACCTTGTTTGAAGATGGTTGCCTACTTTGGTATTTATTCTTCCGCTATTATCCTTTATGCTTTATCTAAGTTATGCTATGACCAAGGATTATCTTGGGACAACTTATGATCTCGGGTCCCATATTACATCTAGGGGTAGCCTTGGGTCATGACAAACTTGGTATTAGAGCATCAGGTTCAATAGTTCTAGGGTGTCTGAAAGCCGTGTTAAGTAAAGTCTTTTTTATGGGTGTGAAGCACGCCACAATTATGAGGGAGAGGCTACAAAATATTTTAGAAAAAACTTCACTTATTTCATGTTCAATATCGTGTGATAGATTTTAACTCTATTTATCCTTCTAATCCATTCCTTATGCATTTCAGATAATGCCTCTGTGAAGAAACACCATAAAGAATTCTAATCCTCCTATCCCATACCATGAGATTACAAATGTGGAGTTTCGTGAAGCCATCCATATGTTGGCTCAAGCCATGATAGCTCAATTGAATGAGAAAGAGAAACTGAAGAAGAGAAAAAGGAAGAACAAGGGAACCAGGACATGGAGCCATGACGGTAGTAAGCAAAAAACTGTTAGAAGGAACCGATCATCTCTTTAGAAGAGGTCATCTAGACCAACCCCATCTTCATGTAGAACATATTAACTTGATTCTAAGTCTCATCATAGTAGGGATCGGAGGACCTGGAGGTACCCATCTTGTAGTAGTTGCGGTAAGTTTCACGTAGGCGAGTGTCTTGCTAGCAGAGATGGGTGTTTTGGGTGTGGTCAGTTAGGACATAAGATCAGGGATTGTCCCTTTTCCAGGAAGGGCAACAGTGGTAGTCAGCTCCTTGACTGATTCCTTTCATTTCCTTGCTAGCCAAGTCAGAGTATTCCTCTAGAAGTTGAAATGGGTATGTCACTAGATTTCTTCCTTGATGCATCCATAATCCCCAGACCCATATTCTTGTATGGTTATGAGTTATCTTAGCTTAGAACAAGGCAGTAATAGAGGAGTATAGTATCATTGTGGATTGTAGAAAGAGAGAGTTGTGAGGGTTAGAACCATGAAAGTTTGACATATCATTCCAAGGAATTGGTTGTATGTTAATGAATGTGGTATGTACAGCCCTATATAAGATAGAAGGGTTGAGGCCTAGATATTTAGGTGAGGGAGAGTCTTAGACTATAGAAGGAAGTAGATATTCATGCTAGATCTGGGAGTAGTATATGTCCTGTTAGGGTTTAATGATCATTGTCCCATTTAGAGATTGGTGAGAGGTCCATAGGATTATAAAGGTAGCATGAATCTAAGGAGGAGATGGTGGGATGTAGAATCAGTCAGACTCTGGAGGCTTAGGTAGTGATGCTAATGAGGGTTTGAACAAAGTTAGGGAGGGGATACAGAGGCTTATTTCCATCCTAGCAACCTCAGTATACTCCTGTCATTATGATACCTTTTGCATGGCTTGTGTGTCAGTGCCATGGTCCTAATTCAAATTTATGCACTTTATTCAGATTCACGCCCATATTCAGCTCCTAGAAGGATAAGTGATTGCTTCAGACAACGATTCTAGTCTTACTCTATAATTCTATAAATACCAGCTTTATGCCCAGTGACTCATTATTTATGTAAACTCATGTCTCACAGTATGCTCAGTCCTATTTACTTAGTTCAGTCCTCAGACATGCTTTAATGGCTAATCAAATCATGTTATGTCATGTATGAGCTAAGACCTGATTTCTTGAAATGATTGGTGCTTGTGATTTCCTTACTCTAAAGACCTATGGACCTTGACTTTAATGACGAGGGGTGGTGATCCCCACTATATATGCCTTACATTCCTAGTGTATGAAGTACTCATGCCTATTGCGCTCGATTCTCCAAGCCACACCTTGAGTGGCTAGATCACGTTAAGTGTAATTCATGACCAATCAAAAATCCTTCATTCGTGATGCTCATGCTCCCGCTCTTCTCTTTAAGTGATTCTGGCTTATGTTGTTGTAGGTGTTAGGGGAGGAAGCCTAATAGTAGCCAAGATGGGAAGTAGTAGATTTCTTTTCCTTTTTGGTGTACTGTCCCACTTTGGTTTCTAGGTATGGGTGAATTAGGAGGTAAGGATTATCCATGTGAAGTAGTTAGATGAGGAATTTTGGTATGTCTCTCTATAGAAGTTCTTGAAGTTACAGCTCCTAAAATATGCTAGGTAAGAGGGGAGAAATCTTCGATAGGGTAAGCTACAAAACCATAAGATGACCATAGTTATAAGCTTGAATATCTTGATAAAATACAGGTGGTCCTTTGCTTTGTGCGACTAGTGACCCTTTTGATTGGGAGCTCAAGGTTAGTTGGTTTTTTTGTGATAAGAAGGAATACTACTTTTAGTAGATACTCTAGATGCATGAGATTTAGTCGAGATTGGCTTGAACATGGATAAAAAAGGTAGTTAGACTCAGACATTAGTATCTATATGTGCGCTGGTGAGAATTGTAGTTGCTTATGGTAAGTGTGGTGTTTAGAGGAGTTAGTGTAGTTATCAAGGTTTTCCTTAGCTGAAAGTTTGTCAACCATATTGTTAAGGCGAGGATAATCTTGTTCTTACTCCCTGCCCAGGGTGCTCATATCTTATGTCTAGTAGCTTCAGCTTGCAAAATACTAGACCCTCATATCTTATTAGTTCAGACCTGCTGGTTATCATTCCTAAGTCCATTAGGCCCTACGTTTAGTTTAGTCCGTGACAGTAAGTTCAATTAGGAGAGAGTAGTTTTCTCGTGTAGTTACTTCTCTCAGTTTGATGTCCCTTTAAGTTAACTATGATTTCCAAAGATGCATTTGTTCCCTATGAGTTCCAGCTAAGTCCCTACTCTTAATCCAAACCAGACGTCCTATTAGATATTCGGTTTCGTGTCCTATCAGTTGTTCTTATGCTCTCAGTATGCATACATGTCTCATAAATCCAACTCAATTTGTATTTCAGTCAAAAATCAGTTACCCTGTTAGTACTTTAACTTTTAAAACTCCGTTGAGGGAGCTACTTGGGAAGAAAAAACAGCCATGAAAGCCAAGTACCCTAATCTCTTTCCTTCCGATCCAGTTTTAGCTTGAGGTAATAGTTTTCTCCATAGTATGTTCCTCCGATTCCATTCCATCAGTTTTCCTCATGATCCTAGCATGTATTCCTGTTTTCAGAGTTAGTTCAATCATATTTTTAAGTTAGAAGTCAGTCTTCATGCTTATTCTTCAGTTTTCATGTTTTGTTGGTTGATATTGTTGTTTTTATCTCAGTTTTCCTTACTTAGCCTTCATTCAAGGACGAATGATCCCAAGGGGAGATACTGTAACACCCTAGAATTTGAAATAGCCTTTAGACATGGAATTCTTAAAAATTCTGATGTTCTTAGGGAGCACGGTCAGGTTCACGGGCAATTATTTTGGATTACGACCCATGGTTTGCCTCTTAGGGGCTGCCTTGTCTAAATATATGGACCACTTCATGGATTGTAGTTTAATACCATGACCTATCCTGTGAATCCATGGTTTTGATCATTAGAGGACCCTCTATGAAGGGGTCCTGGAAACACGAATCAATTGACGAACCATCATTTTGTTTCACGGGTCGTCCTGTCAACCATAGTTCTCAAGGATCAGAGGATCCTCACTTTCCTAAGTTAAAACCACGGTTCTATTGATGAACCATCATTAAGTACCATACGTTATCATTTTTGTCATGGTTCCCAACTTCAGAAGACCCCTACTTTCCCCTAGTCAGAAACCATGGGTCACAGGACCATCCGCCGTTCCAATTCACAGACTGTTGGGTGACTCATGGAATGAAAGCTTACCAGAGTCTAAAAAATGGTTTTAGGAAGCATGGGTCATTTCCATGGGCCGTTATCTCCATCTACGGTCCGTAGACCTATCCATGATACTTGAAGCCGAGTCACTTCAGTAGTTTTCAAGTTTATTTCCCTGGGGTACTTTTGTAATTTCCCACTCTTTTAACTACTATGTGAGGTCGTTTTGGGCTATTCTAGTAGGGTTTTATCTCTAATTATCCTAAGTCTTCTCTCAAACCCTCATTCAAGTTCTAAAAAGGGAAAATAACTCCATTCTCTCAAGCTCCAAGCTCCAAGCTAAGGATATCATCTCCAAGTATCCATCCCTCTCATCCTAGGTTAAGAAAGCTTCAATTAAGATATGTGGGTATTCAATAAGAGATTCTCTCACCCTTATGCCCAAAACCCCCAAATTCTATATTGATTTTATGAACTTTCAAATTAGTGTTCTTACCCAATTCTCATGGGCTTTTCTATAAATTGTTTTCTCATGATTCTACTATAAAATCTAATTCCAAATTGCATGATTTTGCATGGGTTTTTAAAAGTGAATTCCTATTTCATGAATTGGAGGTTAAACCTAGCCAATTTTGCATGCATGGATGGATTTAAGCAAATTGGGGTATTTTGATAGCATGATCTCATGAATTTCAAGCAATTTCATGCCTAGTTCCTATGTTTTATTAATCTGCATGTGATTATGAAACTGAACTAGTTTCATGCAGGTTTTTAAGATATGAATTATTATTAAAGACAAGACACCCAATGTGCCATCAATATTCATGAATGATTTTCTAAAACAAGGTTCATGAGTATGATGAATATCCGGGTTATGAACTTGTTTATGAACAAGTTTTGACATCTAGATATGTCACATATATGTGAGCCTCATGTTATATTTTGGAAGTAGTATTTAGCACCGAGCAATGAGGGTTTTAGATAACTCAAGTCCAAAACTACGTTTTCATCATAGGTTGCCCTCTGTGCCTCATGACACGACACTAGACTCCATGTAGCTCGTCATGGTTTAATGTTGGTTAAGAGAAACTCCCATATATGTGTTTTCAAGCTATGAAGTTATATGATATTCTATTTTGAAGTGTGACTTCTTTTTCATGTCTTACGCTTAAACTACAATATTACTCATGATCTTTCTTATTATGCATGGAATCAGTTTTAAGCATGTTTTCAAGCATGATTTATCATATTGTCGCATAGACTCACATACTCGGTACATCCTATAGTACTGATGGATATTTTATGTTTTATCCTATTATAATGCAGATTCAGATTCCCATTCTCAGGCTCATGGATAGAGGTTGCAGGCCATTCACTATGTGTTGGTGAGTCCTCATCTTTTGAGGACTAGTAAGAGTCTAGTTTTGTTTTTGATATCCTTCCTTCAGTACTTAGAGTTAGCTGGGGTCTTGTTCAAGCAACTCCTTATGATGATTTTAGAGGCTTTCAGACATAGATAGATATTCAGGTTTCTTGTTTTAGATTGTGACACTCTTAGACCTTTACCTTTTATGAAGATGGTTGCCTACTTTGCTATTTATGCTTCCGCCATTATCCTTTATGTTTTTTCTGAGTTATTCTATGACCAAGGGTTAGCTTTGGACCACTTGTGATCCTAGGTCCCGTGTTACATCTAGAGGGTAGCCTTGGGTCAAAAAAACCTAGGGGACCAATCATTTTGGTGAACTTAACTTACCGATCTTGCATGCGAAGCACCAAAATAGATTTCTAGTATGACACCTTACTGCGTTATAAAATCATGGGGAGCACAAGCCTAGTTAACTCTCTAATTGATTAACAACAACATTAAGTGATACTCTGCTACTCGGTTATTTATGGTTTTCAAATATAAATTATTACAAAATTTCCCCCCTTTCAGAAATAAACGACTAAGAGGACAAGTAACTACATTAACCTAGGTCCTAACCATATTCCTCGTGAGATCATACCTAACCTTTATTAGGCTCTATATTTTATAGGGACCTTTTTATATCTCATTTAAGAGGTTAAAAACTAATAAGCCGAAAAAAGATGGATTATTTTGTGAAAGAACTTTTGGTCTGTAATTTAGGTGTTTCAAATTTTAGGGTCATTGTCAGGGAATACAGTTTAGGATAAGATTAATTGTGTTTATTTTATTCTTTGTCCTTATTTCCTGATTTACTTTTTTTGTTAATTTTTTATTATTCTTAGGGTACACACTTGTGTATGGCGAACACTTAGAGTAAAGGTAATTCAGTGATTCCAATCGACCATGAGCTTGAAAGGACTTTGAGGAGAATAGATAAGCACAGAATTCAGGAGACTCTAGAAGAAGACACAACCAAGATGTTGGCTGAGGAACAGGCAAGGGCTTAACAACATGAGGCAGCTCAGTAGTTGAAAAGTAGTGTTAAGCTGCAGTTAATTAGCAAACTAGGTGAGATGAGGCAGCCCGACAGAATACACCAAATAAATACGTCAGGCAAAGAAGGGATAGGGGCCATGAGCAGCAACACTATCGATATGCCCCTCAGTATGATGATGATGAGGATGCTGACCTAGATGATAGAGGTGCAACATGTGCCATAGTGTCGCCTCTACTGCCCACTAGGGAGTAGTTTTACATTACTTGCACAATGGTTTAGTTGCTAAACGTGAAAGGAGTATTTGCATGATAAGCGACTGATGATGTCAATTTGCACTTAATGAACTTTCTGGGGATTTGTAAGGCTTATAAACTACCCTGTGTTACTCAAGATGCTATCAGATTGCAGTTGTTTCTATTCTCGTTGATAGGTGAAGCAACTCTTTGGTTGGCTAAATTATCAAATGACTCGATCACTACATGGATGGAGTTTAAGAGGGCATTTGTGGAAAGGGTTTTTCCACCATCTAGAATATTGTAGCCAAAAGATGAAATATATAACTTTGAGAAACTGAGTGCAAAAGCATTATATGAGACATGGTTGAGATTTAACAAGAAGCTGAAGCAAGTACCCAATCATAGGATACCTACTGATACTTTGTTGGAGATCTTCTATAGGTCTTTAAATGCCAACACCAAAGTAGTAGCTGACACTATCACTGGAGGAGCATTCATAAATCACACTTGTACAGAGGTAGTTGAGATTCTTGATAAAGTCACCAAGACGAATAGGGCATGGCATACACGGGAATATAAAGTTCTTGCTGGCACATATGCTATAGGTATATACCTAGAGTAGTGTAAGAAAGAGGAGGAGCGAGATCACGAGATAGCTCAAATGAGAATGAGATAAGCCTCATTGAAAATTATTCAATGCATAAAGTTTTCAAGGAAAAGCACCAAGACATAATGACTCTAAATATGATGAAGAGGTAAACTACTTTAATGATCAGCTCTCTACTAGAAATTGGTCCTATGGAAAAAAACTTTCTAGTAACCATTTCAAAACCATTGCTAAAACTAATCTAGTGCAATGGTTGTGACCGTTGCCAGAAGGTTTTGTACCTATTAACATGGCTTAGCCATATGACCATTTCCATAGCTAGGACCATTGCAATGGTTTTACAAACCATTCTATTAACATCATCTATGGGAATAGTTTGCTGAAATTTGACATGTATTACAATAGTTCATTAATTCTCCACATTTTTCTCCACCATTTTCCCTCAATATTTTTCAACACCCGCTAATAACATATATTTTACTTTTATTTTTCTTAATTTTTTATATCCATTTTAGAAAAACTCAATATAGAAATAATACATTTAGCAACTTCACTCTTTAACCTTCAGACATACTTTTCTCTCTAACCTCTCTCTAAACTTTCTCTTCTCAAAACCACCACCGCTACAAATCTGAGCTAATGTTCTCAGATTTGCACTAATCTAAGCTCGTAATTCACCATTAGGAGCTAAAATCTGCAAACCCCTCTCATATCTTTGAGGGTTTGTATGATTTCAGTTGGGGTTTTGGTGATTTTAGTTGAGGTTTTGGTGATTTTAGCTACATCTCTCAAATCTATTGGTGTATCTATTTATGACTGGAGCTGGACCTAGATTTTTTCAACAAGTTTGGTATTTTAAGGTATTTTTCTTTAATCTCTTTTTTGCTCTTTAAGTTTTCAGCTATGTGGTTATTGCTCTTTAATCTCTGTTTGTGAAATAGTCAAATTTTATTGTTGCATGTGCTTAGGTTGTAACTGTGAGTGGAGTTTTATTTGTTTATTTTAGGATTAAGTGAAATTATTAGATTTTGCTGTTGAATTTTGTTGGTAGTTGGTGTTGTGTGTTATAATTATTTGTTGTTGTTAGGTGTGGTAAAATTATTGGTTTATTCTGTTGCATGTACTGTTTAGTTGTTGTTGTGTATTTGTGTTAATTTATTATTGTTAGGTATGGTATAATTATGAGATTTTGTTGTTGTATGTGTTATAGTAGCTACTGTTTACAACAACAACAACAACAACAACAACAACATACCCAGTGTATTCCCACAGCGTGGTGTCTGGGGAGGGTAGAGTGTACGCAGTCCATACCACTACCTCAGCAGTGAGGTAGAGAGGCTGTTTCCGATAGACCCCCGGCTCAAGACAAAATAGTCTAAAAATAGGCTAAAAAGGACGTAACAATAATACAGGGTAAAAATACAAGATAAAACAACAAGAGACGATAGGAAGTAATATGTAGTAACAAACAACAGACAGAAACAGAGCACTGCCACCAAATACTACCACGAGGAATCCAAGAACAAGAAACTATAAGCGTAGCACTATGATTACTAGTCGGGACAATAAGGAAAAACACTCCTACCTACTATCCTACACACACTTCTACCTACTACTCTTCTACTCTAATCCGCGTCCTCTACACCTTCCTATCTAGGGTCATGTCCTCGGTAAGCTGCAACTGTGCCATGTCCTATCGAATCACCTCTCCCCAATACTTTTTCTGTCTACCTCGTCCTCTCCTGTAACCATCCATAGCCAACCTCTCACACCTTTGCACTGGAGCATCCGTGCCTCTCCTCCTCACATGTCCGAACCACCTCAACCTCGCTTCTCGCATCTTATATTCCACCGACGCCACACCCACCTTATCTCGGATATCCTCATTCCTAATCCTATCTCTCCTAGTATAACCGCACATCCATCGCAACATCCTCATCTCCGCCACCTTCATCTTTTGAATATGGGAGTTCTTTACTGGCCAACACTCTACTCCATACAACAAAGCTGGTCGGACCACCACTCTGTAGAATTTGCCTTTAAGTTTAGTAGGCACATTCTTATCACACAAGACTCCAGATGCGAGCCTCCATTTCATCCACCCAACACCAATACGATGAGTGACATCCTCATCAATCTCTCCATTTTCCTGGATAATAGACCCAAGATACTTGAAACTCCCTTTCTTTTGGATGACCTGTGTATCCAACTTCACTTCTACGTCATCGTCCTGAGTCGCCTCACTGAACTTGCACTCCATATATTCAGTCTTGGTCCTGCTCACCCTAAACCCCTTTGACTCGAGGGTCTGTCTCCAAACCTCCAACTTAGCATTAACTCCTCCGCGAGTCTCGTCCACCAAAACTACATCATCCGCAAATAACATGCATCATGGCACCTCACCTTGTATTTGCCGCGTCAATACATCCATTACCAAGGCAAATAGAAACGGGCTAAGGGTCGATCCCTGGTGCAACCCCATTAACACGGCGAAGTGCTCCGAATCTCCTCCCACAGTTCTAACGCGAGTCTTGGCCCCCTCATACATGTCCTTAATTGATCTGGTGTACGCCACGGGTACACCTCGAGCCTCCAAGCACCTCCAAAGGACCTCCCTAGGGACTTTATCATACGCCTTTTCTAGATCGATGAACACCATGTGCAAGTCCTTCTTCCTTTCCCTGTGCTGCTCCACCAGTCTTCTAAGGATATGAATGGCTTCCGTAGTCGAGCGTCCTAGCATAAAGCCGAACTGGTTCTCTGAAATAGGCACGATCTGTTTCAACCTCAACTCCACCACCCTCTGTCAGACCCTCATAGTGTGGCTTAGCAATTTGATACCCCTATAGTTGTTGCAACTCTGAATATCACCCTTGTTCTTGTACAAAGGAATCATCGTGCTCCATCTCCAAGCTTCAGGCATCTTTGCCGTTCTGAAAATACCATCAAACAACTCGATTAGCCACTTCACACCTGTCTCACCCGAGCTCTTCCAAAAGTCCACGGGAATCTCATCTGGCCCCGTCGCCCTACCCCTTCGCATCTTACGAATCGCAACCTTAACCTCTTCAACCTTTATACGGCTACAATAATCATAGTCACAACGCCTCTCTGAGTGTGCCACATCTCCCAGCACAAAGCTTTTATCCCCCTCTTCATTCAAGAGTCCATGGAAGTACGACTGTCATCTCCTCCTAATGAGTACCTCATCTACTAGTATTTTTCCATCTTCGTCCTTGATGCACTTCACTTGGTCACTTGGTCACTTAGTAGCTACTGTTTGTGGTCTTAATTTGACATTATTAGAATCTTGTTTGGTAGATTATTCAGTGTGGACATTATGTTGATTTCTTATTGCATTAAGTTTTAATAAATCTTGTAGTGTGTTTTTACCTTGTTTTTCTTTATTTTTTGATAATAAATTTGTGAATTTGGTTATTGTGAATCAGATTTCTCTTGTCATTGATGTTGAATTTTTTAGGCATGATTTATTAAGATAAGAATTTCTTTGGCATGATTTATGAAGACATGAATTTCTGAGGCATGATTTAAACCTGTATCTATTTATTTTCTGATAATAGTTTGTGTGACGATGTCGCCTTTCTGGAATGTTTACAAAGTTAGATAAAATTATACCTACTTCTTTGTAATAAATGATCACTATTTGTTCAAAAAACTTAATTGTGGAATCTGTTTTCTTGAAGTGTTGTATGGGGCGGAGTGTTGTCCAGTCAAGAATTCACATATTCAAAAGATGAAGGTGGCTGAGATAAGGATGTTGCACTGGATGTGTGGGTTTACAAGGAGGGATAGGATTAGGAATGTGGATATTCAAACCGAGGTGGGAGTGTCTTTGGTGGAAGACACGATGCAGGAAGTAAGGTTGGGATAGTTCGGGCATGTTATGAGGAGGTGTGAGAGGCTGGTTATTGATGATTTTAAGAGAGGTTGAGGTAGACCTAAGAAATATTGGGGAGAGGTGATCAGGCAGGATTTGGTGAAGTTGTAGCTTACCGAGGACATGACCTTAGATAGGAAGGTGTGGCGGGCATGGATTAGGGTAGAAGGGTAGTAGGTAATTTGGATTCATAGTAGGGAGGGGTGCAGTGTCTTATGGCATGTTTTGGTAGAGTGTGCCTTGTAGTTTTGTTTCATCTGCTTCGGATATTTTTCTAGTGCTTCGTGTAGTTAGACTATGGTATTACTTTGATGTTATTATTTTGTGATTATCTATTGCTTTGTTTATTTGTTTGTTTAATTGGATATATATCTTGGATTTTGTGAGCCGAGGGTCTACTGGAAATAGCCTCTTTACTTTACCTTTAGGGTAAAGGTATGGTCTGCATATATTTTACCCTCCCCAGGCCCCACTTTATGGGAATTTACTGGGTCTGTTATTGTTGTTGTTGTTTTCTTGAAGTGTCCAAACATTGGCTAAGTTGGTTGTTTACTTAGTGTAACATCTCTTTTATTTTTGTTACTGGTTTTTGCTATGGTGTTGGTTTTGTTATTGTGTTATATCTTTTATGTATATTACTGGTTTTGGCTAAGTTGTTGGTTTACTTAGTGTGTCATCTCTTTCATTTAAGTTACTGATTTTGGCAACGGTATTTGTTTACTTAGTGTGTCATCTCTTTCATCTACTTAGTATGTCTACTTAAGTGCGACATCTTTTATATTGAAGTGATGTTTCTAGTTAAGTTGCTATTTTTGTCTATGCTTTGCTCAGGAAAAACTGAAAATGGTTTTTTTATTAAAAAGGGACAGTTTGGTCTAGCAATCTCATGTATTGTCCAGTATTTTTATGTTTATTAAAAAGGAATTATTTGGTCCAGTATTATGATGTTTAAATTGAACTTATCTTGATTTTTTTGATAAATTTAAATTAAATTTGAAATAATTCTGTTTGTTAAACCTAAATGAGTTATTGGTAAAGTAGTTGATGTGTAAATTGTATCTGATTGTTAAACATGAAGTAATAGTAATAGTCCATCAAGTAGTAGTTATAACTTTCATTATTTTTAGTGTCTCTTCTCTATCATCTACTTAGTGTGTCTTCTTGAGTGTAGAATCTGTTATATTAAAGTTATATATCTAGTTAAGTTACTTGTTTTGTTTGTCCTTTGCTTTGGACAAACTGAAAAATGGTCTTCTATTAAAAAGGGACTGTTTGGTCCAGCTTTCTTATGTTTGGTCCAATATACTCATGTTTATTGAAAAGGGGATTGTTTGGTCCTGTATTCTTATGTTAACGTTTGAAATGATCTTTATTTTTTTGGTAAAGTTAAATTAAATTTGAAATGATTCTGTTTGTTGAACCTAAATAAGTTATTGATAAAGTAGTTGATGTATGAATCGTATCTTATTGTTGTTGTATGAGTGTTAAACATAAAGTAATAGTAATAGTCCATCAAGTAGCCATTATAGCATTCATTATTTTTTTAATTTGAATCTGCTTTTGCTTTTAATTGAACAATGATAAAAGGTCTCACTTTACGTATCCTATAAAAGACATGAATGGTTCTTAGTTTTTGTTTTAGTAGTTAGCAGTATGTCTGAAATTATTGCCTAGTTATTAATCTGGCTTGTCTTTGGGTTATCGTAAAGTAATACTGTGAAGTGCTTGCTATTGTTCTTGCGTTAAATCTTAAACTTTAAAGCGTCCATTTGTTGTTTGAGATATGATGGTTCAGCTGGATTGTTCTGATGGATTGATTCAGTTGCAGAACATTGTTGTCTCTTATGTTTGTTAGTTAATTTTTTTATTTTCTTGTGTCAAATAGATGTCAATGAGTAATTTAGATAGAAGTTGGATGAATCTAAGAAGAAGTAGTGATGAGTTCATCAATGGAGTGAAGGATTTTCTTGATGAGGCATTTGAGCGAGGTTCTAAAGGAAAAGAGATATTATGCCCATGTGATGTTTGCAAGAATAGCTATTGGCATTTTAAACTTTTTGTGGAGAATCACTTGTTTGCAAAAGGATTTGTTGTAGGATACGACAGGTGAATTTCTCACGGGGAAAGGGTAACCTCAAGTATACCACATCCAAGAAGTAATGATAAAGCTTATAACAGTCATGATGATATTGATGGACTGCTTCATGACACATTTAGAAATATAGAAGATGATGTAGGGTATGAAGAAGGAGTGAGAGAAGGACTATTTGATGATGCAAAAAGGTTTTTTAGATTAGTTGAAGAAGGGAAAAAGAAGTTATATCCAGGATGTGAGAACTTTAGCAAGTTGAGTTTCGTGATTCAGTTATACTTGCCCAAAAGCCTGCATGGGTTGAGTAATGTAGCATTTTCAGATCTGCTAGACTTATTAAAAGAAGCATTTCCATTTTCTCAACTTCTCGAGTCTTTCAATAAGGCTAGAAAGATGATAAAAGATTTGGGTGTCGGTCATAGAAAAAATACATGCATGTCCTAAAGATTGCATGCTCTTTCAGAAAAACAAGGCAGAGGCTGATAATTGCTATGTGTGTAGGTCGTCTAGATGGTCAAACACTACTCATGGTGTGATGACCCTTTCCGTCATCTTCACATTTTTACATTTATTGCACTGTTAGAGCCTTCCTGTAGCATCCCCAAGTCATTTATGGCTTACTGGGACCGGTAGTGTGGTGTCCTGGTGTTCGTTTGGTCGTTTTAGTCGTTCGCCTATTTTAGAGCCTTAAACTTAGAATATCGTTGACTTTAGTCAACATTCTTAGCTAATGTGCTCAGAATTGAATTCTGATAGTTCCGTTAGCTCCGTAGAAATGAGTTTGGTCTATTTGGACCTTTAGTTGAGGCCTGAGAACTTTCGGTGTGGGTTTGTGTGGTTTTCTCAGTTTTCAGGCCATTTGGAGTTGAAAGTATAACTTAGGGTGACTTTTGATGATCGGAGTGTCAGATTAAAAATTGGACGATTCCATCAGCTCCAGAATGTTGAGTTTGGTCTAGGAAGATGGTTGGTTTGGGTTTCGGGTGAGTCGGACTCATTTTGAGCTTTTGAGTTCCTTTTCGTTAGTGTTGACTTGGGTGACCATTTCTCTGAAACGATCTCGTATGGAAGTTTCATTAATTCCTTTGAGTCTGGAACATCGTTTTCACTCTATTAGCACTATTGGTTTTTGAATATCGGTTTCCGATTGTGCCCGGAATGCCACGTTGAGTTTTCAAAAAGTGCAGAAAATCAGCTGCGGACAGCAATTATTTATTGCTGTCATTTCGTTTTTTCCATCCCTTCTCCTCACTTTTCTCACTCTAAAACTCAAAATTCTCTCCACCATTTTGCTCCATTTCAGTTCTAAGTCTTGGGGAATTATTTGTTCGTCGATTATCCGTAGTTCTTCGCCTCTTGGTAAGTCATCTTCCCCAACTTGCCTACTTCATTTTTTCTCTTAATTCCTCCATTGATGCTCATCCAAATCTTGGATTTTGTGATAGATTCTTCCCCCTAAGCTTGTGCATGTTCGTGGCTATGAAGTTTTATCTGTCTTCGGATGATTTTCCATCGTTTTGGTAAGTAATTCTTGCCCAATTTCCATTTTTATTTTCGAAATTTCCATTCTTTAATCCCCAACTTGGGCGGGCTGTTTTGGTTCCCATACCTTGTCCAATTATTCTCAAATTTGGAGCATGACTTCTTGGCATGGTTGGGGTAATCATGGTTCTTTTTGTTTTTGGTTTTGGGTTACAGGCCCCACGAGCCCGCTTTTGACCTGGATATCAATCCGGCTACAATTGTAGCAATATGGGTATCGTTAGACTCGTCCTAATATTTTATTCATGAATTTGATAGTTTGATTATCATTCGGAGCTTCTTGGAGAAGCTTGGCCTCAGATATCGTCATTCCCGGAGCTTGTCATTGAACAACAGGTAGCTTACGGCTTAACTCCCTAGACTTCGCATATATCGGGTAAAATTATACTAGTTGGCATCCTTGGGTTAGGTTATTAGGTTGGTACCATAGACCTTGACTGCTTTTCCATGATTCATCCTATTTCTTTCCTCCGTTGTGTGTAGTATTCCTATTAGTTGATATATTTATTACCCGTGTGACCCCGTGAGGTCTTGTTGACTCTGGAACATAAAAGGTGGGATTATGGGAATGTCCGCGAGTCCCGGACATAGAAATATCATTCTAGGCTAGTTATGCTTGCTGAGTAGCTTCGGAGCCTATGCAGGGCCGTTAGTTTAATAGTGAGCTGCCGGACATCTATTTGGGTTGATCATATCATTTCCATGCATATAAAGAGGTTTTTCCACGTTTTATCATGGTTTTTGACTTTGGGCCTACGAAAACTAATTTTCTAAACCTTGCATGGCCTCGGGGACCCATTTTTTATGAAATTGGATTTGGAAATGATTTGACTTGATATGTGGATCTTCTTCGGGTAACAGAAGGTTAAAAATACAGTTTTATCATGATTTACCACTATTGCTAGACTCGATCAGGTCGGAGTGCTAGCTGAGTTTTCTTACTGATTTTAAATGATATCAGGCTCGGGCAGGTCTAGCATCTGAGATGTTTTTACTACTGTTTTAGACCTAATTGTGCCTGGGCACCCTTGGAAGGGTTTTTGAGACATCATTTTCACTATTTTAGTCCTAGATAGGGTCTAGGCATGCATATTTAAGACTTAGCTACTGGCTTGAACCTGGACTCGATTCCGAAGGACACGTTTTGATTTTGAGTTTTAGTATGGGGTCCGGGACCTCCATGGACCTGTCTGATCTGGGCCTGAGGCTTTGGACTGCGTGTGCCGGGGGAAGGGTATATGGTGGAGTAGAGGTATACGGGATGTGTCCTTCCATGGAACCTTCCTACTGGGCCTGATCAACACCGGAGGAGGTACATACAAAGGTTCTATTTCACCACAAGGTTTTCATGTATCATATCATCCATTATTTGAGATAAAACCCTTGTTTGTTATTTGTTGATTATACTCTCCGGTAGTATGGGATGCCAGAGGGTTTGTTTTCACTTGATTACGTTCCTCGGTTGTATGGGCGGCCGAGGGACTGTAGGTAGACTCTTGTTACTTTATTTCTATATTGTTCCCTATTACGGTTGAGTATGAGCATGATTACTGTGAGGTGGTGAGTTCCTGGATTGAGTTTTGTATGACTTGATTGGGTATTAATTATTGTATGTCGAGCATGTCTACCTTTATTCTTCTCTCCCTTTTTCCTTATACTTGAGGGTACCGATATACTGCCCGTTTCTATAACTTATTCTTATATATACTATTTTTGCAAGTATCCGAAGGTGCGTTATCCTTACTTTCACTTATGCCTGTTGTGTGTATATATTCTATATGCTAGCCTTATATGTTGTTTCTGTTGTCTTCCCTCTGGGCTAGCTCTTGTATGCTTATCGTTGAATTTTGTGACTGTTTGTTCCTACTTTGCCTGATATTGCTCTTTTACTTTATATGTGCCCAATCGGCCTATGATACCTACTGGGTACCTTATGATTCACATTTGGTTCTTACTCTACCCTCTACATCTTCTGGTGCAGATCCTAGCATGGGCCACCGCCGTTAGAGCATCAGAGACTCGTGCGGGGTGTAGTTTTTGGATAATCCAGGCCAAGGGTGAGCTCTTGGCATTCAGATCTTGACTTCAGTTATCCTTGGTGTATTTTTTACTCTTATAGTTTTGGAGACATTGTGTATATATGACTTTTAGACCTTTGTACTCCTGATGTAGTTCAGCTCTTATACGCTTTGATACCAGGTTTTGGGTTGGTTTAGATTCCACTTGTTTATATCTCTCTTGTATATATTTTCTTCTCATTATGCCCTTGCTTCCGCTTATGTATCGAATCTTCCACTTAAACTGGTAGAAGGTAGCCCATTATTAACCATTCTGGGCTACGGGGATTGGTTTGCCTACTGGGGGGTTGTAGGTGCCATCATGATCGAGAAATCAGGTCGTGATGGCATGGTATCAGAGCTCTAGGTTTATCGGTGTCATCGGTATAGGAGCTAATGTCTAGTAGAGTCCTGCGGATCAGTGCAGAGACGTCCGTGCTCAATCTTTGGGAGGATATAGTGACATCTTAGGAAACTGGACTTTTCTTGTCTCTCTCTCATGCGTAGAATCCTTGAAAATTTTTAGAAATCTCACTTATTCTGGTTCACTATTTCGTAGATGGTTCGTACGAGATCTTTAGCTTCTGGCGGAGGAGATCCTCCTGCCCCTGCACCTCCGACTCCAGCTAAGGGTTGGGGTGGTCGCTGGGGTAGAGGTAGGGGTCGAGGGCGCCCCAGATAAGTGGCACCTGCTAGAGCTTCTATAGTAGATATAGAGTCTGAGTATGACTACGAGCCAGAGTTAGCTTCAGAGCAGCATCATGTGGGACTGGGGATAGCCCAGGCACCACCAGCTGCAGTACCAGTTCCATCATCAGTTTTTGTCCAACTTTAGCCCCAGCTCAGTCATTAGATATTCGGGGTTTGTTACTTCAGCTATTGGGTATGATTGGGGAGCGTCCTTCTGAGACAGCCCATAGATCCACTCAGGGGGCAGCCCTGGGTGTTCAGAGTTCAGGAGCACAACTTTCTACTGTGGCTCCCCGTGCTGAGGTTGTTCCTGTTCCATCGGTTTCCCAGCCTCTTGCTCCTCGCTCTACTATGACAGAGACGGAGCAGAAGGCCTTGGGTAGGTTTCTGAGATTGTCACCATCGAGATTCGCTGGTACATCGGGTCAGGACCCATATGACTTTATCACTACCTGCAAGGAGATATTGCACCATTTGGGCTTATTGGAGACTCACGGGGTTGGCTACACTTCATATCAGTTTAAGGTCCAACAAAGTTACGGTAGAGGGCACAGGTTGCTTTCAGGCCTTCTACATCACCTCCCTTGACCTAGTCTGAGTTTTATGAGGCCTTTATGGCCATTTTCTTGCCATAGAGTGACCAAGAGCGTCGGTGGGAGGAGTTTACTAGGATTTCTAAGGATACCATGACCCTCTCAGAGTATGAGACCCAGTTCTATCAGCTTGCTTCGTTTGGAGCCATGATTATGCCTATTGAGCCCGACAGAATTTGTAGATTTGTTTGGGGGCTACGGAGAGAGTTCAGAGAGCCTGCAGAGATATTGGTTGCTAGCGGTCGAACATTCCAGGCCATTGTATACTATGCCCACATAGTTGAGGATTTGCGTCATCATGACACTGGGGCAAGAGATAAGAGGCCTCGACATCAGGGTAGTTACAGTGGTTCTTGGAATAGTGGTAGAGGTTCAGGCCTATGGGGCCGAGGTTATCAGCTGCAGAAGCATCAGGGTCAGTCTAGCCGACTAGTACAGGTGTCACTTCAAGCATCACTTCAGGCTTCTGGTTCTCAGTTTGAGTAGGGTCAGGGTAGTCAGCAAGGTCACATTGGTCTGCCGTCGAGAGGTACAGATTATGATGCATCAGTTCATGGTGGCCATTCAGGTTCTGCTGGTTCATCTCGACCGAGTAGGTCATCAAGGGCTTGCTATACTTATGGTGTGGTTGGTCACTTTGCTAGAGATTACCCCCAGCAGGGTACAGTTCAGTCAGTTGAGCCACTGCGAGCAGTTCAGCCTCTGGCTAGAGAGGGTGGTGGTCAGGCTAGGGTTTGTACCCCATATGGCAGAGCAAGTGGTAGGGATAATGGTCGGAAAGGTAGAGATCGTCATCAGTTCTATGCGGTCCTTGGGAGACCGAAGGAAAAGGCCTCAGATACTGTGATCACATGTACAATTTTTGTATCCCGTCAGCCAGATTATGCTTTGTTTGATCCTGGATCCACTTGTTCATATATTCTGCCTACTTTCTGCCTTGTTAGGGGTTGGCTAGTGAGCCATTGTCTGTTCTTGTTTCTGTTTTGACCCTAGTAGGAGATTCTTTAGTAGTGGATTAGATTGTGAGATCTTGTGTGATGTTTGCTTGTGATTTGGACACTTGGGCTAACTTGATGATACTTGATATGTTGGATTTTGATGTGATACTGGGAATGGACTGGTTTCCCCTTCACCGTGAGGTTTTGGATTACTATGCCAAGTCCATTACCATAGCCATGCCCGTTGTATCCTCGGTTGTGTGGCAGGGTTATGTTAGCCATGCACCATCTGGGATCATTTTTTGTCTTCGAGCTAGGAAGATGATATACTGTGGGTGTTTAGCTTTTCTAGCATATGTCCAAGATGCTAGTGCTGACCCTACATCTCCTAAGTCTGTTCTTATGATTAGAGACTTCCTAGATGTGTTTCCTACCGACGTGCCAGGCCTTTCACCTGAGAGGGATATTGATTTTGCCTTTGAGTTAGAGCCAGGCACCAGGCCCATTTCTATTCCTCCCTACCATATGGCTCCTGCTGAGTTGAGAGTGCTTAAGGAGCAGCTCTAGGATTTGTTAGCTAGGGGGTTTATTAGACTGAGTGTGTCTCCTTGCTCCTGTTCTCTTCGTGAAGAAGAAGGATGGGTCGATGCGGATGTGTATTGATTATCGACAGTTGAATAAGGTGATAGTGAAGAATAAGTATCTGATGTACAGGATTGATGACTTATTAGATCAGCTTCAGGGTTCTGTCATATTTTCTAAGATTGATTTGAGGTCCGGCTACTATCAGTTGAGGATTAGGGTTGAGGACATCTCTAAGACAACATTTATGACACGTTACATCCACTATGAGTTCCTGTTGATGTCTTTTAGGTTGACTAATGCCCCCGCAACCTTTATGGACTTGATGCACAGGGTGCTTAGCCCGTACTTGGACATGTTCGTGATAGTCTTCATTAATGACATCTTGGTATACTCGAGGAGTAGAGCTGAGCATGTGCAGCACTTGAGGACTGTACACCAAGTTCTCAAAGTGTGAGTTTTGGTTAGAGTCTTTTGCATTCCTAGGGCACGTGGTGTCTAAGGATATTATTAGAGTTGATCCGGGTAAGATTTCTACAGTTTGTGATTGGCCTAGACCTACTACTCCTACTGAGGTTCACAGCTTTATTGGGTTAGCCGGGTATTACAGATGGTTCGTTGAGGGATTTTCTTCCATAGCAGCACCCTTGACTCTGCTGACTAGGAAGGATGTTCCATTTCATTGGTCTGATCAGTGCGAGGATAGCTTCCAGAGGCTTAAGGCCTTATTGACTTCAGCTCCAGTTTTGACTATACCAGTTAAAGGTCATAGTTTCTCTGTGTATTGTGATGCCTCAGGGGTCGGTCTTGGTAGTGTGTTGATGTAGCAGGGTCGAGTGATATCATATGCATCGAGGCAGCTGAAGGTTCATGAGCACAACTACCCCACTCACGACTTAGAGTTAGTGGCAGTAGTCTTCGCGCTCAAGATCTAGAGGCACTATCTATATGGAGTTCATTATGAGATATTCACCGACCATCATAGTCTTCAGTACATTACGAGTCAGCGCGAGCAGAACTCGAGACAGAGGAGATGGATTGAGTTGCTAAAGGACTATGATTTCACTATTTTATACCATCTGGGCAAGGCAAATGTGGTAGAAAATGCCTTGAGTCAGAAGGCGGTGAGTATGGGTAGCCTAGCTTCACTTTTAGCTTCTGAGCGACCGTTGGCCTTGGACATCTAGTCCTTGGAAAACCGTATGGTTAGGCTTGACTTATCAGATCCGAGCAGAGTTCTTGCAAGTATTGAGATTCGTTCTACTCTAGTTGATCATATTCAGAGCCTATAGTTCGAGGATCAGAGTTTGTGTGACCTTCATGATCAGGTGGTTTGGGTAAGGCCAGCCGGGCTACCTTGGGTTGTGATGGGATTTTGAGGTTTGAGGGTTGACTTTGTGTTCCGAGAGTTGGTGATTTGATACAGTTGATACTCTATGAGGCACATTGTTCCAGATACTCCATCCATCCTGGCGCAGGAAAGATGTATAGAGACCGGAGACAACTTTACTGGTGGAGTGGTATGAAGTAGGACATGGCAGAGTTCGTATCTCGGTGCTTGAACTATCAATAGGTCAAGTTCGAGCACATGAGACCGGGTGGTTTCATGCAGTGACTTTCCATTCCTGAGTGGAAGTGGGTGGTTTTCCTCGTACTACTTAGGGGTTTGACTCCATTTTGGTGATCGTTGATAGGATGACTAAGTTAGCATATTTCTTGTTGGTTTAGACTTCCTACGGGGCAGAGAGGTTAGCTCAGATCTACATTTGTGAGATTATACGATTGCACGGGGTCCCAGCTTCTATCATTTCAGATCGCGACACTCAGTTCACATCTCAATTCTGGAGAGCTATACAGAGAGATTTGGGTATGGAGGTTCAGCTTAGTACTGCTTTCCACCCTCAGATGGATGGCCAGTCCGAGAGGACTATTCATGTCCTGGAGGACATGCTTCGGGCTTGTGTTCTAGACTTTGGAGGTTCATGGGATAAGTTTGTGCCATTGTCTGAGTTTGCATATAATAATAGCTTTCATTCGAGCATTGGCATGGCACCTTTAGATGCTTTGTATGGTAGGTGTTGCAAATCACCCATTGGTTGGTTTGATGGGTTAAAGTCCAGACCGCAAGGTAAAGATTTACTTAGATATTCCTTGGACCGAGTTTGTTTGATCCAGGACAGACTTAGAGCAGCCCAGAGTAGGTAGAAGAGAAACACTGATTGTAGACTTCGTGCCTTGGATTTTAGTGTTGGTGATCTGGTTTTCCTCTGAGTATCGCCCATGAAGGGCGTGATAAGATTTGGTCGGCGGGGCAAGCTTAGCTCCAGGTTTATTAGGCCATTTGAGATTTTATAGAGGGTTGGTAGTGTTGTCTACATGTTAGCCTTGCCTTTGATACTTTTAGGTGTTCACCCAGTTTTCCATGTTTCAATGTTGCGCTGGTATGTGCCTTATGAGTCTCATGTGTTGCATTGGGATTCAGTTCAGTTGGATGAGAGTTTATCATTTTTTGAGGAGCCGATAGCTATTCTGGCCATAGATATCAGGAGGTTGATATCTAGGGAGATTCCAGTTGTGAAAGTACAGTGGAGGCATCGTCTGGTCGAGGAGGCTACCTTGGAGACTGAGAGTGAGTTTCATTCTCAGTATCCGCAGTTGTTCGAGCCTTCAAGTACTCCCTTCTTCTTAACTTTAGAGGACAAAAGTATTTTTAGTAGTGGATGTTGTGATGACCCTTCCGATCATCTTCACGTTTTCGCATTTATTGCACTGTTAGAGCATTCATGAATTTGATAGTTTGATTCTCGGTTGGAGCTTCTTGGAGAAGTTCGGCCTCGAATATCATCATTCCCGCATCTTGTCGTCGGACGACAGGTAGGTTACAGCTAAACTCCCTAGACTTCACATATATCGGGTAAAATTTTACTAGTTGGCATCTTTGGGTTGGGTTATTAGGTTGGTACCACAGACCTTGACCGCTTTTCCATGATTCGTCTTATTTATTTCCTCCGTTGTGTGTAGTATTCCTACTAGTTGATATATTTATTACTCTTGTGACCCCGTGAGTTGTTGTTGACTCTGGAAAATAGAAGGTGGAATTATGGGGAATGTCCGCGAGTACCGTACATCGAAATATTTTTCTAGGCTGGCTATGCTTGCTGAGTAGCTTCGGAGCTTGTGCAGGGCCGTTAGGTTGATTGTTAGCTATTGGGCAACTATTTGGGTTGATCATATCATTTCCATGCATATAAAGAGGTTTTTCCATGTTTTATAACGGTTTTCGGCTTCGGGCCTACAAAAACTGATTTTCTAAACCTTGCATGGCCATGGGGGCCCATTTTCGATGAAATTGGATTTGGAAATGATTTGACTTGATACGTAGATCTTCTTGGGGTAAAATAAGGTTTAAAATATGGTTTTATAATGATTTACCACTATTGCTAGACTCGACCGGGTCGGAGTGCTAGCTGAGTTTTCTTACTGATGTGAAATGATATCAGGCTCAGCCAGGTCGAGCATTTGAGATGTTTTTACTACTATTTTAGACCCGGTTATGCCCGTGCACCCTTGGAAGGGTTTTTGAGAAATCTTTTTCACTGTTTTAGTCCTAGACAAGGTCTAGGCATGCATATTTAAGACTTAGCCACTTGCTTGAACCCAGACTCAATTCCGGAGGACACGTTTTGACTCTTAGTTTTAGTATGGGGTCCGAGACCTCCATGGACATTGCCAGTCCGAGCCTAAGGCTTTGTGCTGCGTGTGCCGGGGGAAGGGTATATGGTTGAGTAGATGTATACGGGCTGTGTCCTTCTATGGATCCTGCCTGCTGGGCCCGATCGGCACCGGAGAATGTACTTACAAGAGGTTCTATTTCACCCCGAGGTTTTCATATATTATATCATCCATTGTTTGAGATACCACCCTTGTTTGCTATTTGTTGATTGTATGCTCCGGTAGTATGAGAAGCCGGAGGGTTTGATTTCACTTGATTGCGTTCCTCAGTTGTATGGGTGGCCGAGGGACTGTAGGTAGACTCTTGTTACTTTATTCCGATATTTTTCCCTATTACGGTTGAGTATGAACATGATTACTATGAGGTGGTGAGTTCCTGGATTGAGTTTTGTATGACTTGATTGGGTATTAATTCCTGTATATTGAGCATGTCGACCTTTATTCTTCTCTCCCTTTTTCCTTATACTTGAGGGTACCGGTATACCGCCCATTTCTAGAAATTATTCTTATATATACTTTTTTTGCAAGGATCCAGGTGCGTTGTCCTTACTTTCACCTGTGCCTGTTGTGTGTATATATTCTATATGCTAGCCTTATATTTTGTTTCTACTATCTTCCCTCTAGGATAGCTCTTGTGTGCTTATCGTTAAATTCTGTGACTGCTTGTTCCTACTCTACCTGCTATTTCTCTTTTACTTTATATGTGCCCAGTCGGCCTATGATACCTACTGGGTACCTTATGCTTCGCATTTGGTGCTTACCCTACCCTCTGCTTCTTCTGGTGCAGATCCTAGCGTGGGCCATGACCATTATCATGTTAGAGACTCGTGTGGGGTTCAGTTTTTGGATCATCCACGCTGAGGGTGAGCTCTTTGCATTCAGAGAATGACTTCAGTTGTCCTTGCTGTATTTTGTACTCTTATATTTTCAGAGACATTGTGCTTATATGACTTTTGGACTTTTGTACTCCTGATGTAGTTTGGCTCTTATACGCTTTGATACGATGTTTTGGGTTGGTTTAGATTCCACTTGTTTATATCTCTCTTGTATCTATTTTCTTCTCATTATTCCCTTCCTTCTGCTTATGTATCGAATCTTTTGCTTAAACTATTAGAAAGTAGCCCATTACTAACCATTCCGGGCTACGGGGATTGGTTCACCTACTGAGGGGTTGTAGGTGCCATCATGACCAAGAAATCGGGTTGTGACACATGGATTGACTACTAAAAAAACAAAAAAACAGCCAAGGTTTTTAGATATTGTCCTTTGAAAGACTGTTCATGTGTTCCGAAATGGCTGCTCTGATGAGATGGAAGAATGTCACTGCACGACCTAATGAAAGGGAATCTAAGACACCCTACTGATGGAGAAGCTTGGAAAGATTGTTACTCTTTGTATCCAACCTTCTCGAGTGATCCTCGAAATGTTAGATTGGGTCTTTTAAGTGATGGGTTCAATCCATTTCGGACCATGAGCATTTCTCATAGCACATGGCATGTTATGCTGATGAATTACAATCTATCACTGTGGATTCCCATGAAGCCAGAGTACATAATGTTGTAATTGATCATTCCAGATCCATCCTCTCCAGGAAATGATATTGATGTGTACCTACAATCATTAATTGATGAGTTGAATGAGCTATGGGATGTTGGGGCAGAAACATATGATGCTCATACAAACAAAACTTTTCAAATGTGTGCAGCCTTGTTCTGGATAGTTAGTGACTTTCCGGCGCTAGCAATGCTGTCCTGATGGAGCACTAAGGGGAAATTGGCATGTCCAACTTGTAAATATAGCACATTCTCTCAATATGTGAAGCATAGTCATAAGATGTGTTACTTTGGTCATAAGACATTTTTGCCTTCTGATTATCCATATCGAAGAGACAAGAAATCATTTAATGGTGCGGAGGATCATAGACCTTCACCTACACCTTTATCAAGCACATAAGTGGTTGAAAAGCTACAGGATGTCAACAATGTTTTTTTGGAAAGGGCCAAAAGAAGAGGTGTCGGCCTACTGAGGGCCCATGGAAGAAAAGATCCATCTTTTTTCAATTACCATATCGGCCTACAAATAAGTTGAGGCACAATCTAGATGTGATGCATATTGAGAAAAACTTTTTTGATAGTTTACTTGCAACTTTACTAGAGGTATTAGGAAAGTCAAAGGATCACATTAGTTCTCGATATGACTTGCAAGTAATGGGGATAAGGAAGGAGTTGCATCCAGTAAAAGATAATACAAATGGCAAAGTATACTTAGTTAAATCCTATTTTTCCATAAGACCAGAAGAAAATAAAGTGTTCTGTACACTGTTTAAAAATGCCAAATTACCAAAAGGGTGTGCCTCGAACATATTAAACTGTGTAGATGTGGAACAAATGAAGATATCAAGATATAAGAGCCATGATGCTCATATTATAATGTACTACTTGTTGCAGATTGCAGTTCACAAATCATTGCCTAAGAATGTTGTAGCAGTGTTGATTATGTTGGAAAACTTTTTTAATGCCATATGCAGTAAGGCAATAAAGCAGGCAGATCTAGAGGGATTGCAAGCTGAAATCTAAGAAATTGAATGTGAGATAGAAAAGATATTTCCTCCAACCTTTTTTGATATAATGGAAAATTTGCCTATCCATTTGGTTGATGAAATTAAGTTGGGGGGTCCAAATCATCTTCATTATATGTATCCCATGGAGAGAGAATTGGGTGAATTGAAGGACCTTGATCGTAATCGGTATAATCCAAAAGCTTCAATAGTACATAGGTTTATTGCCTAAGAGTTCTTTACCATTTGTTCGAGATACATACATGATGGAGTGAAAACAAGATTCAGTAGGTACCAAACTGAGGATGACGAGGATGCTGAACAAGAGCAAGATGATGGACCAACTGTATTCTCGAAGCTAGATGATACTATTGGAAAAGAGAAGAAAACAAAAGGAAATCCTTTCTAAATTCTAGCTGCCTAGTAAACTTGTTTAACTAGAATATTTTGGTATACTGTAATAGACATTTTTGTTGATTTTGTTGGCTCATTGTCTGTAGGGGAGGAAGCCTAATAGTAGGCAAGATGGGAAGTAGTAGATTTCTTTTCCTTTTTGGTGTACTTGTTCCACTTTGGCTTCTAGGTGTGGGTGAATTACGAGGTAAGGATTATTCATGTGAAGTAGTTAGATGAGGAATTTTGGTATTTCTCTCTGTAGAAGTTCTTGAAGTTACAACTCCTAAAATATTCTAGGGAAGAGGGGAGAAGTCTTCGATAGGGTAAGCTACAAAACCATAAGATGACCATAGTTATAAGATTGAATATCGTGATAAAATACAGGTGGACCTTTGCTTTTGCGACTAGTGACCCTTTTGATTGGGAGCTCAAGGTTAGTTGGTTTTTTTTGTGATAAGAACGAATACTATTCTTAGTAGATAATCTAGATGCACGAGATTAAGTCGAGATTGGATTAAACATAGAGAAAATAGGTAGTTAGACTCAGACCTTAGTATCTATATATGCGGTGGTGAGAATTGTAGTTGCTTATGGTAAGTGTGGTGTTTAGAGGAATTAGTGTAGTTAGCAAGGTTTTCCTTAGCTAAAAGGTTGTCAATCATATTGTTAAGGCGAGGATAATATTGTTCTTACTCCTTGCCCAGGGTGCTCATATCTTATGTTTAGTAGCTTCAGCTTGTAAGATACTAGACCCTCATATCCGATCAGTTCATACCTGCTCGTTATCATTCCTAAGGCCATTAGGCCCTACATTCAGTTTAGTCCATGATAGTAAGTTTAATTAGGAGTTACTTCTCTCAGTTTGATGTCCCTTTAAGTTAACTGTGATTTCCAAAGATGCATTTGTTCCCTATGAGTTCCAGCTAAGTCCCTACTCTTAATCTAAACCAGAAGTCATATTAGATATGCGGTTTCGTGTCCTATCAGTTGTTTTTATGCTCTTAGTATGCATACATGTCTCATGAATCCAGCTCAATTTGTATTTCAGTCAAAAATCAGTTATCCTGTTAGTACTTTAACTTTTAAAACTCAGTTGAGGGAGCTACTTTGGAAGCAGAAACAACCATGAAAGCCAAGTACCCTCATCTCTTTCCTTTTGATCCAGTTTTAGCTTGAGGTAATAGTTTTCTCCTTAGTATGTTCCTCCGACTCCATTCCATCAGTTTTCCTCATGATCCTAGTATGTATTCCTATTTTTAGAGTTAGTTCAACCATGTTTTTAAGTTAGAACTCAGTATTCATGCATATTCTTTAGTTTTCATGTTTTGTTGGTTGGTATTGTTGTTTTTCTCTTAGTTTTCCTTAGTTAGCCTTCATTCAAGGAAAAATGATCCCAAGGGGAGATATTGTAACACCTTAGAATTCGAACCAGACTTTAGATTTGGAATTCCTAAAAATTCTGATGTTCTTAGGGAGCACGGTTAGATTCACGGGCCATCATTTTGGATCACGACCCATGGTTTGCCTCTTGGGGACTGCCTCGTCTAAATATATGGACCACTTCATGGATCGTAGTTTAAAACCATGACCTATCCTATGAATCCATGGTTTTTATCATTAGAGGACCCTCTATGAGGGGTCCTGGAAACATGAGTCAATTGACGACCCATCATTTTGTTTCATGGGCCATCCTGTTAACCATAGTTCTCAAGGATCAGAAGATCCTCACTTTCGTAAGTTAAAACCATGGTTCTATTGATGACCCATCATTAAGTACCATGGGCCATCCTATTTGTCGTGGTTCCTAACTTCAGAAGACCCCTACTTTCCCCTAGTCCAAAACCATGGGTCACAGTACCATCCGTTGTTCCACTTCACAGACCGTCGGGTGACTCATGGAATGAAAGCTCAGCAGAGTCTCAAAAATGGTTTTAGAAACAACGGGTCATTTCCCTGGGCCGTCATCCTCATATATGGTCCATAGACCCATCCATGATACTTGAAGCCGAGTCACTTTAGTAGTTTTCAAGCTTATTTCCCTTGGGTACTTTTGTAAAATCCCACTCTTTTAACTCCTAAATGAGGTCGTTTTGGGCTATTCAAGCAGGGTTTTATCTCTAATTATCCTAAGTCTTCTCTCAAACCCTCATTCAAGTTCTAAAAAGGGAAAATAACTCCATTCTCTCAAGCTCCAAGCTCCAAGCTAAGGATATCATCTCCAAGTCTCCATCCCTCTCATCCTAGGTTAAGAAAGCTTCAATTCAGGTATGTCGGTATTCAATAAGGGATTCTTTCACCCTTATTCCCAAAACCCCCATATTCTATATTGATTTTATGAACTTTTAAATTAGTGTTCTTACCCAATTCTCATGGGCTTTTCTATAAATTGTTTTCTCATGATTCTACTATAAAATCTAATTTCAAATTGCATGATTTTGCATGGGTTTTTAAAAGTGAATTCCTATTTCATGAATTGGAGGTTAAACCTAGCCAATTTTGCATGCATAGATGGATTTAAGCAAATTGGGGTATTTTGATAGCATGATCTCATGAATTTCAAGCAATTTCATGCCTAGTTCCTATGTTTTATGAATTTACATGTGATTATGAAATTGAACTAGTATCATGCAAGTTTTTAAGATATGAATTATTATTAAAGATAAGACACCCGATGTGCCATCAATATTCATGAATGATTTTCTAAAACAAGGTTCGTGAGTATTATGAATATCCGGGTTATGAACTTTTTTATGAATAAGTTTTGACATCTAGATATGTCACATGTATGTGAGCCTCATGTTATATTTTGGGAGTAGTATTTAGCACCGAACGATGAGGGTTTCAGATAACCCAAGACCAAAACTACGTTTCCACCGTAGGTTGCCCTCCGTGGCTCATGACATGATCCTTATTACATGGTTCTAACCTTGGCCAGTTAGGAAAACCTTTTTCAGTGTGGGTGCATGACACTGGACTCCATGTAGCTCATCATGGTTTAATGTCGGTTAAGAGAAACTCCCATATGTGTGTTTTCAAGCTATGAAGTTATATGATATTCTATTTTGAAGTGTGACTTCTATTTCATGTCTTATGCTTAAACAACGATATTACTCATGATCTTTCTTATTATGCATGGACTCAGTTTTAAGCATATTTTCAAGCATAATTTATCATATTGTGTGCATACTCGGTACATCCTATAGTACTGATGCATATTTTGTGTTGTATACTATTATGATGCAGATTCAGGTTCCCATTCTCAGGCTCATGGCTAGAGGTCGCAGGTCATTCAGTACGTGTTGGTGAGTCCTCATCTTTTGAGGACTAGTAAGAGTCTAGTTTTGTTTTTGATATCGTTCCTTCAGTACATAAAGTTAGATGGGTTCTTGTCCAAGAAACTCCTTATGATGATTTTAGAGGCATTCAGACAGATAGATATTCAGGTTTCTTGTTTCAGTTTGTGGCACTCTTAGACCTTTACCTTTTATGAAGATGGTTTCCTACTTTGCTATTTATTCTTCCTCCATTATCCTTTATGCGTTGTCTGAGTTATTCTATGACCAAGGTTTAACTTGGGACCACTTGTGGTCCCGGGTCTCGTGTTACATCTAGGGGGTAGCCTCGGGTCATGACAATCGAGGGGACCAATCATTTTGGTGAACTTAACTTACCGATCTTGCATGCTAAGCACCAAAATAGATTTCTAGTA
The DNA here is from genome assembly GCA_003996215.1 of Jaltomata sinuosa. Taxonomy (NCBI): domain Eukaryota; kingdom Viridiplantae; phylum Streptophyta; class Magnoliopsida; order Solanales; family Solanaceae; genus Jaltomata; species Jaltomata sinuosa. The sequence goes on from QJPP01000707.1 coordinate 599,250, forward strand.
TGACAACTTACTGCGTTATGAAATCATGGGGAGCACAAACCTCGTTAACTCTCTAATTTATTAACAACAACATTAAGTGACACTCTGCTACTTGGTTATTTATGGTTTCCAAATATAAATTATTACAAAACTTCCCCCATTTCAGAAATAAACTACTAAGAGGAAAAGTAACCACATTGACCTAGGTCCTAACCATATACCTCATGAGATCATCCCTAACCTTTATTAGGTTCTATATTTGATAGGGACCTCTTTATATCTCATTTAAGAGGTTACAAAACTAATAAGCCGGAAAAAGATGAATTATGTTGTGAAAGAACTTTTGGTCTGTAATTTAGGAGTATTAAATTTTAGGGTCGTTGTTAGGGAATACGGTTTCGGATAAGATTAATTATGTTTATTTTGCTCGTTGTCCTTATTTCCTGATTTACTTTTTCTGGTATTTTTTTTATTGTTCTTAGGGCACACACTTGTGTATGGCCAACACTCAGAGTCAAGGTAATTCCCTGATTCTAATCGACCATGAGTTTGAAAGGACTTTGAGGAGAATGGATAAGCACAGAATTCAGGAGACTCTGGAAGAAGACACAACTAGGATGTTGGCTAAGGAACAGGCAAGGGCTCAACAACATGAGGCAGCTCAGCTAGCTCAAAATCAATGTTAATCAGCAGCAAATTAGAAAGCTAGGTGAGATGAGGCAGCCCAACAGAGTGCACCAAATAAATACGTCAGGCAAAGAAGGGATAGGGT